>CM053608.1:10357153-10387350 GCA_028646535.1 Procyon lotor
GCCTGGGTGGCTCAGTCGTTAAGCGTCTGCCTTGGGCTCAGGTCATGATCTCAGGTCCTGGGATCGAGCCCCGCATCGGGCTCTTTGCTCGGCAGGGAGCCTGCTTCCCCTGCTACCATTCCCTCTGCTTGTGTTCCCTCTCTCGCTGTGTTTCTCTCTGCCAAATAAATAAAATCTTAAAAAAAAAAAAAAAAGAAACACATGGACATATTTACTGATGGAGTTAGACTTAACCACCCAAAGTATTCACCAGAATCACATTCTTACATGTATTCACTCTGATGACTTCCCGAATTCCTCATACTTTTAATGTAATCATAAAATCGTATTTCTGAAACAGCACACACACACCCCCCCCAAAAAAAATAGTCCCCTAAGCCCCACCAAGAAGCAAAAACTAGTTTGGATATAAATCTTTTCAAACACGTCGTGAAGATGGGAAATGACATTGAAAGCTCACTCCGTCACATAGATAAATGATGGCTTAGGTGAAGCAAAGGAGTTACCAGAAATTTTAAATCGAGGAGTAAGTTATTTTCCTTCATAGGGAAAACACATCACAACCAGGAATAAATATCTGTACATAGTGAATTGCTTCCTTGTCCACCCCAGTGCTAAAGGAGGCCTCACAAATTTGGCTTATTTAGCAAATACCTTTTTGGGGCTAAACACTGTATCAACAACTATATGGCAAAACCGAATGCTTTCACTAAACATGAGAAGATGGCTGCAATTATAATGAAGTTTGATTGTTGGGTAAGGAGTTGATTGTGGGTACCGTGAGTCACTTGAGACTCAGTTCATTTACATGTGATAAAAATTACAGTGTTAGTGGTGAAATGAAAAACCAAACTATTAGTCTTCTTTCTTCACTGAGTAAGCCTTTGTGTGGATTCCTGAGAGAGGAAGATTCTACCCAATGGATACAAAAACTTGACAGCCTGCCCTGTAAGAAATGATCTCTCAGCAAGAAGATGGTGATGGAAATCTTCAACATCTGTAGCCTCAAAACATTGTACCACACCAGCGTTCTGGGAATATTAGGAACAGTTCTCCCCAGTGCTTTCCTGAGAGGGCTGTCATTCACTGAGTGCTTACTATATGTATAAAAATTTGTTCCAAGCATTTTACATATTCAATCCATTTGACCTTTCCAGTAATAATGATGTACTGAGGTGTTCTATTATTATCAATCCCAAAGGGACACTTTGGGAAAAGATAAAGAGCACTGTTCAAACTTGACAGTATGACTTAGGGCTATAGGAATTGTATGTAAAAATCTGAAATCGCTGCCTTGGGAAGGTAGATTTTTTTTAAGTAATCTGAGGAACCCACCATATTCACTGTGACAATAGTCAATATTTATTATGCATCTACTATTGACAGAAATTACTGCTAGATTCCAGGAAAACCCACGTATATGAGATATATTTTTTCTTTATCTCCTTCCTCTGAAGAGTTTTATAATTCTGTTGGGAAACAATATATAAACAAAAGAGATGAAGAATATCGGGGCACCTGGGTGGCTCAGTGGATTAAAGCCTCTGCCTTCAGCTCAGGTCATGATCTCAGGGTCTTGGAATGGAGCCCAACATGGGCTCTCTACTCAGCAGGGAGCCTGCTTCCCCCACTCTCTCTGCCTCCCTCTCTGCCTACTTGTGATCTCTCTCTCTCTCTCTCTATCAAATAAATAAGTGAAATCTTAAAATAAATAAATGAAATCTTAAAAAAAATTTAAAAAGAGATGAAGAATAATACTAGTTAATGCTCAAGAACTGACAATATGATCTGTAAGAGTCTAGAAACTGGGGCTCCTGAGTGGCTCAGTGGATTAAAGCCTCTGCCTTCAGCTCAGGTCATGATCTTGGGGTCCTGGGATCAAGCTCCGCGTCGGGTTCATAGGGGAGCCTCCTTCTCCCTCTCTTCCTGCTTCTCTGCCTACTTGTGATCTCTCTCTCTCTCTTTCTGTCAAATAAAATATTTAATAAAAAAAAAAAAAAGAGTGTAGAAACTGATAAAAACAGAGATTCTCCTCTCCCAACTGTATTTTGAAGAGAGTAGTTAGCTTGGGCAGCCCATTTCCAAAACAGTAACCTCAGAACCAAGATATTTTCTCATTCTCAGGTGCCTGGATGGTTCAGTCGGTTAAGTGTCTGACTCATGATCTCAGTTCAGGTCTTCTTCTCAAGGTCGTGAGTTCAAGTCCCGTGTTCGTCTCCATGCTGGGCTTGGAACTTCCTAAAAAAAAAAAAAAAGATATTTTCTCAGTCTAACCACTCATGTAAAATTGAAGCCTCTGTACATCAGCCTTTTTCAAAGGGTTGTCGAGCCTCCATTTGAATGTTCAAGAATACTTGGCTTGATACCAACCTCAAAGGTAAATGAAGGTCTCCTCTAAGTATCAGACAGACTTTCCATATATGGAAGCAAGAGTCTTAATTGCTTCTATTCGTCAATCCATCTTCTAACATTTGGGATCTTACAAAGCAGATCTATATTCTCTCCTACACGATATCATTTCAAATATTAGAAAAGTATGATTTGGATTGTCAGTCTTTTCTTCATTAGAGCAAACATCTTTGTTCTAAAAGTAGTATTCTCGTTAGACATTTTTGAGGGTTTTTTTTTTTTTTTAATTCTCCTCCTAGTGGCGCCTGAGTGGTTCAGTGGGTTAAAAACTCTGCCTTCGGCTCGGGTCATGATCTCAGGGTCCTGGGATCGAGCCCTGCATCGGGCTCTCTGCTCAGCGGGGAGCCTGCTTCCCCCTCTCTCTCTGCCTGCCTCTCTGCCTACTTGTGGTCTCTCTCTCTCTCTGTGTCAAATTAAAAAAAAAAAATCTTAATTCTCCTCCCAGTCTTCTGAACATATTTCAATTCCTTTCTTAACTTGTGATGCCCAGAATTAAACATAACCATTTAACCAGCCCCGAGAAGACCGATTACCAGCTTTAGAAAATGTATTTTAGAAATCGTGCTTCTATTGATGCGTTTTAAGTTTTCATTAACTATTTTGTTTACATTGTACTATTGATTAATACTGAATTTATTGTCCAGTAAATTCCCTAGAAGTTTCCATATGCTCCTTGTACGCCATGTTTCTCCCATCCTCATCAAAGTTTTTTTTTGATCCAAGCTCATATCCCTGTATTTATCTTTTTAAATTTCATCTTGTTTTATTTTGTTCATTGCTCAAACGGTAAAGATATTTTTCCAATTGAGACATAAATGACATAAAACACCCTGTAAGTGTAAAGTGCCCAGGTGTTAGTTTGATACATTTATATATTGCAATATGGTTGTAGCATTAGCCAACACCTCCATCATGCCACGTGATTATCATTTCTTCTGTGTGGTGAGAATACTTAAGGTCTAGTTTCTTAGCAACTTTGAAGCATATAATACGGTATTGTTAACTATAAGCACAAGGCTATGATCTCTAGAACTTCCTCATGTTCTAACGGCGAGTTTGTACCCTTTGACCAGCATCTCCCCAGTTCCTACACCACCAGCCCCTGAACCACCATTCCACTCTGTTTTTACAAGTTCAGCTTTTTTAGAGTCCACATAAAAATGGCAGCAAAGAATTATTTGTCTTTCTCTGTCTGCCTTATCTCACTTAGCATATTGCTCTCAAGGTCCATCCATGTTGTTACAAATGGCAAGATTTCTTTCTTTCTCATGGCTGGATAATATTCCATTTTACATACATACATATATATGTATGGAATATGTATGAATGGGATGTCATCATATTATAAGTGTGTGTATGTGTGTGGGTATATGTATGTATATAATATTATATACCCACACATACCCCCCCCCCCAGTGGATAGCCTTCATCCACTGACAAACATTTAGGTTGGTTTCCATATCTTTGGTAGCATGAATAATGCAACTACAATGAACATGGAAGTTCAGGTATCTCTTCTATATCCTGTTTTTATGCGCTTTGGACATATACCCAGAAGTAGGATTACTGGATCAGATGATAATTCTATTTTTAATTTTTTGGAGAACATCCGTACTTCAAAACTTCCATAGTGGCTAAATCAATTTATATTCCCACCAACAGTGCATCACTATTCCCTTTTCTCCACATCCTCAACAATACTTGTTATTTCTTGACTTTTCATTAATAGACAGTCTAACAGATGTGAGAGGGGATAGCTCCTTGTCATTTAGATTTGCATTTCCCTGATAATTAGTGATATTAAGTATCTTTTCATGTACCTCCTGGCCATTTGAGTGTCTTTTTGGAAATATGCCTATTCAGTTCCTCTGCTCATGTAATTTTATGGATTGTTATTTTTTTTTTTGTTATTGAGTTACATGAGATCTTTATATATTTTGGAAATTTAGCCCTTTACCAGACACATGGTTGCAAATATTTTCTCCCATTTTGTGGGTTGCCTTTTCATTTTAGTGATTATTTCTGTTGCTATGCAGAAGCTTTTATAGCTGGATGTAGTCCCTCTTGTTGGTTTTTACTTTTTCACTTTTGTTGTGTAAAAATGGTTTTGGTCATTGTATGTGATCCTAGAAAAGGGGAAAAAGCAACATGGAGTGAAACAGTGAACAGGTGGAAATGAGATCAAACGTCCTCTTTACTTCTTAGAAGATACAAATAAGCCCCAAAACAACAAATAAGCCCTCCCTCATCACTACCTCAGATTTATGGGTTTACCTTGCTAGTAAATTTACCAAAGCTTTGAGGGGGGAAATGATGATGCTCAAGGATTAATCTTTATTTCATAACAGCTTTCCCAGCACCTCACTATAGGAACTAAATGACATGTTTTCCAAGGTGGCCAGTGTGAGAGGAGCAGTCTGGGATGCCCTGCTGTGCCCCTGGGTCGTGGGCCTTCCAGGGCCACACAGCTCGGAGTCTGAAGTCCTAATTTCGTGCACAGTTATGTGCTTCTCTGCAAACGAGAAACCAATTTCCCCTGCCTCGTTCTCCTCTATCCTGTGAAATTAAATAGTTTCTTGACAGTCAGCCTCCCTAGGGACTTTGACTGGGGGAAAGAAAAAATTGGCCTCCACATACTCAAAATTGTTGGAGTTTTAATCTTTGGTTATGCACCCTTTTGCAAGACTTTTTTTTTCTTTTTTCCTTTATGACATTAAGAAAATTTGTTTCACTTAAAACTACAACCAGTTACCTCTAGAAAAGAAAACTCTAGGGGCGCCTGGGTGGCTCAGTGGGTTAAAGCCTCTGCTTTCGGCTCAGGTCATGATCTCAGGGTCCTGGGATCGAGCCCCGCATCGGGCTCTCTGCTCAGCAGGGAGCCTGATTCTCTCCCACTCCCCCTGCTTGTGTTCCCTCTCTCGCTTTGTCTCTCTCTGTCAATTAAATAAATAAAATCTTTAAAAAAAGAAAAGAAAAGAAAACTTTAGCAGTTATGCAGATTTCCCCTTCTGTATTTACAGATAAACCCCAGTGAATTATCATGAGCACCACTGCTTAGAAGGACACACAGGAGGCAGTTGCAACTAAGGATTCCAGTATGTGAATGGCCCCTATTCCCCATGCCTGTTAACTCAGAGAGAGTGTGTCACTAAGTGGCTCTCTAGATAGTTTTTCCTCCCCCTCTGTGTGTGTAATTCTTTGGACAGTACGGCCATGCAGCAAAATATGACAACAGACTGTTTTTCTTATATACAGTTGTATGCCCGGGAGAAATGCAAACTCCAAACACAGTTGATATAATACCAGATATAAATACTGAACTACTGGTATTCAGTGACACTTTCAGATCAGTCAGAAAAATAGAAGCAACCTGCTCCCAATGGTGTGGGTACTTACACAAGAGAAATCAGTGAGTAGCATTTTTTTTTTGACAGAAGAAAATGTTTATGGCGCAACATACACAGTTACTTCAGGAAAACACAAAGAAGGTATTCGCCTGTGATTTCTTTTTTTTCTAATGAGCCAAAGGATTTAGAAAACAACGAAAAGTCCTGCAAATCTCATATAATATTTGAACTCCTTTTCAGTACTTTTAAACCACAACATTGCACCCGGCATGGCATTTCCCTATGAATTTTCCAAAATTGAGTATTTGACAGTAAGAAAATGAAGGTCATCAATTCTCAAGAAAGTGACTCTGCAAACTTCCAGGATAAGATATAGATAAGGACCTCTGTCTGGTATAAAGCTTTTTGTATTTATGTATTGTATTTATGTATGTGTGGGTGGGGGGGTTCTGAAGACATAATACAGGTAAGTACAAAAGATAATAAAATAAACACTCCTTTGTGCAATACTCCAATTAAATAAATATTAATATTAACGCTTCAAAAGAAATGATCAGATAAAGTTAAAAATCCCTTCTTTTCCAATCACATTCCCATTATCCCCCAGAAGTGTCCAAGGTCATGGATTTAGTTCATGTTTTTATTACTTTACTATACATATTATTTGGAAATTAATAAAAGATATCGTTTCATGTACCTATGAAAATCATGTTAATAGTACAAGCTATATTTAATATTTCACAGCTATTTTTTCCATTCAGTGTTATTTTACAATCTCGTTGAATCCTATAGATGTAAGTTATTCATTTTACGTGTTGTTGTATTTCATCCTATGAGATCCCCATTTTTATTCATTCCTTAAAAGATGAAAATATGGATTATTGCCATTTAAGTTATTGAAAATACTGTCATTAATGTCTTCGTGTGCACATGTGAAAGTTTCTTCAGTGTATAAATATAAGAGTGGAATTTGTTAGCTACATAGGAAGGGAAGGGTTGAGATGAGGGGGAGTAAAGACAGAAGGGAGTGGAAGGGAACAGTGAGGAGGGCTTGCCTTTGCGGATGTGAAGTCCGAATGGAAGACAAAAGCCTAGGATGATTCCACAGGTTTTTGGTTTTTTCCCCCTTGGTCTGAATAATTAGGGGCTTTTCATTTACTGAAAGTGGCAGAAGTGTGGGAGGAACAGGTTGGTGGAGGAAGAAAAAGCATCAGTTTGGAATATGTGTGTGAGACGGCAAGTTGTGAAAGCCAAGGGGCGATGTCAGGAAGGAGTTGGATAGACGAGTCCTGGATTCGGGAAAAATCGTCTTTACTGGATTGCGATACATATAAAAACAGTGGAGGGAAGGAAACCCTCCCCTCTCCCTAACTTCTGTAGTCTTAAACTTATTTCTAGACTGTTCTAAACAGAGAATCATGAGGTTTTACTTCAGCCAGTCATTAAGTCCAACATCATATTTTATCAATTTCAGTACTTAATTCTTCTCATATTTCACTTCTTCCCTCTGACTTTGTTTTCTTCTGACTGAAATAGATTATATACCTGAAAATCTTTTAACTAGAAACGCTACAAGAAGATATAAGCATTGGCCCATGAAAACGCTATAACTATATCCCTTACTTAAACACAGAAAAAAAAAATTTAATACATATTTATTCTCCAATTTTTTTAAAAAAAGTCGATGCAGGGCGCCTGGGTGGCTCAGTTGGTTAAGCAACTGCCTTCAGCTCAGGTCATGATCCTGGAGTCCTGGGATCAAACCCTAAACCTGGCTCCTCATTCAGCAGGGAGCCTGCTTCTCCCTCCCCCTCTGCCTGCTACTCCACCTGCTTGTGCTCTCTCTCTCTCTCTGCCAAATAAATAAATAAAATCTTTAAAAATAAATAAGAATTTTTAAAAATCAGTGCTTGAAACCGTAATTTTGAAAGCATGAGCTCACAATATTAAAATAACCCAAAGTACATGATGGTTTTAATAAGTACTGCTCTCATACACATGACATTGTGTGTATATGATTTACTTGCATTGTATATTTATGAAAAACATCATGCAGAATTCATTTCATTTTCTATGAGATCATACTGTATTTGATATTATTCTACTCAAAGTTGTTTTCCTTTTTTTTTTTTTAAATCCTCAACAAAGTCCTAGATCAGCTAAAAGCTAAAAATAATGGGGTGCCTGGGTGGCTCAGTGGGTTAAGCCTCTGCCTTCGGCTCAGGTCATGATCTCAGGGTTCTGGGATCGAGCCCCGCTTTGGGCTCTCTGCTCGGCAGGGAGCCTGCTTCCCCCTCTCTCTCTGCCTGCCTCTCTACCTACTTGTGATCTCTCTATCTATCAAATAAAATAAATAAAAATCTTTAAAAAACCCAAAAGCTAAAAATAAGTGGCAACTCATTTGGCCTCTTTGTAAGGTCACAAGTAGTGTATCCTATACCCCAGTGTTTTTCTCATTTACCATGATATCGATAGTCCACCAAATCAAGTCCCTGGATTTGATGACTTTTTTTCTTTCCACAATTCTCTACTGAATGAGAATGAATCTGGGGTGGTGGAGGGAAGGAAGATGTTACCTTTGCAATAGGGAAAGGCATTTTGCCAATGTGATCAAGATAAGGCCCTGGAGGGTGAGTCAGACGTACCAAGAGAGAGATGCAGTGTCTTAAAAGAAGCGGCGAGAACACCAAAAACAAACTTGATCTTCCTCACAATGTTACATAGTTAGAAACCTTGCAAGCTGATTGGTAAAACTCAGTGAACCTAAGTAAACACCAAGAAACAAGGTATGTACCCCGCTATAGTCATTTAAAGGTGTTCACCAAGAAAAGCAGATGAAATCCTTGTTGAGGAAAGAAAGAAGTTAAACATAAATTTTCAGACCTTGTCTCATTTGCCTCACCAACTTGATTTTGATTATGTGGCAACGTCCTTATGATCCCTTTAGGTAGCGGATAAGGGTGGGAGTTTGTCCCTCAAGTTTTGAAGACAGGCTCCTAAAAACTTTTTCTTAAGAATTTTTGATTTGACTACTAGAGCTTATTCATTTCTTTTTAATCTTCATTTATCTCCCCAACTAAACTATGCTGCCTTCAGCAGAGGCAATGTATCTTTCTTTTAATTTTTTCATACCTTCTGTTTTCTCTTTTCTTTCAGCCAGTTGGGTACGAAAGTAGCTGAAATGCGAAAAAGACAGCAGTCACAAAATGAAGGAACACCGGCTGTGTCTCAAGGGCCTGGAAACCAGAGACCCAACAACACGTGTTGCTTCTGCTGGTGCTGTTGCTGCAGCTGCTCCTGGTATGTGTCTCTCTCCGTAGGACCTCACCCTTGCTCTTCCCAGAGACGAACTAGAGTAGATTTGCAGCTTCGTTCTTCTCAATCTGTTTCCTTGTCCTCCCTTACAAGTAGGAATTATTGGAGACCGTCCCTGGAAATAGAATATTTCCCCAGAATCTACATTTAAATTGAGAGTAAGGTAAACAGTGAAAACATTTTTTATCTTGCTTTTTTCCATCCACACTTCTTAAAGAGATGGGTAAAAGTGAGATTATGGTTATAGACTTGTTTAACCCTAAACAATATTCTCCAATGTTCCAGAAGGTACAAGAAGACTAAGATAATATCTAGCAGTACTGCATATCATAGTCGATGTCACGTTTTAGTTGTATGCTGTTTCTCAGGATGCTGATCATTCCGTCACAAAATCACAAAACTGCGAGTCAGAGTGTCACTCTCAGCCACAGACACCTGATAAAGGACAGAGAAAAAAGTGCCACAAATCCATGTCCACAGGTCTAAAAGGCCAGGGGCTTTGACTGGTATGAAGGCCAAGTCAGTCAGCTAAAATCTCCAAATTTTAAAGAGTCAGAGAGCCTGCTTCCCTTTTGATTTTATCACTGACAGATTCTGTGACATCATCCAAAGTTTTAAACTACTTTTCGGTGTCTTCATTGGCAAAATGATGAAGTTAGACAAGCTGACTCCCAAGGTTCTGTCTAGTACTAAATGTCCATGATTCAGGCACCTCGGAAAACCTGCTCCAGTTCCAAATTCTCCAGGTGTCTTCCAAAAAGAAAATCAGCAAGACCCAGAGTCTTAACATTTATGAGGATGGGATCCCCCAGGAAGATGCTAGACTTAATGGAACTTTCCATAGAACCGTAAGTTTTGGGGTCCTTTAAGATCCAGTTCATAAGTGGATCTTCTGGATTGGTCGTGGTCTTCTGGATCTCCCTGACTTATGTCAAAGCTCTGAAGAAAGTCCCGAATGCCTGAATCGTCTTCTTGTATATGATCTTTACAGTTTCCTAAGGTTATTGGTATGATATGGTGGTATAATATTCTATCATTGTGGCCAAGATAGAGGAGACTTGTTATGCTTTAGTGGTAGCCTTGGTGTTGAACAAGATCTGTCTCTTCTAGGAAACTTCATTTCAAGAGTTTTCTGGAAATCAGATATTTTACTAATTGGGAAGGTTTCGTTTTTATACATTTCAAAATTGCCTCCCAGATGATGATTCTTTGTTAAGGAAAGTCATAAGGGACTCCTTTTCTTTCATTTTTAAGCCTTAACTATTTCAGAGGGGGGGAAATACTTCAATAAAATTATATATATGTTTTTCATTTATCATTGCGAAAGAGATCACCTACCTCTGATCTGAATCCATGGAGCAACGTGTAGTGATTTAATATGGTGGGTTGGAAGTCAGACTGCCTAAGTTCAAGTCTTGTCCTCATCAGCACCATCTGTTTGACTTTCAACAAGTTACTTAATGTTCTCAATTCATAAGGTTGTTGTAAATATTAAGTGAAGTAAAACACATCCAAGCTGAAAACAGTGCCTGACACATAGTATGCATTTAAGAATTAGGTCACTGGGGGGCACAGTAGGTTAAGAGTCCTACTCTTGGTTTCAGCTCTCAGTGATCTCAGGGTCGTGAGACTGAGCCCTGCATCAGGCTCTGCACTTAGCACAGAGTCTGCTTGGGATTCTCTCTCCCTCTCCCTCTGCACCCCCAAACCCCCTCCTTCCTCCTTCCTGTTCTCTCTCTCTCTCTCTCTCTCTCTCTCTCTCTCTCGCATTATCTCACTGGGTTATACAACACTTCATATTGGAAAAAAATAAAATCTCCTTAAAGAAGAGCTGGCTTGAAATAATGTGTGTGTGTGTGTGTGTGTGTGTATGTGTGTGTGTGTATTTTTTTAAAGATCTGCTTATGGATATAATATAAAAACTAATCTTGGGAAAGCTATTTTATTTTAGATTCTGTGTAAGAGATCACAAATATATTTTTACATAATGTTAAAGATTATATTTCTATATCTTATTTGTACTATGCTATGTTCCAGAAATCAGTATATGATTTTATTCACCTGCCAAAATTTATTTCTGAATTTCTTCGGGATTATAACACCAAAACAGATAAGAGTACTGAAGTTTTGTTGCACTACATTCATTTGCTAGCAAACAGCTATTTGCTGAAATTTGTTTTTTCTTCCCCTACATATATTTAGTGAGACTTGCTTTTATAAAGTGTACACTGAATAACAAACATTCAACATAAGCTCGTGAGCATCAAACGGTCACAGAATACAGACTGTGGATGGAGAACAAAACAGTTTTTGGAAGCTGCATTAACTCTCTATACCTCTAAAGTGACACCAATTTGAGCGTAAACTTGGTTGGATGAGGGCTCTGAGTTCTAGACTCAAGTGTCATTGTCAAGAACTGTGTTTATTAGCAATGACTCATGGATGCCTGCGTCTAAGCCATAAAACACAGTCTATAAATTTATAAGTCTTCCATAAATCATAGGCAATTTCTAATGTAAACAACTTGAAAAAAATGAAAGTTCAGTTGCCTTAACTATGAATTCTGATTGTGTTACCTCATTGCAAATGAGAATCTCAATACATGTACTTTGAAAATAGCATTATTTTTATATTTTGAGTTTAAGAAAAAAAAATTTAAGGCCTTATTAGAGTAGAAAAACAAAAGAAATAAATGTTCTTCCAATTTTCCAGGTTAGGTCAGAGGAGCAGAATGGAAAGAAACACTAAAAAATGTTAATTTGGGGACCAAAATAAAGTTAGAAATCAAAATATGAAGTAACTGTCATTTGTAAAAAGGAACAGTTGTCACATAGCTGATTTCTCATCCTTTTAAGGAAACAGAATGCTAGGAAAGTAAATTTCTATATCTAGTAATAAATATAAATGCCTCACCCTCGCCTTACACGTTATAGGTTTTTTCAACAACATAGTATTTCCCTCAAATTTACATTTCTCTTTCATATTTCAGCATCAGCTCCTCTCCCATATTTAAACTTATTCCCATCTTAATAAAATTACCACTGTGCTTTTTTTAGGGGGAGGGGTGGCGATACAGAGATTAAGTATGAAATTGCTGAATATTTGCACGGTTTCCTTCCAACATCTAAAAAGTTGGGACTTAATCCATAATGACTTGTTAAGCCCATCTGTTCTCTGTCCCTTTCAAGGAACCACTTCTGTCCCCAAATCAGTCTCTTTCCCTTTTCTCCCCACAGCCTTCCATTTCAAGAGGAGAAAACAAGGGTATGTGGTTTAGAGGACGGGAGCTGTGTAACTGAAATGAATTACGGAGGTCTGAGTCTGGGCCATAAAACGAACCGTACTTAAATTTGCAAGTCCTTCTATATGTGGGACTAAGCTGTTCCTGACCAGGAGGACAGAGAATTTTGTCAAGACCACTTGTCTAAACGTTCAGCGTTGCCACTATGAAAATTTATTATTCCTCTGACATCCAGATTCAAAACAGAGGTAGTTAACTCACTTCCCTTTTCTTGGTGAGAATGAAATCTTTGAACGATGTGGGCTCCCCACCAAACTGCGATCCGGGGGCAGTGAGGCCATTCATACACGTGCCCTTGAGATGACACAGGTGATGGAGCATTGCAGACTAGAAACTGCTGCGGGCTCCTGAAAGCAAAGTGCCTTCAGAAGGAGACGGAAAGGTAGAGATGTCAAAATTTATGTCAAGCTTAGAGCTAGTTTCCAAATTGTCCCCAAACCCTCTTCTAACATCAGATTGGCTCGGTCTTTAGCTATTTTCCATATTAGACGATTAGACTTTACAGACCTAGACTTGGGTATGAGATTATTTTTATTTAAAAAAAAGATTCATTTATTTGAGAGAGAGAAGAGTGGGGGAGGGGCAGAAGAAGAGGGAGAGAGAATCTTAAGCAGACTCCACATGGAGCTGGATGCGGGGCTCGATCTCATGACCCTGGGATCACTACCCGAGCAGATACCAAGAGTTGGACACTTAACTGACTGCACCACCCAGGCACCCCAAGCTTTTGGCTGGAAGAAAAAAATGGCCTTGTTTAAAAAAAAAAAATCTAATGTCTGGAAAATGCTGTGTCCAACGTTCCAGATAAGGAAACTGGAGGCTCGCCTACTCTCACGAAGCTCATTAGTAACAAAAGTGAGGCTAAAATGCAAGTCTCTTAATATCAATTCCATTGTTTTGTCCACTTGAAGATGACACTTCCAAACTTTACATTTCCATGTTTGATGTGAACTTTTTCCAAAGCTGCTTAATTTTCATAATGAATTCGCAGTCTCATACTCCTGTGTATTGTCTGTAAGAGTTGGCCCACTGCACTGGATAGTCTTCATTCTTCTCTGGAGAAATTGTCCCACAGCCTGAGATTAGCTAGCCCTGTGAAAGCTCAAATTCTCTCCCTTTTGAACACATGACTTCCCAGAGTTCCCAGACTATGGGATAGATCTGACTGAGTAAGGGTTCAGCACTTCGTAAACATGCTTTAGGTTGCCCCCCCATTCTTAACAAGTACCCCAGTTTCTGTAATTCAAAACAGTGCAAAAATCATGTCCTATTTTATCCTCTGATGCTGTCTCACTTTAGCTATCTGCCAGTGAAAATACTACAACACATGCTTTAAACACCAAAGGTCATTTTTCTTTTTTTTCTTTTTTTTAATTAATATGTAATGTATTATTTGCCCCAGGGTACATGTCTGTGAATCATCAGGCTTACACATTTCACAGCACTTACCATAGCACATACCCTCCCCAATGTCCATAACCCAACCACCTACCCATAACCCCCTACCCACCCCCAGCCACCTTCAGTTTGTTTCATAAGTTTAGGAGTCTCTTATGATTTGTCTCCCTCCTGATACCATCTTGTTTCATTTTTTCCCTCCCAACCCCCCATGACCCCCCGCCCTGCCTCTCAAATTCTTCATATCAGAGAGATCATATGATAATTGTCTTTCTCTGACTGACTTATTTCACTTAGCGTAATATCTAGTTCCATCCACATCACTGCAAATGGCAAGATTTCGTTTCTCTTGATGGCTGCATAGTATTCCATTGTATATATATACACCACATCTTCTTTATCCATTCATCTGTTGATGGTCATCTGGGTTCTTTCCATAGTCATTTTTCAAAAGGGGAAATAAAATCCACATCTGCTCCACAGTGAAGAAACCAGCCCCTGGAAATAAATCTGCTACCACACGCAAGGTGAATCATTTCATCTGAGGCACTAGTGATAAACGCTTTACCTGTCCCACTCAGAGACTTGATTATCTCACATGAGAGGGCGTTAAGTGATGTGCCTAGGACTTCCAAAGTACTTGCAACTAGATCATCATAGGTATCGCTTACAAACAGTTCTCCGGTTTTGAAGCTCATCTCACCATTGGCGTAGGTGAATTTCCTCAATAGTTTCGAGGACTTACATAAACCTCAGACAATCAAAACCCATCTACTAAAATGAACCCTAGTTTCCCAGGCCATAGCCACAAAATCAAAAAGTGAACATGAGGACCATGGACCTTCTATGATGCCACACATTTGTTAATTTCCTCACTTACAGTTTATTGAATGCTTCCTATTGCCTGGTACGGTTGAACTTCATCAGCTTCCACCAGATTCTCCCTGCCTCTGCATCGACAGAGAATAAATTCTCAATAAGCAATTGAATCCAGAGAGGTTACCCGCTAGAAAGCTTGGTATTCAAGCTGTCTCTGCCAAGTCTGTGTTACGTATGACCAGAGGGCTATCTACTGGAAACAGCCAGAATGAGAATGCCTTGATCCTTTTCCATCCAAGGCATACCATTGGTACTCTTTCTGACTCTGTGTTTAAAGTTTTTTGAGTATCCCATGGTGGTATTTACATCATCAGTGGAAAGATGGAAGTGTATAAAACAAAATAATGGATGAAAATGTTATGCCCCGTCTCATTTAGAAGAATAGAAAGAATGAGCCAGAGAAGGGCTGGGGAAAGAAAGTTAAAATTAATTCAAGTCAGAAGGAGGCAAGGGGCCATTTAGAAGGAAAGGCAGCTCGCAGCCAGCTGATTCTGTAAGGAACCAAGAAAGTATCCTACTGGGTGCTGGGGACACTGTGACAGAATTCCCCTAAGGTGGGGGTAAGAAGGAGAGTCTGTGGTGTGAGGAGGCTGGTAAGGAATCCCAGAGCTGTAAGAGGGTACAGAGAGGCAAAGAAAGGGAAAGTCGGATGACATAAGCCTCACAGTATGTGGAAGAGGAATGCCAGCCCCCACCTTGCTCTGCGGGGAGTGTGGGAGGAGCTGCCTGAGAGACACCATCCGAGAGCGGGGTGCCAGGTAGGGCCAGAGTGGAAATGTGGGCCACAGAAGGCTGAGGACACAGGAAGTGTGTTTGCCAGGGAAAGGGAGTTCCGAAGAAACAAGGAGTGTCCTCAGAGTGGGAGAGAGAGGAGCCTCACTCTCTCAAAGAAGCCCAGAGGCTGATAGGATGAAAGGTACCGTAGGTATAAAGGTTGGGAGTGCGTTCTGGGACAGGGCCCTGGACGGGCCAGGATGTGGCAGACGTCGGAGATGACCTTGGCCTTGAACTAGTGCCGTTCATGCCCGCGCGGCCGTGCCTCCCTCTGCCCTGAATAAAACTGAACACAGAGAGTGTCAGCCTGACACCCCAATTCACTCTACTTAGAGGTTTTCATGTGAGTGATTCTCTCTCTGTTTAACATGTGTTTTTGTTTTAAGGGTTAATACCTTTAAAATTTATTACATAGATTTGATGGTTGAATTCATAAAGGTTCATATTGGTCAATTGGCACTGAACGTTTCTGTAAACATATACTAAGGTTTCACACTTTAAAATAGCCAAAAATTAGTTGGCTTACAACATATTTTTTGACACATAGTAGGTGTTTAATTAATACTAAGGGGTTAAATGGATGACTGAATTTGGATTTGCTATTTGTGTCCACTTTATAAAATATGAAAATTCATATTTTTACAATATGAAATATTAATTCCACAAAATTTAATTAATAATTTAAAATTTTAAATTTAAAAATTAAAAATTATTTTAAAAACAACAGGCATATTCTCTCAGGCCTTTGTATAATTATGTGGCAGGTGATGCTTATTAGGCACTAGATTTCTTCTTATGCACCATCTTCATTCTCCCTTGTGTGTGTGTGCACAGGCCATAAAATGCCGTTAGTGCCATATTAAGGAGTTAGGACTTCACACTGCTTTAGATAGAAGAAGTGATTGAAGATTATTAAATAAGGAGGTGACAAAGCCCATTGTATGTTTTAAGTCTATTCTTGTGGAGGCAGTGGAAAGTATGTGAGAGGACAAGACAAAAAACAAGGAGAATATTAGCAGATTTTGTAATAGCCTTGGTGAAAGATGCTGGGGGCCCCAAATAAAGCAATGATCAAAGGAAAGGAGAGATTACTGATTCAAGAGCCACTGGATGTGCGGTCAAGGATTTGCAATGGATGAGAAAGAGGAGGGGAGGGTACCTCCATGTTGCTTGCTCCCATGGCCAGGTGGATGGCGGCCCCATCAAATGAGAGGATGCAGCAATAGGAGGTCATTTAGGGCAGGACAGGTAGTGAGCTGAACTTGCTCTGTTTAAGGTACCCAGGAGTTAGGTGCGGAGTGACCTGTGAGCTGAGGACGGACACTTCAGAAATTCCAAGTTGAGAGAGAAAGCAGGGCAAGTGTATCACACATGGAATGCAGAGAAGAGACAGTCTGCAGGGTAACACAAAACACAGGCCTGGCACAGAAGCCAGGAGAGGGGCTTCACCGAAGGGAATGACTCATGTTGCCAGTACCCGGTACCCCAGGGAGGTCCACCATGGTAAGAATCATAGAGCATCTTATCACCTGGCCAGCTAAAGCTTCTCAGTGAGCTCTGGGAGAGTCAAGCTTCTCTTTCAAGTGCCTAGGGGTGGGGGTGGGGGATACCTGGGTGGTGCAGTCAGTTGGGCATCATCCAGCTCTTGGGTTCATCTCAGGTCCTGACCTCAGGGTCATAACCTCGGGGTCTTGAGATCAAGCCCTGCGTTGGGCTCCACACTCAGTGCGGAGTCTGCTTGGGATTCTGTCTCTCCCTCTCCTTCTACCCCACCCCCCAAGTAAATAAACAAATCTTAAAAATAAAAAAATAAAGCACACGAGGAAAAATTTAGAGAGAAAAGCTGCCTACAGAGAAAATAAGTGCACCCCTCCTCAAAGGCTGTGAGGCACCCTGATCTCAGGCGAAGGTTCAATTTAAAGAAAGCTGGAGTTCTTTCCTTTCTTGATTTAATCTAAGCAAAATTATTCAATTTCTAAAACATTAAAAAATTCAGCCCTTTAAATTCCAGACCAAATTCATTAACTCTCTGGACGATATTTAAGAACTTCTCCATCCTCCCCAAATCAGTAATAATACGGTTATTACCGGTTAGTAATAAACCGGTCATAAGGTTATGACATTTTTGCTACCCATACCCTATATACAAAATGTAGTAGTTGCTACCTCTGATTGAAATAAGTATTAACTCTTTATCTTTTTCTCCTCATTAAGACTTTGTATTATTTCTTTTAGGCCTGGCTCACTTTTTCAAGGTCTAGGTGCAACAGACCTATTAAAATATGCCTGCTATTCTAGGACATCGCTCAGGTAGTACTTGTTCCTTGTCAGCACCACAATAAAATCTATTTCTTCTGAATATGAAGTTTATTATGATATTATTAAGTATGATGAGTTGGCTTAATTGGGTTATAGAAATATTGTCATTTCCAGTGCTATAAAATTTGTATCTTTTTTATCATATGTCGATATACTATGTATCAGCACACACCTGGGAACATGGATTCCTGAGTAGAAAGCAAATTTCTGCCATTGCTACTTTTTTCTATAAAGCAACATAGATTAATTAAAAGTACAGGATCATTTTAATCAACTAATTCTGTAAGTAATAGCAGAATAATAATTCCATGTGTTTTATTCTAAAAAAATCTCATTTTGCCACATTTAAAGACTAAATACAAATTCTAACACATCTTCCTCATATAAATAGCCTACTCACAAGAGACAGCATGGGGTAGGGAAGAAACAGCAACACTGGAATTAGGCCTGAATGAGTCCTTCAACTGTGAAACATTCCGTAAAGGACTTAATCTTTCTGAGCCTCAGTTTCTTCATCTGTAAAATGTAATTAATAATATACATAAGTTAGTGAGTTTAGGTTTCCGCACATCCTAGGGGTCCTGAATAAACCTTTATTGATAGTTATTACTTCGGCCCCCCATCCCCCCCCACAAGTCTTAGGCTAAAAGGAAATTACCAGATTTTGTAGGATTTGACCACTATAGGCTTCCATGTTGTCAGTGAATGTAACAAAATCGGTTCCTGCATTCTCTGTCCCTGGCCCTTTCTCCCCAACTGTCCCATTCATCAGCATGGGGACAACTCAGCATTCCTGGAGCACGGATCGCACTGCCCCAGGATTCCCAGAAGGCTGTACGTTCATTCTCTTATGGGGCTCAGTTTCTCCACAGATCTGGATTATTGCTTTCAATCTTAATTGTTCTCAGGGATGCTTCCTGCCTCATCCTATACATATTCACACACCCAGGAACTAGAACATATAGATATGGGGAAACAGATAAATGACCCTACCAGCTCTCACATGCCTTACTGAGTATCAACTGCTTGAGCTCCAACTTAACGGACGCATTTAAAGACTTAGATAACTACTTGCCATTTTAATAACAGTGTCTACTAACTGAATAGAAGTCCAGTTGGCCTTTCACATCCAAGATATTTGCTTTCCCACAAAAGCATCAACTAACTTAATTATGGCTTACAGAAAAAATTACAGTGAGTTGAAGGAAGAGCTTAAAAAAGGATTTCGATCAACCTGAGAACTGAAATAGAAGATTCTGATGATTGGTGTATATTATATAAAGTACATCTAAATATTCAGTTTTGTACTTAACTTTAAAGGGGGGGGGCGCAGAAGAAACCTTGTTTATGCCAAATAAAAAACTTTGGTTATTTAACTAAAAATAAGCTTTATAAAATGGATCCAGATTTTAACTATGTAATAACTTGTTAGCAGTTGGCCTTCTAAATCAAATTAAATGTGTCGATGAACTAAAATACATGGCTTGGAATTTGAAATAAAAATGTTATACCAGTAGAGTATATCAAAGGGAATCTTTGAAACCCATCTTTTCAAACAGGAGCATGTGTAGAGAGAAATTGGTAGCAAAGAGAGGGAGGATGAGTAGATAAAGAGATTAGTCTTCAGTTTCCATGCAACAAGAGATGAAATGATTGCTTACATATAACCCAAACTGAAATGAAAATCTTTTGGAGAATCTATTCTCGAAATGGCTCTTTTAAAAAATTCTCAATTTAAAAAAATTTTTTTGTCTGTTGCTAGATAGAAACCTTGTCAAATTAATTTGTTTTAAGAACGTATGACTTATGGGGCGCCTGGGTGGCTCAGCCAGTTAAGTGTCTGCGTTTGGCTCAGGTCATGATCCCAGGGTCCTGGGATTGAACCCATCTTTGGGCTCCTTGCTCAGCAGGGAGCCTGCTTCTCCCTCTCACTCTGCATACTGCTCCCCCTGCTTGTGTGCTCTCTCTCTCTGCCAAATAAATAAATCTTTATTATTTTTTTAAATCGGGGCAAGTTTTTTGTTTTTTTTTTTAAAGATTTTATTTATTTGACAGACAGAAACACAGCGAGAGAGGGAACACAAGCAGAGGGAATGGTAGCGGGAGAAGCAGGCTTCCTGACGGGCAAGGAGCCCGATGCGGGGCTTGATCCCAGGACTCTGGGATCATGACCCAAGCGGAAGGCAGAGGCTTAACGACTGAACCACCCAGGCGCCCCATAAATAAATCTTTAAAGAAGAAGAAGAAGAACGTGTAACCTAAGTTCCATATTATCCCAGCATCAAAGTTTCAAACAACGTATTATTGGAAAGGATAACTGAAATGTTAATAGGATTATGCTTGCCTTTTTTTAAAGATTAAATTATTCCTGAGTGAAACGACTCGGGGCTTGGGACTATCCAGAACATTTTCTCAATACCAAAAAGGAAAAATGGGTGCAATTATGTGCACCTCCCGAGATTAAAAGTATCCCCTTCAAGTTTGATTATTTCACTCACAGAAAAACTGAATGACTCTTCTCCAGATCCTTAGAAAGATATAATTATCAAACCTCCATACCCGTAAGAATAGATATCTTTCCAAATAAGGGCAATTACTCCCAGAAACTTTTTCAGTTTTCTTTTAGTCAGTTGATTAAAAAGGATATTTATAAAGTCAACACAGCCATCTAGTGGACAGATTTTTAATAGCGGATTATTTTACTTTGGAGAGAAACGTTTAAGTTTATGAAATAAAAACTTAGGCCAGATAAAATACTTGTTTTATGACACATGATTCAATTTCTCATATGTCATACGATTATTACACATGATTATGATTATCAAAAGCAGGGAGGATATTATTAGGGACATCTTTTTCTTTTTCTTTAGACAAGCATTGTATCACATTTCCAGACACAAATTTCTCCCTACCGTTCCCACCCATGCATTCAAAACCAAGCCGTTTTACCAAAATGTATACTTAAACTGATGTTGAAGTCATAAGCTTGACTATAACTATTTGTTTATGTGAGAAATTATGGATGGCCTGTGGTTACTGCCCCACCTTCTGTTGCCTTTTCTCTTCCATTTGTCACCGTTTCTAAGCAAAGCATCGGTGCTGTTCTCTCTGCATTCCCTTGTCAGAGTTACTCTGCGGATGGGAGCATAGCTGTCCTTCCCAGGAGGCTCTTGGCAGTAGGAACACCTGATCCACAGTCCTGAGTGGTATCTCCTCTTCTCTTCCTCATTTAGGCTTTGCGGCCCAAACCCGCCTGGGTGGCTCAGTGCGTTAAAGCCTCTGCCTTCGGCTCAGGTCACGGTCTCAGGGTCTCAGGGTCCTGGGATCGAGCCCCGCCTCGGGCTGTCTGCTCAGCAGGGAGCCTGCTTCCCCTCTTTCTCTGCCTGCCTCTCTGCCTACTTGTGATCTCTCTCTCTGTCAAATAAATAAAATCTTTAAAAAAAAAAAAAAAACCATCTCTAACAACTATTTCCTGGTCATCCCAAATTCCAGGGAATTGAGAAATTGCTTCTCGCCAGTATCTACCATATATTCAGCCCTCTGGGCAGTAACTCCTATAGCCCGATAGCCCTGGGACAATGCGGTGAGAGCATTTGCATTCCGGTTTGCATTACAACTGGTTTGTCGTAAGCCATTGCAACTGGTTTGTCTTAAGGGGTTTCCCTCTTCCAAACACTGAAGAGTAGTCAATCTTTGTAAATAACTAAAAAGGTCAAAAACAAAAAAAAAATTTTTATATAAAGAGAAGTGGTATTGAGTGGTGAGGATGAACATGAGACCGGAAGTCAGGAGATTGTGAGTTCAAGGCCAGCCCTGACATGGTTTAGTTGTGGAAATGGTGTAGATCAACCTTGGGGACTGTTTCCTCTGAAATAAAATGGGAATGATGAATAACAAATGCCCTGCCTACCTTGCAGGACTGTTGTGAGAAAGAATGAGTAAGGTAATGTATGAGGAAGGGATTTACAATAATGGATTTACAAATGATGTAAAGCCTTTTTCCCTCAAGTTGAAATTAAAAGGTCTTTGGTGAACTTGGAATTGTCATTTCAATATGCAACTGATTTGTCCTTACATTTAATTAAGCATGTGTAATAATTTACGTTTTTGTCTCAAGTCTTTAGTCTTTGCTTTGCAACCTTGTGTCGTGAGTCTTAACATTATTGCCAGTATGAGTGGAGGAAAATAAAGCAATAAAAGCAAAAGTCATCTTAAAGGAGACATAGTCTATATTTGGAGAGCATCTCATTGTCTTCTCGGCCTATTCCAATTTATCACTCCCACCCTGAAACATCTGACCCATTTTGACCTGGATTTATATCATGGCTTTTTACTACTCCCAACCTTTTACATGTGGCTTTCCGCCCTCTGCTTGGAATTCCCTTTGTCCTGGTCTCATCTGA
The DNA here is from genome assembly GCA_028646535.1 of Procyon lotor. Taxonomy (NCBI): domain Eukaryota; kingdom Metazoa; phylum Chordata; class Mammalia; order Carnivora; family Procyonidae; genus Procyon; species Procyon lotor. The sequence goes on from CM053608.1 coordinate 10,379,299, forward strand.
AACACCTGCTCTCATTGTGCAGCTCAGTTTAATCATTACCTCCTCTGCAAGGCCTCTCTCAATTCTCTCGTGCAAAAGTGTAGACACTGTAAGTACCTAAGAAACACTATATGCATATCATTATTTTAGCTCTCATTGCAGTGCTGTGTGATGTTTATTTACCTGTCAGAGCTTTTCAGTTTTGGAAGCTCTGTCATATTCATCTTGAATTTCCAACCCAGGCAACATTGCATGGACCAGGTGTCTCATACATATTTATAAATTGTTGTTGACACCTAAATAAAGCTGTAATATTATTTTACCATGGTATTTTTACTGGGGGAAAAAGATGAAACATTTGAAGAATAATCTACCAATTCTTTTTCAGAGCCTGAAGCATGTTGATTCCATTTTTGCACTGGAAAATTTGAGGTAGAAGCTGTTAAATAAAAAAAGAAAAACTGATCTACTGTGAGAATTTTAAAATATTGAATCTGTCTTTACCAATGACAGTGGATCTTTCTTGAGCCTTAATGTCATAGTGAATTAAATTCAAGCATCATATTGATTCTTCAGCTGAGATTTTGTGTAAATTGATGTGGTTTTGTGACCGGCCTCCATCCTAGAGTTGCCATGGCTACTGCAAAGTTTTCATCTTATTTGCAACCATTTCAAGGGCCCTCCCTAAAAATCAGTTGTTTTTCCTACAAAAGTAAATTGTCTTCCAAAATAGGCCCCACACACATCCATGAAGATGAATCAGTAGGTAAGCTCTGTAATGGGCAGCAGGTAATATTTTCCCCATCCCTCTCACCCAGCTCCCCTGTAAGCAAACAAAAAATTCACCCAAACAAAGAATGCATATTTCCTTATTTTCTGAAATGTACCAAATGTATTTCTCCCTTCTGAAAGTCACCATTCTAGAAAATTTCTCATGAGATTTTAAATGCTTTAGTATACTTATCCTAGATTATTGGCATGTCTTCCATGAAATACTTAAGCTTTGATCAAGACTCCCACAGTGAGCATTGTATATACATTCTGTTCTCTTTATGGCTTTAGTTGCTTAAAAAGCAGAAACGTAATAAAAAAAAAAGCAGAAACATTAGTTAAGAATTTACAAACATTGTAAAAGTGAAAAAAAAAACCATGTCTCTACATGACCCCTCGTGACTGTTAAGTTTGATTTACTTTTAGAGCTTTTCTCAAACACATGAACTATGTATATGTTGATTTAGAGCAAATATTTCCTGTCGTTTATTACCTTAAAAAAAAACAAACAAAACTCCACTGTATTGCTTAGAGCAAGACCAGGTGAAACTGGAGACAGACATTAGTCATTCCTAAAACATAATTGTCAACCAGTTTAGGACCACTTCTTTATCATTTTATCCACTTCTCTTTATCTTAAAGTGGAATTATTAGCAGTTCTTGATAATTGGAACTTTGAAACCAGTTTTTTCCAGAATGGTAGTAAAGGCAAGTTAATTAAAAGGACAGTTGACAATTGCTGAAAGTCAATTTCCACAAGGCAATATTGAATCCAATATTGGATCAAGAAACGGAGTAAACACTGAATTAGTTAGGCAGTTATTGAATATCTATTATAAGCAGTTTTAGTACAAATGTATGTCCATATTTTACCATCTGTAGAAATGAAAGATATAAACACAGCCCAATATTTCATGATGATCACTCTAATATGGTGGCATTTGGGATGTTTGTAAATATCACAGAAACAGATAGAAGAGCCAGAATTCATGTTCAGAAACTTGTGAATCATGCATACAGATTCCAGATTTGTTACTCTACCTCAAGGATACAATGGGGAACAATTTTTTTTTTCTAAGATACTGCATAAAGTAAACCATAGCTGTGTTTGTGTGGCACACTCTGTGGGACACTGTGGAAATATAACAGAAATAAATTCTCAAGGAGTTTATTATTTAATGGGTGAAAACAAGCTCATTGGCCTTTTTATGGTACCTTACTATGCGTGTGCATACATACACATACAAGCTCAGTAAAGCTTGGCAGGATGAGTATTAATTTCCTATTTAAATACTATCTTTCCAGAATTTACAAAAATCTTGCATATTCTATAGATTTTGCATCATGAATTTCTCCCAGGAACTTTCACAGGATATTGTCAATATGTATTCTTACCTCTTCTTACTCACTTTCCCATAATTACTGGAAAGATATCAAATTCCAGAGAAGCACTCCTACTCAAAGATACTTTGAGAAGGTAATGGATATCCTCTCAAACACATTCCTGACCTCAGTGTGTTGCTACATTGAGGGCTGAGGGTTCTAGACTACCTCAGACTAGAGATATAGTCACAGTATCCTCATGCAGAGATATAAACAACTGTGCTGCCCTCTCTGAATCCCACCTCACTGTTTTCCTCATGGCTGCCCCACACTGAAGGCTTAGAGGGTTCTAATCCTGGAACTGCTCCCTCTCTGTAGAGCACTGGTCAGTTTGGTTGGTGTTTATCAATCAGCTCCCATTTCTAATTCCCAGAATCCTTTAAGCCACACCACTTTTGCAATTCCCATTGAGTTCTCTTTTCTCCAGGTAATTGACTTTCCCAAGTAGATTTTCCTATCTAATCTCTTTTGGTTGCAAATTGGCCCCCCTTCCTTAGATTCTTCCCTTTCCAACATTCTCTCTCTCTCCTTGTCCTTGCCCATGAAAATCAAAGAATGAATTAATGTTCAGGTGCCTGGGTGGCTCAGTCACTTAAGTGTCTGACTCTCAGTTTTGGCTCAGGTCAAGATCTCATGGGTTGTGAGACTGAGCTCCGTGTCGGGCTCTGCACTCTGCACAGAGTCTGCCTGAGGATTCTCTCCCTCTGTTCCTCCCCCAACTCATTCTCTCTCTCCTTCTCTCAAATAAATAAATCTTTAAAAAAAAAAAAAAAAGATGAATTAATGAGCCAGTTTTTCTGCTTCCATTACCAAGTTTCTCAGATTAAGAACAATGACTTGTTGGAATCCTTGTCCTACTAATCCCCTTCCTTCCCCACAAGCTTATTTAGTGTCCCTTTTCTGAATTCACACAAGTAGTATATTGCCTCAATGCTGATCAGAGAGCATGGTTTTTAATAGATACTCAATAAAGATTACAGATTTGTGTCACGGAATTGGGTTCACATTCCAACCATACAACATATTTTAGTGTGTGACCTTGGGCCACCCTGCTAGAAGCTCTGTGGCTCACTTTGCTCATCTATAAAATGGGGATAAAATTAAAGAGAAAAGGGCAGTGCCTGACACATAATAAACACTAGGAAATAATAGTTTCCATTTCCCCTTGTTGAATAAATGAATGTCCGACAAATGAAAGACATGCTGTCCGGACTTTTGCTCTCTAACAGGCTCCCACAAAGCTTCTTGGCTTCTAGATAGAGGGATCAGCTTGCTAATTCAGTAGCTTGACTTTTCAAGGCTGCTGAGTCATCCCAACCACCCTGCTTCTTAGTATCACCCATAACCTCCCTCATTATGTCTTGTTTATGCCTAGAACCTTGAGTGTTCCACCCTATAGTGCTGCTCCGGGGCAGTTTCCCTGAATCAGACAATTCTTATTCTGGGTTACTAAAGCCCATGGGATCATCCTAGCTCTTGCAATCCTGCAGAATTTTACGTCTTAGAGACAGAGACTCCTCTGACCCAGTGCTTCTACCCAAACCCTCACAGTGGCTGGCCTGTCTCTCCCAAGACATTGAAGACTGACTAAACGGGAGGAAAGGGCAAAGACAAAGTCAAATATAAATCCAGTAGTTCAGGGGCGCCTGGGTGGCTCAGTCGTTAAGCATCTGCCTTCGGTTCAGGTCATGAACCCAGAGCCCTGGGATTGAGCCCCACATTGGGCTTCCTGCTCGGTGAGAAGCCTGCTTCTCCTTCTCCCACCACTCTGCTTGTGTTCCCCCCGCTCTGTCAAATAAAATCTTTAAAGATTAATTAATTAATTAATCCAGTAGTTCAAACTTGAGTGGATGGAAGATTGATGTTATCAGGGACAGAACACCTAGGATGCAGAAAATAATGATATGAATTCAGCAAATTTTGTTTCAGATTCTGAAACATTTTATCTTTTTAGCTATCGATGGGAGAAAATAAAAGGAAAACAAACTATGAATAGAACTAATCAAAATTCAAAATGACATTACTCCAAAGTAACAATGATGCGTATCAAATATTAAAGCGCATAATCATGTGAAGTATCTTGGGAGATTTTAAGCAATTCAAATTATGTAAGGATGAAGTCAGAATGTGTAACAGTATCCATTTTTGAGATTATTTACTTCACTATTTTATTAAGAAATTATTTTCGTTTCTTTGGTGAGCATAGGCGTCCCCATCATTTTTAAATGATATCACTCTTCGTGTATTTTATATAGTCTCACGCAGTTCAGAATAAAATTCTTTTGTGAAGTAGTTTCCTGCGATTTTTTCCTTTTCTTTAAATAATTAGTTTTCCCTAGACAAAATAAAATGTTATACTATCTTGCAGCCTCACTGTGAGGAATGAAGAAAGAGGGGAAAACGCAGGAAGACCCACGCATACCACAAAAATGGAGAGTATCCAGGTCCTAGAGGAATGGTAAGTGTGTTTCACCTTGGAATTGTGTCTTGTATTTCTACACCATTTACATGTACAGTGCTGGAGTATTAGCTCTTGTGTCCTGGTACTTCTCAAAATGGTTTTGCAAAATGAATGCCTTCTCAGTCTGGGAGATCTTATTTTGTGATGGCAACTGCTTTTCATCAGTTTCTCTATTAACTATGTTAAGCTATCAGCTGAAACACTGCCTGAGTTTATCTCTCTCTGTCAAAAAGTAATGACTGTTAAGATGAATTAGGCCCTGATTGCCCTAATTCTTCTCTTTATGTGAATATTTTTTCTAAGTTTTTCTCTTTATCAGGGAAATGTCTGAAACGCACAAAAAAAGGTATGTAATTACCTACAAAAAAAGGTATGTAATTACCTAAGTTGGTCAGAAAGGGCACCCAGCTGTTCCCTGGTCCCATTTCCATCAGAACAGATTCAACCCAGGTATTTTCTCCAAAATGAGAATCAAGTTCTCGTTGCAGTTTCCACAGATTAAAATTAAAATACAAGTAGTTGTATAATGATAGGTGCTATCTTTTTCTGCTTCCTATGAAAAGATTTTAATGTTGGTGCTTCATTGTAATTTTTCCACCTTTAAAATTTTTTAAATGAACAAGAAGTTCAGACACTTTGGATTAGTAACAAATCTATTTAAAATACTTGGTCAAAAAAATAAGAAACATAAAATACAAGTACTTCTTGAACCAAATATATTTTGGGTTGGGAAATTCTTTTTTTCTTTTCCTTTTTTTTTTTTTTTTTTAAATTCCAGTCAACGTGCAGTATAATGTTAGTTTTAAGTGTGTAAGATAGTGATTCAACACTTCCATACAGCACCCTGTGCTGATCATGACAAGCACCCTCCTTAATCCCCATCATCTATTTCCTCCATCCCCCCACCTACCTCCCTTCTGGTAACCATCAGTTTGATTTCTATAGTTAGGGGTCTGTTTCTTGGTTTGCCCCTCCTCTTTTTTTCCCCTTTGCTCATTTTTGTTTCTTAAATTCCCTATATAAGTGAAATTATATGGTGTTTCTTTCTCTGACTTCACTCAGCATAATACTCTCTAGTTCCATCCACGTCGTTGCTGAGTGATATTCCATTGTATGGGGTTACAGTGAGGGAGGTTATGGGACACTATGTCTTCCTTACCCATTCATCATGTGATAGACACTTGGGATTTTTCCATAATTTGGCTATTGTAGACAATTTAATCTAGACAATTAAAATGGCTATAAACATTGGGTGCATGTATCCCTTTGATTTCGTGCTTTTGTATTCTTTGGGTAAATAGTAGTACAATTGCTGCATCATAGGGTAGTACTATTTTTAACTTTTTCAGGAGGTTGGAAAATTCTTAAATAAACCATTGTAAAGGAAACCAAGATCAGGATCAATTTAACCATAAGAATCTCCACGCTTCTCTTTTCCATTTTTTTGAAGTATCACCAAAGGGAGTAATAACTGGTGGTTTCTGCATGAACCTAGTCACTGAAAACTTGAATATAAATATCTAGAAAGTCCTCAGTGTCATTATAAAGGCCCTTTTTAGCTGTAACAATTTCATTCGCGGGTAATACTTCATTCATAATTTTTACTAGAGTAATACAAGAGCTTAGGAAAATATGTGACAAGTGCATACAGTGTATTCTTATTTCAGATCCAGTGACAAATGAAAAAGCAGCTATCAGAGAGGAAAAGAGAAACTGCACCTTACGGCTTTAAAATTAAAATTTACATCAAAAAATATAAATAAGTAATTTAAATTAAAATCTACATCAGACGCAAACAAAAATGTTGCTTTGCCCTTCAATAGGGTGTCTTTGTCAATTCGCAATATATTTAAGAGTTTAAACGTTTAAACTCTGTTTAAGAGTTTAAACACTTAAACACAAAAACTTAAACGTTGTTTTAAAACTTAAACTCATGTTTAAGAGTTTAAACATTTCCAGGCTTCACTACAAATTTATGATGACCATGTGCATAGTGTGTATAGCCCTTTGCTATTTGAATATTTACTTCCTAACACACATCTGTGCCTAAATGAATTTTTCTTAATACCCGAAATAACTAGCCTAGTCCTGGCAGATACTTGTCCGATCAGGCCAAACTAATGGTCAGTGACCACTAGATGGCAGCAAGTGAATAGCAATTTCTATCTCTTCTCCCCTCTGTGGACTAAGTATTCTTAGTTCCCAGTTGCCTTTGATAATGGCCCAATTCTGTCTTTGCAGCCAAAACCCCACTTCAGATGAAGTTTTGTCCTGGTCTCAAAATTTTGACAAGATGATGAAGGCTCCAGCGGGAAGAAACCTTTTTAGAGAGTTTCTCCGAACAGAATACAGTGAAGAGAACCTACTTTTCTGGCTTGCCTGTGAAGACTTAAAGAAAGAGCAGAACAAAAAAGTAATTGAAGAAAAGGCCAGAATGATCTATGAAGATTACATTTCTATACTATCACCAAAAGAGGTAAAAATCTGGAAAATATTAATGTGGGCTTCCTAAGACCAAGGATGAACCCAAAAGGACCTCTGTCCACCTTGAGTAATGCATGGGGTGTGGACAAGCTAGAAGGCTTCCCTGGGCAGATAATTTAGATTTCACTCTGAGAATCTACCTGAACATAGGTTTGAAGGCTCGGTTTCCCCACTATGCTCTGATCATTTATCTCTCGCTGAATCCTGGGGTAGGCTACTTGCTTTTCAGAACTAACATTACAAAGCCTGTTAAATACAATTTGCTTAACACAGTGACTTATGCTAAAGAGGAAAAGAAGAATTTACTGTGGGGCAATTTTTCTCCAAGTGTGGTCCCAGATCTCCTGTCTGAGAATCACCTGGAGCATTTGTTTGAAAAGCAAATTCTAGAGGTCTACCCCGGATTTCTGAATCTGAATTTTTGGAAATAGAGCCCAGGAATCTGGACTTTTAACAAGCTTTCCATGTACATACTAGTTTGAAAAACCTCTGTAATAGGAGCTTTAAAAAAAAAAAAAAGGCCACCATGTTTGTTGATGCTTATGATAGAATTTTTACAGGATTAAAGAATGGGCCTTTATGACCCATTAATATCTTAGAGGAGAGATGGGTGATAGCAATTCTTTTATTTATTTCAGTTATCCTGTTATTCAAAGTGCAAGCTTTTTTTTTTTTTTTTTTTTTTGCCATTGCTGAAACATACCTAATAAATAAGGAACATTTCAAGCAAACAAATTAACACTTTTCCATTAACTTTTTAAAAATCAATTCGATCGGGGCGCCTGGGTGGCTCAGTCGTTAAGCGTCTGCCTTCGGCCCAGGTCAGATCCCAGGGGTCTGGGATCGAGCCCCGCATCGGGCTCCCTGCTCCGCTGGAAGCCTGCTTCTCCCGCTACCATTCCCTCTGCTTGTGCTCCCTCTCTCGCTGTGTTTCTCTCTGTCAAATAAATAAAATCTTTAAAAAAAAAAAAAAA
>CM053608.1:10387850-10432944 GCA_028646535.1 Procyon lotor
GCCTGGGTGGCTCAGTCGTTAAGCGTCTGCCTTCGGCCCAGGTCAGATCCCAGGGGTCTGGGATCGAGCCCCGCATCGGGCTCCCTGCTCCGCTGGAAGCCTGCTTCTCCCGCTACCATTCCCTCTGCTTGTGCTCCCTCTCTCGCTGTGTTTCTCTCTGTCAAATAAATAAAATCTTTAAAAAAAAAAAAAAAAAAAAAATCAATTCGATCGTGAGCAATGCTCCAGCTGCCAGAGTTAAAAGGACTTGATGAGGGAGGAATTAGTGTAGCCAGGCTTCGAGAATGCTGAGTGACAATCCCAGAGGTGCTTTAAAGCGTTTGAATTTAGAGGTTCCTGAATGCCTTCTGTTCTCCCCATCACCCTCTTTTTGTCTTTTCTGTCACTCTGCACTGAAATATCCTGACCTGGTGCCTTCTCCACACTCCTCTCCTGTGTGCCCATCTACAATGTTCCCTAGAAATGGGCTGCTTCATCCAACCCGGGGTGTGGCCCCAACCTGCCCTACACCCCTCACCCTGAGATCTACAAAACAAATCCATGTCTACTTTATCAATCTTTGTTTGGAAGGCTATATCAACTATTTCACTTCTAATACGGTGTACCTTAGTAAGTTTAAAAAATTTGTTAGGTTATAATTGCCATTGGTATTCCAGAGGACTCTAAGAGTATTGTCTCCAGAAAATGAGAAACCTGGAATCGGATACACAAAGATTGTGTTAATTTTATTTCCCTCATTAATATGGAAAAAATGTTACTGGACACAAGGTGAGGAGAATTTTTTCTGTAGCCTCGGTGCATTTATTGCTGATGCTGCTTTGTGGTTCTAACATCAGAAAAACATTCTTCAAGTTTGTAGTCTATCTGGAACCTCAGCACCTAGCCAATTCTACTTGGATTTTATTAGCATATACGTTTCATTCTCATTTTTATTTTAAGTTTGCATTACATGGAAGAGATATTAAAGGATCCAAATGTGCCCAAAGGTGTGCTTCTCTTGCCCATAATTACTGTTTGGGAAGATTATCTAGCCCATTTCTCTCCCCAAAATATATTATATGTGTCATGTGAAAATGGTAATTGCCTTATCTAGTCTAATCTAGTAATTGATTATCTAGTAATCCAATCTAGAAATTGATTATCTAGTCCAGTCTTTGTACTATCTATGATGGGTGTTCTACTTTAAAATAATGTTGGTAGAAAAAATATTCTCCATATGAAGTACATAGAATTCCTTTATTTTACAGTCTTCATTTACTAGTTTTTAGTTTTTATGGGAAACACTTTCCCATTGTATTCATACTCCCGATTTATTTATTTATTTGACATACAGTGACATTGTCACTGATTAATGGAGCTTTGTAAAATAAATAGTGTTCATAAAATTACTTCTTTGGGCCATAGTTTCAAGATATCTCAGTTGATTACTGAACTATAAACTGTTGGAATTTCCTTGTTTTTGCAAAAGTAGTGGAGTTTTGTTTTAGCCTAATTTCTTTATTTTGAATAGTAGGAGTTTCACCAAAAAGTCATTAAAATATTGTTTCCTGATCAAAAGCACTACCTTTCCTAAATTAAATGGACTAATATTTAGTGTAACTGACCTATATCTTTTCTCCTTAATGTATCTATATTTGAGCCATTACCTGCTCTTTAATATCCTCAAAATACCACACACACAGGGAGAGAGGGAAGCAAAACGCACATTTTTATCAATTTGCTACTTGTGTGCTGACTTGTAAATAACTTTTTTTTTTAAGGTTTTATTTATTTATTTGACACACAGAGAGAAATGACAAGTAGGCAGAGAGGCAGGCAGAGAGAGAGGGAAGCAGGCTCCCCGCTGAGCAGAGAGCCCTAGGCGGGGCTCCATCCCAGGACCCTGGCATCATGACCCCAGCCAAAGGCAGAGGCTTTAACCCACTGAGCCACCCAGGCGCCCCTGACTTGTAAATAACTCTTGACATGGAATCTAAGTGATTGGACTGTATGAAGTGCCTTTGTTTAGCCAAAGGATTGTTCTCTTGTCAACATAATAATTACATTTGATCATTTGGTCATTGTTTAGTAGCAAACACGAATAAATCAAAAGTAGGTATTTGCAGTTATAAAAGAAAATTGTTTACAAGTTATATTTTAAGCCAAGGTATAGATATGTTTACTCTTGAACCATGACCTGACTCACTGACACACTTAGAATATGGCATGCACTTTCTGGCCACCCCAGGGCCCTTTCTAAACTGTTACGTCTCACTGACCTTGCTGTGCAAAAACTTGTCAATCTCTGATCAGCTACGATACATCAATAACTGTCTGATGATACCGAGTTGTCACCCTTCCAATGTTGTCTTCCAACACTGGAGAGAACACATGTCACATCAAGGCAGCCCTGATATATAGTAATGAGAGCACTGAACCAAACATTCAGGTGCATGGGATACTGGTACTGGATCTGCTTCAACCTGATCATGTGGCCTGGGAAAAATTAGTTCACTTCTCTGATTTGTTGTTCAGTTGCTTTGTTTACCAAAATAAAGGTAAAAGGGGACACAGAGAATAGTAAACCAAATCCAGAATGACTACTGTAAGGCTCTTGTGCTACTACTCCATTCTCTCCACCAAGTGACGTGACTAATCAATCATGGTTCTTACTGCTACACTCAGACTCAACCAGAGAATTTCTCTCAACACAGTACTCAAAGCAGCCCCTACAAACTGTTGGAGTTGGGATGCGTTTCCTGTTTGGGAGCTAGATAATCTGGCCTTTCTACCTCTGAAATTCTATAACCGTTTCTGTTTACTCTGAATATTTTTTAAGAACATGAATATTTGAATCATTTATAAAATAATGACTAAATAAAAATTGTCAGGATTCCATTCTTAACTAGAGCCTCATTTTTCTTCATTAGACTCCTTCTACTTTAATTTGATAGAGTTATCATGTTCCTCTTGGCTAAATGTAGAGAAAGTCTACATTCCTAAAGTTACTTATATTTATATAACTTACTTTTTTCATGAAGCCAATGTGTTTGAAATGACATTTCATTACTTGAAGAGCATGTTTTATGCATTTTTAGTAAGTTGAGCATTATGTCATAAAATAGATGTTTGTTATCTGGAGACAGTATAGCTTTCATTTTTTGGTATAGTGTATATTTCAAGAGGGAAAGGACAAATTTTAAGTTAGAAAAAAAACAAAACGCATAAAGGAGCATTTTTCAAAAGTAAATGTTTTATGTGATGCTCTCAAAGAGAGAATAAATGGGGGTGGTAAAGAGGAATTTAGGACTGATCGTAGTCTTACTGCAGATAGGAGATGCTGATGGCAGTTTATATTTATTAAACATTGAAAACACAAAGCCAGCACAGTTAATAACTTTAATAAAAAGTCTATTTGGGTTTCCTGGGCTGGTTCATGCAACTCTTGAACTCCTGTAAGTTTGAGCCCCCCCATTGAGTGTAAAGGTTAATTAAAAACTAAAATCTCCCAAAAAAAGTCTATTTAAAAGCTATTACCTGCTATAAACAGCACTGAGCTATTGAATGAATAAGTAATTATAAATCTTGCAACAAACGTAAGACATACCTGAAATGAAGAAAACTGCTCAGTTTTTTACAAATCTCTTTAGTGATGGCATTTTCCTTAACCTGGGCTGTAATCCAGCCCTACTGCTGCTTACCACCTTCGTGATACTGAGCAGCTAACTCGCTTCAGGGGGCTCTGACCTCAGCTTCCTCATTGTGCAGAGTAGTGGCATAGAAAAAGCTCGAAAACTCACTAAATCTATAACTTTATGGCTCTCTCCCATGGTGATTTGAATACTAGTAAAGGTTGTTTGCTTCTTCTGATGCCATCCTGAATTTCCAGTTATTATCTGGGAAAAAGAAAAAAAAAACAATAAACCTATTTAAATTCCGAAACACTCTAAAAATAATGCATATGTGATAGACATTTAGGATATCCCAATGCATTTAGGATAGACATGTGAATTCTGTGTTTTCAAGTATCTACCCCTTTAAGCAAAATTTTGTGAATTTAGCACTTTTGATTATTTAAGTTGATTTTTCTAAGCAGGACTCATTTCACTGAATTTTCCTAGATTCATTTCTTTGTACGTGCATATTTTCATTCAAAAAATATTTGACTATTTCCTATGAGCCAGATACGGAGTTAGATGTTGGGAATATGTTGGTGAACAAGAAAAACATTGGCCTATCTTTTACAGAGCTTACATTTCAAGAAGACAGACAAATCATCTCAAAAGCAAGTAACTAAAAATTGTGGTGAACGTGGGGGTGGAGGTCAATGGTGGTGTTTAGAAGAGAGGAAGTTAGGTTGGGTCATTCTGAGAAGGTAAAATTCAAGTTGATAGAAAGTCTGAAGACACTGTGCTTGATCAAAAAACTGTCATGATACCAATTATTATTATCATCATTATTATTATTATTATCATCATCATCACTTTACATTGGGCTTAAACATTGTTACTGACAAAATGGTCTCACATATATTATCACAATATAAGTCTTATATCATAATATAAATACAAGAATCCTTAAGCCACTAGGACAAAGGGCATCATTTTACAGCAAAGGAAATAAATGGATTCCCAGGGGCACCCGGGTGGCTCAGTGGGTTAAAGCCTCTGCCTTCGGCTCAGGTCATGATCTCAGGGTTCTGGGATCGAGCCCCGCATCAGGCTCTCTGCTCAGCAAGGAGCCTGCTTTCCCCTCTCTCTTCCTGCCTCTCTGCCTACTTGTGATCCCTCTCTCTCTCTCTCTCTCTCTCTCTCTCTCTCTCTGTCAAATAAATAAATAAATAAATGGACAAAAATCTTATAAATAAATAGATAGATAAATAAATAAATTCTCAAAGAGGTAAAAACAACTATTGTAGGCCATCAGAACTATGTGTCTAGTAGAGAGACAACACAAGCCCAAGTCTTCTGATTCCAAATGTGATGCCCTTTCAGTTGTAATATGCTGACTAGGAATCCCATTGTCTAGTAGTTTCTTCATGACACATCTATAGATTTTTATAACCCAACCTTAGAACTTGAGGCAAAATGGGAAATAGCAATCATAACCACATGCCTGAACTCTCCCTCAGACAAGCAAGATAAACTTCCCCCATCATTTGGGCCCTACCAGGAATATGGCTACTGCACTTTATCCAGTGATCTTTGTTCCAAGAAATAAATTCCACTCGTCTTATTTGCAATTTATAATTATTTTCAGTAGTAATAATCAACACAAAATAATGTGACTAAAAGTACACATGGTATAGATTTATTATAACTAATGGGAGAATCAGATATTCTTCATAAAATTTAGCATGAGAAAACCAAGGTTAGTTAAAAAGAGTATCACTGGGGGCGCCTGAGTGGCTCAGTCGTTAAGCGTCTGCCTTCGGCTTGAGTCATGATCCCAGAGTCCTGGGATCAAGCCCCGCATCGGGCTCCTTGCTCGGCAGGAAGCCTGCTTCTCCCGCTACCATTCCCTCGGCTTGTGTGCCCTCTCTCACTGTGTTTCTCTCTGTCAAATAAATAAAATCTTTAAAAAAAGAGAATGTCACTGGTAAAATTAAATATGTGCTTATAAAGGAAAAAGAAAAAAATCGGAATTTTACTTTAAAAAGAATCGTAAATAAAGCAACTTTGGTAAAATTAAAAATAAAATGGAAAAAAGTGGAAAAACTTAATCGTGATATCTAAAAAATTGTTTAAGGAATTAACCTAATTAACTTAAGGAGGGTCTCCACAAGGGAAAAAGACTTTCAGTGGAAATTCATCATTTTCAGCATAATTCTGCCCCAAATTCCACAAAGTCAAAATGCCCATTGCCTCTTGATGGCCAGAACAAAAAGGCACGGTCAACTCGTAGCATACAACCCTCTGGCAATATTCACTTATCTCAGTGTTTTCCTCCACTGGGTAGGAAATGTAGCGAGTTTAAGCAGGTGTAACTGCTTAAACTGTATTTAACAGTTTGAGCCAGGTTTCCCCAAGCCACACTAGCAAGACTTGTGTCTTCATTGCCTCCACTTTAGTTCCACACTCTTGTTGAACCTTCAGCTCTCATGACATTTTTCTCCCAACTAGTTTCTGGAGTTACAGGTGGAACATATTTGTACATTTGCAAGCCCCTGGCTTTTCTTCTTCTCCTGTGTCTTGCTCCCTGTGCAAGGGAATGGCTTCCAAGTTCCCTGAGGCCTCCCACCAGGCCATGTAAACCTTCTAAACTTCATTTGCCACCTCTCAACACTGCTGGTGTCCCCAGGACTGGTACAGTGGCTGGGTGAATGCTGTCAAATTCATGGGAGCTGTGTGGTGCTCCTTCCCACAGGAGTCCTTCTTTTTCTGTTAACGCTGTGACTGTTGAATTGCGCCCTCCCTTCCCCTACCTACATGTGAGTCTGTAAGGACTGAGTACTACCAGAAGCCCAGTTGCCCAATGGTAGCTCTTGTCTTGTGCTTCTCAACTTTCTCTGCCCTTGGAATGAGTTCTTTATGGGAAACTCTTCAGTCCCGTAGGCACTGGACCCCAGATTAGATGGGATTTTGAGCCATCCAGTTGTGCCTGAATCCTGTGGTGACCATGGCTCAGGTCCGTGCTGGGATCCACCCCCACTAACTTGTATTATAGATGTTCCACAGTCTGAAGCACAAAGATACCACCAGATGAAACTATAGATTGTTATACCTATGGGGTTTATCCTTGTTATTTGACCTCTCTACACTGCTTTTGACTGACAGCCTTTCCAAACAAGCAGACCTTAAGGTAAATATTTTATTTTTTAAATGGAAATAGCAAATGACTTTTTGTTGCAGGTTACTAAATGTCGGATGACTTTCTCTGTGATCTTTCACTGTGGTTTTTAATTTGCAAAAAAATAAAATAAAAATAATACAATGAGAACTCAAGACATTTAATAATTCAAGGTATTTTATTTCTCCATCTTAAGATAACTAATATGGTTCCAACCACAAGCAGTTATACTGTATTTAATTATGCTGTTATTTAAGAAATAAATGATCTTTTTTATCAATCATCTAACATTTCCTCCTCCGTTGAAACAAGAAGTTGTCAAGTTTGAAAGTAAGAGCAAAAACATTTGACTGTACAACTGTACAAAAACAGTTGAGTGTATTTGGTAAGATTTCATTTTACCATAACACCACTTTGCAGTGTGAGATCAGCTTGAAATTCTAGTGTCAATATATTCCTGTTGGGTAGAAAGATAAACAGTATTTTTAAATAAAAAGCTTAGAAAAAAAATTCTGTATTTTTTATTACTTTGTATTTGATGACCTCAGATGGCTCAGATAACATAGAGAATAAAACCTAAATGATCCATTTCCAGAACTTTTTTTTTTTTTAAAGAATTCAGCCAAGAGACATTTAATTTTTTTCTGTAATGTTGGTCTAGCTAAGCCATCGAAATTTAGTCTGGGTCACTTTTTCCCTCTCATAGCATCCGTCCCTGCGTATGTATAGCAATCAACCCAATTCTACATGGGCCATGGAGCTCGGGAATCTGGGGACACCGAGATAGAACATGAGACACTTCAGTTAGGACTGTCTAGACCCCAGGCTCAATCTAAACAATAGGTGGGAAAGGAAGTCATAACCAAAAAGGCTTTTGTAAAATGCTTACGACAGAACGTTTAGCTATAAATATAAAAGGTTTGTATAGATGTGAGTACGTCATGAAACAGATAATATGATCACAGTGCTTTAGTCCATGCTCAACAGTGAGGACCGAGGAAACCCGACGCGGACAAGTTTGTGATGGCTGCCCTCTTAGGTTTCGCCAACAGGTCACTTCAGAGCAGAGCTTACTTCCGCTCCCGGAGCATGCCCTTATTGCTATTTATTTTTCCCCAGTTCCCTTTCCAGCAGGCTTGCCAGATCCAACAGGATCGGCATTCAGTTAAGGAAAACAAAACCAAACCCTATTATTTGCAGAATTTAATTTATTTACGCTTCTTAAATAACACTGTCCTGATAACTTGTACAGGTATTCTGAATTCCTGCTTACATTTCTCCTTCCAAAGACTCCACTGTAAGCAATTGCTCTAATTAATCTTTCATACGGAGATCTTTAGATATATCTCTGTGTAAGGACTATATAGTTCTCTGTGCCTTGCAGGTACCCCCAAGACATGGAGAATGCCTGCTATGGTTTTGCTCTACTACACCCTTCCATGTTCCTGGTTTCTAACTTTGATGCTGTGGGATTTGTTGGGATATAAAACTATCAGGAATCAGCACTCGTTCTGGCTAGGGAATTCTCCAGTGCTTCAACGATGAATAGAAATGGTCAAAATCCCCTGAGTAAGTGCATAGAAAAGACAAATCCAAGTAAGCCAGGGTATCTGTGAACTAAATTTCTGGTTCAAAAGACAAGTTGCTCTTTTAGTTCAGCTTTTGAGGAAGAAAAGTATGCAAGTTTATGTAGTCTTGGAAAAGGTAACCTCAAAAAACAAAAAGGTAACCTCAAGATTTTAGGTAGTTGGATTTAACTCTGTAAAGTTTCTCTGAAATGTCACAAACCTATATTTACTTGGTATCTTTTGAAAAAAAATTTTATTTAATGTATCTGCTCTTATTTCTTTTTAGGTCAGTCTCGATTCTCGAGTTAGAGAGGTGATCAATAGAAATCTGTTGGATCCTAATCCTCACATGTATGAAGATGCCCAACTTCAGATATATACCTTAATGCACAGAGATTCTTTTCCAAGGTTTTTGAACTCTCAAATTTATAAGTCCTTTGTTGAAAGTACTGCCAGCTCTACTTCTGAATCTTAATTTTCATTTAAAAAAAAAATCATTTTGGAGGGCTGGGATGGGAAATAAAAGTAGTTAAATAACACCAGAAACTGAGTTCCTGGAGAACTCCAGTTTAGCATTCCTCAGGCTACTGTGAAAATACAACCATATGGTCTTTGTCTCCATTTTTATCGAGGTTACCCTGATTAAGTTTGGAGAAAACACCACATAAAAACAATGAATTGCCAAATTAAGTTTGTTTTATTCAACACTCATTCTACTTGCAAGCAAACTGTATTTGTAGTCCTATGAACAGTCTCCTAGTGTATCCCCAGAGACTGCATGTGCAAAGTAAAACTGCTTCATTTGCCACGTAGCTGTTGTAATATTTAATCCAATGGCATAACTTATATCTGTATTTAAGGACTTTTGTGAAATATGGTCTTATAGAAATAATTGCCAAAAAATTGGCTGTGGTTTGCATTTATAAATATAATCAAAGACAGAAGAAGCCAATTTTTAAGTTGTAACAGTGGTATTCAACATGCTATATACTGTGTTCAGTACACTCATTTTGAAGCCAATATTTCTGTACATGGAAAAAGAGCTATTTATCTCTGTTTGTTGGGAATTCCTAAGGGGGGATTCCTCTGGTTGTTCACTGCCAAAACTGTGGCATTTTCCTTACAGAATAGTCTGTTATGTAAAAAAAAAAAAAACAAACAACAAACAATAAGAAGAAGTAAAGAGAAAAAAAGCACAAAACAATTTGAAGATATTCTATCTCAATGACAAATCAAAGAGTGATAATTGTTTTTAATTGTAATAGAAGAAAATCTATGTATATATCAGATGTCCAATACTGTAATTAATTTATTAAAGACTGGCTCTCCAGTTCTAAAATGGTTGTGTAAAGTATGTACTTTAGCAAGAAAAAAAAAATACTAAGCTCGATAACTTAGTTTTGGAATATATATTTAAAAAAAGGATTTAATAAAGGAATGCCTAAATGTAGCATCATAAAACATTTTGATGAATAGCATCTGTCCTGTGGCATATTTTCCTTGAAAGCAAAATCCAATGAAAAGCTAAGTTTTTAGCCAAGAGAAGTTTTGTAGGGGTTATGAAGAAGATAATTCTGTACTTCTGACCTTAACTGTTTTCATAGTATCTTCAGAATGACTTATTTTAAAAATGTTAAAACCAAACTATTAATACTCATCCATAATTGAAAGGCAGTACAGTGCTCAAATCTCCTAGCTGCCATTTTATTTTTTATAAGTACCACTAAATCTTCGAGACAGAATACTTGCCTGATATTGGCATGTACTTTTGACATTCAAGAAAACAGTATCCTATCACGTGCACACAGAAAAGTCAGTGTCATATTTATATCAAGGTGTTGCATTTGAATATTAATATCCCCTGGAGGCTATTTTTTTAACTTAAACTTAATAAATATAGTATTGAGTCACCTAAAGTGAAAGTTTTAAAAATATTTATATCCACTGATAATACTGGCCTTATATTAAGGATGATATTAAAATTATAGGTTTTGTCATTTTTTAACTACCTCTCATTTTTTAATTTATTAAACATTTTTAAAATAAACAAGTTTGGGGTTTTCTTTTTAAAATTTATTTTACTTGAAAGGTTGGCATCGTAAGTTTTTTTTTTCCATAAAACTTAAGACATTTCAAGGATTGTTTTTTTAAGTGAATTTGATTTTCTAATTTATATAGAATTCAGGAGATATGGTTAAAAGGGCTATTATCTATTCCCTATGCAAATATCTTAACTGTTGCAGTGTTTGACAAAATGGGATTAAAAAAAGTTTGCAGAGTAGAAAACAAAAAATGTTCTGTTTACACTGGCGTTGCTGACTATCCTACCATATTCAGCACTTTTAAATACATTATTTATGAAAATGTAGTTAGAATACAAGATAGAAAATATTTATAATAATCATTTCTTTTAACAAATGCCTGTTTTTGTCTAAAAGTGTCGGTGTGTTAAAGACCTACTTTATCCATGTCAATTAGATATTTACTATTTGAATAATAGTTTTCCGTAATATGTTGGAAAAAAGATAGCTACGAAGATGTTTACAAAAAGTCCTATTTTTTTTCCAAAAGAGTGAAGAGAAACCTATAAGAATCATCACTTCTATTGTGAAGTTCTATTGTTCCTAAATTATTTAATTTTTTCTTGAGTAGAATTGAGTTTATTATGCTTCTATGATGTATTCATTCACATATATGTTGTAACATCAGACTTGTTGCTATTGAGGCACAATAAATTGGTGCACATGACCAGAAAATATGTAATATACTATGATACACCGCATGCATCCATCTTTTTACATGTAGACTTTATATTCTTGTTGTTACTATATATGATGGTGACCTGCTAGCCATAAGTTATCTTTATAAGATACTTTGGACTATTAGATGAATTGTCTGTTTGACAATACCTTTAATATTTTACCAAATGTAAAAGATAAGGGCCCTTCTAAAGAGTCCTAATCTCTAACCTGGGCATTTGTAGAATACAGACTTTGAAGTTAGTATATCCTTTTGGAACCTGATTAGGAAGGTGGGTTGAGAATGATTCGAGAGCAGATTTACACATCGAATGTTGGTAGCCATGTTATGCGAGCATTTCTGTGCTAAATTCCTATTTGCGGGGAGGGGAGGTTTCTCATTTAATTTCAAAATGTTTGAAGTTTCTATCTACGAGTATGTCTTTATATTTGCAACTCTACCAATTTTTAAAGTATGGTATAACTCCTTCTGTTTGAATTACGGAGCTATAATAAACAAACAAAAAGCCTTCAACTGGTGTCTATGCTACCATTCCAAGAGCACAATATTTGTTATGGCAGAATTTGATTTTTCCTAGTGAATACATTCCTCCCTGGGGACAAATTAGCACTTTAGAAGGCACATTTTATGTTTTAGAGTGTCAGGATATCTTTGTGTATTGTTAGAATCTGCTACTGCACACAGAAAGAGATTAATGCTCTTTCTAAAGTGCCTAAATTCAGATGTGTCTATCTTGGAAGGAAAAGTGGAGGGTATAGATTATATATAAATACATATAACTAAATTGGAGAGCCAGATTTCTTCAAAGGTGGATCTTGTACATAGATCACACTAATAATGGATGGCTGATGCTTCTTCTTCTTTACTCTGGATAATTGTTATTATGTTACCCAAAGGTAAAACAGATGTTCCAACAGTGTTATAGGGCAGCTCTAAGCACAATGAGTGCACTGGCATATGAACAACAATAGCAAAACACAATTTTGATATCAGTGTTATGGAGTGCAAAAATCAAGACCATAATGTGGTCTTTTTTTAAAAAAAAATCTTAAAATATGTACATAGGATGACCAGTTCTGATATTTGGTCATGGTGCATGGGGTGTTTATTAGTATCCTTTAATGCTGCCTAGGTTCTTACTTACAGAATGAAATGCATATCATATATTTACCTGGTAGTTCAGTTTTACAAAAGGACTATAGAAATAGGTAAATAATGTTTATATATTAGGGGCAAAAATACATTTTCACCCCATTAAGCTGACTCAAAATAATACCTGATTCTTAATACTGAACAATCCATTTTTTTCTATACACTTTTAACATTGAAAAAATGTCATATCATAATTGTGACAAGTTACATTTGCAAAAAATACAAAATATCAGATGCTTTGAGGAATAGATACAGAAGGAAGAAACTTTTAATACAATCAGAAAATAGGAAGATAAGAACTCTTTCAAAAGCCACCTAAAACTTCTTAGGTATAAATGCCTATAGATAGAACCCTATCAAACATGAATTTTTAAAACTTTGCTCTGGATACAATGGCATATTATTTTGAAAGGTGATAAAGACAGTTCCAGAAAACTTTCTTGCCTGTGTATTTATATTCACAGCTTCTCACCCTAATTTTCAAAATATATTTTGCAAACATTTATATTTGCATGCTCTTTTCACTTCTTTTTAAATTTCTGACCAATATAAAATGCTTGTTCTCCTGAGACAACAGTATTAAATCTGTAAAAGTTTTAGTTATTCCTCACCTGTTACAACTGCAAGTATTTATCAATAAAACTGATACCAAAAACCTGGCTTCTGATCTTCCCTGCAACGTTCTTAGTAATATCCTTACAACACATGATAGTGCATAGATTGATACTATTCTTCCCAAATACCAGGCTTTACTTAAAAATTTGAATTCAAGTTACATTTGTGTCTCAATGGGACTTTGGGCAAATATTATGTTGAACCCCTGTAAGCCTGCTTCCTCATCTTCAAATGGGGAATAATCTATTTACAGGGTGACCATGAGAATTAAAAGAAGTCAACATGGAAAGAATAAGGTGTTACATATATTATTACTACTTTTTCAAAGATCTCCAGTTCAATAATCATTCCCATTTCAAGAATGTAAGAATTAAATGCCACTTTAATGTACTTTTCCCCTATTCTTTAGAAAACCATACTTTAAAAATCTGATTTAATGATTTATCAAACAAATACAACCATGCTTATTTTAAGATGGACTATATGAATCTGTTACTGCTTTGTTCAGCATGATTGAAATTCAGTTTTCAGTTCAAGAACATCACACCAAATGTACAACCAAGTATGTTTCTTTCGATGACCCACGCACACAGATATATGTATATAGTTGTGTGTATGCATATGTGTGTATAATATTGTAGGCTTAAAATAAATGTTTAAATAAGATAAAGTGAAATGATTTGAAAATTTTATTTCCAAAGGAAATAAAGCTACATTCCCAAGGACAGGAAGAATATAAACATCGAATAATTTGCCAAATAAGTATGTGGAAATAAAGCTAAAATTAAGTTATGAGAGACCAGCTGTTAGAAAACACAGAAATTGGCATGGAATAGAAAGCATTCTGGTATGATTTTTTTTAAAAAATTTACCATGAATATATGAAAATAAAAGAATAAAAGGTGATTGTGAGTTCATAAAATTTTTCATTAAACCTTTTATTTTAGAAAAGTTGTAGATTCACAGAAAAATTGCAAAGATACTAGAGAGGTTCCATATACTGCACACCCATTGTGACATTTGTCACAACTAATGACCCAATATTGATGCATTAAGTCCATGCTTTATTGAGATTTCTTTAGCTTTTACCTAGTGTCTTTTTTTCTGTTATGGGATTTCATTCAAGATACACATAACATTTAGTCATCCTATCTTCTTAAGTTCCTCTTAGTTGCAAGATTCTCAAACGTTTTTTGGTTTTGATGACCTTGACAGTATTGAAGAGTACTGGTTTAGTACTTTGTAAAATGTCCCTTAATTGGAATTTTATGTTTTCTCCAAGATTAGACAGGTGTCACCAGTTTTTGGAAGACCACAGAAGTAAACTGCCATTTATATTACATGATATCAGAGGTATATACCACCCACCATCATGACTTATCACTGTTAATACTGACCTTGATCATCTGGTTCAGGTAGTGTTTATTAGGTTTCACCACTATAAAGCAAAACATTATTAAGAGATCATATTAGAGGTAAATGAACTGGACATTAATGCTGAGCTAAAAAAATTCTGAGCAGATTCCTCAGCACTGCTCTTAGGTTTCATTAAATGAATGCTAACAAATACCATGAAGAAAATAAACTGGAAAGTGCAATGGGAAAATAAAACTCCAAAACTGTTAGCTTGAATATTCACTTAATGGAGGTGAAAGTGAATTTTTTCCCTTGAACTATCTTTACTTTATCCTCTACATCCCTTGGATAGTAAAGACTTCAGTTTGTCATAAGACGTAATTTTAATCAATAATCATTTTGCTGAGTGCTTTTCCATATTGCCCTCAACAGAACAATGAACACTGATTATTGAAATAATGTAAAAGACTTGATCCCCCCCCCCTTGCTTTAACCTATTTGTCATAAATACAGCTTCTTGTATATGATTTTAGGGTGTTTGCCAAATATAAAAAAAAATTTTCAATGTGTCTGGTTCTGTAAAATTTATATTGAATGTGTGCAATTTTTTGCTACCATGTTCATTGTATTTAATAATTTCTATTTTGTAGTCCACTAATAATAGTGGACCATAAAGGAGTTTGAATGCATGAATGCAGCTTGAGACACATGCTTGGTTATTTTGCAATGTCAGAATAACTGTAGGTACTTATAAATTGAATAATCTAGATTATTTTTCCTCCAATTTAAGTTATTTTGGGTTTTTATTTGCCCGTCCTTGAATTTATTTTATCATTTTTACCTATGTACAAATAATAGACTTCCTGAAAATGCTAGAATCTTCAGTATGTAATAATAGAATTTGAGCATGACAATAATGTAAGGAAATTCAGAACTCTCAAACTTTTTTTTTTTTTTTTTAGTTTTCAAAGTAAATCAAACTACAGTTGTTTTCATTTAACTATATTGTGGAAACCTATGGATATTGTAAAATGCACATGCATTACACTTTTAAAAAATGTTTTCAATTAATAAAGAATTCACCAATGTATCCTTAGACAAGTTACTGTTTCCTCATTGGTGTAACACCGTAGGAGTAAAAGGTACACTTATTTATATTACTTAAATTGCCTATGCACCTTAAGGAATATAATTTCTGGCTGGATTCTTTATAGCATTCCACAAAGTTATTGCCACTCACATTTTTTCGCCTTTTATAAATAAACCATATTCTTGAAATGACTTGAGAATTCAGCTGAGAGATTGATCATACTGAGTTCAAATGACCCCTCCCCCCCATTTCTGTGGTTTTAAAAAAAATTCAGAGTTTTGACTTGGGAAATAGCTGATTCTAATAAAGATAAAAAAACGAAATGATCAGTCCTGTTCTATACTCGGATCAAAATTAAAATGGGTTTCAACCACAATCTTAAAGAAAAAAAAAATTCTAAAGTAGTGTGGCTTGAATACACAAAGTGAAACGAAAATTGAAGTGATCAGTTGGAGCTTTTAAGTAGCAAAACCTATTTTTGCTCTATGTAATTTGGAGAGTCCTCTCATTCCTCCACTTCACTTTTCATTTGTAAGGAATGAATGGAGACAATGCAAGCTCATCTTACAAGAATTTTATACCTAACCTCAGTTTTCATTAGAGGACTCAAGGATGATTTAACCTTGCCGAGGGCTCCCGTATTTACCCCTTGATTTTTAAAATTGCAAGTTTTCAGCTCTCTCAAGTGAAAACATTTAGTACACCCTGCGCAAACCAGTTAGGTAGTGGGAGTTCCCGGACGGAGTCAGCCCTTGCACCCCAAGGACTGTTTGGTTATATTTATACCCTCATATCTATCCCTCTGGTGGGTTGCGAAAAGCTCTTTTGAAAATGCAAAGCATTATACCAATAAACCTCGATATCCCTAGCACCAACCCGCTCTCTCAAAATTTTTGGAAGGAGATGGAGGTTGGGCTACCAAAGGCAGGACTCCGAAGGCTTTGCTGCGCTCCGGCTTATTGGAATTTGTAATCACTCAATCTCTTTTTTAAAAGTACTAACGATAACTCGGAGTGAGAAGGGACGGGCAGGAGACTCGGTGAGGAAGGAAGTCGTTGGAAAGCAAGTAAATTTCGTGGCACATAAGGGCAGGAAAGCAGATTTGGGGAATCACTCTCCTGGTTGCCTTCAGGTACACTAGTCCCGTCTTCATTAACACGAGTCTTAGCAACATTCGAAAAGAGACATGAGAAGTAAAGAAAGGCTGTGTCCTCAGGCCCGCTAGCGGACTACACGGCCCCCCGCTGCGGTACTCGAGATCCTCATTCAGGGCTTGGGATATAAATCCTCGACATCAGAAAACCGGCATCCCTCGGCATCCCCCTTCAAAGAGACGTTTCCGGCCCAGCTTCTCAAGGTGGATCACTTCCCGCTCCGCCCCCTTCCGGCCTCCGCGAATAATATGGCGTTTAAATGCTTGCCCGGAAGTTCCCACCGAGGCATTCGGGAGGCCTTTTAAAACCGGCGCATGCGCTGGACTGTGACTGGTCAGTTCTCGCCGGTTTCGAGACTCCGCCTGGTGTCGCGAGATTCGCTGTACGAAACTTCCGGCTCTGGTCGATCTCGATGGTTGCAATTTAGCTATGCGGTCCCAGTTCTTGCGGAGTGCTGCTCGCTGTCTGTGGGCCCACCAGGTTGTCAGTCCGGCCCGCCGGCACCTAAACTGCGGTAGCCTGCCGCTGGAGGAGCTGTTCGCCCGCGGCGGGCCCTTGCGGACCTTCCTGGAGCGCCAGGCAGGATCTGAAGCCCAGCTGCAGGTCAGG
This sequence comes from Procyon lotor, assembly GCA_028646535.1. Classification (NCBI taxonomy): domain Eukaryota; kingdom Metazoa; phylum Chordata; class Mammalia; order Carnivora; family Procyonidae; genus Procyon; species Procyon lotor. Next base: position 10,404,923 of record CM053608.1, read on the forward strand.
GGGTCTGAGCTGCTGGCGGCGGCTAAACTGCTGAGCGAGAAGGAGCAGGAGCTGCAGGAGACCGAGCATTTGCTACACGGTGAGGGCCGGGCCCGGGGGAACGGGATTCAAAGCAGATTCTTGACTCTTCATTTGCTTTTCACACTATGCCGCTGGTCAGGTGCTCACATCTCCCTGAGTTATAAGTTCTTTTTTTAAGATTTTATTTATTTGACAGAGAGAGAGAGAGATCACAAGTAGGCAGAGAGGCAGGCGGCGGGCGGGGGAGGGGGCAGGCTCCCCGCTGAGCAGAGAGCCCGATGCGGGGCTCGATCCTATGACCCTGAGATCAAGACCTGAGCTGAAGGCAGAGGCTTTAACCCACTGACCGATCCAGGTGTCCCGAGTTATAAGTTCTTTACTCAGTTGCAACCCTTTTTGGTTTGGATCAGACGTCGAGGTATCCTTGTGTCCATTCTCATCCCAATCTTTCCCGTTTGAGCCTTTATGTTCCCTTGACACAATGCTCCGCCCCCGTTTACACAATTCAAGTTTATTGATTGCCTGCTGTCTGGCGGAAGACCTTCAGCCCACCAAGGACAAGCTGTTACGCGCTTGATATCAGTGTTTCTCAAAAGAGTGGTAAAGAGACCACCTGTGATAGTGCCAAGAGAGGTGCATGCTAAAGCCAGACTTTGGACTCAGAAACAGACCTAGAAATTGACGTTTTTAACAGGTTTCCTTAGTGATTTAGTGTGCATTTAAACATGGATAGGTCCTAAGTTTCTGCATTTCTACAAGCTCCCATGGACCGCACTTTGGCTAGCATGGCTCTATAGAGGGTCACAGTGTACTCAGGGAGAGAAAATTAATATTACAGTTGAAAAGTGATAACAGATATCTGAACAGACACCTAGGGAAAGCAAGAACTTGTTGGGAAGGCCTTGCGCAAAGATAAAGGTCCCCCCTTAGAGGATATTCAGAATAGTTTAACCTTTATTGATCTTTTACCGTACTCTAGGCTTTGATTAAATATTTTTATGTATTAACTCATCCAGTTCACATATCAAACTGTGAAGTAGGTACTGATAGCCTCATACATCAGAAGAGGAACTTGAGCATAGACCTAAAATAACTGCTTAGGCTAAATAGCTTTTAAGGACTGGAGTTTAGATTGGACTGACTCCAAATCTTACTCTTTTAATCACTATACTCTTTATTTAACCAAGGAAGGGGAAAGGTTATGGAGAGTGGCAGGTTGAAACATTTTATAAGGGTGGCTGCACCAGCTTGCAATCCCACCAACAGTGTAAGAGGGTTCCCCTTTCTCCACACCCTCTCCAATATTTGTTGTTTACTGTCCTATTGATTTTGGCCATTCTAACTGGTGTAAGATGGTATCTCAGTGTGGTTTTGATTCGAATCTCCCTGATGGCTAATGATGATGAACATTTTTTCATGTGTCTGTTAGCCATTAAAAACATGTTGATACAAAAAACATTGAAACAATGAAATATTTGTTAAAGGGACAATAAATAACTTTCTATTTTTAATTCAGTTGTGGTTTAACTGATGGAACTTTCTTTCCCCCTTCTGGTTTAATTACTCAAAGTATTTGTTAGTGTATAGTCTTAAGTTGGAAAACTAATATGTTAACATGTGTATTTCATAGAGGTTGAATCATAGAATAGTTTAAAAGCTTTATTTTTTTGTAGATTCTTATTTTTTATTTTACTTACACTTCTGTCATCAGGAAAAATGTTTACGTTACATAGTAATAAAAACTAATGCATAAAATGCTACTTTTAATTAATGGCAGTTATTAAAAGTACAAGAAAAACATTTTATTTTTCCCTTCAGCTACAATAATAATAAAATAACGACCTTGAATTCTGTTGGCAATTTGACATTAAGGAAAACTTAACCTACTGCTTTATTTTTGTAGATGAAAATGAAGACTTAAGGAAACTTGCAGAGAATGAAATATCCTCCTGTCAAGAAGAAATAACTCAGTTGAAGCATAAGGTATGGAATTTGTGCAAAGAATAAAGCATTTGTGCTATTCTAATGAATTTTATTAGAAGTTTATAAAAACAACCCAGGAATTGAGTAGCTTGTTAGTATTTAGAATTATAAACTTTTTTTTTTTTAAAAGATTTTATTTATTTATTTGACAGAGAGACCACAAGTAGGCAGAGAGGCAGGCAGAGAGAGCGGGGGAAGCAGGCTCCCTGCTGAGCAGAGAGCCTGATGTGGGGCTCCATCCCAGGACCCTGATATCATGACTTGAGCCAAAGGCAGAGGCTTTAACCCACTGAGCCACACAGGCACCCCTAAACTTTTTTAAAGCAGGAAAAAGCATACTCCATGTTGTCCTATTTTTATACCAAAAAGATTGGACAGGTGTGGGGGACAAGATGACTGTCACATTGATAGGATTTTTCGGAAAAGCAATGAAATAAGTATCATTATATTCTCCCCCCCCCCTTTAGGTTTTTAAGAGCGGTGAAAGTGGTGGTTGATGATGGGTAGAAAAGGTTATGGAGCTGTGGTATATGGTGAGCTCCTTGGCAGCAGAAATATCTCTTTACTTTGTGTCTCTGGCACTATTAGAGTACCTGGCCTAGAGTGGGCCCTTGAGCTTTTAGAACTGAATTGTAGCTTTTAGAACTGAATTGTAGGTTTTATATCTAGGAGAGTCTATAGGCATTAGATGAAGAGTAGTCATTATTCTCTTTGCTCATTCTGCAAACCTGAGCTTAAAGATTTACGACGCCTGGGTGGCTCAGTCAGTTAAGCATCTGCCTTCAGCTCGGGTCATGATCCCAAGGCCCTGGGATCAAGTCCCTCATCAGACTCCCTGCTTAGTGGGAGGCTGCTTCTCCCTCTCCCTCTGCTGCTCCCCCTGCTTGTGTTCTCTCTCTGACAAATAAATAAAATCTTAAAAGGGGGGGGGGGTTACAGTAGTTTTCTCTGAGGATATAAGTAAAAGGACATGGCAAGGTGAGGAAGGAGCCCAGAAAAGGGGGAACTTAATTTAAAGATTCTATCTTCTATCTAAACAAATATGGACTCTTTAAAAGTTAATGTCTTTACCACCATTCCAGAGGGACAGTTCTACTATGATGTGTAAAGCCTCATATAACTTGCCTTCTACCCATTTTCTAATTTTTTTGTGAAACAAAAGGACATATGTATTAAAGGTTTCTGCTCACTGACTAGTAATTAACAAACATGGAAATTCAAACATTTATTCAAGATTTGAATGATCATGTTGTATTGGCATAGGCTAGAGATGGAAAAGTAGTAACAACTATAAGTCCCAACCAACATGAAGTGTGATATTTCAAAATTCAGGCAGATCTGGGTTCAAGTTCTAGTTCTTCCACTTTCTAGTTGTATGTTTTTGGTCAACTGGATTACTCCACTAAACTAAGCTTAGTTAAACTTAGTTTCACATCTTGAGTAAATCTATCTTCCCAAGATTGATTTAAGAATTAAAGTATATAAAGTGCTTAGCAGACTGCCTGTCATATATTAAGGGGCCAATAAAATGTTGGTAGCTTTTCTTAATTCAATTCACCTAACCTAAGAAGCTTTTATTCTGTATTAGTATATACTGGAAGGATGAAAGATATATCCTAGCAGAAGGAGGACTGATCATTGCAGGAGGATTTGAGTTCTCATGCCTGCTATGCCGACAAACACTTTTCCCTTTAGCAAGTCATTGAGTCTCTGTTAACCTCATTTTCCTTTACTTGTAAAATGAGGGAAGGGACGCCTGGGTGGCTCAGTTGGTTAAAAAGCTGCCTTCAGTTCAGGTCATGATCCCAGGGTCCTGGGATCAAGTCCCACATCGGGCTCCTTGCTCAGCAGGGAGCCTGCTTCTCCCTCTGCCTGCTTGTGCTCTCTCTCTCTCTCTGACAAATAAATAAATAAAATCTTTAAATAGATAGATAGACAGATAAATAAATAAATAAATTTAAAAAAAAAATGAGGGAAGTAGACCAGATCGTTTATCATTTCTTAGGACCTTTTCAGTCCCAGAATTACAAATTTCACTTCCAAATTAAAGAAACTTAAAAAGATCCAATTTGAGGGTTTTTTTTCCTTTTCTGCTGTACTAGGCTATAGATTTCAAAAATTCTACACACAATGTAGTGTCCTACTCACAACAAACTCTTAGTTATTAACTGAATAGAGAACCAACATAAAATTATAAACACCAAAAAGAAACAAAACAGTGCAATGCAAGTTTCAGCTGGGTTTTACAGCATTTATAATATAGTTGTTACACTAATATTTTATAGAAGTTATACATTACTATATGGTTCTCATTGGCAAGATGAAGATCAATCAGCAGTACTGTTTGCTTCGAGAAACTTTAAGTAAATTGAATATTTAAAATCCTACATCTAATGATTTAGTTTTATTTTTTAAGTTTTAAGTAATTCCAAAAAAAAAGTTTTAAATAATTACTAATATAGGAGGGGTGGTATTTTGTATTTACAGATTATTTTACTTTTGGTTCCCTCAGAAGAAACAGATGAAAATGATTTGATCCTGGAGGTAACTGCAGGAGTTGGGGGTCAGGAGGCAATGTTGTTTACTTCAGAGATGTTTGATATGTATCAGCAATATGCTGCATTTAAAAGATGGCATTTTGAAACCCTGGAATATTTTCCAAGTGAAATAGGTCAGTAAACTGTTTAATTTGTTTTGGAAGACTACAGATTTAGTTTGTCTACATGTGTCCTAGGATAAGGGTTGGAAAGACCATAACTAAACTTTAGAATTTATTGATAAGGAAGCTTACCTGATTTTATGCTCATCATTTCCTTAATAATTTTGAATGCAAATATGCCAATTTTGAAGTGGCCTATAAAATGTTAGTCATTCACTATTCACCACTGAATGATTAATGGTCTTTTAAAAGTGGTCTTTTAGACATGTCATTGAATCAGTTCATTAATATCGTAAATGCTTTATGTTTAGTGGTTATTAGCAATAAAGGTATTAAGTATTAAAACAATGAGTATCATAGACTCGCTAAAGTTTTTCTATATGTTTTACATTCTGTTTGCTTATATGGTTTCATAGTTCTTATAAATACATTTCAAGATGGTGGAAGTGATGGACAATTGCTTATAAATCACAAGAATAAGAATTCTGTTTTCCCAATATTTTCAAGGTGGCCTCAGACATGCATCTGCCAGCATTGGGGGTTTAGAAGCCTATAAGCACATGAAATTTGAAGGAGGTGTGCACAGAGTACAAAGAGTGCCAAAGACAGAGAAGCAAGGCCGCATCCATACTAGCACCATGACTGTAGCGATCTTACCCCAACCAACTGAGGTAAAGCTTCACAGTCTCTCCTTGGAATCCTGGGCCCAGCACAGTGCTTTGACCCCAAAGTAACAACTCACTTTACTGAACTGATATTCAGTACTAAACTCCTTTTCTTATCATTGGCCTTTATCACATATTTTGGTTTTTTTGGAGAATCTCTTACCTCGATCCAAAAAGTATGATTTCACAACAGATGGTAACAAAGATGTATAAAGGATCTAATGTTGCACTATTTATTAATTTTTTCTCCACCACTCAGCTTAAAGGAGTTATTCTGAGATCTCTATAGGAGAAACTTTATTAACCTACTTTAAATAGGGTTTAATACTGATTATTTTCCTAACAATTTTGCTTTATCTGACTTTCCCAGAGTAGCAAGAATCCTGTTTTAACAAGGGTTAACTATTTAACAGAATTGCCGCTTCATAACCCAATCACACTAAAATGTAAATCTGTTGTTAGTGTTCAGACAAGGGTTTGGTCCTATGCCGTTCCCATGTGTCTCTCCTCTGCCTCGAAATATGTTTAAGTCCTTCTTTACTAAAAATTAAACAAAATAAGCCTTCCTATAGTTCTTAAGCTAGCATTGTTTTTTTCCATGTTTTTTAAACTCAGAAATAATCCACAAAAGCTTACATTATTAGTTCCTATATTTCCATTTCTAATCTTAACTAAGTTCTTCTGTTCATGTGGTAAGAGGATGATTTACAGAGAAGTCTAGTTTTTGAGAATTTTGGAGTGTTTGTTTTTGTTTTGTATTATATTTTGATCCACCACTCTTCTAAAAAATAGACGTTTTAAAAATGGTATCCTTCCAACTACTTTATATTCTTAAAATTAAACCTTTTTAATCTTATATTCTATATGTGACATGTATTTATAAATGGATAGTTCTTGCCTTTTAACAGTTCATATACATGTGGTATTTTTAAATCCCAATATTTCCTCTTGTGTATAGATTAATCTGGTAATTAACCCAAAAGATTTGCGAATTGATACTAAGCGAGCCAGTGGAGCTGGAGGACAGCATGTAAATACCACGGACAGTGCTGTCCGCATAGTTCATCTTCCAACAGGTATGCACTTATCCCTGCAACATAAAACTTGGAAGAAAGAAATCAAAATTCTGAATAACTTGGCTAACTTTCCACTGTAATAGATCCTTTATTACCAGAATATATATTACTGAGGATTATTATTAAATACTTTATTTAGGATCCTTAGATGCAACTCTGCAGGATAACGCAGAGTCAGGAAGATGGAAGGATCTAAGCCCAGAGAATTTTCATACTGGTGACCATGAAGAAAAGGCGTGGGTAGTCCTTCCATGTAGCTTCCTAAAGCTTACAACTAGTAAATATCACTATTAAAAGAAAATCCGGGGTGCCTGGCTGGCTCAGTCAGGTAGAGAATGTGACTTTTGATCTCGGGGTTGTGAGTTCAAGACCCAGGCTGGTGTGGAGCCTACTTTAAATAATAAAATAAAGAAAAGGAAATCCTAAGATTGAAGTCATTATCATGGGTTCTTTATCAGAAAATGCTCTAAATCAAGTTCTTAGCCTTCTCTGAAGGGAAGAGGACACGGACTCCTTTGAGAAAATGAAAACTTGGACTCCTTACTCAGAAACAGGCTTACCTGCAAAGTGCTACACTTAACTTCCAGGCCTGCTTCTCCATGAAGTCCACCCACAAATTTCCAGCAGTTCTGACTGTAGATAGGTAATGGAGCTATATCTCAGTATTTCGTAAGTCTTCAGTCTACTATCAGGGAGAACTAAATGTACTTGACAATCATTACTGCAGTGATTTACATGTGATAAAGCATATGTATAGCAAACCTCAGTTACCTAGAAAGAATACAAGACAATAATCTCTTACTAGTCTCAAATAGGCATAATTCTCATGGATCAGCGGTGGTTTATAGGAGTGGACTGATAGATTTTTGTTTTTTATGTTTATGAGGAACTCAAGTTATACTTTAAGATGTCCATGTAATACATAGTATGTAAACAGGAATAGGAAAAAAAAATGGATGAAAATCCTCATAAAAATAGGAATAGTGACTATCTCTGGTAGTAGAATTAAGTTATTTTTGTTCTTATTACTTTAAAAAAAATTATGGTGGCTAGCTAAGGATATGGGAAAACAATCCATATTAAATGATGAGTGCTTATTGTTCAGTATGTCTGCCTTCAATATGAATATATTTTGCAGTGTAGCTCAAGGTTAAATTTTCAGTTTTCTGAGAACTCTATCAAAGTTAGTTTGTTAATAGTCTTCCTTTTTATTAGAGTTCTGTTTTTTCTCCTCATAAAGGAAGAAGAAAAAGAAGGAAAAAGTATTCCTTGATAATAAATGAAGAAGATTTTCCTATTAAAACTCTTTAATAATTCTCATAACACTATTCAGGTGTTGTTTCTGAATGCCAACAAGAGAGATCTCAACTGAAAAACAGAGAGATGGCTATGAAAAAGCTACGTGCAAAACTGTACAGCATGTATCTAGAAGAAGAAACAAGTAAAAGATATAGTGCTAGAAAGATTCAGGTAAAACTGGATTTAAAAGATGCTCTGGGGGCGCCTGGGTGGCTCAGTCGTTAGGCGTCTGCCTTCGGCTCAGGTCATGATCCCAGGGTCCTGGGATTGAGCCCAGCATCGGGCTCCCTGCTCAGCAGGAAGCCTGCTTCTCCCGCTACCATCCCCTCTGCTTGTGTTCCCTCTCTAGCTGTGTCTCTGTCAAATAAATAAAATCTTTAAAAAAAAAAAAAAAAGATGCTCTGAAAGATAAAACTATTCTTAGATAACCCAGCTTTTATACATGTTAAAATCGTTTCAATGTATTTCTTAAAATAAGGAAACAATTCAAGTAGCTCAACCGAAGGGGTTTTATTTGTTTTATAGGAATTTTAAATCTCTGCCCTGGTTTCTATATTCAGGGCCTTTTTTTCTTCAACTTTTAATCTAAATTACTAAAAAAAGATCTATGGAATCTCCATTTTTGAATCCTTTGAAAATTATGAAAGAAAGCTGGAAAGCTAACTGAACTTACTTTGTTCCTATTTGGTATTTAATTTTATAATTACAGAGCCCTTTATTAATTTCTTCTTACGGGAATTTACTACTGTATCATCAGAAAATGATCAGATTAATTCAGAGAGATTTTATATATATATATATTTAACTACCATTTGAATACCATCTCTGTGCTAGTCTGTATGTATACATCATCGTGGTGTAGTAGGTATTGTTTGTATTTTATGGATAGGGAAACTAAAGTTGAAAGTTGAAATAAATGCCTAAAGTCACAGATCATTGAAATGGCAGAGGGAAGATCAAATGCTATAAATTTGTCAGCCTTTAAAGCCAATATTCTTTTTTTTTTTTCTATTATGATCCTATGTTATTTGAGGATTCAAAATGTTTAAAACTTGGTTCTTACATTGTGTCTCAAATTATAAATCAAGAGCTTAATCTCCAGATAAGTTAAATTTATAAGTTTAGTTGCCGTGAATCTAACTTTCTCATATCTTTTCATATAGATTGGAACTAAAGGAAGATCAGAGAAAATAAGAACATACAATTTTCCACAGAACCGGGTCACAGACCACAGAATAAACAAGTCCCTTCATGATCTTGAAACTTTTATGCAAGGGGAGTATCTACTGGATGAACTTGTACAGTCCTTGAGGGACTATGCTGATTATGAATCTTTAGTAGAAATTATTTCCAAAAAAGCCTGATTTATTATTAAGGACTTTTATAGCTTATGAAAATTCACAGCAAATTACATTGTGTAAGTACTCAAGGTATTCTCTTAGAAAACATGGTTAACTCAGCTGGAAGTAATGTGTGTATTTTTAAGACAGATAATTTATATAAATCTTTTCTTAGTGTATTAATAAAAAATATACAGTACAGTCATGACTCTGGTTATATATTTTGGACTCTTCCTATGAGAAGTACACAAAAATAGTACTTTGCTTTATGTAAAATGTTTAATAAATGATCACAAATTTGGTTTAATGAAAAACCTCAAACATAATAGTAATATAATATAAATACTGTATTAGTCAAAGTCCAATTAAGAGGCAGAAACCAACCAAAAAAAAAAAAAAAAAGCAGAAACCATACCATGAATTTGAACAGGGATAATTTTGATAGTAAAGAATTTTTAACTGGTAATAAGATAAGCTATTAGGGGATAAGAGCGACTTACATACGGGGACTGAGAAAGAGTACCCAAGGGAAGAACACCTTAGGAAGGGGCTTCCCTCCCCCCAAAGGTGGAGTCAGGCCTACTGCAGAGAGCATGGCTTTGGCCCACTTAACAAAAGTTCCCTGGGCTGCCCTGGGCCAGAGTTGGTCTGCAGGTGGTAGTGGATCAGGCCTCGCCAACAGAATCTCAAACCCTCTGGGACTGTAAGCAAGCAGCCTTCCACCAGGGTGTCAGCAAAACTTGTTGGGAGGGTTAAGCATCCGTTTGTATCCGCATTAGGATTCTCCAGAGAAACACAACACATAGGATGTATGAGACCTATTAGGAGGAATTGGCAGATAGGACTTATGGAGGCTGACAAGTCCAAAATCTGCAACGTGAGCAAGCAGGCCAGAGAGCGCCCCGGGAGCTGATGCTGCAGTCCCAGTCCAAAAGCAACCTGCTTGGAGAATTCTCTCTTGCTCAGGGAAGGCCAGTCTTTTTTCAGGCCTTAAGCTGTTTGGATGAAGCCATCCACATTATGAAGGGCATTCTGCTTTACTCAAAGGTCACATATTTAAATGTTAATTTCATCCAAAAACACCTTACGGAAACATAGTGAGTAATGTGGACTAATTATCTTGGCTCTCTGTTAACACACCTTGGGAACCTGTGATCCAGGGCACAGGCAGCTGTGCCCTGGATCAGAAACAAGAAGAGAAACCCCTTCTTCCTGCATGTCCTTCCCCCACTCCCTACTGACAAAGCTTAACATGGTACCAAAGGACACAGGTCCGGCTCCAGTATCACCAAGTAAGGCAACAATTTGGTAACTGGCACAAACACCCATATGTGTTACCTAATCTCAATAATGCTTTCATGTTTTCTTGGTGTTAGAAGTTATAAATATTATTTAAATATTTCCATGTGCATTAAAAATAAGGACATTCTCCTTAACCATTTACTATCACACTAACAAAATCTAAAGTAATTCCCTAATATCTTCAAGTATAATCAGGTACCCACCCAAATGAAATGCCCTCATTCTTCCCAGATGCCTTAATTGGCTTCTTCAGACCAAGATCCAACTAAGGATCCTGGAATCTGGTGGTTACATTGCTTACGTCTAGAACGGCCCTTCCAACTGCCACCCCTTTTTTTTCATGACCTTGCACTGACTGCCATTTCAGAAGATCAGGCTACTATGGTGTCATTTAACTTGGTCTTCAAGCAGTCTTTCCTACAACCTGGAAGTTATAGCTTAAGACTCAGCTAGTTTTGCATACTCCCTCATTAAAATGTATACTAAATAAGTCAGGTTTGAATGCACTGATGTGCTGAGACGTGTAAGATTCTCTAAAATATTGCATTTTAATGTCTTTAAAATACATTGACAGATGAGACAAATGACTTCACCTTTGTAAAAGGAGAATTATTGTTTAAAGTGAGCTTAAAGCTGAATCTGCATGATCTTTATCAGTATTTTTCCTTCGGAAGATATAAAAGAAGTTTAGTGGCTCTTATTTACCATGGGATCCCTGGTTATGATTAGCTCCTTTGTGAGATGTCAGATTCCAGAGAATTAAGGCCTAAAGGGGAAGGATGCCTGGGAATGTCGGCTTGAGGCTGCACAGCTATAAAGGACCTCTTGGTATTGACAGGAGCACTGAGTACTGTACTTGATATATCAACAGGAGACACACCATTGTTCTCCCAGGGTGTGTGTGCTCCTGCACTACAAGGAAGAGTAGTAAATGCACCTGGTTTAACTAGGGAAGGGAAGGGGATAGGAAAGGAAGAAGGAACAGAACTGTAGGAAGAGTCTGTTATTCCATAAAGAAGTGAGAAAAGTTGGAAATGCTGACACAAGTTTTTGAAAACAGATACACGAAGGACTACAATTACGAGAAGAGCTCTACCTGGTAGATAATAAATAAATGTTAAATTTATAGAAATGAGGTAGAATATCCAGAGGGGAAAAAATGATTTAATTATTAAGACTATATAACTAAAGTGTTAAAGAATCACAAGACATTTAGTTAATTCCCCCAATTGCATGCCTTTCTCTGTTGGAATCTCCAGTAATATGAATCCTCGTAAGCATATATACTACATAAATTTAAAACTGTATTATTATGGACTAATGTGTTTCTTTTAAGTCAACCTGTATTAATTGCCAGATTTCCTTTAGAGCCCTAACTTGTACTAACTTTCAGAGTAATTTTCTCTTGCTAATTTATTCTTGGAATTTTAAAGCTGGCCAAAGATTATTAAATACATCAGAGAATTGAATTTTGAGAAAAAATCCCTCTCCCTTGTAACATTCTGCTCATGAAAGGCACTCTATCTTCACCAGAAATTTGATAAACGGCTTTGAGTGACGTACACAACTCAAAAATACAGTAAGACCTGTTCATTAGACCATATTCTGTTCTGCAAAAGGCCCATGCAAGCCTGTGTCTCTCAGTTTGTTTCTTTTGGTTTCCTTTTTGAATGAAAAGGACATTATTTACATGTTAACTAAATATTACAACATATTATTACTGAATTTCTCTGGACCTCTTCTAACGGTAATAATTAGAAAAGTTGGATTGAGATTATAAAGGGTCTCGAATGTTGGATTTCATTTGTAAATAAGGGAAGCTATTAAAAAAGTTTAGTTATTTACCCCCTTACCCGTCTCTACTCCTCCATTCCCGGCCCCATGGGAAAAGGTATGAGAGCTGTACTAAAGAAGTCGGAAAAGAGCTTTTCATCAATTTTTAGACCTCCTGTCCATTAGAATATCACAGCTTGTTAGCAGTCATCATAGTACCTACATAATTCTAACAATGTAAGTTTAAGAGATATATCAGCAGGTGTTTTATGAACCCATACAGAGTAATTGGCAGATTCTGGTCTGTGAACTGACATTGGCTTCCACTTCACTCACTAAATTAGTTATTCCTAGATTAACAAATGTAATTTTTGGAACCCAGGGAAAGATAAAAGTAGAGCAACACAGTCTTGGCATGAAGCCTATTGGAACATGAAATCTAACATTTTAAGGGCCTTGGAATTTGCAGCTGTCTGCACAAACAATGCATCTATACAGTTACTTCATTATAAGCCATGCTTTGTTGCTCCTGTCTGCAGTTGCTCATGCTGCCCTCTCCACCTAGGACAGACACTTGGCTTACCTCAGCAGACAGATTTCCAAGTTCCAACCTAAAGGGTACCTTAGCCTCTAGGCAGAATTAACTGCCCTTCTTTGGTACCCCACAGTACTTCACCATGCCAGGATGACAACATTTACAGCAAGGTAATAACCTCATTGGTTTACCCCTATCTCAGGACTGTGTTTAATACGGAAATGGGAAAGAGTGGGTCAGGGAATACAATAAGCATATGTTGCCAGACTTCTCACAGTGTCTCATTGAGGGACAAAAAGGTGTTTTCTTCATTGCTGTTTCCTCAGGACCTAACATTATGCTACAATAGACACTAAACAGATGTCTAAAGTATTTGTCTACAAATCTGATGTTCAGAAAAAAACAACAGAACTTACTTTCAAAGTGGCCCGTAACAGCAGTAAATCAAAACTCATTCAGTTGGAAGAACAATTTTGAAGATGCATAAACAAGACAATCACTGTGTTTAAAATTTAACTTGTCATATTCCTCCATAACACATTTCTCACTGGTAATCTCCGTTTCTTTAATGGCACTACCATACTCCCTCTTTCTCAAATTTAAAATGTAGTTCCCTTTAAAAAAAAAAAAGGTTCTCTTTGATTCCTCTTCCTCACATGCAGTTTTAGCTAAATCCTACTCTCTTAAACACTCTAATAATCCCCACTAATTCTGTTACTACTACTCTTATCCAGAATTACTTCTTTCGTTGACTACTTTTATGGCCCCCTGACCTCTCCAGGCATCTTCTCTATCTGCTAATTCAGGTTACACACATGGAACCACCAGATTCATTTTCCTAAATCCCAAGGCTCTGATTTTGTTACTCTTTCACTCAATAACTTAATAGGTTCCTACTGTGTTCCAAATAAAACTCCAACTCCTTAGTGTGCATAAAATATATCTACATCCACTTCCAGCATCATTCCGTATCAGCCGGTTTTACTCACCACTCCCCCTTACATCACTTCAAATTCTTTTTTCTGATAACTGCACTTAATTTAAGCTTTCCCCCATTATATTCCTCAATGCCATGCTACCCTCCTCCCCAGTCCCTCAAAAAAATATCCTCGATGACACTGATTTTCATCTATAGGTTTGCCCCTAGAGGCATTCGGCAGTTTGAAGGAGACATATGGCAAGGTTTGGAGACAGGAGTTGGAGGCTAAGGATGCTGTTAAACTCCCTACAATGCACAGGACAGCACCCCACAACAAAAACTTATCTGACCCAAAATGTCAACAGTGCTGAAATTAAGAAACGCTGTCCAACAGATTACTCCCTTAGCTTAGCATATAAAAGTGACTCCTCTGTTCTCCAAAAGTTCCCAGTGTAACGCAATGTATTTGACTTACCCAGTGTTGTGTTATTGTTATACCCCTTACCTTTTCCCTTCTACGCTTATGATGCTTTTATTTAATGATTATTTACTGAGCGTCTGCTATGTCTATTAGATGCAGTCCCAGATAGTAAGCACAAGGGCAGGTAACATCTCCCAATTATTTCCAAATACTCCATGATGTCTTGCATGCTACAGGTCTGCAAGAAGAATTTGCTGAAGGAGGGCAACTCTCACTGTGCTTCATTTTGCACCTAAAAACTCAACAATTCTGATATTGATGTGCAGGAAAAAAGAGATACATACATCCGTTGACATCTAGTAAAATTCAAAATAGGCCCAAGTTTTTCATTAAAAATGAAATTAACAGATGGTCATCAATCCACTGAACAAATTGCCAGTTAAAAATACTTCATAATAAAAAAAATACTTCATAATAATCAACTGATTAAATTTAATTGATCAAATTGATAAATTTAACTGTTCTAACAGTTAAAATCAACATTAGTCTGAAAAAGACTTTCATAAACTAATCTAGTATGCAATAAACTATAGTTAACTATTTGTATTACCTTATATTGCTACAATAATTTTAATTTTCCCAATAATATATCTCAGCCTTTACGAAAAAAATAAGTAACTGCTGGAGAATAGCTTTTAAACAGCAGTTAAGAGCCAATATAGTGCAGGTGCTCAATTAATTAAATGAAAACCCTTCTTCCCCTCACATTTCATACATTTGTCTACATCTGAAAATAAGAGGAATAAAGATTATCTCCAAGGTCAATTGGGGAAGTAATGTGGAAATGTACTATAAACAATCATGCTTCTGGCAAATACTATCATTCCTCAGTATAACACAGAGGAAAGTACACGGACTTATCAAGCAAAATGGGATTGGAATTTCTGCTTAGTAGCTGTGTAGTTCTGTCAGAATTAACCTACACTTCTAAACACAATCAAAAATGAAAATAATGCCAAGGTTACTGTGAGACTTAAAGGCTAACATTAGCAAAATGCCCCGAAGACAAAAAGCTACTATAGTTTTAACATTCATTCAACAATCACTCCCTGGCTGAAATCCCTCCAACTACCACAGCAATTGGAAGAAACTTGAAACTCCACATGTAAACACACAAAATCCTACAGGATCTGGCTTCTGTCTCTCTGACCTAACCTCCCAATCTTACACTTGCTCAATGCGCTCTAGACATCCTTAGAGCTCTGGAACAAACCAAACACTTTGCCTCTCTGCCCTCTGCTTATTATAATACAGATAATTATAATACTGTGTCTGCACCGCCCACTCAATAGTCAGATCTTGGTTCAAAGCTCTCAAACCCTCTTGACCACCGTAAGTCAATACTCAATGCCCCTACAGCCCACTATCTACCCCATTATTTTTTTTTTAAGATTTTATTAATTTACTTGACACAGAGAGAGAGATCACAAGTAGACAGAGACAGGCAGAGAGAGAGGGGGGGAAGCAGGCTCCCCGCCAAGCAGAGAACCCGATGCGGGGCTGGATCCCAAGACCCTGAGATCATGACCTGAGCCGAAGGCAGAGGCTTAACCCACTGAGCCACCCAGGCGCCCCTACCCCATTATTTTTATATTGGTCTTTTTTGCACTGAAATTGGTAACTGTTTCTTTTCCCTTAGTATGTAAACTTGAATAGAACTTTCCCGTTTCAACCCTCCACCTCCCAAGCCTAGCTCCAAGGCCAGGCTAAGGCAAGGGAATGGGACACCATCACTCAGGTGCAAAACTTAAAGGATGCCCAAATTTCAGTAATCCAGAAAAATACTAATTTAAAGCAACATCCTAAAAGATGAAAAATAATGCTAAACACCATGATGAACTCATTATCACAATTCTGCACAAAGCGGATCCACCCAACACTCGCAGAACTCACACTATCTCTGCCCTGCCCCACCACACTTGCCAGTTTAACTAAACGCTTAGCGGTAAATCAAGTATTAAATCTCCCCAAGGCTGCAGAAAAGCAAGATGGAGAGCCGCAAACACCGGGATTCCGAGTTTCTGGAGCTTACACCGCGAGGCTTCACTGCGATGTGGCCAAAAAGCTGAAGTGCATGGAATGCGGTCACTACTTAAGTGCACACTCTGAAAAGTTCAGCATGACTAATAATAATACGGTGCCAGTTGTCATCGAAGACGTAATAAATACTTCCATCCAGTCCCTGGAACTGGAACTCTTACGTCAGGACGTTTTATAAATTTATTTTGGAGCACCACTACTATCTCGTGCGCTTTGATCCTGAAATAAATGCCCAAACAAAAACCCAGCAAAGCGTAGCTGCAAATTTAATAAACTTTTAACATCCGTACAAAGCAAGAGTGGCTGGATAACTGTGGTTGAAAATACAAATAAATACGCTTACAAGACAGAAGTGACTGACTGTCCCACCATCACCCTCGCGGAAAAGCCCTTGGGAGACGCGGCCCCAGGTCCCCAACCATACCAGCCGCTAAACCCGCCGACTGCGCCGGAAGCCACGCACAACCAGCCACCGCTGCCCGCTCCTAAGCCGGGGAGAAACGCGGGGGTCCCCAGCGCGCAAGCGCCACCCCGCCAACTCTGCAGCCCGCCACAGACGCCTGCGCAAACGCCTAGGGCAGAGGGAGGGGCAAAACTGAGACGGAGAGGGGAGCGCGCCTAAATCCTAGAGAGGCGGGCTAAGTAGTGCTGGGGGGTGGGCTTGTCTTCCGGAAAGTCTGGATTCCCGGACGACCGGAGTCGCCGCTCACCGAACACCTGCTTGTGTGCTGATCGAAGAAAGTCGGCTACTCTTTGTACCCCCTGGAGATCTTCAGACAGAAGCCGGAGCTGCCTGCAGGATGAAATTAGGACTTGTAGGAAACCTCTTCCCGAGACGGAAGGAAGCTTGGCGGGTTCACGCATGCGTGGTAGGCTACCTCCACGTGCGGCCTGGCCGCGGCCTCCCCGCGCTTGGAGGCCTCTCCCCTAGGCCCGCCCCCTGCCTCTGCATCTTTCCGGACGCGCGGAGCCGGGAAGGAGGAGGGAGGTTGGGCCTCACAGCTTGGCCCCGCCTCGGCAGCCTCCAATTGGACGTGGTTGAGGGCACCCCCTCCCACCGCCTTCCTATTGGAGCGCGCGTGCGAGCAACGCACCCCATTGGGCCGTATGGATTTGGGCACCAAATTCAAAGATTTTAAAAGTACCAGCTGGCGCCTTTTAGGAGCTACAGCTCTGTGACGCGGACGGCCGGGTGTTCTGCTGTGGTAGCTGTTTCCTCACCTGAGGCGGACTCCACTTCCACTGGCATGAGCCAGCGCCCCTGCCCCTGCTCCCCACGGCCCCCCTCCAGCTCCTGCCGCTGCAGCGCCCTGACAGCCGCCGGGCGCCCTCGCCCCTCAGACGGTGAGTGAGGAGAGGGTGCGGGGGACACGCGTTCCAGGAAGGGGTGCGGGGCTGGGGGGCAGCTGCGGCCGAACCCGACCCCCTTCCGAGTCCGGGTGTGCGCCCCACGCCGGGCCGGGCCGGGCGGAGCGGGCGTCGGTGGCGGTTCCCGGGGCGAGGGAGCGGAAAAGGCTGGGGCTCAGGGAGGGGAGGCCATAAGTGCCGAGGCGGGTGGCGGGCCCGGGTCCCTCCTTTCCAGGCCGAACCTGGACGCCAGCTCCAAAGGAGGTGAAGGTCTCGGCCTTTCGGGGCGCCCTTTTCCTCTTGCAGGACCTATCCCTGTCCCCACCCCGCTTGAAGAGGCGCCAAATTCCCCCCTCCCCCCACCCTGGGGCCTGGGCTCTGACAGGGCTCGAGAGCCTCCGGCCCCTGGGGTCCGGCCAGGTGCCTGAGCCCCACTCCCTGCGCCCCTTTGCCAGGTTTACCCCGCACCCTGGGGTCTGCGGGCAATTTCTCCGGGTTTTCGCCACCTCACTCTTGCTGGCGGGCGCGGGAGATCCTGCTGGCTTATCTCCCGCCTCCTCCACCCGGCCCGCGCCCTGAGGGGCCACCTCTTCGACCCCTCAGGATTTCCATGGTCTTACCCCTACCCACTCCCGCCAAATGGAGGGACCCCCTCATCGGGCCAAGCTGTACAGGGATGTCCAAACAAAAACATTCTTTTCCCCCCACCTCCATTTTTCCCTTTGCCCAGTAACTCGTTTTCAAGGCCTAGGGTCAAAAGAAGGGTGGAGGGGAAAGCATTTTTTAATACAGATCGGTGAATTTGCCCTTATGTAGCTGATTTTCTCAGAATTGAAGGATTGGGGTTTTTTTTGTTTGTTTCCCTGCCTTCCTGAAGAACTAGATAGTCCTTTATTCCCAAACTTCGGTTAGGGTGGAAGGCCCTGAAACGGTTATTTTTATCCTCTTTGTTGCTATCTGAAAAGAGATCCAAATGCATTTATTTTTCCTCAGAAAGTACCAAAATCTTTTTATTAGCCATTCAATTTTGTGATATTTGGTAGTCACTGAAAGATGCTCCTTTCATTGGAAAAGGAGTCTAGAAGACTCGAGGAAAAAATAGTTTTAACAGGTTAAAGATCCTCAGTCATAAGTCTCAATTGAGAAGATCCTCAAATCATGAGTCTCCCCATGAAGTTCCAAAGCTTGATGGTTTTAAGAAGTGGTATTTTGATTATTTAATCCAGTCATCTGGTGTGACCACCTTGCTCCTCAGAATATTTGCTATCTCCATGAGTTTTATTGCCTGTTTACAAATTTGAGAAAATGAGATTAAGAGTTTATTGCATCCAAGTATTTTTGAAGGCAGCCTTTCCTAAAATTTCTTAGAGATGGCTGATTTGCAGTTTATGGCTGCAAGCCTTAGGCGTCTCAAACTCTTAAGGCATAGCCATGCCTAACGTTGGGCACATGGTGATTATCTTATGGGTACTGTAGATTGTAGAACTTAATCATTTAACATTCAGATAGTTATAAAAATTTTTAAGAATTGTAGCCTATTTAACTATGGTATTTTAATATGGAGCGTTCACTCTGACTAGGAAAGTTAAATGGAAGTCATACTTTTATACATTTAACTGTAATACCACCTTTTCATGATTGGACAGTGTGTTGGTAAATGAGGTTTTAAAAATGCAGGTTGTTGAATCTTCACTCAACATGAGGTAGATGTTAGTATCCTATTTTAGAAAAAATGAAAGGAACTAATTGAATATTTTATGTCAAAAATATTTTATGTCACGAAGGCTAAGCAAATATTTTTACTTGAAGTTGGATCTGATTCCTAGAAAAAGTAACCTGCAATACAGTGGAATGTCTTTGCTACTTTTAAAACATTGTGATTTGCAATAAAAACATTATGAGAGAATTTGGTTTTAAAATGTGATAAAAATGCCATATGTGATGGGACTCTGCTGTACATTTAGTCCAGTTTTAGGTTCTTAAACTCCATTTTATAGAAGAAAAAACAGGTTTTAAAAGTTAACTGCCTCAGTTTTCTCTGGTTTAGCAAATAACATTTTATACTTTAGCTGCTCAAGACTTAAACCCCAGGGTATTTTTTTACTTCATTTTCTCATTCAGCATCCAAAGCATCAGCAAGTTGTGTTGACTCTCCTAAATAGATCTTCAATCCACCCAATTATCTTCATTTCCACTGCAGTCATCCTAGTATCAGTTTCCCCAGCTCTCTGGAGGCCTGTGATAAAAAGTACTAAACAGCATTCCTCTTTCCACTTGTACCTTCCTATAGTCCATTCTCTACAGTTGCGGGTGATCTTTTGAAAATGAAAACTGGATATCTCAACTCAACCCCTCAAGGCTCTTTATTACACATTGAATAAGTCCAATGTTCCCTAAAATTCTACAGACCATTCTACCTCTCCAACTTTAAAGTATTACATAATTTCACTAAACCTACAACCAGGATCCAGATTTTGGAACCAATAAAAGGAACCAGAGTTCTCAGAGAAATAAGTGATTCTAGGGCTGGAACAGGAAAAATACAAGATGAGCCTAGAGCTTGTTTTCATGCCAGAAAGTAAGAAATGCTCCAAAAACAAAATAATAGAAGTATTTCAAGTGGACATGAACTTTAGAAACCTCTTTCAGTGAAAGCTGAAACAATTTGAGCAGCGACATTAATAAGGTGATATTGGATTATATCCCAATGTCTGTGAACATATACATGGATATGTTTTTAAGGTAATGATACCTCTTCATCCTACATTAGAAGGTTGTGAGGAGCAAGTTTTTGAAAGCAAATTGGAATTGTAAACTTCTAAATAATTATAAGATGTTTGAAGCATCTTTAAGTCTAAATTTTAAAGAGCTGTTCATATACAGAGTGGTGTAGAATGAAAGGGTTCTACAACAAACATAATTGACCAGTAACTGGGTTCTAAAGATGAGCAGAGGAGGGGTGCCTAGGTGAGTCAGTCAGCTAAGCGTCTGCCTTCGGCTCAGATCATGATCCCAGGGTCCTGTATCTAACCTGGCAGGGAGCCTGCTCCCTCTCCTGTCTGCTGCTCCCCCTGCTTGTGCTCTCCACACCCCTGCCAAATAAATAAAATCTTTTTTAAAAACTGTTATAAATATGAGCGGAGGAAGAAAGCCTTGGAAAAGAATTAAGTTTCTGAAGTACAATTTCAGGACTCTTTCCTTTAGGCAACAAAACAAAGTAAAATATGTGTCTTTTTAGGTAGCTTCTACTTTTTTATCCTCAAGATGTGGCGGTATATATGTCCTACTTCATTCTTGAGGCAAAAACACAAATCCATTGGAAGTTTTTAGTGTCTTGGGTGGAAAAGAACCAGTCAGAACAATTTATTCTGGAATATGGTTAATGTTGGTATTAGAAAATGTGTATTTTGGGGGTGCTTGGATGGCTCAGTCGGTTAAGTGGCTGCCTTCAGCTCAAGTCATGATCCCAAGGTCCTGGGATCAAGCCCCGCATATGACTGCTTGCTCAGCGGTGACCCTGCTTCTCCCTCTTCCTCTACCTCTTACACTCCTGCTTGTGCGCTCACTCTCTTTCTTTTTCTGTCAAATAAAAAAAAATTTTTTTTAATGTATATTTTTTATGTCCTTGAACTTAGTTTGAAACTAGTCCAATGTTTAATGGAGTCCTGGAGCATGTACTATTACTCCCGATGTGTTAAACATTGGGAATTTAAAGAGACTACCTACCTACAGGTGTCCTTTTAGTACTTAAAGGTTTTGCTCTAAATAAGAACTGTAAAATTAACATGGACAGATTACCAATACTTAGTACAGACTAAACATACTGACTGGTACACACACTGACAGGATAAATGGTTAATTACCTATGATTGGCTTGCAGGGGGAATTGTAGGTGTGAAATACATTTGAAGCATTTACAATTCATATACTCTGCCTTCGATAATACTCAGTAATTTTCCTGAACCCTTCTACCATATTCCTTCTCAGAATTGTGCTTTTGCTCAAGTTAACCTTCAGTTAATGCTTTTTCCAGCCTCTACTGCCTGACAAAATCCTAATCATCCTTTAAAGCAGTGGTTCTCAACTGAAGAATGGCAAAGGTTTTGATACGACTCCCTCCCCCAGCCCAACATTTTTCAGTGATTGGTGACTGGAGACTTTTTATTATTGTGCTGGGGGGGGGGTGCTAATTACATCAGGTGGGTAAAGCCTGCTGAACATCCTAAAATGCACAAAACAGCCCCCAACAACAAAGAATTATCCAGTCTAAAATGTTAATAATGCAGAGTTTGAGAAACATGGCTATAAAGATATTTGTAAGTGCTCCCTGTTAGTTGTAACTTAGCTGATTTCTTAGGCTGTGGGGGTGGTGATACAACCCTAAACAGGTCTTTGGCTTTTTTGAAGCTTAAATTTGAATTCTATGAAGTATGAATTCTAATGAACAATATCCAAAAATAATTACATGGTTTGTTAATAGTATCATTATTGGTTTTTCCCTTTTATGCTACTTATCATAAAGAGCAAGTACATCATCTTCCCCAGTTATTTAAAACAACTGAACAGTAATAATTCTTACTGCCCAACCATTCTCAAATTCTTATATCTTGTCTTATACTGATTATAGCATTGTTCTTATTTACCAAATCTGGTGTCTGAACTATTAATTCCTCTAGCTCTTTGGTTAATTAGTCACACGAAATCTTGGTTCAGTAATTGAAGATTGGAAAGTTTCTATTTCTAGCACATACTAGATGAGACAAAGGGAGGTGTCCCTTTGCTTGAGTTCACTATCCAGCAAAGTAGACAGACACCTTAGTTGTTATATCAGACTCACCCATACCACTGATCCAAATAAAACTTAAGAGATGAGAGTTGTGGGATTTCAGGTAGATTTTAACTGGGTGTTTAAATTTATTTACTTTGAGGGCTTTGTAAGGCTTAAAATAACCGCTGTCTAAATCTTATACAAATATTTATTTAAGGATTTCTCTGACTTCAGACCCTACTCGTTGCATCACATTTCCTTTTTGTTCCGTAAGTACAGATACGTGTTAAATAGTCCATTTTTTTCAATATTTTTTACTCAATCAACTGGAGACTCTAAAAGTCAAATGTTAAAATTATACACCAAAAGCCATCTTTTGACGTCCTCTTTTAAGATGTATGTACTTAATAAAAGAGTTAAGTACTATTTCCCCATTATCGCATCTCAGTAAATAAACTTGGATAATTTTATAGCTACATAGACAAGACATAGTGCTGAGAGAATGCAAAGTAATTATATCTCTGTATATCCCAATTAAAGTAGAAATGTATGAAAGTTTTGTCATTAAGTAAAATAGTTTCTTGTTTTGTAGGTTGTAAAGAAGAAAGTTCTACCCTTTCTGTCAAAATGAAATGTGATTTTAACTATGACCATATTCATTCTGGACTTAAATTGCTAAAGCCTGATGACACTGGAAGACTGGGTTCCTCTACCCCTGCATATTTGGAGGGTTCTTATAAAGACTGCATTAAAGACTATGTAAGGTTATCAGATGTTGGGTCACCAATTGTGAGCCCCAAGATTGTAGAACTTGAAACTGAAAATGAAAACAAGCCCTTTCATAACAAGGAAAATCAACATGTGCAACAAATACTTAATAGTTCAAATGAAATAGAAGAACTTGAGACCAGTAGACCTTATGAAGACAGTGGCTATTCTTCATTTTCCCAGCAAAGTGGCTTCAATGAACATGAAGAGGGTAGCCTTCCTTTGGAAAATTTGAGTGACAGTCCACAGTCCTACATACAGATGGAAAGCCCAGACCAATATCCCAGCAAAAACTTGCTGCCGGCTCTTCATTTTGCAAAAATGGTTTGTTCAACATTAAAAAAGAATGCCAAGCGAAATCCTAAAATAGATTGGGAGAAACTGAAGGAATTTATATCCAGTGAAAATTTTAAACTACAGAGTATAATTGGCAGGAAAATGGGCCTGGAATGTGTAGATATTCTCAGTGAACTCTTTCGAAGGGGACTCAGACATCTTTTAGCAAATATTTTAACACAGCTCAATGATATGGACTTAATCAAGTAAGTATGATTACTTTGAGTGTTAGTATGATCCATTGAACATCTTTGTTGGAAGACTTGGGAGACTACCAGCTCATAAAAGACATAATAGGATAGTCTTGCATTTTTTAATTGAGGCAATGACTGCCTGATGACTGATATTTGACCATTTATCTGCCACTAAGATGAAAGATAATTTTTAAAGTAAACACTTAGTCCAGTTATTTCATATTTATGTGCTTTGGAAACTTTTTGTTAAATTGGGGTTTTTGTTCCTTTTAGTTCTGAACATTTCTAATATGTAAGCTATATCATACATGCTTAGCTATAAAACATCCTACCTAGTTCTGGTATATAGGACCCATAGGCTTAATGACTTCTGTCATACTTGAAAGTATGAAATAGTTGGCTGATGTTTGTAGGCCATTTTTAAGGTAGGCTTTCCTTGGTTTGACAGTGAAAATAATAGAAACCCACAAATGGATCTGATTATGACTATTTCTTAGAAACTTTTATATTACCCTTCTTCATTCCACCAAAGACCAGTAAGGATGAGGTAACAGAATTAAGTTAATTATACAGGCTTTTGGAGTAGACCCTGCCCAATCAGATTCATTTTTAGCTTTTTGAAAAAAATTTAGAGGTACTCTTTGCAAGTGTTACTTTACACTGGTCTTTATGAAATATAGCTAAAACAAAACAAAAGTGAGTATGGATTTTTATTGTTGGCTAGCTTCTTGAGGGATAATTGACATCTAGGTTGTACTCTTTTAACAAAATGGATTTTTGAAATTGATGTCTACTGATAGCAGTGTGTCCTACAGTGCTTTGAAATTTGTCTGCAACTTATATTAATATCGAACAGCTAACATAGTGTCATATATACAATGGGGGCTACTTATTTGATGTTTGCAGACGTGAAAAAAAGCAATGGTTCTTAAACCTGGATGCACTTAGAATGACTTGATAGGGAGCTTTTAAAAACAACTCTAGTCCCCTTTTTAAGCCAATTAAAACCCAAATGACTAGGCCTGGGGCATCCTTACATCTTAAGTACCTCAGGCAATTGTAATGTACAAACAGGTTTGAGAAGCACTGCTAATAGAAATTTCTTTTTTGCACCGTTAATATTTCTGTAGTATATTTATTCCCCTTAGCTCTTTGTGATGCTTTAATTGTTTCCTTTATAATCTTTTACTTTTCCAGTGTGTCTAAAGTGAGCACAACTTGGAAGAAGATTCTAGAAGATGATAAAAGGGCATTTCAGTTGTACAATAAAGCAATACAAAGAGTTACTGTAAGTCTGCAGTTGATGTTTTCATTTTAAAATATAACAGCTAGTGCTCTTTATTTACCTTTACAAATAGGGAAAAATAGGACAGATAACAGGTAATCTGGAAATCCTTTACATTCACAAAGGATTTCTGCTTTTCACTAGAACTCTTTAAACAAAATTCAAAGATAAAGGGAAAGGAATCCCACCTAAGTCATTTATTTCTTGAGTTCTTCCTAGAAATGGCATGTCCAAAAGGGAAAATTGGTCAGTTCTCCAATAATAAAAGATGTCATTGCCATTTGTATTTTTTCAGTTAAATTTTCAACACATTGAAGATTTTTAGTGCAGAAGGGAATTCAATTGCCTTCCAAAATGAACTTGGTAAATTTGGAGATGTTTCTGAGAGTATCAATACATGTTTGAAATTTCTGGCCTAGCAGTTGGCAGACTTGGGTCTAAATTTTAGTGCTATTACTTATTTGCTATATAACTTTAGTCAAGTATTGCTTAAGTTCTCCAAGTTCAGTTTCTTTTTTGATAAGGTGGTATTAATGGAAAGTTTTCTAATCTAAAAGGTTATTTTGAATCCATTCATAACATGATGTGACACTTAAACATTTACTGTTTACTGACTTGCCATTTATTGGTGGTGAAAAAAACATTTACTGTTTACTGACTTGCCATTTACTGGTGGTGAAAAGAATGACTTTGTTTTGGCATTCATGCTTTATAAATGTATTAAACTCTATATAGGTTGAGTAAGGTGCTTTCTCACAATTTCTGATTTGCAATTTTTGTCAGTATTGTCTATATATATATACAGTGTGTCTGTGTGTGTGTGTGTGTGGCTATATTTAAAGCATGTGCAGGTAAATTGGATATATGGATAAATCTTTTACATTCTCGTTTGCCCTTTTTTACATGTACAAACAATAAAAATGCCTGCTTGTTGAGAATAAAGGAGAATATTCTTAAGTCCTATTAAAACATTTCTTTTAACTAGGAAAAGAACATTAAGTTTTCACCACATGCTTCAACAAGAGAATATACTATGTTCAGAACCGCATTAGCTTCTGTTCAAAAATCGGCAGCTCAGACTTACCCCCAAAAAGGTGCTCAAACCAAGTTATCCGATCCAGGTGATCAGAAAGGTTCTACATACAGTCGACACAGTGAATTCTCTGAGGTAATTTTTTGTTTGTCAATAAATTAGAAACTTATGGGGCACTTAATTGAATTGTTAAAAGGATTTAGAGTAAGAAGCAGAGAATTTTAATTATAGCATAGGGGCGCCTGGGTGGCTCAGTGGGTTAAAGCCTCTGCCTTCGGCTCAGGTCATGATCTCAGGGTCCTGGGATCGAGCCCCGCATCGGACTCAATGCTTAGCAGGGAGCCTGCCTCTCTGCCTACTTGTGATCTCTCTCTCAAATAAATAAAATCTTTTTAAAAAATTATAGCATAATTAGAACTACTAGCAAATTATTAATGGAGATTTTATCTTCTGTCCCCTTTGTTTTACTCTCAGAAATGTTGGCCACCAAGAAACTATTTCAAGTAATTGAATTCCTAATTCAAGTAATCATATTAGGAAAGTACACACAGATGTCTTCCTATGTAGAAAATAGATACCATTCGACATTGTTTGTGATAGTTCAGTGATGTTGGGATCTACTTTGGAAATAACAAAGATAACCTTGATTTTTAAATTTCTTATCAAGCTGTTCAGTATACATTTTACATTCACTGCCTTTGATATCTGAGGAATAGAACTAAGCAAAAAAAGGCCAGCTTTCAGAAATTGAAGCCCTCCTATTGCACCTTCAAATCATTAGGTAATATGTATTATAAGTTCTACTCAGCACATGGATAATTTGGTAAGCTTAATTTAAGAAACCATAATCTTATTTAAGTTCATATTTGAAATAAAATGTTGACTGCTGACTGCCTTCATGTTGGTCAACAAGTATGAATTATACATAGTGAATTTTCTGTCTTAAGTGTTGATGCAATTTCTAATACAACATGTAACTTTATTCAAAAGACCTACATTGAACATCTACTGTCAGATAATTCGTGGATAAGAAAACATGGCACCCTTCATAGCCTTCTAATCTAGAATGGAAAATGGCTACATAAAAAAAAAAGTCATATAATGTGATAAGTGCTTTTAAAAAGAAAAAGAACTAGTGGTGAAAGAGCAACCAACTCCCAAGTGACACTAGGAAGACTTCACAGTAAAGGTGACATTAGGGCATTGATGTGTAAGTAGCTTTCATGAAATAAAAGAACATATTCAAAAGTAGCATTAGGAAATAGCCACTAGATCAGCTGACAAGTGATAATTATCTCACTCATTGAACAGCGAGCTCCTTAAGGGTAGGAGTTTTCTGTGTGCATGGATCCTTAATTCATATATTGGGGAAGGCTCAGAGGTACCTTTCTTGTTTATTTCTACATAAATTACATTCGGTCCTCACTAAAATTTGTTTATGGATTTTCTTCTTTCTAGGTTGCCAAGACTTTGAAAGAGAATGAAAGCCTTAAAGCCTGTATTCGCTGTAATTCACCAGCAAAATATGATTGCTATCTACAGCGGGCGATCTGTAAACGAGAAGGTTGTGGGTTTGATTATTGTACAAGGTGTTTGTGTAATTATCATACCACCAAAGAATGTTCAAATGGCAAACCTCTAAAAGCCAATTATAAAATGGGTCCTCTGCCTGGTACTAAAAAAAGCAAGAAGAATTTACGACGATTGTGATATCTTGTTAAATCAATTGTACCTTGATCATGAAGGTTAGTTAGAAACTGTTAAGTTTTAACTTAAAAAATGTAGTATGTATTTTGATTTCCAATTTATGTTGAAATCAATGTAGTACATGGGATTTTTCACCCTGGTGAGTAAGGAGAATATACAGCTTCTTAAAATATTTTACAATTTAATGTGAAAAAAGTTTAAAATTCAGTATAAATCAGAAAATTTAAATATTACCAAAAAAAGAAACTAGTTATCTGATATTTGTGATTCAGGGATAAAATAAAACTGATTCAATTTTTATGCTAAAGGAAAGCCATGTAATTTTACCGAGATAATCTTAAATATATATCTTGTTTACCATCTATTAGCATTTGAGACATTTTATTTGCCTTACCAAATTAATATCTATCAGAATAACTTCTGGAATCTATTAATTTAAGTGTTTTGTCATCTTTCTTTAACCTCTTTTTCAGTGTGTATATTTCCCAAAA
>CM053608.1:10433444-10449605 GCA_028646535.1 Procyon lotor
GAGCCCTGCTAGCATCTTGATAAGTGTCATTTTGAACTCTATTTCTGACATATTACTAATGTCCGCACTGACTAGGTCTCTCGCCATCGGTACTGTCTCTTCTTTTTTTTGTGGTGAGTTATTCCACCTCGTCATTTTGTCAAGGTAAGAGTAGATGGGTGAGAGTTAAAGATTCTCAAGTTCTGCAGTTTTCACTGATTGATTAACTAGGTCTTGACTGGATATTCTTGCTGATCTTCTGGGGGAGGGGCCCGTTGCCGTGGTTCTCAAATGTCTTTGCCCGAGGCGGAATTGCACCGCCCTTGCCAGGGGATGGGCCAAGCACTTTGCTCAGGTTCGCTCTCAGAGTCTTGTTCCCTGAGCGCTTTCTGTACCGCCCTGGAGGCCGGGAATGAAAATGGCGGCCTCCCAGTCTCCGGCCCAGAGGAGCCGAGTGCTGGGTGCCACAATCCTCCACACGTCGTCAGAGGAAAGTGGTCAATCACTCCCAGCTCCCTTGTCTGTGGCCCGTGCTCTGTGCTCAGCTAGCCCAAGGCGGAGTGCCTCTATCTGTGGCACGCATAGCCCTGCCTGGAGTCCCCAAACCAGCAGATTCCTGCTGAGCGCTCCCGCACCGCTCCTCCCGGAGGAGGAAGGAGGGAGTGTCTCCGGAGCTGCCTCCCGGGGGGGGGTCCCTGCTGAAGTGCAACAGTCCGACCGTGTCTCATTTCATATAGTCCAAGGTAAGCCTAAACGGCACGGCCTTGCATGGCTCCTTCTCTGCCGCTGGCTTCTCTGCCCCAGTATCTGGGAGCTCTGCCGCACTCGGGCTCCCTGGTTCCTCAGTGACCCCACGGGTCCTGAAACCACACTGTTCCCATGAGGCCTGAACCCTCTTAACCTCCGTCTGGAGCGATGTCCCTCAGCGGAGCTGACTAAAAGTTCTGGATTTTGTGCTCCGAGGCTCTGTGGCTCTGTGGCTCTGCAGCTTCTGGGAGCCGGCCCCTTCCCCCGGGGTCTCTCTTCCCATCGCTTTGGATTCACTTTTTCCACACGTCCTACCTTTCTGAAAGTGGTCGATTTTCTGCTCCTAGAATTGCTGTTCTTATTCTCTTCTTCTCTCTCCTGTTGTGTTTGCCAGCTTTTAGAGTGATTTTCTGCCTCTTTAGCTGAACTTCTGGGAACCAATGCTTTCTCTGCCTCCTACACCTCCACCATCTTGCCCCTCTCTCCCTCACTATACCTTTTCTGACCCTGGGGTTCCCCATGGTCCTGCTGAGTCATATCACCTAAAAGCAGCAAGTCCTTTCTCTGATTCGCTCCCCTACCCAGGAGTGAGGGGGCCCCTCTCTGTGAGCCTCTGGACAGCCTCCTGCTATGAGAGGTACTTTCCCCTCTCATGCAACCTTGTCCAAGTACAGCTCAATTTTGTTGTGTAGGCAAATCTTTGTCTTTGGATTAGTCCCCAGGTCTCTTAAACCCTGACACTCATTATCAGTCTAGTGCTGTCCAAATCTTACTTGCAAGAAACCTAATTTCTGCTTTATAGACCTGTCATTTAGATAGGTGTAGAGTTTGAGGAGCCAGCCTCTGAAGAAGAAATTGTGGGTGTTGCTGGCAAAGTGACTATTGGGCATTTACAGCAAGACAGTATAAATTTCCTGTGCCATGCCTTGGAGAAGGAAGTCCCTGGGGTGTGACTAAAGTGGGTACAGTAATTTATCTATCTGGGATATGGAATATGCTTTTTACTTGTCTGTAACTTCTAGATTAAACTCTCATATCAAATCAGATAACCAAAAAACTCTCAGCCTGACTATACTTCTTTATTTCCTACAAGAATGGCCTAATGGAGGTAAGATACAATATTTGGCATTATCAACTATTGCCAAGTATTGATTTTAGAAAAATACACTCTTTTTAAAATTCTCTGTATTTATATAACCACAGAAGCAGTGTCAGATTTGTTTTGCTTTGCACTCAGAAAAATCAAGCATGATATATTTAGCGCCATAAAAATAATTCTAAGAAAGTCTTATGATTCCCCTTATTAGAGGACAACTCATTTGTACCAGGATTTTATTAGCCCAGGGTTTTTTGTTTGTTTGTTTTTGTTTTTGTTTTATATCTGCCACTGCCCAGTGCAGGACTCTTGTTCCTTCATCAGAATGGTAATGATTTTATGGTCTTACTGCATTTGTTTTTTCTTATTGCATTAGAGCACTTTGCTCAGATTACCTCTGCAGTCCTGACTGCTTGAGTTATAAGTTAATTGCTGGCCTCTAGAAGGCAGCGAGCTTCTTGGGTGCAGAGAACACACCACATCCATTCTTGTATCCCCATCACATCCTGCTGAGCCAGCCACACAGAAGATACCAATACATTTTGACTGATTTGCATCACTGAATTATTGTCAAGCTTCCTCATGTCCTTTTTGGTTAGTAAGTTACGTAAAACATAGTCATTTTAAGTCTGATACCACAAAGAATGTCAGCACCTCTTGACATTCAAATAGAGTAAATATTTCTTGTCATGTCTCTGGTAGAAGATAAGAGCCTATACTATTTTTATAACTAAGAATTTCATAAAGAATCCTAAATATAAGCACATATTCATTTCTTCAACAAAATGTGCTGAAAATCTACTATGTGTAAATGATTACTGTAAAGACTGTGGGGAAATGGTGACTATAACAAAAGCTTAAAGAACAGTGAGAAAGAATTTTTTTAAGATTTATTTATTTATTTTAGATAGAGAGCACACGTGTGTGTGCATGAGGTGAGGGGCAGAGGGAGAGGAAGAGAGAGTCTCAAGTAGATTCCCTGCTGAGCCTGAGATCATGACCTGAGCTGAAATCAAGAGTTGGTCACTCAACCGACTGAGCCACCCGGGTGCTCCTATTTCCTATAATTAAAAAAAAAAAACCCAAAAACTCATTTTGATAATAAGAGTGTTATGGAAATAAAAGCCAAAGTTGTCATGGAATTTTTAAGACTAGCTTACGTAGAAAGTCTTTATTCAGACACTAGGTTTGACTTTCTCTAGAGAGTTGTCAAAGGTAACAGGGAATTCAGGGTTCCATGTTCTAGTCCATAGTCCATCTCTGACGTCAGGAGAGTCACTTTTTCTGGGTATTTAGTGTGAAGTTCTAGGTAGCTTGCAAGTGATGGAAGTATTAATATTTGCTAACACCCTTCTTCTTTCTCTACCTTACTAAACATTATTAAATGATTACTTTGTATCCATACTTTCCCACATAGGAAGTATGGATTCAATACCATGAAGCTGGGAAACAAAATAAAACAAATGCAGTATTAGTATTATTCTTAAGGGCAAATTTCATGCCCAAATCATGTTCTTCCTTACTTTAAAGCAATGGGAAGTACAAGGAGAATACTGTCTTGGCATGGTGTTTAGAAAGGATGAGATCTCAATAGGCTCACAAGATGGCCAGATTCTTGTAGTCCTTTTGGACCCATTTCTTTAATAGACTAAGACATTGTTTTCAGAATATAGAAGTTGGAAAACTAAATACTTCTGTCTAAATTTAGAATAAGCTCTTTTCTACGGAAGGAAACAATTAAAAAAATACAAGCATTTGGGGTGCCATTGTCAAATCCCAGTGGTGAAGCAAACTGAAAAACCTATCTATTCTACTCTGCCCCATTGGCAGTCACTGGTAACTTCCTGCTGGGCTTGGAAGAGCCCACAGAGCTTGCAGAATCATCCTCAACTATCTAATCTCTCTCTTCTCTCCTCCTCCTCACCTGTTCTTTGCACACACAGGCCTCCTGCCTCCCAGGAGTCTCCCAGGTTCAGACCCACTTTAAGGCCTTTCTATTTGCCATCTGTCCTGCCTACAGTGCTTTTCTCCTAGATTTTCCATGACTGTTTCCTCTCATCAAGTTCCAGTGCCAATGTTACCACCTCCAAAGAGACATCCCTAACTCACCAGTCTGAAGTATCAACTCCCAACTTGGCCACTTTCTTTCCCATTGCTTCATTTTGTTCTCTTCATAACACTTCTTAATAACCGCAACTCTTAACATACTAGTTTCTTTGCTGTCTGTTCCTCCTCCTATAATGTAAGATCTAAGAAACCAGGGATCTTGTATATTTTGTACATTAGTTGCTGTTCAGGAAATACTTGCTGAATGAGTGAATGAATGAACATATTTCTCTCCTAAAAGGATGAGACTTAACTGTCTAGTTGAAGTAATTGTAAGGAAGGTTTTGTGTTTTGTTCTGTTTTTTTCTGATGCCTATTTCAAAATCCTCAGTTTGGGGTGTTTTTCTTGTTCTGTTCTTAGAGAAGATTTTTTTCAAGATTAAGTAATTTTTTTTTCACAGGTTAAGTAAATTTAGTTTCCTTAGTCTCCTCTTGGTATTTATGCATTAATATTCTAACGGTGTGGATGTATGGCTCTCCCCTGAATCTTCTTCAAGTTTTCTACCTTGCTTTAAAACTTAGAGGCTTAGAAAAATAGCCATTATATGAATAACATTCTGACCAGTGTTGAATGAATATGAATCATCATTTAATATACAAAAGGGGTAGATGGATGGCCAACTGCAATTTATTTCCTTCATCTTTTTCCAGTAAAAATTAGAATTTTATTATACAGTACACATGCATGTCAAAATATTAAATAAAGTTATATTCCTTATAGCAGTAATTTCCTATTTCAATCATTTTTGAAAAGAAATAAGGATGACTTAATGTTTCCAGACTTTTAAAATGTAACTAAATAACCTTTAAAAATGTGAGTAACCATAAACAAATGTTTTCCTCAGATCTTAATTGACAATTAATCCCCTTTTGTCCTTCCTTCTTTGTCATCAGTTTCAACAATATTATGTTCAATTTGTTGAGTGGTGTCTGACATCTGGGCTGCACAAATCCAATCAATGGCATTTAACATTATAGAATTGTTCATGGCATGCCAGGCTCCACATCACCTTTGAAGCACAGTCTCTTAAAGAAGCCAAAAGAGATTAGGGTCCCATTGCATGAATATGGTTAGAATGTTGTTTACTCTGCAAGTAGAAAGAATATCATGTAGTAGTAAGACCTGATATTAGCCATATTCTTTCTGATACTAAATAGATTGCCTAGAAAAGAGTGAAGGGTTTTCTGCAAATGATATTTCATTTGTCCCACTTTTTTGCCAAAAATAAACATCTGTCCTGTCTTTTATCTTTTTACTGGAGTCTTTACTGTGTAACACTTTTTAAGTGACCAGTATCTGAAGATTTATGGATATAAGATGTATAAGGCAGAGAGAGAAATCTTTCCACTATGCAAATAAATGACAGTCATTGGTGCATCTTAACACCTGATTATTATTTGATGATGTCTTACTGGTTTGTGTGGTTTTTTTTTTTCTCTTTTTCTTTGTTTACATGAAGTATGTAAGTACATAGGATTTCTGAGCAGATTCTAATGAGAAAAGAGAGTGGTTCCCAAACCCAGTCTTGCTGGTTCTATTTATTTGGAACACGGCTGTGTGGTCCACCTTGTCCGAACACCTTGTCCGAACACAGCCATCAACATCAATCTGCCTCCTCACTCTGTGTCTGTCACCTCAACTATTTTCTTGGTTTTCAGAGTATCCAATGTAATTTTCCAATAAACTTGCAATACATTTTCTTCAGTACTGTGCTACAACCTAAGGTCATAATTCCTATGAAGATACTTCTCATTCCTTCTTTCTCCCCTGCTCTCATCCATACTCTTCCCTCTCTTCCCCAGAGAATGTCCCCTTCCCATCACAGTGCCCATCCTTCAAATTCCAGACCATGTTACATCTCTTCTCTGAGCTACAGCCTTCTCACTTCCAGTAACCCAACATTCTCCACCCAGATCAAGTCCCTGTTAGGCTTCCTCTTCCTAGAATCTCAGAATAGTTCAAAATTAAGCATTTAAATACATGTGTACTATTTGTTATTTCATACATATTACTCATATCCAGCAAATTTGTCTATAAGTTCCTGAAAATCAAAACACCATGTCTTCACTTTTTCCCTTCCCAAACACACAATACGGGATGGCTCTTGGCCTGGAATGTTTAGAAGGGGGATTCCAAGCATTTCTCAAGTCCATTGCACCATCTATAGAGTTGGTGGTAAATCAATGCATCTGTTGATTGATTGGTTATAAGTAAATTTGAAATTATTATCTTTTAAGGGATGAAAAGAAGTGACAAACAATGATGTGGACAGGAAGGAAACAGTATGTTGGACAAGGATAAGGCAAAAATGCAGAAGTCCAAAGTCGCACTTTTGGGGGCAACTTAATAATTTTTGAAAGCATTTTCAGGTATAATGCACTGTATTATTATCTGTTTAGAAAGATTTAGCAAATGGTATAAATCACCTCCACAAATCTTTTATAAACCTTCAAGTCAATGGTGCATGGTTTATCTGGTCATCACAAATGAAATGTTGGATGTTAGTCCCTCTGGTGAGGACCACAGCCCATTCAGTGCCTGTCATATAGTAATTATCCAGTCAGTACTTATTGACTGAAGTAATCAACTAATGAATTTCTAAATATCTAAACTAGGAGCACTGATACTGAATTGGTGCTAGCTACTTAGTCTTAATTTTCTTACTAAAATGTGCTAACATTTTAAAAGCTCAGCAACTGTGAAATTACAAAAATAACTATTTCAAGTTCCACTGATAAAAATTTTTAAATGTTTACATTTTAGAAGCGCTTGAAACTAAGCCAAAGCAAACCTTCCATCAGAAGAAAAAACAATTGAATTTATCATTTAACACCAGTCAATAACTAGAGCTTATGGTACTATTACTTCAGGATGGACATGTCCATCCATAAACCTGGAAGTCAGAACCAGTATTAAGAGATGTGTTCAGGGGCGCCTGGGTGGCTCAGTGGGTTAAGCCTCTGCCTTTGGCTCAGGTCATGATCTCAGAGTCCTGGGATCGAGCCCCACATTGGGCCCTCTGCTCAGCAGGGAGCCTGCTTACCCCTCTGTCTCTGCCTGCCTCTCTGCTTGCTTGTGATCTCTTTCTGTCAAACAAATAAATAAGATATTAAAAAAGAGAGAGAGATGTGTTCAATGACAAACGTTAAACAGAAAGTTGTATAAGTCAAGTGATATGAATGAAGGTAATAGCAGCTGATAAATAGAAGCTTGTATTATAATTGCTATTGCAGGGGCACCTGGGTGGCACAGTCGACTAAGTCTCCAACTCATGGTTTCAGCTCAGGTCACGATTTCAGGGTGGTGAGATTGAGTCCCGCAACAAGCCTTGCATTGGCTCCACACTCACTATAGAGTCTGCTTGAGACCCTCTCACATTCTCCCTCTGCCCTTCCCCCCTAAAATAACTAAATTAATTTTTAAAAGAAATCATTGCTATTGCAGCCACTGTCATCACTGTAACCATTATAAACACTGGTATCATCCACAGTGTCTTTCTAAGAGGTGGGAGACAGACCACTGACAGAGAGCCAAGGCACTGAGAAGGTTTGGCAGGATGGGTAAAGTTCAGGATCCAATCCTTCAAGTACAAACTAGGAAATCCCTTCAATGGGACTCATGCTACCAAGGACAGAGCAAGAGCCACTAGCAAGGCATACTTGGGCCAGAGACCCCGGAGTCCTCAATGCCCAGCACAAGGGTCACTCCTATAACACATGATAAGATTGACCCTGTGGGAAGAAGAGAATGCAGGTATGGAGTTGAAGGTTAAATGGGCTCAGTGGTTAAAGATTTTAGGATTGTGAAGAATGGCAGGCCAGGTAGGCCATGGCAATAAATAAAGTTATACAGCTGAGTTTAAGATTTTTAAATTATAAATCTCTGGATTCAGAATGTGTAGCCTACAGATTCCATGAAGGCAGATACCACATTTTATTCACTGTGTATCCTATGCCTAGAACAATGCTAGGTACAGAGAAAATATTAAATGAGTATTTGTTGAAGGAGTAAATAAATCATCAACTCTCAATAATCACTGATTAATCCAACTATAGTTTTCTTTGTTCTCATTGTGCATTGGGTGTCAAAAACCTTTAAGTGTAGTATATGGTTACTGGTTACATACAACTCCTAGTTGTTTCTCTGAGGCCTATTCACATCTCAAGTGAAAAATAAAAAAACTAAATCCAACTTTTTTTTTAATTAAGATTTATTTTAGAGAGAGAGAGAAAGCAGGAGCAGGGGAAGGGTAGATGGAGAGGGAGAGAATCCTCAAGTAGACTCCCCACTGAGTGGAAAGCCCCACATGGGGCTCGATCCCAGGACCTTGAGATCATGACCTGAGCCAAAATTAAGAGTTGGATGCTTAACCAATTGAGCCACAAGGTGCCCCTGCTAAATCCAACTCCTAATTATCCTAGAGACATATGTTCTTGGCATCTTTTCTTCTTGGAAGAGAAAAAATTTTTTGGTTTCTTTTTTGAAATTTTTTGGCTTCCTTTTATTCTCATTTATACAAAATAAAAAATCTAATCTACCCTACATAAAGCAGTCAGGACAATGTACCAAAAGAGCAAACCTGACCTCACCATTTTCCCGTTTAAGCTGTTCTTGTTAAAGGTCACCATTGGCATTTGAATGTACCCCCTCTACAGCTTCCCAGAACCACCAGGAACTGGAGGATGAGCACCCAGCCTTACCTCCCACCACTCTTTTAATTCCTTACCATCATGCTCTTTCTTTCCTCTGACCTTTGAACATACTCTGCCTGTCTAGAAAATATTTCCTTTCTTTTCTATCTACTTCAATCTCTTCAATCTCAACTGAAGGGAAGGCCTTTCCTGATTCTCCCCTACAGTAGATTAGTTTTCCATCTTAGTCTGTTATGACTGCTATAACAAAAATACCATAGACTTATAAACAAGAGAAATTTATTTCTCACAGTTCTGGAGGTCGGAAGGTCCAAGATCAAGGAGCGGGTAGATTTGAAGCCTGGTGACAGCCTGCTTCCTGGTTCACAGATGCCCACTTGTCACTGTGCTCTCACATGGTGGAAGGGCCAAACGAGCTCCCTGGGGCTTCTTTTATAAGGGCACTAAACTTGTTCGTGAGGGCTCTGCCCTCCTGACCTAATCACTTTGCAAAGGCCCCATCTCCAAATATCATCACATTGTGGATTAGATTCCAATATATGATTTGGGAGACACAAATATTCAGTCTATGGCAGTCTCCCTGGTATATGTACTCATGGTCAGCTATGGGATAAGGATCTATAAAATCCATCACACTTGATCATTATTGTTTAATTCTCTGTTTTCCCCACCAGATTTGGTGCTGTAGGTGCCACAAGAGCAAGGCCCCTTTCTGCCATCTTCTTAGATGAGTCCTCTGTGCCCAGCAGAATCTGGCACCCTGTATAAAAATAAACCCCAGCGTGAATGAATGATTGATGTATGACATCACTGGGGCTGCCTTTTTCCAAACTCTGTTCTGCCCACTTTTTCCAGAGCCCTCTGTATTTTGAAACCAAATATTTTGTAAATTTCAATTTCCATCAAGTTAATAATCTTTCTGGTAACCATCTAACCAGCACACTCTGGTACTTATAATTGAAAGTTTTTTATGGTCTTTATCTTTCAAACTCATTTTAATATTATAAGAACATTTTAAAACAGAAATATGTAGTCACTTCTAACAATTAGAAACATATGCTTTAAAGATAAATGTATACTTAAAATTCAGGAAGGAAAAAAGAAAACGTTTTGGCAGATTATTAGATGTTTCTATCTGTTTTACAGACAGCCTGTGGATAGTAGTTGATCTATCTACTTATTTATTACATTCCAATTCTGACTTCTTTGATTAATTATATGATCTTAGTGAACATTTAAAAATAATAAATGAAAGTATTTAATTAACGCATTTTGATATTACATTATGATAAGAGAAAGGCTCATTAAGAGTATTCTAGGACTTTAAAATAATTTTATTTTTCTTTCAACTTTAATGATAACTAAGATCTGAATTATTCAAAGTTATATTATCTCATAGTAATATGCACAAATTTCATTCATGCTTGCATTATTCAATCTGCCTGAACAAACCTGTCACTTTTAATAATATGCTCAATATTTCAGCATCATCAATTATTTCCACCTGGTAGTCTTTCGCCCTTTAAAAGTTATTAAATCAATAGTGTTGCATAGCAAAAAATTATACAAAACACAATTCAATTGAATTTAAAGAACAAATGGCAAAGCACTCTAATATATAAGATAGACTTGGTATAAAATGAGAACTACAGAAAAAATGAAAAACAGACATTATATCTCCTCAATTGACACATATTGCTTATATGTAAATATGCGAAAGAGAATTATCAGTATGGAAACCAATTACATGATTTTAAATCACATTTTAAAACATTTTATCTGTCTGACGTGTCTACTTCTCTTAAAATCCGGTTAAAATCTATCATAAAAAATTTCTGAAGTATGTTATAAAATATTTTGCGAAAGCAATAAAAAATTAACTCTGTCTGCTCCCTGTCTTTGATGAAAGGTTGATTATCCTAAATATAATTGTTGTCTGAGAATAGATACATTATCATTTTCTTCCTATGACTCACTTCTACATCTTATATAGCCTTTCTCTCTCTCTCTGTCTTTTTTTTTTTCTGCTTCTGAGATGGCATTCATAGCCTTGGGAGTGCAGAGCAAAGAAACCAATAGTCTCTAAAAGGTCAGTCTTAGTCATAAATAAAGGAGATGGACATTTGTGGGGTATGATTTCAGAGGCATCAAGCAAGGTTCCTTCTCCTAAAATATCTTCCCATCAATTCCAAAATTTATTCCACAAGATATATTGCTTTACTTCAGTTAGGGATAAGGCCCAAAATAGGGGTTCTTCAAGACATGACACTTTGACTTAAATTTATAGTGATGTTTACATCAAAGTAAACCCATCTACATAGATACAGATAGTTTTGTATATGGAAAGGCAGAGAGGAGACAGAGCAAGATACAAAGATCCTGAGTACCCAGAATGGATAGAGCTGGTGGGAGGGTATCAAACCTAGGGGTACTGTGATGGGAAACAGATATACCTTGGTTTTGGTTACCTAGCTTCTGTGGGTCTCATGAGAAATATTTTTAAGATGAGAGTCAAAAAAGTGCCAGTTTTGGGGGGGCTTCTTGGAGAGGAAAAGGGGTTACATGGTTCAAATGAGTCCAGATCATGTAAAAGCTTAGCTTAGAGCCTAACACATAGAAGGCACTCGATTATGTTAATTGCCATAATTATTCTCATTTCTGAAAGTAAAATGGAAAAATTCTCATGGCAGATACATCAGGTATACATGGCTTTATACCTGGAAAAATCATGAAGGGAGGTTAATCCGATTAGAGTCCATTAATGATTAATGATCGCATCCTGTCAGAAACACTGGCCCTGCGATGATTGTTCAACAAGTTTTTCACTTAGTGATGCCAGTGTGCATGGATTCACTCCACATCTATTCTGTGGAGTATGCGGAAAGTATTTTGCTCTCAAAAATGTTTTATTCTCAGAGCAATTCAATTCACTGAAAGTTAAGTTCCTGCTAGAAACTGTCAGGCAGAATATGCTAGATTTAAACGAGTGGTGCTTTAATTAATGAGTCCATAGGAATAAAGCTTTTAATGAAATAAGTCATAAATTATGGTTAGGATTGGGGGATAAATGATCATACAACATAAGTAGACAGGACACTGAACAACGGAAAGAATAATCCACTCAGAGATGCTAGTGCATGTGTCACTAAGGTGACAGAAGCCCCCTCTGAGAGCCATAGGAAGGGAATTACTAGGAGGCAAACTGGATATATAATGCCAATTAGCTCAGGAAGTAGGCTGCATGAGTTATAGGAAAATATCCATGCAATAAGAATTAGACCATTGGGTATTTTGAGCCATGTCCATTGAAAACGCATCCGTTTTTTTCAACTGTGGAAAAGCAGGAATTATGCCCTCACCGCTGAATACCAAACTTACAAAAACCATAAGCACCCTCCCCTTTTTCAACCGAGTTCTATGCCCAACGAGGGGCTTGAACTCACAATCCTAAGATCAAGAGTCACACGCTCTACCAATTGAGCCAGCCAGGGGCTCCCACCAGCACCCTTTTGTTAATAATTTGGTTTCTCTACAAGGTTTTCCTACCTAGGAAAAATGTACTGGTTAAGGAAAAAGAGTATGTAATTCAGTTGGCAATTTATTTTTTAAGTGAAGTAAAAATATTCACACTCAACTTACCTCAAAGAAAGAGATAATATATGAAAGGAAAGCAAACCACAATTTACCTTGAGTCTTGATTCCCCAAAACCAGATATCTATTAAGTTAATGAAAGGTACATGATTGTTATATCAGGAAACTCACATACTTTAAACCAAAACAGACAGTGAAGTCTGTTCTGTCACTCTCTTCTCCAGCCTAAATTCCAAACCCACGTCTTCAAATCACCACTTTTTACACTAAATAAACAAACAGGAGGAAAAAAATAAGAGAAAGTTACTACTGAGAAAGAATTATAATTCTTATAGAATTTTTGGTTAACTTTAAGGTAAACTAGGTTATGGTATTCACTCAGATTATCAATTTTTTGTTCACTTCCTCTTGGGTACAACTTAATTGAATCATATGATACAGTGGATTATGGTAATATCTGAAGTATTATTTCCACTGGGTTTTTGTTGCTTGGATATGAGACTCCTCAGGCAGGCATTTCATACCATTTTCCTCATCCTTAGCCCATCCTAAGTTGCTCCAGGGCAGGCTCTCTCTTCTTGTGTCCTCCTGTACTTACTCAAAATTAAGGGGAGACGTCTTTAGGAATAATATCCCAGGGATTTACTTAGAGAAGGAGTCTTTCTAAAGAATTGTCATTAGAATGATGTATTTTAACTATCTTGGAACTATATATTAGAACTAATATTAGTTAATATACATATGCACAACATTTCTGTTTATAGCATTTTATACTTAACTAGTAGTACTTTCCAACTTTTCTTGAGGCGACATATATTTTTAAAACTATTCTATAAGCCTTATTTTTTTTTTTATAGATTTTTTTTAAAGATTTTATTTATTTATTTGACTAGGAGAGAGAGATCACAAGGAGGCAGAGAGGCAGGCAGAGAGAGAGAGAGAGAGAGAGAGAGAAGCAGGCTCCCTGCTGAGCAGAGAGCCCGATGTGGGGCTCGATCCCAGGACCCCGAGACCATGACCCGAGCTGAAGGCAGAGGCTTTAACCCACTGAGCCACCCAGGGGCCCCTCTATAAGCCTTATTTAAATGCCAAGAAATTTTGGAGGGGAGGGGAGTGGGGGTTTGGGAACCCGCCTGGTGGTGGGTATTGAGGAGGGCATGTATTGCATGGAGCACTGGGTGTGGTGCATGAACAATGAATCTTGGAACACTGAAAAAAATAAAATTAAATTAAAAGAAATAAGTAATATCCAAAAAAATAAAATAAACATCAAGAGATTCTCAACTATTGATGTTTTCTTTTTTACCCCAAGGAATGTGGTACACGAAGAACTGGTCCATTTGTGAGGATTGAAGAAATGCACTTTTAAATAAATTGCAATAGCTGGATTCTATCCCTGCATATAAAGAATTTTCCAATGTTTGAATATAACTAAATATTGAGATAAGGCAACTTTCATATTGGAAACAAACACATTTTATCCTTTGAGATTTTCAAAGGGCTTCAGGGCAACATGAATACCTAGACATTCATGATTTGATTCCAGTATTATTTACTGGTTCCAGAAGAGGCTACTGAGAGGTTGAAAAGCTCACCAGAGACTGTGCAAACTTAAAGTGGTAAGGGTCTATACTTGGTGTTCAGGGTCTGCCAAGGAAGTTTGGGACTCATAGAGTCAGGAGATATATATCCTCAGCATAAAGATAAACAGAAATTGACTGGAATTAGGAGAAACTAATACCCTGCTTCTAAACCTGTCAATCATTAGGTGATAAAAATAGAAACAATTGACAATAAAAGAGACCCACAAGCAATATAGATGAGTTAAGAATTGAATTACATACTAGTCCCTGAAGCAAATCTCAAAAAATCAATTTCATATATGGACTTTCTCATTGTATTTTCTAAGTAAAAAACAGTTAAGAGTCAAGACAAAATGGTAGACTCAAAATTCTGTTTGTTTAGAAATGTTAATATATTTATCTGTAAATAATTTGTGGGGTCTAAATATAAATAGTAATGAGAATAATAAAACACTGAGAATGAAACAACAGTGAAAATAATACATATTAAAACTTTTGGCCTTCTGCAGATATGATATTGAGAAGGAAATATATTGCCCTCATCATATATGTTAAGAAAAAGCAAGATTGAAATTTATGTATTTATTTCACTCAAGAGTATCAGAACAGTGGCAGAGATGCAAAAACATAAAAGGAAGGAAACTACAAGGACAGGAGCATAAATTAAGATAGAAATCAAATGAAAATCACCCCAAAGATTCAAAGCTGATTATTTGAAATTGGTGATAAATTTTTTTTTTTGGTGATAAAATTTTTTTTTTCAACAACATTCATAAAGACAAAGGGAATTCTCAAATAACTTATATCAGGACTGAAAAAAAAAAAAAACCGAACTGTAGATAAAGCTTAGAAGAATTAGAAGAGTACGTCATGACTCCCTTTCTGACAAAGAATTTTAAACTAAATGAAATACATATTAATAAAATTGGTTCAAAAAAGTAAATTAGAACAAATATATAAGCACTACTGAAATCAAATCTGAGCTCAAATAGCTTTCCAGCAGGACTTTGACGGCAGGGAAGGGCAAACTAGTAATTCAAATATTCTTGCCCACTGAAAACAACTAAAAAGGGTGCAGAAGATATTTTTTAACTCGTTTAAAGAAATGACAAAGCAGAGTTGTCCCATTAGACTTCCTTTACAAAAAGTAAGTTCAAAGGTAAAATTATTAAGGATTTCAAGACAGTGAGAAGAGGATTAAGACATTCTGGACCTCCTCAGTGTTGAGCCCTACAAGACTGCACAGGTCAACACCCACTAAGCTGGACCAAACTACAGGGTCCCTCCCAAGGCAATCCATGAGTCGAAAACTTCTTGAGGTTGGGACCACTTTTTTCTAAGATTTTTGTTCCTTGGGAGACTATAGCACAGAATCTGATTTGTTTTTTATAAATACCACTTAGTAGAAATTTGATGGAAGTGGAAGCAGGGAGACTGATTTAGAAACTCTGGAAGTGGTCTTATCATTAGTGAAAATTTTCATTCTACTCTGTTATCAGTTTAAATATCACAAAAAAAATTGTCACTAGAAATCCCTTGAAAATGCTTTACTTATCAATCCTCAGAGATCAAATTCCCATGGAATATACTTCATGGGCAGAAATAACTTCAAAG
Source organism: Procyon lotor (assembly GCA_028646535.1). Taxonomy (NCBI): domain Eukaryota; kingdom Metazoa; phylum Chordata; class Mammalia; order Carnivora; family Procyonidae; genus Procyon; species Procyon lotor. Next base: position 10,448,815 of record CM053608.1, read on the forward strand.
TATGCTTTTCCTTTCATTCCATATTCCTTTTTCTTACAGATATTAAATAGTAAGATCAGGCCCCTGACTATGAATTCCATAAAACATTGAAACCATTTTCAACGAAAGTAAAATCGGAATATGTTAAACATTTCTATAACAGAAATTTTGCTTCATAAATATTTTCCATTGCTACTGAGTCAATTCTTCAATTAAACTATATCTCCAAACAGCTTCGATGATGACTAAAACACTCCCAAAGATCCCTTCTAGTTTCTACGGACTCGGCATCAGTAATAGTATACGAGAGGGAGAGAGAAAGAGCAAGAGGGCACAGCTGTCTTCATTAACAAGTACAGAGTTACTTTCTGCAGAATAAAACCCCTGCTTTATGGGAGTAAATATAAAACAGAAGGTTAAAGCCAATATTTTTTAGGTGAATACACTGCAGGAGCTGTTGCTCTGTTTCCTTCCTTTTTCTTTTGGTAGAAGGGAAAGAGTACTCAAGCAAACAATGAGCTAACTAATGCTGGTGTTTTATGCAATTAGATTTTGAAGGAAGGACAGAACATGAGAGATGTAAAGTCTACAATTCTGTGCAAATTCATAGAGATTTTTTTTTTTTTTAAAGATTTTTTTTATTTATTTGACAGCGAGAAACACAGCGAGAGAGGGAACACAAGCAGAGGGAATGGTAGCGGGAGAAGCAGGCTTCCTGCAGAGCAGAGAGCCCGATGCGGGGCTCGATCCCAGAACCCTGGGATCTGACCTGGGCTGAAGGCAGCCGCTTAACGACTGAGCCACCCAGGCGC
>CM053608.1:10450105-10470944 GCA_028646535.1 Procyon lotor
TTCAGACCTTTGGAAGTTCGCATGCATACCCGTTGCACATGCAAACCCAGCACTTCCCCAGCCTTCCCCAAATAAAGGTTTATATACTGGCAATCTTTCATTATAAAATAGGAGCTTAAGTTTTTAGCTTGAGTCATCCCTCGAAATAGGCAGCTGCTCTCTTCTACCAGCTGATATTTCATATTAAATTGTCCCCCAGATATTTCATCAAAATGGCTTGCAGCCTACACCCTACATTTACCTCATGTCCCTTTTATGGCTCATTGTCAGTCTGCACAATGGGGAAGTCTGGGCGGCAGCTGCAAATTTTCTGGTTTTCAATACACACAGCATATTTGTCAGCAATTACGTCGCAGGCTCTCTTTCTGCCCTTGTATTCTCAGTACAGGGTAGCGATGGCAAATTAATTAGTACAATGATCTGGACTGTGCACTCCCGTCCCTATAATGCACACTGAAGCCCTTCCAGCTCGTGGATAATTCTACCCACCAAGAAGCAGAGATGAAGGAATTATACAGCCTCCATGTTTTAAAATTCTTTGAGGCTTCTAAAATATTTTTCCTAAAGATAGAATTATTTTATCTTTAATTCCCAGATAAATTGGCTACACATATTTATTGCCCTTGAACAGTGCTTTTCAAAATTTTCAATAGTATACTCTCAACGATAGAAGAAAGGTACTACCCATCCTTGGAAGCCTGGGGACAGAGCACAAGATCATGGAAAGTTTAATCCTAATTTAATCCTAAATTTTAACTTAAAGATACACTAGTTTTACGTTCCAACAAAAAGATAGCTTTTATATATCATCATAACTGCTTGCGGGGAAATCATGTTGCAAAAACTTGTGTGAAGTTTATGCTGTGAATCTGAGGACACGTAGACACATGCTCTCATTCCTGGGCTCTGTGCGTTCTGGATTTGAAAAGCAAGAAGGAAGATTCCTCATGAGGATCCATGACTTCAGTTGCCTCTGATTCCATTCAAGTATTTTATCCCCTTGAGAAGTTAGATTTCTTTCTGAATCTGGTGGATATTAAAGACTTTCTTATAAATCCTTCTTGATGACTATAGTTTTATGTTCCAATGACCTTTTAAATTTCAGAATTCCAAAGTAACTATTTTAAGTATGTAAATAGATATTTACCATGGTTTTTAGGGATGTAGACTTGAAAGTCTGATGATTTGGATTTGAAAACTGGCTCCTTTATTTTTTTTGACAAATGAATTTGACCTTCCTAACTGCTCTATTCCTTTGTTTTCTCATCTATAAAATAAAGGTGAATGTAATACCTACCTTTTAGGTAGTATATACACTATAAGTGAAATGCTTAGAATTGTACCTGGAAATAGCACAAATCACCAATATTATTAGCTTTCTTAGATAAGAAAATTTAGTCCGGAAGGAAAGAAGTTCGAACTGCAATGAAGCTTCCACTAATTTCCAAAATTATAACCTTGCATATCTAGAATTCTCCCATTAAGAAATAGTGACTATCAAAATAAAAAAAAGGAAATAGTGACTATTTCTCTCCAGATGGCCACCGATTCTGCAAAATGTTGGCATATTTTTCTATGCAGCCATTATCAACAAAAAGCCAAAACAATAGGCTATTGTGGTCATCTTGATAATGAACTCCCCGAGGGAACACAACATATACAATGCATGTATTTGCATTGTCCATTCATTTGTGCCTTAACTCATTCCAGGCACATGCACTGAGTACCTGGTGGGTTGTTCACATAATTTGAATGTCGCTAAAAGTCCCACTTAGTTCCATTTTACCACAAGCAAAGTGGCAATCCCTAATCTGGGTTAGGGTTTTGGTTTCTGCATTTGGGTACATTTATAAAAGCTAATGGTTCAAACCATTCAGGATAGTTTGTGCCCTGCTTTGCCAGGTTCCCTGGACCTTTTCTACTGCTGGAAAATTTTTCTCTCTGAGTCTGTTGCATCATGTAAAACAGCTTATCTAAACTTGCCTTTTTTTTTTTTTTCAAACCCCTCAATTCCACCACTACACCTCTTCTTGCCAGTGGCCTGTAGAGATGTTTAAGAAATTTAAGGTTATTTACAACAATCTCTTTCCCATTCTTCACAAAACTGGGCTTCTGTGAATTCATTTCTCCCCTTCTTCTTTCTCTCAAAGAAGCATATATCGCTCTTTGCAAGGGCTAATCCTTTCCCCTAAATTCTTGATTCTGTTCAAGTTCTGTGCTTTATCAATTCCTGCTGTTCTCTCCTTTTTACCTGACTCCTTTCATGGCAGAATCAAAGCAGCGTCTTTCCCACACTGGCCACTAACCCCCATCGTTATCAGTGTGTCAGCAGGATTTCCTGCTTCCAATATAATCATGTCCTTTCCGCCAAAAGATTTAACATCTGCAAGTAAAAGAAATCAGAATTATTTTCATAACTGAGTCAGCTCAGAATTTCACTGCACATTACGAGTAAATAATTTAGCCTATTGACTACTCATAATTAGATTTAGTTGCATGGAGCTCTAGTACACTATGAATAAAATAAAATGTTTGGGCTGCAAAATAATCTCAAAAAAATCACACAGTATTTTAAGAAACGTAGACAGTGAAAATCAGGACTAGCTTATAAAGAAGTTTTCATGTCAGTGTATTTACTGTGTAACTTTTCTGGGATTTGCACATGCTGGGCATTTATGTAAAGAAACCATCTCTGTCCTTTAATATTTACCTTCAAAAGATGCTATCCATCCACTCCTCAATAGGCCAATGAACCATCATGGAGGATGTACAGCAAATGTGGTTGTATTATAAGCTTATGTTATAATCTTCCAATACTTCAAGCAGGAAAAGAACAGGTATTAGATTCTCCTAACACTTTAGGCTAGAAAAAAAATTGGTGCAGAGATGCTGAAGTTAACTGCTTTTAAATATTTATGTAATGAAATCTCAAGGGATTGCTAGACGATTCCTTAAGATTTATTTGTTTCACTTAAGTTGTGATGATTAGATTTCTGAGTCTCTGAACAGCAACTACAGATCCATATTTCTCTCTTTCTCTTTCATTACTCGCTGATAATTTTATTTTCTGCTGCTTTGGAACTCATCTCATAAAATGCTATATGTCTTCACACTGTGTTGTGTTCCTGTTACCTGCTCCTTCATGACATAGAAAAATAAAGGCTTATAGGAAAAAATAATCTGGTCTTTCTTTAGGACCATTTTGAGAACAAATGATCATGTTTTAATAAAACCGTATCCAGAAAAAATTGCTCTTAAATTACAAAATCCTTTATAATACAGAAGTATAGAAAATAACTCTTGCTTTCTAACATGTTTATTTACAATAAAGAATTTTAAAATTCAGCTAAAAGCAAGTTTTATATTTAAAAAACTTTTTTTGTGAGGGGGTGGTCCTGGGTGGCTCAGTCTGTTCAGTGTCCATCTCTTGGTTTTGGCTCAGGTCATGATCTCGGGGGTGAACTCTGCTTGAGATCCTCTCTCTCCCTTTCCCTCTGCCTCTCCCCTGCTCTCTTTCTAAAATAAAAATTTATTTGACAGAGAGAGAGAGAGAGCAAGAAAGGGAACACAAGCAGGGAGAGTAGGAGGGAACACAGCAGACAGGGAACCCAATGCGGAGCTCGGTCCCAGGACCCTGCCTGAGGGTCTAGGGTCCTGACTGAGCCACATAACTGACTGAGCCACTCAGGCGCCCTTAAAATAAATAAATAAATCTTTAAAAGTTTTCTTGTGTATGTATATGGAAAAAAATGTAACAGCTTTTTTTTTCCATGCGCATTTATGAAGAAGTCACCGAAGCTGACCTGGCTTCAGGTCTGGGCAGCGTGGAGCACCCTACCTGCTCATAGACCTCTTCTACTGATCACTGGGGCCCTGGAAACAGTAGCCTGCATCTATAGTGCCTTCTCGAACATATCCTGCACTCCTTAATCCACTGTAGTTTGGCTTCTGACCAAAAACATTCACAGAAGCTTTTCTCTAATACCAAGAATTGCTTCCATGTTGCCAAATCAATGAGCACTGTTTGGTTATAATTTTATTTGACTCTCAGCATCATTGACACCCTTCTCTGCTTCTGTCTTTTGAAACCCTTTCTCAGCTTTTGAGATTTTCCTCCTGGTTTTGGTCTCTTGTTACTGTTCGTGCTGTCGCTGTGACTTCTTTTTGTTCACCTCCTTGGCTCTTCTTTTTGATATGGTGCTCAGAATATGTCTGGATTCCCGAACAAGCATTCTTAGATATGACTTGGGATTCCAGGTGGGAATAAAGAAATGAATAAGTAAACAAATGAATGAATCATTCATTCATTGCTTTGAGTTCAGAGCACCAAGGATGACCTCTACATCTACAAAATGACTCTCCCCCACAACCTGCTAAATAATGCCTGAAAGTTATACACTTTGTGGGAAACAAAGCTTTGCAAGCTGATTTCGCACATGAAAAGAGCTTGGGGTGAGAAGGTTTGGGCACAGCTCTAGCATGTGCTAGTGTGTGACCCTGATCCATTCACTTAGCCTCCCTGAGTTTGTTTTGTCATTATTGTTATGATAATTAATTGTGATATCGTAATATATAAAAAACACTTTTAATTATAATGCCCAATACTTGTTTAAGGGCATAATTGTTCCTGGGTAGGTAATATAGCAGGCACAATTCTTTCTAAAATACAAATAAAGTTGGGGCACCTGGGTGGCTCAGTGGGTTAAAGCCTCTGCCTTCGGCTCAGGTCTTGATCTCAGGGTCCTGGGATCGAGCCCCGCATCGGGCTTTCTGCTCGGCAGGGAACCTGCTTCTGCCTGCCTCTCTGCCTACTTGTGATCTCTCTCTCTGTCAAATAAATAAAGAAAGTCTTTTAAAAAAAAAAAAATACAAATAAAGTTTTTGTCTGCCAAGGCCCTGGACCTTAAAGAAGATACATGACACAATCAGTCAATTCCTATCCAATGCAGGTAAACTGCAGATCCTGTAGAACTATTCTGGGTCATTATCTGTGTCTCCCTTGTCTGTTCCTGTTTTGATTTCACTCTTTCTTCAACACAGAGCCTAGGGCCTGTGTTACTCAATCCTGCCATGTTCCAGCTTCATCCAACCCTCCTCTGAATCTCAGAATTGCCTTCATGAGAATTCTCTGCCTTGTCCTTGGTTTCTCAGATGAAAAATATTTCTGACTATTTTTTTCATGTCCCCGCACATCAGCTCTGATGGGGTAGAACAGAGGAATAAGGAGGAGGCATTCAAGCAGCTGGAAAGGAAGGGAAGCCCAAACGATACGGCATATGCAAGAAGCACAGAATTTATTACGTGCAGAGGAAGGAGAGTCATGAATGATGGTGTTGCTGAAATTGAAAAAGGTCCGGGCTCAGAGTTAGGTTCATGATTACATTTTGAGTCTTCTTTTCCGTCCTTCTATGGAGGAGTTCCACTCTTGTCTCTTGAATTTTGAAGCAGTAAAAGGAATTCTGATAGATTCTGAAGTGTAGGGGCAGCCAAGAGTTTGGAAGAGAATCTGCCAGGTGGGAAGGAAGTCATGCCCAGCAGAAGAAGAAAGAGCACTGAAGATAAACTCTCCCTGCCTTAGAATTTAGCTTAACGTCAGCTCTACTTTAAAGACTTTCTTTGATCTCTGTAATATTGTTCTACATATATCTCGGCACTAAATTATTTTTAGGAGAAGTGAAGCAAATCTTAGCTCTTTCAGATGGATGTTACCACGTGGAAACTACTATTAGGAGGATAGTTTGGTCCCCAATTTGTGGGCTTAAAACTTCCATGGAACTTTTAAATAATTTCTTGACTAATTACATAGTTATGATTTTGTCCCCATCAAATATGGGAATCCCTCAGGGTACCTAATACAATTATAAAAGATGCCTGTTAATAAATGACTAACATAAGAGGATGTATAATTTTTAATGAGGGATTAAGCCATGGAGAAACTTTATCATTAGAAAGGATACCTATTAAAAATCAATGCTTAACTATACTAAACAAATATAGCCTGAGGACCATGATAGAGCAAAAAAATATGTGACTAATTTTTCCTTAGAACAATTTAAGTTAAAAAAAAAAGTTACTAGGCATGTAAGGCATGCAAAACAATGTACAGACAATGGAATTTATGCCTACAATTCAACAAACTTGAAAAATAAAATCTTTTATCAGTGTTTCTGAAGTCAGCATTGTGCCTTTCTTGACAGTGCATCACTCTGTTACCAAATGTAACCACTGTCTTGAATTTGCTTTTCATTCCTTTGCATTTAATATTTAAATATATACCCATAGTTATATATGGTATTATTTCCCTGTTTATAAACTGTATATACATGTTTTACACTGTGTGTATTTTTTAAATTTCATTTATTTATTTTTGAGAGAGAGAGAAAGAGAGAGAGAGAGAACTAGCACAAAAGAGGAGGGGTGGAGGGGCGGGGAAGGGCAGAGGGAGGAGCAGACTCCCCACTGAACAGGAAGCCCAATGTGGGACTCAGTGTGGGACTCTCAAGTGGGAAATTGATCCCAGGACTCTGGGATCATGACATGAGACAAACCGACTGAGCCACCCAGGTGCCCGTGTACTGTGTGTATTTTTGACAACTATTTTTTCACTCAACATTATGTGGGAGACATTGATGCATGTAGACACATTAGCTCTAGTTCATTTATGTTCTTTATTGTGTAGCTCAACTGTATGCATACATGCATTTATTCAATCATCAACAATTCCTTGAGTACTTACAATGCACTGTTTTAGGTGCTGGGGATAAAGCCCCTAGCTCTTATAAACCTTACATTCTATTTGGAAGAATCAGTAACAATATGGTGACTCACACACCATAATAAAAAAAAATTAAGTTACACATCTGAATGAAATCATTTAAAAAAAAAAATCAGTACCAAATAGAGTAAACAAGGAAATACATACTATCTTAGCCAGTGGTAACAATATAAAGAAAAATAAGGCCAGAGAGGGGAAAGAAATGGCAGGGAAATGGACGGCAATTTTAAATGAGAACACAAGGTGGTTCGCTTAGATGGGAACAGTTGAGTAATGACCTGAAGGAGGGAAGGAAGCAAGTCACAAACAACTCTATAGGAAGAATGTTACAAGCAGAAGCAGCAGAAATCATAAAGTGCTGAGGCAGGAGCATAGCAATTGTCTTCAAATAGCAATAAAAAGGTTTGGTGGCTAGACGAATCTTGGGACAATAATCAGTAGCTAGTTCATTTATCTCTGCTTTAATCTTTATTATTTCTTTCCTCACCTTGTTTTGGGTTTAGCTTGCTCTTTATTTAGTTTCTTAATATGGAAGTTTAGGTTATCAGTTTACTTCTATAAATTTCTATGAAGTTTCCCTAGCACTGCACTTATTATATGCCATAAGTTTTGGTATTTGGTTTTCTTGTTTTCATTGAACTCCAATAATTTACTAATCTCTCTTGTGATTTCTTTTTCACCCATTGTTATTCAGAAGCCTATTGTTTAATTTCCACTTATCTCTAACTTTCCTAGATTTTGTTATGTTATTGATTTATTTGTAATTGCATTTCCTTATGAAGAGATAGTATATTTTGCTTGGTTTCAATCTTTATAGATTTATTGAAACTTTTTAAATGGGCTGCCATATAGTCTATCCTGAGGATATTTCATGTTTTTTTTTTTAGAAGAATGTGTATTCTGCTGTGGTTGAGTGGAATATCCTGTATCTGTTCGGTCTCCTTGGATTGTATTTTATTTTTGATTTTTCTTAAATCTTTTTCTTCTTAAGATTTTCTATTCATTTATTTGAGAGACAGAGAGTGAAAGAGAGCATGAGCAGGAGGTGGGGAGGGGGCTTAGGGAGAGGGAGAAGCAGGTTCCCCACTGAACAGGGAGCTGGATGTGGGGCTTGAGCCAAGGACCCTGGGATCATGATCTGAGCCAAAGGGGGCACCTGGGTGGCTCAGTGGGTTAAAGCCTCTGCCTTTGGCTCAGGTCATGATCTCAGGGTCCTGGGATCGAGCCCCACATTGGGCTCTCTGCTCAGCAGAGAGCCTGTTTCCCCTTCTCTTTCTCTGCCTGCCTCTCTGCCTACTTGTGATCTCTCTCTCTCTGTCAAATAAATAAATAAATAAAATCTTAAAAAAAAAATAGTTTGAGTCAAAAGCAGATGTTTAACCAACCGAGCCACCCTGGCGCCCTGGTCTCAATGGTTTATAGTATCATTCAAATCTTCTATTTTGTGGTTGATCTCCTACCTAGATATTCTGTCCATTATTGAAAGTAAGGTATTGAAGTTTCCAACTATTTTGTTGTGTTACCTATTTCTTACTTCATTACTTACTTACTTATTTCTTACCTATTTCTTAGTTCTGCCAGTGTTTGCTTCACGCCATCTCTTCCTTTCCTTTAGAACCTTTAAGTCATTTAATTACTGACATGAGAATTTGGTATCTTGCTAGCTTAATTGGTGCACTATTGCTGTTAAAACAAATTGCCACAAACTTTGGTGGCTCAAGATAATGTGAATTTATTATCCTGTAGTCTACAGGTCAGAAATATGGAATGGGTCTCACTGAGCTAACATCAAGGTGTTAGCAGGACTGCATTCTTTCCAGGAGCTCTAGAAAAGAATCCATCCCTTGCCTATTCTGTCTTCTAGAGGCTGTTCACAATTTTTGACTCACAGCCTCTGTCTGTCTTCAAAACCAGTAATGGCCATCGGAGTCTTTTTCACATCGAATCATCCTTCCTTCTTTTACTGTCATCATATATGCTTTCTTGATTCTTCTGTCCCTTTCTTGTGATTGTATTTGGCCCACTGAATAAGATGATTTTTTTAGGTCAGCTGATTACCAACCTTAATTCCACTTACAATCATAATTTCTCCATACTTTATGTTACAGAACACATTCAAAGACTGTGGGCATTGGGATGTGGACATCTTTAGGGGGACATTGTTCTGCCTATCTTATTATCTGAAACCTTTTCTTCCTCTATTCCTTCACTACCTTATCTTTTGTATTTAGTAGATTAAATGTTCTTTAATATACCATTTTAATCTCCTTATGGTTCTTTTATATTATATTTTAAGGTTTATTTTCTTAGCGTTTGCCTTGTAGATTGCAATGAACATTTTAATTTACAGCAGTCTGTCTCCAATTAATACTAAATAAATTCCTATAGTATACACAAGCTCTGCTCCTATATAAAGCAGTTCTCTTCCACTTTCTTCATGCTATTATTGTCTCAAAAATTACACCTTATACATTAGAAGCACAACAACACAGTTTTATACTATGGCTTTATGCAATTATCTTTTAAATCAATTGGAGAAGAAAATACATACAAACATGCATGCTTGTTGTCATTTATATTTTCCTATATGGTTGCCCTTACCTTCATTACTTTATGTGCATTTGATTTACTATCTTGTGTCCTTTCATTTTACTATCTTGTGTCCTTTCATTTTCGTTTCCATAGTTCCCTCTAGCATTTCCTGTAGGGCAGGTCTGCTGGCAAAAATTCTCCATTTGGTTTGCCTGTGCATGATTAATTTCGCTTTCCATATCGAAGGTGTACTAGACATAGATTTCTTGCATGACGGTCCTTTTCATTCAGCATTTTGAATATGTTATCTCACTGCCTCATGGTCCCCCCCCCCCCGTTTTCTGCTGTAAAATCAGCTGTTAATCTTACTGACATGCTCTCGTACGTAACAAACGGCTTTTCTCTAGCTGTTTGTAAGACTGACTTTTTGTCTTTGACAGTTTGACTATAATGTATGTAGATGTTTATTTCTGAGTTTATCCTACTTGGAATTTGAAGCTTTCCACATGTGTAATCTTTTTCACTATATTCGGTGAGCTTTCCACCATTTTGTCTTCAAATATTCTTTATGCTTTTCTTCCTCTACCTCTGGTATTCCTCTTATGTGTATGTTGGTCTATTTGATGATGTCCCACAGGTCTCTGAACTTTTATTCATTTTCCTCCTTCTTTTTTCTTTGTATTACTCATACTTAATAATTTTGATTGACCTATATTCAAGTTTGCTGATTTTTTCTGCCAGCTCAAATCTGTTGTTGAGAGCCTCTGGTGAATTTCTTACTTTAGTTATACTTTTCAATTCCAAAATTTCTATTTGGTTCTTTTTTTATAGTTTCTGTTTCTTTATTGATATTCTCTATTTGGTGAGACATTAATTTCATATCTCCTTTAGTTATTTAGACATGGTTTACTTCTTCAAACACCTTTATAACAGCTGATTTAAAGACTTTGTCTAATAAAACCATTGTCTGTTCTTCCTTAAGGACAGTTTCTAATGACAGATTTTTTTCTTGTATATGGGCCATATTTTCCTGTTTCTTTGCATATCTCATGATTTTTGTGGCTAAATTGTTATTATTTTTATTATTTTTAATAATATAATGTGGCAACTCTGAAAATCAGATTTCTTCCCTTCCCAAAGTTTGTTGTTGATGTCTGTTTGTGTAGTGGCTTTTCTAACAAATTCTGTAAAATATATATTCTTTGTCACTTGTGGCCACTGAAACCTCTCCTCAGATAACATAGTGTTCAGTTAATGATTATACAGGCATTTCTTTAAATGTCTGGAACCAGTAAGTCTCTCACCCTTTACTGAGGGGTTCTCATCATGACAGGCAGCTTACCCTCTGCCTCAGCCTCCAATTCCTGTTTGTGCAGATCCTCAAAGAGATTAGTTTTTTTTCTGAGTCTGTGCACAGCCCTACACAGGCATGTAACCTATAAATTCCCAGAAGTATTTGGAGATTTCCAAAACCCTCTATAAATATTTCATTTCTTTCCAACTTTTCCTTTTAAGTTTTTTGGCCACCTTTTTGTTTGTCTGAACTTTTGTGACCACCTTAGACTGCTACAATATTAAACAATTGCCACTGATTGTTTTTCAAAATGCTCAAAGTGGGAAAGGCTGTCCACACTGGCTGAGCTCTGAATCAGGCCAAATAAAGACAAGTTCTACCAGTGGGTGTTTCTCAGGAACTCCATTCAGGTCAAATATTGGTGATTCACCAGGGATGGACCTTGAAAAGAATTTCAAACTTGTTTTGTCTACTCCATCCAATGGCTACTAAGCTGTTAATTTTTACAGTTAATTGCAATTTATAAAAAGAAATATGCTAATTTTAATTGTGAATTGTGACTTTTGTATTTGTTTTGAAAAGCTTAATAATACCACCTCAAGTTTATGATTTACCTACAAAATTTCAGTCCAAGTTTTGCTACAAACCTCACTGAAGAATATCAAGCAGGTATATGTTTTGTTTTGTCTGAAATTTATTGTTTATTTATATACATGAACAGATGGTGTCAAGGAAGAAAAACCACCTTCCCCTTACCAATCTTCCACAAACACACCTTTCCAATTATAAAAATTCTTTATGTATTTTCTCTCAGGAAAGAGATCAATATCCATTTAAACCACCTATAGTTTTTCAGAACTATTTCAGAACTGTGGGATGGAACTAGATGAAGGCAAGTTAAAAAAACACAAATTTTCCTGTTCTTACCAAGATTTATCCACGTTTTGAAATAAATCCTTCTCAGATTGTTGCAAACTTTTGGTTAATTTTCAAAGTTCTGAAAGATTTTTTATGATCTTTACTAATGTTCTCATTGTTTTTATGGAGAAACAGATTTTCAGAGGTCCTTACTTGGCCATTCCAGAAGTCAAATCCCTTTCTTTGCCCATTAAAAAAAATATTTTTTGCTTTCTTATTTTTGAGTCGTAAATGGTCTTCCCATGTTCTGACACAAGCCCAGTGTCTTAAACATGCATTTCATACATTTTTTTCCAGTCTGTATTTTGCTTTTTATTTTACTAATGGTATTCTTTGAAGAACAAAAATTTTAATATTGATGTAGTCTAAGTCATTTTTGCTTAATTTTCTTTTATGATTTGGCTTTTTTTATTTCTATCTAAGATAATTCTGGGTACTCTAAGTTTGCAAGGATTTTCTCATGTTCCTTTTTTGAAAATTTTTTGTTTTTATTTTACACTAAAGCTCATAACCTAGTTTACATTAATTTCTGTGCATGGTATAAGGTAAGGACTGGTTTCATCTTCTCTATATGGATATCTCTATTTTTGTAAAACAAGAAAAAAATGACCTCTAAGATATATGCAGAACCACTACAAATTAGAGGAAATTTCTGCTCCTTCTATATCATTACATTTATTAAATAGATTCTTTCCCTGATTAATCATGTTTGTTTCACGCTGGAGAGTGCCATATTTGATATGGCAAATGTCCTTTATCTCTTTGATCCCATCACAGCCTCCTGTTACCTCTGAGATAGCTGGTATTACCTTTTGGAGATTACAATACTAACCATGTGTTCACATTTGTAGAATTTTATAATAAAATTCTGTGTTCAATGGTTATAATTCATAATATATAACTATGATCCTACTGTCTTAATTGTGTGTTTAGAACCTACCAGTATAAAAATACTTTGGATTCTACCAGCCGCAATTTAGATGATTGCAGTATAACTGCCCTCCACTCCACAAAATGTGTAGATGTCAAAAACGAAAAAAGCATATACTAAAGTGGATAATACTTTTATTTCTTCTACTCCCCCTCCCCAGCCCAAAGAAAAAAAGAAGAAAAAAATCAAATAAAACAAACATCCCACTCTCTCTGAATTTCTATCAGGTCAACATGAATGATTCAGGACTAAAATGCCTGTTTGTGAATCATGGTTGACCACACTCCCCAAGTTCCTTAACATTTATCGTAGTTAATAGCAGTGCACACTGTCCTGACTCTGGTCTCCCTTCCAGGCTGTGAAAAATATGTCTAATTTCAAAAGCATATCTCTGATTCTGACAAAGCATAAAATTATAATTTTCTAAAATTAAGCCAACAGTATGTGAAAGAAATTCAGCTAGTCAGAATATATGAAGAAAAACTTTGTTAGGTGTAATATGCTTCAGATAAAGTGACTTGGCAAATAAAAAAAATATATGTCGTATAAACTTACAAAACAAAAAAGCAACCACTGAGGTGAATAATCTTTCCCAGCTATTAAAATCTAACTAAATAGGGAAAAGGGAATGAATAGATGAAACCAAGAAAAAATCAAAGGCAGATGGAATAAGGGTTGGTAAAGACAAAGCGCTGAAAACTTCTTTCTTTTTAATCTGGAAGTGGAGAACATTGAAGTGAAAATATGATCGTGAGTCATAGAGAGAAACTTGGAGATTGACATAAGAGGTCCAAACCCAAGGCCCAGATGAGTTTCTCAGGCAAGAAATGGAGTTGTGTGAAGTCAAAGCTGAAGGGGTGAAGATTGTTACAGGAAGGGCTAAGAGTAGGCTGGCCATTTTCCTTGATGTACTCTTCTGTCTGGTCAAAAAAACAACTGGAAGGGAAAAACATTCTCTATGTCTAAAAGAAAGACATTCCTATAATGGTCTACTTTCATCCTTCTACCCTGGGAAGTTCTTTCATTTGCCAAAACTGTAGCTCTCTCTGCTGCAACCTTACACTGATATTAGGATTACATGATAAAAATGTTCCTGTAGGTGATTCTTTGAAGTTAAACCAAAACCAAGTGAAACTAAAATAAGGATTGCACATTTCCATGGATATGTGTTTACTTTCTTTTTATTTTCAGGTCCTATATTATCTACACCAGTTCTATTTTAATAACCAAAATGGCATTTACTTATAATGCAACATAGAATCTCATTGAGGTAATAGGTTGCTTTTAACTGTATCAGTCTGGGGGAAGAGAGTGAAAGCCCTGCTTCCTCATGATGCTTCCGGGAGTTAAAAGAACAGGGTAAAGAAGATTCACTTATGAATTTGCAACTCCACGTTTCTTCCATAACTCTTACAACTCTTACATGGAGGTGATTTAAATTTTTTAAACTGTTAGAAAAACAAAATTCAACTGAGTAATTTTTAAAGATTTTATTGGTTTTATTCAATGATTCATGAATTGGGTAACATCCCATCCACTAGACATAAAGGAGCTCCGAGGAAGCACAAAATGAAATACTTTTATAGGCAAAGGGAGCAGGAACAAAAAAGTTATATTAAGCAAAAACTGATTATTGCAGGGTTACTATCCTTTAGGGATAGGTGCACTGGGATTCCCATTTGACTGGCCTAAGATTCCATTTCTGGGAGAGGAGAAACTCTATGTCTTGGTGTGGTGATGTGGAGTTTAGAATAACTTGATTTGGGGCCTGTTGTCGTGTTTTTAACAAATACATAAAATTATGTACACAGCTGCAATTTCGTTTGTAATCTAGAAGTTAGCTGGAGCCCTCTTGTTTCTTTTAATGTCAGATATCTTCAGATCTCCTTTAGGACTTCAAAGTCCTTCCAGTATTTTCCACAAAACCTAGGAGCTGACCCCCTCTTCTGTGCCCGGCTCCTTGATTCATGTATAATATCTTATTTTGTGAATATAAGACCGGGCATAGGTCACACTTTTCCATAAGAAATCAACACACAGTAGGCCTTTTGTGAGACTGATATTTCTTACTGAAGATTTAGGTGTGACAGGAATGGGTCACCATTGAGTGCATGACTTTCACTGTCTTGTGATGCCTCTGTCCCCTTTGGCCTTTTCCTATCTGCTCCTCTCCCACTCAGATAGGCCATTTCTCCCCTGGTGGTTACAGATTTTTCCCCTCCACTTAAATTAATTTCATTATTCTTCGTATGACCCAACCAAAGAACTGCCAGAATCCTGAGGCTATTAGTGCCCACTGAAACTGGTTTCCAAATTTACTTATTCTCATATTTTCAAGAAGAAAATGAAGAAGCACATTCAATGGAATTCTGAAAATACAATGGTACTGTCTCCTCCTATAAGAAGAAGATGCAAAAGACACCGGACATAAACTCCGAGTCAAAATCTGGTTTATATGTCTTATCACTGCTCTTCTAACACCAGATATAATTCTACCCAAATGTCTACTATTTTACATGGAGCTGAATACTGATAGTTCAAACAGAGTAAGGATGTTTTGTGTCATAGCTGATAGCATAGAATCATCTTCGTTCTTGAACCAGGAATTCTAGTTCTTTCTGGTTGTCTCAAAGCCTCTGTATTTATAATGTATGTCATGACTCATATGAGAGAATTCCCTTGCAATAAATGAACCTATATTAAAAGAAATAAATGGGACCTACCTAAAGTTACAGAAAATCTTCATTTTATAATCGAGCAATTTAAGACAAGTGTCTGACCACATACAAGGTGGAAAAATCCCGTAACTCCAGTTGTCATGGTCAAGAATGTACCTGAGGTTTATCATGCTAAATTCAGAAATGCTCACTCAGACTTTTCCAGATTTTTTTAATAACCTTGTACTTTGCACGTAGGCTATTTTGTCTTTGAAATAGCCCTCAATATAGGAAGTGAAGACTATATCTTTTATGGTATTTACCCTATTTTGCAGATCAAATCATTTTTTTGTAACCAGGTGATTTTTCTATCAAATTATTTCTTAATCTGTCTTCCTATGTATGTGATTAAATTCTCAGCTTCTTCTAGTAGAATAGATTTTAGACACTGAAGTATGTAACTCAATTATGTGATTCAAAACTGACCTCTGGGTTTTGTATGTCTCCAGTACAATTATTTAAACTACTTGACATTAAAATATGAAGCCATTCTGTCATTTTTGAGCAATTTCCTGAATAATTTCCAATTTCCAAGCCATTTGTACACAGGAAACCGCTGATTAACAAAGGTTGCACCCAATGAAGCAGGAGCCTTTCACCTAATTATAAACATTTCTTATTATCTTCAGTTAAGTCTACTGTGACCCTGGAACAACTTTTCATATTTGAAATCAAGCTGTGGAAAGATACTAATGGATATGAAAAACATCACCTACCTGCCCAAGCAACTAAGAGTCAGGAAGTCTATCAAAATTTTTGCTGCAGAGATCCCTGGAGAGACATGTGTTTGAAGTATTACCCAATTATTTCTAACAAAGCATCTAATAACATTTAAGAAGAATATACTTTGAGATTCATAAGTATATGATAATAATTATAAATACTAGGTATGGAATGAATAAGATAGGAGGATGGAAGGTATAGCATAGGGACTATAGGTAAGTATATTGTAATAACACTGACTGGTGACAGAGGGTAGCTACACTTGTGAAGAGCATAGCATCACTATGTTGCTCCCCTGAAATCAATGTAACAGTGTGTGTCAACTATACTACAATAAATTTTTTTAAGTAAATACCAAATCCTTAAAAATTATCTGCAAAAACTTTGATTCAAAACAGATGAAAATGTAAAACTCCAAGTCCTGGAGACAGCAAGTTAATAGATACATTTTCTCTCATAATGGAGTACTATCCAACCTCAGTAATATTGATTCCAGATAAAATATTCATTTATTATTGATCATTTTAGGGAGGCTGATCCAGCTCCATCTCTCTACTTTGAATTTCTAATCTGTATTTACAGTATAAGCAATAACATCACTGCATGAGTTGTGTAGAATTTCTTTATCTGATTCATTTCTATCCTCCTCTTTTTGAGCCCATTTAAACTCTCAAGTGTCTGCATCCTGGGTATGTTAATTAGCATGTTATTTCCTAGTGAATGGCTTTTACTCAATAGCTTTTCCAACATGTCTTCTTCCAAGGTCACTTCTTAAGTTTTTTTAAATCTCTTGCTCTTTACTTGATGCCACTTCAAGTTCTTTACTTGATCTCAAGCTCTTTACTTGATCTCAAGCTCTTTACTTGATACTGCAAATAAAATCATCTTGCAAAATGGGGACATCAGGTTAAATTCATTTTATGTACTTCTCAATTCCTCTCCATAGTCACCCTGTCAATTTGTTTTTTATTTTTTAAAGATTTTATTTATTTATTTATTTGACAGAGAGAGAGAGATCACAAGTAGGCAGAGAGGCAGGCAGAGAGAAAAAAGAGAGGGGGAAGCAGGCTCCCTGCTAAGCAGAGCCCAATGCAGGGCTCGATTCCAGGACCCTGAGATCATGACCTAAGCCAAAGGCCGAGGCTTTAACCCACTGACCCACCCAGGCATCTGACCCTGTCAATTTTTAACTGCAGTTTAAGGAGTGGCCCCTGTGCCCAGCACTCCCTCTTTTCCACTAGTATCTTTAAGTATTCAGCTTGCTGACATTCCCTTTTAAATTTTGCCTTATCTAACAAATATCTCGAAGAGCACTGCCAAGCCATATTGGAGCCCCAAGCAAAAGGAAAACTATGTATTCCTATCTGTATTTATCAAAATATCCTCTCATATTTGAACCAAATGGAAAAATCAATAACAGCTCCACAATTTAATGAAATTTGACTATATAAATTCCAGTGTTGTCCAATCTGTCAACCCTCTGACTCTCTGGCCCTGGGTTGAGATTCTTCCCATTGAGTAATAATGCGGTATGCAAAACAACCTGAATTTATTTAAAATTTTGATATCCTTTTTATTGGATTTTTTCATTAATTTTTATTTTTAAAAATACTGCATTAAAATATAATTTATCTTGATTACTGAGATTTTTGGCATCCTTTTAAATGTTGTGACAGGTAAGTGTGTCATTGACCACACCCTAATCCTTGTCCTGAGCTTGAACTTCTCCTCATAATTAACCTCTGAGCATTCAACATGATACACGATTCCTTTAATCTTTCCCTTCAAAATTTGAAAGGTAGGGCAGGGGGTCGTGAGGGGTAGGGGAGAAAAATGAAACAAGATGGGATAGGGAGGGAGACAAACCATAAGAGACTCTCAATCTCATGAAACAAACTGAGGGTGTCTGGATGGTGGACATTGGGGAGGGTATGTGCTATGGTGAGTGCTGCGAAATGTGTAAGCCTGACGATGCACAGACCTGTACCCTGGGGCACATAATACATTATATGTTAATAAAAAAAATAAATAACCTTTCCCCTTGAGGGAAAAAGAAAACATGTACTTCTTTCTCTGACTTTTCATTGGGTTCAGCTCTTTGACTATCAACACTCTTTGGAGAAATTAGAGCCGGGAAAGGAGAAGAAAGTGCAGCTTCATGAGGTCATCATCTGGCACGTCAGCCAAATTGTTCTTCTGTGGCTCCTCCATGTTTCTTCCTTTTTGGTCTCTCCCTTGAGTCCCTTTAGCTACTCAACTTCATTTAACCTGGTCACTGAATGTTGAGCTCCAGGATTCCATCCCAGACCCCTTCTCTCTCACTCCCACTTACACTCTCTGTACTTCTTGCGGCTTTGTCTCATCTTTGTGGACCTCCATTCTCCTCTCAGGAGCATTATGTCACCACCTGGGGCCGTCCTCTCTGGCAGCCATGCCACTTCAAGTTCTCATACTTTGGGACTTTGAGAACAATGAAACTTAATATAAACTTACATAAAACTTATATAAAATTATAAATATTAAATAATAAATTTTAAATAATAAATTTAAAAATATATAAAACGTATATAAAATTATAAATTTTTATATACATTTAATTCAGATACCAACCTGCTTTCAAAGTGGCCCAGACCATGTACTTCCTTTCCTATGTCCTTAAAAAAAGTTGGGGAGTTAGTGTCAAGTTTATAACTTGGAGTCAGAAGTTGGTTACCTAGTAACAAACTAGAGTGGAGAATAATTTCTGAGTGGCTCCTTTGAAACGTCATTTTTCCTCATGAATCAAATGGGATTGTACCAGTCACAGTCTCAAAACACAGACTTTCCCCTGACTCTGTAAGGAGAAAGATTAGGTACTCATACATCCTACTAATCATGTAGACTCTAAACATTATTTATTGTAAATATATTTATTCTCCTTCCATCATTTTGATACACATATTATGTGTTATTTAACATTTTTAATTTTATATAATTTAAAAGCATTTTATTTTACAACATAATTGCTATAATGTATTATCACCCATAATTTTGAGTACATTGTGCAATTAAAAAATATTCACAGCTCAGGATGACATGTAAATACTTTTTACTAATGTTTTTTCTCCCAGTACATTGTCTGTTTTATTTACCAGCTGGACAAACCTGGTAAGTGGCTAAAATTTCTGTTTTTTAGTTTCTCCACTACAATGGTGAGGACATGATTAATATCCAGCTCACGGACTGCTGAGGGATCCAGAGAATCAACATGTGCCAAGTGACCAGAACACTGCCTGTGGTACAGCAATTGCCCAACCCAGCAAGTGTTAACCACCATCATTATTATCATTAATATGTATGGGGTTCTTTCGTGTCAAAGTTCACTTGTCTTTTCTTGTCTACATTGTTTCTTGTGTTGAATAAATTGGATCATTTTGAACTCAAAACAGAACTCAATTATCGTATTAATCTTTTTACTTTGTGAAATGAATTCATAAAAAGAGGTATCAAAACTTACAAAGAAATCGTTGGGGTTTTTTTTTTCTTACTTTTTTATTGAAGACTAGGATTTTCTGGGGTAATTCGAGTCTCAAATATGATGAATTTGTATTGTTAGAGAACAGAAATAAAGGGGCATTTTTTAGGTGGAAGCAATAGGATCTACTGATTAAGTGATACTCAAAATATTCATTTAGAAGGAGAAGGGACAAAAAATTCTAGAGTTCTAGATATGTCTTTTCTGACTAGGAAAAACCATTTTATAGTTCTTGAAATTTGAAGATTGAGCAAGACAATTTTTGCTTTAGGAAGTCTGGACAAGAATGAAACTTAATTTTAGAACAACTATATTCAACAAAATTTCAATTACTTAATCATGGAAATTTAGAGCCTGAAGGGATCTTTGGAACTGCTTGGTTTTACACTTACGTTGTGTTTGAGCATCAGTGAGATCTCACACAAGCACACAGTTGTTAGGGCCAACCTTGGGCTTAACAACTATGAGCCTCAGCAGATCTAAAATTTGACTTCCGTTTACAATGTCTTTGGAGTTGAAAATTTTAATTTCGTCAACAGTGCCATTTTGTTTTAATTTCCCATCTAAAGGACTGAATCTTCTGTTATATAAGGCAAGTGACTTGGTGAAACATATCATTTTCGGTGACAGGTGGACATTCTGTATGTTTACCTTAATATTTCCTTGAATGAAACTTTCATTGTTAAGAGAATGAGTTCTTAAGTCTGAAATGGAAGAATAACCTTCATCCTTTTTCATTAAGAAACATCTACATCTAAAAGAATTCTTATAAGGATTTCTCTCTATTATTTCCAGAAATCAAGGATACTTTTGTCATCATCATCATAACAAAGACAGTGGCTGTTTATTAAAAGCTTCCTGCATGTCTACATGTGTTCCCTATTTCCATCCGTGCCACAATTCTACAAGTTACATATTGCTATGCTCGTGTTACAGATAAGAAAACTGGAGCTCATAGAAATCACGTGACATGCTCAAGGACCCAGTCAATAAGCTGGACTCAAATCTTTCTGACTCAAAAATTCCCATACTTTTAACTACTATGCCACAGTGCAAAAATTTTTCCCCCAGAAGACTTTTAAAAATATTTATTTGTACTCACACTTATTTTAACCATTTCCTTCATTGTATGTATTTTGATCTGCTAATGATTTTTAGTAAAAAGATTGTAAACCTCCATGCAGGAATTCTTTCTGATATCCAAAAAGTTGATAATTCATTGTTATAACAAATTTTCTCTGTTCTACATTTCAAGTAGATTATTGTTTTCCTTTTTAAATTAAAATGTTATTTTTCAAAATAGATTCGGAGTAAAAATATATTGATATAGGTAATAAAAATGTATTTAGCTTAAGCAGAAGACATGAACAGACACTTCTCCAAAGAAGACATACAAATGGCAAACAGACACATGAAAAAATGTTCATCATCTTTA
>CM053608.1:10471444-10494593 GCA_028646535.1 Procyon lotor
AAAATAAAAGTAGTTTAGTAAAAGTTATATACCCAAGATCTACAGTACCTGATTCTCAGTGGGAAAACGTTAAAAGCATCCTCTTTAAAATTAAGAACGTGTCTGAGATGCTCAAAATCATTGTTTCTATTCAAATTTGTCCTATGGGCCCCAGTCAAAGAAAGAACATAAAAATAAACTCTTGCACATGTCCACTATACAAGAATGTTCTTGGCAGCACTGTTTGTAATATCCTCAAATTAGAAAGATAAGCATAAAATGCAGATACTGTTTAACTTACTTGCTTAGGATCCTTGTATAGTTTAATCCACTCTTCTGGTTATTTTATCCTTTCCTTGTTTGTGGGAGACAGTCTTTCTCTCGTGAATACACAATGCTTAATAGTTAAATCAATACATTGTTTAGAGTATTTTTAAAAATAACTAGCAAATTAGTGGATTAATAGCAATAACAGTTAGATATAAAGTTAATATTTCATATTTTATATAAGTGTAGGTATATATTTTTATAGTGTATCTTATAAAATTATGTAACATTTGTTTTATTTATTTATTTTAAAGACTTTATTTATTTATTTGACAGAGAGAGAGAGATCACAAGTAGGCAGAGAGGCAGGCAGAGAGAGAGGGGGAAGGAAGCAAGCTCCCTGCGGAGCAGAGAGCCTGATGTGGAGCTCAATTCCAGGACCTTGAGATCATGACCTGAGCAGAAGGCAGAGGCTTTAACCCACTGAGCCACCCAGGCGCTCCACCGTGTAGCATTTGAAGCTAACATCATTTTTAAAGAATTGTACTTAATATTTTTTGTTCTGTGGCTAGTTTCATATAATTTCCATTTGGATCTTCATAAATTTGAGAACGAGTATCGATGTTTTGAATGAAAATAAGTGTAAACATATTTGAGTATTTTGATTGAAAATAAGTATAAACATATTTGAATATCCTTGGTTCTTTATAGATGTATGGGTTATAAAATTACTCACATAGGAAAACATAATGATGCCTAAAGGGAACATAAATATTGCAGATCATGGCTAATTATACTCTACCGCTCATGGAATTTGGTTAATCATATTCATGACTAGCAATGAACTTACTAGAATTTCTATTGCACCCTCTATGCTAGTGAACAATTACAATGTTGCCAATGTAACAATCCAACGCCAGGAATGTAGGTGATTTTAGTTGACTAGCATGGAGGAAGGCTTAAAGTGATTTATGTGCAATTAACATATCATATGGAGCCTAAGGAGGTAAGACAACAGAATGCTCTTGAGAAGCCTCCCTTTCTTTTTCAGTAAACAGCATAAGCCAAGCTGAGACCACAATTTAAATTGTGAAACGATGTGTTGTTAGGTCCTCCACCCCACTGTTTTTCAGCCCCAGTTCTAGTGCCTGGAGCCTTCAGGCTTCCTAGAGCCAGCCCCTGGGGGCATCCTGTTAATAGTCTCCCCTGGATCACACAGCAGGGTGGAGAAGAGCTTATTTTAATTTTATTTAAAATCTCATGATCTTGGGGCGCCTGGGTGGCTCAGTCGTTAAGCGTCTGCCTTGGGCTCAGGTCATGATCCCAGGATCTAGATGGAGCCCCACATCGGGCGGGCTCCCTGCTCGGCAGGAAGCCTGCTTCTCTCGCTACCATTCCCTCTGCTTGTGTTTCCTCTCTCGCTGTGTTTCTCTCTGTCAAATAAATAAAATCTTAAAAAAAAAAAAAAATCTCATGATCTTAACCATTCTCCTGTTCTTTAATATAGTCTCTGAATTCGTCTCTGGGAGCAGAGATACATGTCTTTCTGAGTGATGGTGAACATGGCGATAATCTCTGGGGAAATTTAGCGGAACTCTTCAGACCCAGCACTGAGCTGACATACACAAGCCATTTATTTTTCAATTGCTCTGGAACTAAGATTTTGAACTGTCAGCGCCACCAAAAACTGACTGTATCTCTGCAGTCTGATTTTAGAAAGAAGTAAGAAAAGAAAGAAAGAAAGAATATTACATTAGAATGTAAAGTCTATGATAACAGGATTTTTTTTTCCTCCAATTTGTTTTAGTTCACTAGTGGATCTTCAAGGCCTAGAAAAGTGTCTGGCACATATTTATTCAGTAAATATTTGTGAAAGAAAAAAAGTAAAAAAGAAAGAGAGGAGAGAAACACAAATGTTAGCAAATTCCTCTTTGCAGACCATCTACCTGCCCTTGTCCTTCCCTCGGTGGACTCGGCTTCCTAGCTTTAAAAGGTATTTTTTTTAGTACCCAGATACTTCCTAAGTCAAACAGCAGATCTGCTCTGCTTACCAAATCATTTTGAAAATATGCTCCAGTGAAGACTTCTGACCAGCAATTTAACATTTAATTGAGTGACACAGACTAAATGATCAACTAGTTTAATTAAACTTTTCGGTAAAATTAGTTATAGGTGTTGAAACTCCAAAACAGTATAAAGCTATTGGATAACAAGGGAATGCCATAGGTAGTGTGATGCAACTAAATCTAAGAAAATTTCTGGGAAGGAAACATGAAAAAATATCAGAAAATCATATTGTCAAATATAAAATTAATAGATGAATCTTCTGTTTTTCTTTCTACAGGTAGAGCTCTTCCTTACAGTTGAAGCAGTTGAAGACCTTTCTTGTTTAAGAAAACTTAAACAACTGGCCATCTTCTCAGCTCTAGTCATGAAAAGTCTATAGGAGTTAGGGCTCAAACATTCTTTTGACCTGCAAAGCAGAAGACTCTCTTCTGACATATACCGCCAAGCCAATGCCCAATTGCATCATGTCGAAGAAAAATTGCACCAGGTGGAGTTAAACAGGCAAGGGAGATGTTAGTCAAGACTATTGCCATAGGGGAGAGAGACTGAACCCAACTCTGCTGAAACAAAAGGCAGGAAGGTTTTTAAGAGCTGAGATGAGTAGTGGAAAAAGACTGCATGCAGGACATTAGGAAGGAGAATGATCAATGGAAATAGGCCATCTGTCTTTACTAACTGATACTCATCAAAGTTAGGCTCCTACTTTCCCACGACTGGGAAACAGAGGCATTATCACCTTCCATGATTACATTTCAAGGGGATGGCCCCCAGATCCTTGTTAAAGATATTCCTGGGTTGTAAATCTAGCAGAAGGCTAGGTAAAGATGAGTGTACATTTCCAAGGGAAAGAGAAACAATGCAATCACAAATTTTCAGAAGTAAGAACTCTTATTAAAAAAAAAGAATTTAGGAGCATATAGTCAGGAAGAAATCTGTCTAAAATTTTATTGGGGTGAGGGAATGTCAAGGCTGTCTTGGTTAAGCAGTCATCAGAGTTTATATGAAGTCCCCATGTATTAACCAGTTATTACATGTGATGAAGACAGTTATATTGAGTTATATTCCTCAAAATCACTGTGAAGTTCTTAGAAAGGTAAACATGTGACCTATACCATGTGCTGAAACAAAACATGCAGTAGTTCAAAGAAATAAAAATATTTTAAGGAATTATTTAATGTCACCTTTCCTAGATGGCAGACTGGTGCCTTGGAAGACATAGGGTTCTCCCAGAAAGGTGACGAGTTGGGCTGAATCTCAGGTCACAGCTCCTGGCATGTAATGAGTATGCAGTAATATCAGGGTTTCTAAAAAATCATTTCTATTATTACAAACTATGTTCTTCATTAATGCTCACAGTATTCTCGTAAGCCTTATTGGTGGGCAGATGTGACAAATTCCTGAAGCACAGTGAAAGATGTGTTTATAACTGGATACTAAAAACTATTATGTACATTATACTGGAAAACATACCAAACTTCTAATTGGTTTGTCTGAAAATATCACATTAAAAAAACCACAAGCTAAGGTGAAGGATGATATGCCCACATGTTTTTAGGAAGTTGCAACAAGCAAAACTTTGCTAAAACACTCAAGATCATATAATCTTACACCAAAGATTTTGATTTCACAGGATCACATAATTTCAGTCTTTCTCTTTTCCTTTCCTGAAATAGAAAATCTTCTAAGAAATAGAGCTTTTTAAACAGATGAATAAATAAAGATCTGGTGCGTGTGTATAAATATAGACACACACATTTATATATATATATATAATGGAATACTATGTAGCCATCAAAAACCACGAAATCTCACCATTTGCAATGGCATGGATGGAAATAGAGGGTATTATGCTAAGCAAAATAACTCAATCAGAAAGATAATTATCATATGATCTCTCTGATATGAGGAATTTGAGAGGCAGGGTGGGGGTGGATGCATGGGGGGCAGGGAGGGAAAAAAATGAAACAAGATGGGACCAGGGAGGGAGACAAAACATAAGAGACTCTTAATCTTGGGAAACAAACTGAAGGTGGCTGGAGGGTGGGGGCGGGTAGGAATAGGGTGGCTGGGTTATGCACATTGGGGAGGGTACGTGCTATGGTGAGTGCTGTGAATTGTGTAAGCCTGATGATTCACAGACATGTACCCCTAGGGCAAATAATACATTATATGTTAATAATGATAATAAAAAAGAAATAGAACTTTTAAAACATTAGAATAATCCTTGCTGAGTTGTGGCCATTTCACCAAGATTTATATGAATGAGTTGGATCAATTTACCATTTGCTATTTCCTGTCAGAGATTAGGTGTACTTTGAATGTTTTTATGCCATTATTCTAGCTATCATTTTAGAAAACTTTTGGGATGGGGGAGAGATGATTTTAGAAGATGAAAGAATTTGGGCTTGTTTGGAATCATTTTTCAAAGCCGAATCATTGCAATGATGATCCCTCAATAACACAAGTTGTTTGAGGCTAATCAACTGTGCTCTCGGAATACACAAAATCAAAGAAGATTGAATGCTTTAGTTTTTAGAAGACATCTAAAGGTAGAGCAATTATGAGCTGGGGGAAATCAATGAGGATTGGAGCACTGTGGGGTTAGCTTCATGGAATCTGTTTGATGTGAGGCTGTTGGTGCTGACCCAGATCACTTTCACCAGCGCAATTACCTGTCCCTCCATTGCTGAATGGGTGCTGCCTCTTCTACTGGGTCATTACTCCATACTCTCAGAGAACAGTCAGAGATTAATGACTGACTAATCCAAGAAGACAAGGCGATCGCTTTGGTTTAAGAGGGAACCGACTCTGGAGTATCATTCCTGATTTAGAGCCCCTCATGGGAACAGATGGACTGAGGTCCATTTCCAGCCAGGATGACCTCCATGCTTGCTTTCTTACTGTTTTGTTTCCCTCACTCCCCCTCTTGTAGGGCACTCCTCTCAACATATCACTCTTGCAAGAATCATTCTCTCAGGATTTGATCTAAGGAATTTCTACCTAAAACAGTTGGTATCAGAAATGGACCTGAGGAGTAGACTCTAAAAATGGAATTCTAGAAGTGGACCGATCACTGACCAGATGGCAATCAGAACATCATCCCTGGTGGAAAGAGGACTTTCGCTAGCAAAAGCTAGCTTGCTACAGCAGTGGGATTGCTAATACTTTCACCTGCGGTGAACTTTGGCAGAAAATAGGTGAGAAGAGGTGCACTAGCTGGCAAAAAGTCTCTAGCATTTGAGAATTTCAAGGGAATGGTACTCAAGACTACAGAATTGAATGCTTTGATAAGTGCCATCGATGCACTGAAGAGGCCAGGCTTAGGTATACGGACACAAAATTTAAAACAAAGTGTGAGTGTTGGGAGCCTCCTAGGCTGCATCGACAGAAACAATAATGTCCTGCAGACAGGAGACCAACAGACCAGACACTCGATCTAATTATAAGAATGACAGATTTTGGGGCGCCTGGGTGGCTCAAGGCGTCTGCCTTGGGCTCAGGTCATGATCCCGGGGTCCTGGGATCGAGCCCCACATCAGGCTCCCTGCTTGGCGGGAAGCCTGCTTCTCCCACTACCATTCTCTCTGCTTGTGTTCCCTTTCTCGCTGTGTTTCTGTCAAATAAATAAAATCTTTAAAAAAAAAAAAAAAAGAATGACAGATTTTTCAAAGAGGACTTAATTTTGAACCTAGACCGTTCTCCCAAGTCAAAGCCCTGCCCTGATGGGAAAGAAGTGGGATCTGAGACTTATGACAATGTTCTTGAGGACCTCGACTCTCCTAATTGAAAAGCTAGGCAGAAAACTCAAATGAGACACTTCACAAGACAGTCAATGGTTGCCTTACTCTGCATCTGCCCTTACTTTTCCTCACGGACACCAGAGAGAAAACCAGAGTTAAGGATCCACATGACCCTACTGGGAAGTGGGGGTTCTGCAAAAGGAGTAAAGAGCTCGTACCCTAACAGAGCCACGAGCCTCCCCTTCACGTTTGCAAGAACCAGCAGGCAGATTTTTGGAGAGAAATTCTCTTCTAGGTTGTAAATAAAGCAAATCAGCCTATAAAGGAATTTAGGAATGGCAGGGCAATTAATGTCTCTGCTATGATTGTCTACAAGCTCTATTCTTGTGTAATGTTCTGTGGATTACAGTGTTTTTCTGACTTAAAAAAAAAAAATCCCATTACGAGCTTCTTCATTTGAACAGTACCAGTGCCTACTTAAAAGTCTCTGAGACAGCCATGTGATACAGACATGACATGACAGACATGTTACCGGTGTGGCTAACTGCATTCGTCTTGATAAAAATGGAATAAAATAAAACTATATTTTGTACCTTGCATCGTTATATGATCTAACTACATTTTTATTATTGGTACCAGAATAGTACCTTTTAAAAACTTACTTATTTGAGTTATTTATTTATTTAAAGACTTATTTATTTGAGAGAGAGAGAGAGAGAGAGAGAGAGCTCATGCACTCAGGGGCACGCACTCGTTGGGGGAGGGGCAGAGGGAACAATTCCAAGCAAACTCCCCACTGAGCACAGAGCCCAATGAGGGGCCCCATCTCGCCATCCTGAGATGGCTACCTGAGCTGAAACCAAGAGTAGGACACTCAACCAACCGAGCCACCCAGGTACCCCCAAATTGTGCTTCTAAACACTATTCAGGCAGCAACCATGGACATGTTTTTGTTAACTTTATACAGTGTTTTAATTGTGGCTGCATTTTCTTTTTTTTTTTTAATTTTATTTATTTATTTTTTTCAGTGTTACAAGATTTATTGTTTTGCACTACACCCAGTGCTCCATGCAGTACATGCCCTCCTCAATACCCACCACCAGGCTCGCACAACCTCCACCCCCGTCCCCTCCAAAACCCTCAGTTTGTTGCTCATAGTCCACAGTCTCTCATGGTTCATCTCCCCCTCTGGTTTCCCCCCATTCACCCCTCCCTTCCTTCTCATAATGCCCTCCATGTTTTTTTTTAACGCTCAGCACGTAAGTGGGACCGTAAGGTAATTGGTTCTCTCTGCTTGACTTATTTCACTCCGCATAATCTCTTCCAGTCCCATCCATGTTGATACAAAAGTTGGATATTCGTCCTTTCTAATGGAGGCATAATATTCCATTGTATATATGTACCATATCTTCTTTATCCACTCATCTGTTGAAGGACATCTTGGTTCTTTCCACAGTTTGGCAATTGTGGCCATTGCTGCTATGAACATTGAGGTACATGTGGCCCTTCTTTGTAATGCATCTGCTTCTTTGGGGTAAATACCCAGTAGTGCGATGGCAGGGTCATAGGGTAGCTCTATTTTTAATTTCTTGAGGAATCTCCACACTGTTTTCCAAAGTGGCTACACCAGTTTGTGGCTGTATTTTCAATCAGTTCCTCTGTGTCTCATCTTCCGAAGCCACACCTTCTTTTCCTTGTTCCTCTCAGTAGCCTGGATCTTTATAATAGTTTGCTCTCGTCCTCCTTGGTTTCTCTTTCATAGCTCTTCAGCCAGCAGCAGAGTTTCACTGCTGTACCTGAACATAAAAATATGAGCAGGGACTCCTTGAGTGCTCGTTGATGATGATAGAACAGCCACATTAAAAGGCCATTTCCTGTGTCCCTGGATAAGAAAATGTCCTGTAGGTTTGTGTGTGTGAATGCTCTCTTTCAAACTGTGATGCAGCAGTGCCATCAAAACCAGCTTAAATAATCATGGACCAGGGGGAAACAATGTGAGTACGAGGAATTGTTTCTGTCCATGAGGCAGTCATAACTGAAAACAAACTTGCTAAACAATAGCCATCTACAGTGAGTGGAGAATAAATTCTCTGTATGGACTGTGAGGGATGTGCCGTGAGGTCTTTTACTTTCTGCCAAATTCTTTATATATAGTTACCATTCCCTATATATTGTCAAATTCAAATGAAAAGAACAGTCATACATCTCAAAGTAGTAGTTGGAACGGGTTCTTTTTAACTGTCCATTTACTTACAAACTAAGATAGGAGAACATTCTATGCTAACCGTCCTAATTTGGAAAACTCTAATGCTATCCACGGTTGATCTAGGTAAGATGGGGTAGGGGGAAGGAGAATTTACTGGTAAAATTTTTTACAATTTTAATATCTGGCATAACTATTCTTTTTTTGGGTCATGTTTCAAGTTTTTATTTAAATTCCAGTTAGTTAACATATAGTGTAATAGTGGTTTAAGGACCAGAATTGAGCGGTTCATCACTTAAATATAAACACCCAGTGCTGCTAAGTGTTCTTTTGAGGGCAGTTAACACTTTTTGTGGAGGTGAATGCCCTAAACAGCTTTGGTAAAAGCTCAGGCCTCCAGGTCATAGGTACTCTCAGGAGTCAAGGCAACATAATGCGGAATGGCCAAACAATTTTGTAACAGAGTGAACTGGGCTTGGGGGGGGTTTGTTTTTGTTTTTTATACTTTAAGAGAGGGAATAAATGAGAGAGACAAAAAAGCCACAGAGGAGAGAGAAAGAAGCCATGAACTTGGGCATTGCTCAGAGAATAGCAGGCAGAAGGCACATCTGAATTGGGCAATTGAAGGACTTGAGAACAGAGTGACTAGCATTGACATTGTGCTATAACACTAGGCTTCCTATAGTGTTCCTATATTCCTATAATACTAGGCATTTCCTCCACCAAATCATTATTATTTTTAAGGATTTTACTTATTTATTTGACAGACAGAGAAAGTGAGAGAGGGACTACAAGCAGGGGGAGGGGCAGAGGGAATGGAAGAAGCAGGCTCCCCGCCCAGCAAGGAGCCTGACTCGGGACTCAATCCCAGGACCTGGGATCATGACCTGAGCCGAAGGCAGATGCTTAAGTACTGAGCCACCCAGGTGCTCCCACCAAATTATTATGTCTGTTCTATTTCTAAACTCTGGGCAATGGTTTGTGGGGTAGGGAAGATCATGGATAGCATTAGTAAGATAAATTTCTTATCTGATTCAATGAGTTGCCCAAACAGAGACAAGAACATCAGAGAATTCAAGGTAATCTTTTCTTATATTTCAAAGATCAAATGACATCTCATTAGAGAAATACTCAGGATGGATAAAATGGATGAAGAGTGTTTATGTGAGAAAGAATAAAAAAGCAAATATTTAGTCAATGTATTGCATGTGGCTATCTCATTGTCAGTCAATTACTTAATGACTAAAATCAACATATAATAAAGTTGATATTACTATTCTACCAGTGGATCCTTTATAATAGTTTCCACGGCCCTCTATCTCCCTCTCTACTCTCAACATTAATAGTCTCCTCCTGTAAAATGAAGAGCATTTATTTTCTGGTGATACTGACTTCTCAGAGGGAGATAGTCAACCATAAGTCTATGATGAGTGAATAAAGAAATTGTGGTAGATGTAGACAATAAAATATTATCTAGCCTTAAAAAATAAAAAAAGGAGATTCTGACTTTCACAACAACATGGATGAACTGGGAAGACATTATGCTAAATGAAATAAACAGACCAGAAAGAAGATACTGCATGCTTTCACTTGTATGTGGAAGTAGAAAATGGAATAAACAGATGTAGACAGTAAATGCTCCTATGAATGTAGCACTAAGTAGAAACTGTATAAGCCATTTGGAAGGATACATTTGCAGTAGGGTTATAGCTTACTTAAGGATTATTTCTTAAAGTTAGCAAATAAGATCAGAATAGAATTAAATCCAAATTCCTCTCAAAAAAACATCCCTTAATCTGCCCATGATATACATTACATATTGCTCATTATATTTATGTATAATATAAACCTATACCTAAAAATGGATTTATCAATGTACCACATTTACCAAAACACAGAGTACATATGTTAAATCTATTCTATACTTTAATTGCCAAAAAGAGAGAATAAGTATAATTGAATTTGTGTAAATTAAATGCTCAAAAATACTGTAATCTTTGTATGTATGTAAAGATTATATACCTTGATACTATACATATATATATATATATATACACAGATTATATACTTTGATGCTTTTTTCCCCAAAAAACTCACTGAAGATATATTTTTCTCATAACAGTATTCTAGAATGAATAAGTTAGAAAGAAAAGTTCAAGTTGTGATTCTCATGATCAATTATAGGAATGTGGAAAAGTGCTTTGGGTTGAAGGTGAGGAGCTTTTAGACACTATCACATTTGGAAAGTTGTACTAAAAATATGACTGCATGTCCTATGAACTCAAAATTTCAGTCTTCTTCAAATTCAGATTTTTCTGAACCAACACAATACAGTTTCTGCTATTTAAGGCTCATTCCAAGTATTCCGTATATAATGTGTTAGGTTAACCATTTTAAATTCTCCGTCCTTGTCCCAAATGTCAATGAACTAATTTGGCAGTAACTGACTTCTTTTACAGATGAATGCTATTTCCTGGTTCCATCTAAATCAGACATATTGGGCCATGAGCATAACCCTTTTTGTGGCTCTTACTCTGATTCATAGCAAAAAATAAAGGCAGAAAAAATTATTAGTCTCAAAACAGAGGCATTTTTGTTGTTCGAAAGAAACAAAGTTTTAATTCATAACATTGTTTACTCTTTAACCTTAAATATGTATTCCCTATTAATAAAATTTGGCATAGCACACCTCTCGCTAAAGAAGAAATAGTTTTAAGGATCAACAGCAGATTTTAAAATCTAGACTAAAGCAAGGTGATGAGAGGAATAAGTCACTGCTTCGCTCAGAGTTGCTTGTGCTGTGAGCACATATGCACTGAGAGCATAGTGCTCTATCAAACTGCAAGGGTACGAACGACAAGGTCAAAGACATATGGTGGTAGATGGTGAGTGTGAGGTTTAGGGAGAGTTCCTGAGTTTTTATTTTTGTTTTTCATTTTTTTTTTTTAATGGATATTGAACTAGTATAGAAAGGAGGTCCAAGTAAAATACTCTCAGACCTATGTCATACACAGCCAGTCTTGAAAGGACTCCAATTCTCTCAGGTTTCCATTCCAAATTAGACATACTTAGAGAGCCGCACAGTATTTCCTGATAACTTTCTGGGATTATCTATTGAATTTTGATATTATTGGTCTTGAGACTCCGTGTTATTGTGGGAAACAGCTTCCCTTGTGGAGAATGCTAAATTCCCATTCTGATTACCACTCCCTGCCCCAGAGAATCTCACCTCTTAGATTTTCTCAGTTTTAGACCAGGGTTGTGCCTGTTTAATGCAGAGGGAATCCATATGTGATTTCTAACACAACATTTAGTCCCTTCTAACAAGGACCTGTTTCTGCTGGCAAGGAAAAAAAATTATTTTCCTACACTAAGAATTCTTTCCCTTGTCTAAGAAGTATGATGCATGAGTCAAAGACGATGACTTTGTAGATGCCACATGGGTCCATATTCAGAAGAATTCTCAAGATAAAGAGACATTATTTGGTGTTTGAGCTTAGATGATTCAAAAATGACAGCAAATCTTAATGATTGTATTTCTTCAATTCTCTAGAGGATTTAGAAAGGATAAGCATTTATATTTATCATTCATTCTGGGCTTATAGGGTCTTAGGAAGCTAGACTTCCTCTGTGACATTCCTCAAGCCTGACAGAAAACTAGCCTGTCACCCCACCTATGCCCCTACCCTCAGACTAGCATCTCAGATCCATACATCTAAATATCAAAACCCAGAATAGAACACAAGCCAATAGAACAATATGTATCACTTATTTGCTAATGTAACTTAGTAAATTACACGAAGAAACTTGGTTTAAGGAATGCATTGTATATGTTTTTATTTCTTAAGAATCCAAGGGTAGGAAATGTGATATAACTTGGAGAAACGTGATGATTTTTAAGGAGTTTACTTTCCCAGATCAGCCGGGAACATGCTCCCTAATATACAGAAATGTACTGGATTTGCCCTGCTCAGTGGGGGAACAGAAACAAGTTCCCTACCCTCAGCGAAGAGGAGTATTTTTCCCAGAAGTTGCTACCTATGAAGTTTAAATTTAAAGAGAAAGAACTGGGAAGTCAGTAGCCTTTTGCCCCTTTGTACCAACTCAAAGTGCTCTAATTTATCAGTGACAGCCTGAAAATGCAATCCAGTCTAAACCCAATACTGAAAATCCACCCACACCCTGCTTGACCACCCTCTAGCAAATGATACTGAATAATACTATTCTTTCTCAATACTTTCTCTTGGAACCTAGTACACAATTATCCCATGTCTCCCTCATGCCTCTAAAATTATTAGCTCTTATTCTTTTTGGGGAATCTTGTTCTTGAATTTAAGCTAACTGAGGCAGAAACAGTATCTTATTAATCACAACATATCCTATAATATCCAGTACATTGTCCAGCAAAATGAATTGATTTCTTAAAAATTGATTAACGTTAGAACTGAAAGGAAAATAACAACTTAGCCCATTCTTGAGACACAAAAACAAAGATTAATAAAAATTCAGATCTGTCCATGGTCACAGAGTTAGTTAGCAACAGAACTGGAACAGGAATGTAGTTCTCCTTCATGTAAATCCTGCATTCTGTTCTTTATACTACGTGCTAAATGCTTCTTCCCTACTAATGATCCGTAGAGTTAAAGTCACAACTATTTTGTCTGAAATCCCATAGAACCTGGGAATGGAAAGAGCCCAAAGGGGCCATACCATCTAAATCACTTCTTATTCATACAAATATACACAATAAAAATATACCACTAAAATTCCTAGTTCGATACATCATTATAAATTAAGTCTTTCAAATGATTCCTCCAGTGGCTTTTTCCTTATTTTTCTTGAATATTCTTCAAATGAGTCAATATTTGCCAAACAGCAAAAGGATTACAATGAATCAGAAAATGATGTTGGTTCTTAAACCACTAAGTCACCTAGAGGATTATGTCTTAAGGAATATTAGAATTCTAGAGTCTTCTGATTGGAAGGGATGAGAGGTCATCCATTCTGAAATGTCCTAAAGCAGTAATTGGTTCCCAGCTGATCTGGAATAGAACATTGTCCTGAAGTCTTGCTACATTTACTGTCATTTTTTTCAGCAGAAGTAGATAAGCAATGATGACATCTGCTCTTTCCAGTGATCAAGGGTTCCCGACTTTTTATTGTAAATTCTTTATAGGTTGCATGAAATGTATTTTCTTTCTCAGTAGCCTCAATATTTCATGGGAGGGATGAATGGTCTCTTTAGTGCAAAACAGTCTGAGTTCAAATCCTTTTATTATCACTTAATAGCTATGTGATCTCATATTAACTAATGCTCCTGAATCTTGGTTTCCTCATTTCTAAAACAGAGGTGCTTAATCACAGAACTAAAAGAGGGAAGGGTTATGTTCATGCCACACAGTGACAAGTGTTCAGTGAGTAGTAATTATTAAAATCATCATAATATAGTAAATTTTGTAAAGTCTTCTCCTCTCTGTCATGACCTATTGCCAACAATTTGTTGGTGCAGGCTTTGAGTCCCTGACCTCCTTTTGGTTCGTTTCTTCTCTCTGGAGATTTTTTACTCTTTCCAAACAGAGTGAACACAGTGGAGCTTTTGTAAACCCTTTTATGCTCTCTACTCTGAGGTTCAACAGCTTCCACACAGAAATTATATTTCATCTCAGACACAAAGACAAACAAAGCATCTTGCTAGGAGGGCACAGGAAGTCTTCCTTGGAACTCATACTTCAAATTTCGTGAGTCCTAGGTCAAACTAATTCTCTCATTATTCCCTTTGAAAATTCCACCTGGAAATTTCCATGAGGGTTCAGATTATGTGAAGGAGCCTCAAAATTTTTATTTTAAATCTACTGGATGGCTATCCTTACCTTGAATTCTTCCTGTTGATTGTCATCCGTTGAGCCCAGCCTCCTTAGAAAAACCTAAGAGCACTTGCCTACCACCCCCATCACCCTGGAAAGGAATGCTGCTTTTTTAGAGTTTCCCTAGGTCTTGGGATCTCAACTGAATAGCCTTACATTCAATCGGCTTTTCTTATAATAGTTCATCTGTTATATTTTTTCTTTCTTCCTAATTAAAACCTATTACATTACCTGATATGTTTTTATTTTGCTATGTTATTAAAAATTCACTAGTCAGTGCTTAAGCATTACACATTTACTTTGCTTCCTGAATGTTTCAAACCTTTATGAACTTCTTTGATCATTGTCCGTGTCTTTCAACTAAAGGTTCATTTCTTTCTACCAAAAGTTATGTGATCCTAGTCTTATTCCTGATATGAATTCTAGTTGTGAACTAATTAATATATTGGAGAAAGAAAGCTCATGGCTAAGCCAAAGCAAAATTGTGGAGTTCTGTCTCCCTTTATACTTACTGTGCATGTTCTTTCTTCCTTTCTTCCTCTCTCCCTCCTTCCTTCCCTCCCTCACTCTCTCCCTCCCTCCCTCTCTTTTCCTCTCTCCCTTTCTCTCTTTCTTTCTCCCTCTCTTCCTTCCATCTTCCTTCCTCCCTCCTTCTCTCCCTCCTTCCTTCCTTCTTTCCTTTCCTTTCTTTCCTTCCCTTTCCTTTTCTTTCCCCTTCCTTCCTTCCTTCCTTCCTTCCTTCCTTCCTTCCTTCCTTCCTTCCTTCCTTCCTTCCTTCCTTCTTTCTTTCTTTCTTTCTTTTCTCTCTCTCTCTCTCTCTCTCTTTCTTTCTTTCTTCTTTCTTTCCTCCCTCCCTCCCTTCCTTCCCTTCTTTCTTGCCTTTCTTGCTTTCCTTGTGCATCCTAACTTGAAAAACACTCTTGCTCCTCCTCACTGGGACTAACCCTTCTGTAGCCCATATGTTTCTACTCTCCTTTGGTTATATTCTTGAGCAAAATTTGGAAATAAATGAAACTTTTCCCAAGCCCTTTGGCTCAACAATACCACTTTAGAATTTACTCTAAAGAAACAAGAGAAGTAAAATGTCAGAATCACAAAGAAATCCATAGTATTTACGATGATAAACTGTAGCAACCAAAATACTATATACCTACTAGGTTGGATAATATGCAGTATCACATTAAAGACTTTGTAGTAACTTGGAAAACTGTTCATGGTAAAAAATTAAAATTATATGCAAGATAATTATGAAGTTTAATGTCAATAACATTTGATTCTCATGAGGTAGGACAAATAATATTTTTTCTCCAATTTACATGTAAGTAGAATAATCATTGTCCATTCACTTAGGATTACCTCCCTTAATTTTTTCCATTCACAAATAACTCAAAATTATTTTTTAAGCTATAATGGAGTTTTAAAAATTTAGTTTCTACTATTTTCTAATCTCTTTAGGTTAAATTGAACACATTTGTAGTGGAAATGACTCTTAATTTTTAGAGTTAACAAAATACTACATAGTAACTTTCTAGTCGAATCTTGAGATTCTTTGCTGAATACATGTATTCACCATATCTTAATACTTTTTAATGCTTGTGTTGCATAAATTCCCTCATGAAAATTGCACAAGTTATGTAATTATAAATTAACTTATCTCTATCCTTGCATACTTTCCGATTGAGTCAGAGGGAGCAAAAATAATTCTACATCTTTTCTACCTGCTGAGCTCCTGGTACTTACTAAACAGGAGTTGGAATTGGATAAAGGATTATGGGTCCACACTGAGAGCCTGGAAACAGACACATTATTATAGCACAAATGTTTGCCATGAATCTGAACAGGCAGGGTGTAAAACTAAAAGTTTTAGATAATGGAGTGCTGAATACTTTGCTTAGTTCTTTGAACAATTCAGCTTTTTTAAAGCCCAAGAACAAAGCAATATGTAGCAAAACCATATCAAAGAAGGAAGCCATGGTATGTTATGTTTCAAAAAAATAAAAGGAAAATAAAGGAACCCTTGAATTATTTGTCAATTATGAATATAAGAAAACAACAAGGAGAATAGTTTTAATGAGAGGCTAACTTGGCCATGGCACAGAGCACGACTGAAAAACCAGAATTTTAATTCATTAGAGGAAGACATTATATACTGATTTGTCATACAAATTCAAAATTTCATTACAGCCAAGAGAAAACTGAATTTCTGATTGCTTTTAGAGATGCTGCCAAGTGAATTAGATCTATGAAATTGAAGGTAAAAAATATTTGCTTTAGTTTTAACTTTTTTTTAGTAATCAAAAGCTTGTATCATGATCATGAACACTGAATCAACACATTACCCATTTCAGTAGATTTTTTTCTAAATATTTAAAAGCTTAAAAGATTGTATCGTGTGAGATCTGGAAGTACCAATTGAACAATTAAAGTTTTAGAGTTTGGCACTTCTTTCTGTCATCTGGCTTGTATTGTTCTGTTAAGAAGCCATCCATTGATTTGTTGTCATTCCTTTGAAGATAATCTGTTCTTTCCCTTTTGTTTTTCTCTCACTCCTACCTCTTTGATATTTCAAAAATATATTAACTTTTCTATATTATGTTCTTGATCAGATGAACCAATATTTGAAGGCTTATTCTTCAATCTTTTATTTCTGTAAACTCTCACTCATATTGCCTTGTGATTTTGTCTTATTTTTTTTCCATGAGATGTTACCTATTGGAATTTCATATATGAAAACAGTTAGGCTTGGAATGAGGTAGTATTCCTTCTGAGAGGGTTTGCATTTGCTTTTGGCTGACTTATTGGAACAGTAGGTGGGGACCACTTAAAACGTTTGGATCTCTCCTGTGCTGTGGATTCAGGCTGCAAGCCTCCATAACAGCTGACTTCCCATCACACCCAGGGGTAAGAAAACACCTGTTCTCTTTCAGATCCCTTCTCTATAGTGGGTCTATTTCTTATCCATCCATATACAATATGTGTAGTACTCCGAGTTCAAGAATTTACTTTTATTTTTCTGCTTATCATCCCTATAGTTTCACAAGTTTTAGCTGTCTTTGGGTTTTATCTCCTGACCTTTCTGTCCCCAAACCCATAAAATTCAAAGTTCAAGCTAACCCAGGATGGCAAATGTCCTCAAGGCAAGAGTTTTATTCCATTTAAGAGCTGTTCCATTTACATTTCTGACTTTCCTTATTCACTTACTTTTTGGCCCTTAAAGATTACTTTTTCTTTTTTCAGCTCATCAATGTATTTAAAAGATCTTTAAAATTTTTTATCCAGTAATTTTAGTTTTCTTTTTTATTTCTTGCAGTGTGTGAGTTAATGATATATATATAACTAAGCTATTCGAAATAGAAATATGACCTAAGTTTCTTGGCCTCTTTAACTACAAACATTTGTAAATCTAATAAACTCAGACAATCTCTCATGACTATAACAGGTTATCACTTGAGTCCATACACCTTCTGAAAATTTAAATTAAAAATGCCATTCTCTTAGTGCAAACTTCTTATCCTTCTATTTCTCCTTGTCTTCAGTATCATAGACACTTGCTGCCTATCAATTTTTCTGTTTCCCTGTAGTTTCAGAATCTTTTCCTATTTTCCTTCCTCAAGTGAACCTGTATTGAATCACTCAGACATTCTCTGATCAGCAAACTCATGCCCCTGAATTCCTTTTTACTTTGTGATACAAACCTCAATCTCTGGACCAGTTATATTTTTCATCAGCTCTGCTTCCATGCTCTGACTGATGAAAGTGATGGGGAAACACCATGAGCTTGTGCACATGGAATATCGTGATTTCCAACCACAGGCTCAAATTGAATAACTTTACAGCCCCTTTCACGTAGTCCTCAATGACTAATATATATATATATAATTGGATAAATTATATATATAATATATAGTAGAGTGTGTATATATATAACCATATATATATATATATATATAACCATTCTCTAGTCATGTATCCTACCTCTACTCTTGTGTTTTTCAGAAAATTTTACCTCATATCTTACAGGAAAATGCCCTTAATTTCTGCCTCTTCCTACTGAAGGTATGTAATGCCACAACCATCATTCTCAGCAAGAGAGATGTTCTTCCTGTTCATAGATAATCACCTACTTTTTTTTAATTATTATTCTTTGGCAGAAAGAGAGATTACAAGTAGGCAGAGAGGCAGGCAGAGGGAGAGGGAGAAGCAGACTCCCCGTTGAGCAGAGAATCCAATGCGGGGCCCGATCCCAGGACCTTGGGATCATGACCTGAGCTGAAGGCAGAGGCTTTAACCCACTGAGCCACTCAGGAGCCCTGATAATCAACACTTTTAAAATCCAATGGATTCTTTTCCATCAAACCTCTTTGTATCTGAAGACTGGCATTCCTTTCTCTTGATTTCATATCATTCTCTCTCTTAAAACTTCCATAGTTTACTTTATTGGCTTCTAACTACCCCTTAAATTTTGATTTTCTTTAAAGTTTCACCTTGTACCCTTCTATTTTAGTTTTATATGCTCTCTCTGGTTGATGTCATCAACTCCATGATTCCCAAATTTAATTCTTTGGTCTGTATCTTTCTATAGAGTTTCAGAAACAAATATTTATTGTCCTACCTGGCATTTCCACCTGTATATTCTGTATTCACTTCAAACCCACTACAAACCCAACCCTAGGTATCCAGAAAAAAGACGAAGAATAGATGTAATACTATGAATGAATCCAAATGGTGACTATTTGGGGTTCTAGGCCAAGTTGCACTCTGATATTCTTGCCCTTTTTCAGGTGAAATCATCCAATATGACTCATGCCTATGTACCATATTGCATCTAAGGCAATCTACTCCTCATTGTCTGGACTCTTAAAAGTGCTTTTAAATGAACTCAGATAAGAAACATTGCCATTAATTGGTAAGAACTGTATGCTAGCCAGGCACAGACACTAAGCAGATCTTTCAGCAAAGAGATGGATGGTATCAGCCTTTTCGTGACATTAATACCAATGATTCACTCAGATGATGTCTAGATTCATTATCTCTCCCTGTTCCTATTTAATTGCAAGAGTAGATTACTTGTTAAATAACACTTCTTAAAAATGAGTTTCACAAAATCCCGTAAAAGTCTTACAAATTAAAATTTAACTTTTTAAAAATCTTTGTATTTATTTATTTTCTATTGGCTTTTAAAGTATATTTAAATTCTTGGTAAACATGTGGAGTACCTAGGTTTAAGGAGCTAAAATGCTAAAAAATATACATAACAAAAATGTGAAACTATCTTTCACAAGCCCATTTCCCATTATCTTTGGTATTTTGGTATATAGCCTTCCAAGATGTGGGCTTTTCCAGAATGCTTAAAAATATCTCCTAAATGATATATAAAATACAACTACAAACAGAAAAATGTATATAACAAATTTATATCTTCACAATCTGAATGCAGCTCAGTAATGATCCCCCAAATGAAGAAAAAGAAAATCACCAACATATATTAGATTCCCTTTAAAAACAAATGCCCATAATCGACTCTTGTTTTCAAGGCAATTGTACAATGATTTTATAAAATAAATGTGCTCTCCAACACACAATAAAACTAATATCTTAAAATTATTTTTATAAAAATTCTTGTATATCCAAGATTTTTCAAGGGAATAATGGAAATGTATCACACAGCAGCAGTGCTTAAGATGGTGATAACAAAATAGAAGGACTGATTGAATAAAGTTCAAAAAGTAAGCCAAATATACACAAATTACATATGGCATGAAGGTGGTACTTCAAATCAGTAGGCAGAATATTTAATAAGTCACTTTTCAATCCCTACCTTACACCATACAGAAAAATAATTGTAAAGAGGATTAAAGAATCAATGGAAAAATAAAACATAAGTAGGAAATCTTTTCACATAAATTTTAAGTATCAACTAGAAGAAAACACAAACCAGTTATTGTTACCCATTTTGCGAAGAGTTTTTATTAATTGCATGGGGCTTAGTACTGAAATGCCAAGGTTCATAATGTCTGTCATGTTCACCATCCCCTTCTAAAGGATGTTCACCTCCATTTTTCTCATACATAATATGCCATGTTGGAACAATGTGATCTTGCCCTTTAGTCCCATAATTGATGTTCCATGAAAGACTGTAAAATCTACATCTCAGTTATAAAATTATATGCATACGATGAAAACAGTGCAGCCTGAACTAACAAGCTAATCCAAAAATAGTAATGTTACTAGATCTTAGAATCATAAGGTTAAGTAAAAAATAAAATTAGGAAGAAAATTCATTTATAAA
Organism: Procyon lotor; assembly: GCA_028646535.1. Lineage (NCBI taxonomy): Eukaryota > Metazoa > Chordata > Mammalia > Carnivora > Procyonidae > Procyon > Procyon lotor. The sequence goes on from CM053608.1 coordinate 10,491,854, forward strand.
TTTGAAGTGCCTTCTATGTGTGAGGCACTGTATTAGGTACTAGGGACAAGTCCGTAAACAAAATAATCAAGTTACTCAGAAAGATTACACTCCAAAGATGAGAACTATAACAAATTCACCTGTTTATCCTTCAGACCCTCATGAAACAACACTACATATTTCAGTGATATACAATATCTAATGTAATGAAAACAGATGGAAGTTGGAAATTTTTCCTTTCTCCTAATTAGCGACTGGGCCAAAGATGTTGTGTTGAAAGGATAGAGCCCAGATCTCTATTAGGAGTGAAGTTTACCATTAGGCCAGGCTCTACACCAGTGCTTCTCCTGATGTAAGACCACAAAATTTCCCCCAATCTATGACAGAACATATGTCTGTAATACAAAATAATAATTTTATTATAATAAAATCATAATAAAGATATAATTATTATTTACCATGTAACAAATATGGCTAGGTGCTTCTCTAAAGATACAATTTTTTATAAAAGCATCCAAAATACACTTGTATATTTTTTATTACTAGAGTCAACAAGTACAAAAGTATCCTCTCAAACTTCTGTAACGTTTCTAAAAGTGTACTTTTATATCATAAAATTATCTTGCAGCATGTAAAAAGCAGCTCACAGACCAGCAGGGGCCAAGTTTGTTTTCCAGTAACTTCTCCCTGGTAGTGATATGAGTCATTACAGGGGTACTTAAACATTATCACATTCAGTGGGCTGTTTTGATAAAGTCATAGAATTCCACACCACCACACCAATGGCTTCACCTTCCCTCATTATAAGATGAAAAATGGGCCCTGTGTTCTGTTCTCATAAACTTTGCCAGTTATTTGTTTGACAGGCTTCAACAAAATAAAAAAGGGGCCGTGCACGTTAATTTTCTTTTTTATGTTTGGAACCAGCAGGGCAGGTAGGTGGGCAGTTGTCCCAACTGTTTGTAGGTAGCTCTTTCAGCTTTGCCCTTCCTTTCTGAGATTCAACTCTTTGTTCCATTAAACGTACACAAGGAGGTTACAAGGGTTAGGACAGAATTGGCTAGAATCCTAGATCACATACTTATTAGCCATGAAATCTTGGCAAGCTATTCTCAGCCTTCATTTTTTTCCACTCTGAAATCATGATAGTAACGCCTTCGTGGTGGTGGTCTAAGGATCAAAGGATAAATGGTATAGAAAACACCTAGCACCACGCGTCCTACATGGTCAAAAAAGATTCAACAAATCTTAATTTCCCCATCGTCAATGGAATCTAGGATAATTTTCAAGATAGAGCTCAAACTTAAAAATTATTCAGATTTTTCCTTACAGAAAATTATTTTGTTTGCTAAAAAACAACCTTAAATTATAGTGCATTAAAAAGAACTCCTGAAGATACAATCCAGACTTCAGGAGGGACTACTTCTTTCAATATCACAAGATTGTTTTTATCTCTTCTCCATTCGTTTTGAGTAAATTAGTAAGACTTTTTTTTTTTTTTAAGATTTTTATCTATTTCTTTGTCAGAGAGAGAGAACACAAGCAGGGACAGTGTGAGAGGGAGAAGCAGGCTTCCCACTGGGCAAGGAGCCCGATGTGGGGCTTGATCCCAGCACTCTGGGATCATGACCTGAGCTGAAGGCAGACACTTAACAATTGAGCCACCTAGGCACCCCAAGACTGTGTTTTCTGGGGAAGAAATAAGAGGATAAAACATCAGCGTGTCTTAGAAGGAGATTAGAATGAATAAAAGTTTTAGGATCATCTTGTTAATAATAGAATATAGGTGATAATATGCAAACAGAAAATGAATTATGAGTCATTGTTGCAGCCACAACTAGATAAGCAATTAACTGTTAAAACAATTGGTAATTCAGAAGACAGAGGATTTATATCTAAAGTATAACGTAGGTAATAGCAAATAAAAAACACAGTAGAGAAAGGGGTAATTGACAATTCATCAATGATGATGTCTAATAAAATTTTAAAAAGCTCTCAAACTGAAAGTCACAGAAATGAAATATCAGCATGATATATTTTCTACCGATTAGACTATTAAGAAAACTTTGCAAGAACCTTACTGCTGAGAGGCACCAGGGAAAGATGATTCTAACGCATTACTGTTGCATGATATATGATGGCTTTAAGGGCAATAACATGCAGTCATCTATTAAATTAAAAATACTGTGCTCTTTGATCCAATGGTCCATTTGGAAATCTATCCCACAGAAATCAGAGTACCAGTATAAAACATTGCTCATATGGAAAAACATATCAATAAGGGAGTGAATGGGCACATTATGGTACACCTATGTCATTAAACATTATATACTCTTTATATTATGCACCCATTTAAAATAATAAATCATGGCCCTTAGGTTGCCACTAGGCATTGCGGAGTGTGTAATAATGCAGATAAGTGTGTAAAATCTCATCCCATTTTAAAAGAGAAAACACGGAGAAAATATGGATTGATATGTACTAAGTTGTCCATATGAGTTACCTTGGGGGGGAGAGTTGATGAGGTAAGGAAAAGAGAGCCAAGTAAAAAGGGAGAAAAGAAAAAAAAACTGCTTATGGCCATTTCTATGAATGTGTATCATCCCATTTATACAAAGTCATAAGCATGTGTAAATAATAAAAATTTTAAAATGCATTAGAAACTGTTTTGAATCCAAAATTATCTCCATTGTTTGACTCTAGAAGTCCCATGTGGTTTAGCTGGGCCAAAGCAAATCTTTCTTTTAGTCTTTTCCAGTGT
>CM053608.1:10495093-10549061 GCA_028646535.1 Procyon lotor
CTGCCGAGCAGAGAGCCCGATGCGGGGTTCCATCCCAGGACCCTGAGATCATGACCTGAGCAGAAGGCAGAGGCTTTAACCCACTGAGCCACCCAGGTGCCCCTCCACTGAAGTCTGGATTTGTTCTCAGGACATTTCTGATCCCACAGGCTGCAAATCCAGATGTGCCCCCATGCTGGATATTCTCCAACTGGACCCTTGGGACCTGCTTTTCTCCACACGGCTTTCTATCCCCTAGAGGCTGACCCACAGATCTCTCCATGCCCTCCAGTCCTGTGGTTTCTGTTGGGCTAGGCTAAGGGGAAGCAGTCATAGGAAATTAAAAGGACCGAAGATGAGTGGAAAGAGAACTCTGAGTATTTACTCGCCATAGACCATGGTTTGATAGAGGCAACATTCCTCCACCAAGACCCAGAGTTTATAAGTTGCTCCTCAACTGTAACCCTTGAGATGCCAACAGCTCCCTGCTGAGGCTGGCCATGGGTCCTTTGCCACTACATCGGTCTTGACATCTTTACTAAACTCATGTCCATTCACCTTTGGAGAAAGTCATTTCTGTCCTATCCAGTCCCTACCTGTGCACTCCCGTTCCTGCACCAGACCTCCCAGTTCTAAGAATATCTGGAGACATTTAATTTTGAGATTCAGTAGCTTTAGAAAGCCTTATCACTTTTTAAGCTTTGATATTTTTAATTCAAGTTGGGAGACTCCTTAGAATAATCAATGTGGAAACTTGGAGGAAAGTCACTGTTGCCCTGAGCAAGTCTATTGGATTGCTGAGCAATTGGATTTTGAAGATTGTGACTGAAACATAAAGAAACTGGAAGCCCATCCAGACCCTTGGTGCCATTCAAGCCCCTCCAGGAAAAGAGGCTGGATCCATTGCTAATCCATGTGGTGAGAAAAGGTCAGTGTGCCATCAGAAGCCAAACACCAAGCTCTGATAGGGGTCTTTTCCGGGAATAAAATAGCAGAGCAGCCCTGGGGAAGATCTGAGGCAAAGGTGGCCTGCACCTCTCCAGGGCTCCTGGCGCCTCATCCTCAGGGAAAAACAAAAACAAAAATAAAACAAAACAAACAAATAAAAAAACACCTCACTGTCTAAGAAGCAGGAGCTCTGACTATTTGATAAACTCTTTTTTTTTTTTTTTTAATCAGCATTCTAATATCTTGTATCTGTAGTCATTTCACTGGGTTTTCCAGCCTGGGAAACTGATGTTCTATCTGACTCATAAAACCATAATTTTTTAGCTAGAAAGAATTTAAGATAATTTAGTCCTGCTACTTCGTTTTGTGGAAAAAAATTTTTTTAAAGATTTTATTGATTTTTTTCCCAGAGAGAGAGAGCAAGCACACACAAGCAGGGAGAAGGAGAAGCAGGCTCCCCACTGAGCTAGGAGCCTGATGCAAGACTCTATCCCAGGGCCCTGGGATCCTGACCTGAAGCCAAAGGCAGACACTTAACCAACGGAGCCACCAAAGCATCCTTTGTTTTGGGAAATTAGAGCAATTCCATATCCCAAAGAGGCAAGGGACTTCAAATGAGTAGCAAATGAGTAGCTAAGTTGGAATTCAGACCCTCCTCTTCTCTCTCCAAATTTGCTGACCTTTCACTGGACTGTGCATCCAGCAGCTAAGCCACCCACAGAATAGAGAATGTGTTATATGAACCAAAATGACAGGGAAGAGAAGAGAAGAGGGCATGACTACTTTTGCTGCTGTGATAATGTGGGTTTACCACAGACACTTGACTGTATAGTTAGTTACATCCAGTATTTACGTTTGTTTGGAAAGAGTTCTTACCCAAAATAATAATCAAACGAAACTGTGTTGAGTAGCATCACAACAGGGAATGGCTTCCTGGGTCCACACTAGCATTTTTATGGCTCTAGGGTCTTTAGATTACCCTCAAAGAAACAGCAGGCAGAAAGAGAGAGAGAGAGAGAGAGTTGTTTTTTTCATAATAATAAGAATTGTTCTGGAAATTTTTCTTGAAAAAGGAATAAGAATTGACACTTTGGAATTTATCTGTATTTCTAGCACAGATATCAATGCCCTGACAACTGTACTTGTATTTGCCTATGATTTATCTTATCATTTGAGGGAAAAGAAAAAGTCAAATGTGAGACTCCAGTTTCTCTGGAAACAAAGCCGAGGACTCACTGAAGAAGATCTGGTGGCCAATCTTTCTTCTCTGCGACTGCCTTCGTCTCCGGCACTAGTCCAGCCTTTCTTCCAATCCCTTCTTCACGAGGCTGCCAAAGTGATCCTCATAAAACATATCTCTGATCATATCTCTCCCTTGTTTAAGCCTTTCTCCTTTCTGTGGGTTTCCCATTGTTCTCAAAGTACTGACCCAGTAACAGGCATGCAAGCCTTGTACGTGCTGCTCTCAAGGGCTTCTTGCTGACCCCACCCCATCTGGCCATACTTTATTCTCAAGCCATGCTGAACAACCTTCAGTTCCTCAGAAGTACCATCTTCTCTGCTGCCTCTGTTTTTCACACAGTATCATTTCCTCCCTGAGGAACACACAATTCAATTTCCCCTCCTTCAGGTCTCAGCTTACAGAAACTTTTCCAGAAAGATCTCAAATCACTCTTCCATTCATCCTGGGGCCAAGTGCCCTTCTTTGGGGTTCCCATTAACTCTGTATTTCCACTAGTACAATGCTGAGCATACTTTATTATTGTAAGATCATTACATTACATATACCTTCAGACAACTTTAACATATGCAGGCAGGGTGCCTGATACATAAGTGCTCAGTAATTATTTTAGATAAATGAAAGAGATTGAAGTTGTACTCTTTTTTTGGTTTGGACCTCAAATCTTTTTATTTTTATTCTGTTTTGGTTCTGTTGGCCCAATGTCCAATACTTCTTTCCTATCCTCAAATTCAACTTAGTCTTAGTACAAGGTGCTGTTTTCCCCAAATCTTACCAATTTTGTCTTTTGAAAAAATTCTCAGCCATGTCTGTTACTTCTTTAGGGCAAAGTCTCACTAAATAATAAATAAGCTATTTTTATTTTTTTTATTTTTTAATTTTTTTAAAGATTTTATTTATTTGACAGAGAGAAACATAGCGAGAGAGGGAACACAAGCAGAGGGAATGGTAGCGGGAGAAGCAGGCTTCCTGCTGAGCAGGGAGCCCGATGCGGGGCTCGATCCCAGAACTCTGGGATCATGACCTGAGCCGAAGGCAGACGCTTAACGACTGAGCCACCCAGGCGCCCCAATAAGCTATTTTTAATCTTGAAAAGAAATGCTAGGTTTTAGCATCCCTCTAATTAGTGCTTGATTACTGTATTGGTGAGTATTTTAACCTGGATAAACATCACCCCAAGCCAGTAGAATTCTTATAAAAATAATAAATTTTCACAAAAGCAAAGGGAATTTTTTCTTTTTTCTTTTTTTTAAAGGGAATTTTTTCTAAAAAGTGAATGATTATCTATCCTTTAGAATGTCTTCTGCCACCCTGCTAGAAATTGCTCTCACCCTGCTATCTGTATTTTTCTTTCATAGTATTTTCCACATGGCACTGAAATGACAATTAATTTAACTATGTCCCTTACTGAAACTGAGTCATGCACACCATTATATCCCCAACACCTGACACATTATAAGTTCCTCCAAAATCTTTACTGATTAGAAGGAACTTAATAATTTAAATGGAAAAAATTGAAAGGTTTTTCTTAAAAAAAATTCTATCTGGTATTATTTAATCTTAATGTTGAATTGCTTCTTCTAATGTTGAAACAAAAAGAAAGAAAATCTAGAAATTCTCTTCTATAAAAGTTGTTTTTTAATTTATAAAATCTTTAGCACTGCATTCATTGGATTCCTAGAACTAGTTATTTGTATATTTGTGTCCCAAAGAACCATCTCTCCAATTGCGTGGTTTTAATTTAACTCTACTGCAAGAGCTGGCAAACTATCGCCCCTAACCAAATCCAGCCTGCTGCCTGTTCCCATGTCCTACAAGATAAGAGGGATCTAAACACTTTAAATGGTTGAAAAAGTCAAAAGAATAGTATTTTATGACACACGAAATTATATGAAATTATAAGAAAATGTTCGTAACTATAAATAAAGTTTTATTGAAACACAGCCGTGCCCATTTGTTTAAATATTGTCTATAGCTGCTTTTGTGATGCAGTAGCAGAGTGGTGTCATTATGACAGAAACTGTGAGGCCCACAAAACTAAAAATATTTACTACCAGGACTTTTACAGAAAAAGCTTGTCAACCCTGGCTCTCTATCAACCAAAAGGTTGTTTTTTGTTTTTTGTGTTTTTTCTAAACATCCTTTTTTTTTTTTTCTTTTTAGTGGAAATCTGGAAGTTAGGTACTCATGGACAGAAATTATCTCATGGACAACAATTGTGAAATAATTCTCCTTTCTGGCTTTACTAAATTTTTCATGAACTCCATATTTGAGGTGTTCAAGGAAAGTCCAAACGGAATGTTTAATGCCATTTAACTTTGTTTCCTTAACACTTTACCTTTCACAATATCTTTTTCTAAAGGCAAGTGAATAAAATGAAAAGCATACTTATTTGCTAGACCAATTTGATACAATAGTATAACAATTGCTTCTAACCATAGAGGAAAAGTAATTCAGACCCAATGTAAATGGAGAGATGGTGGAGGGACATATGACTAGGGAGTTCAAAAGAAATCTAAGAGTAAGAAATAGATTTGGGCACTTGGGTGGCTCTGTCAGTTGAGTGTCTGACTTTTGGTCTCAGCTCAGGTTGTAATCTTGAGATGGAGGACTGCATTGGACTCCGTTCCCTCAGCATAGAGTCTGCCTGAGATTCTCTCTCCCTCTCCCTTTACCCCTCCCCTAGCTCATGTGAGCCTGTGCTTAAATAGCAAATAAATCTTTAAAAATAGAAATAGAAATAGATTCGTCAACTTGACTAAGGTAAAGGAAACCACTGGGCTAGGTTGGATTGCCTAAAAACAAAGTATAGGGAGAGACAAGAAAGATCAGAACAAAACCCTACAGTAGTCATTGATTTACCAATAGGTGTAGAAGGACAAGTGAAAAGAAGACTGTTGGTGGTACAGGATAAATCTAAAGAATAGGCATTTTAAAAGTAAATGGAAGCTCCTTTTTTAAGGTGATCAGTAGTAGTGACTCTGAAGGTAAAAATTCTGGCTGTGCAAGGGGAGGAGGAAGACAGCATAGGAATTGAAAAGGGGAGGCTTTTCGTGGTGAAGGGACTTACGTATATTTTAGTGATGATGGAAAGAAGCCAGTGGAAAGCAAAATGTTGAAGATTTAAGACATGGGAATAGGCTAATCAATAGCACCAGGTTTCTGAGAAGTCATTAAGGCCCATTCCATGGCACCTACAGAAAAAGAGAAAAGGTTTGATGTAGATGTGAGAACGTATTGGTAGGAAGTTGAGCAAATTAGATGTTATGGCTTCTGTGGAAAATAGAAAGTGAGATCTTAATCTGAGAGCAGGCAGAAGTATAACATTTTTATGATGAAAGAGACAGTTTTGTGAAAAAGAAGGTTGAAAATATTATTAAAAAATTAAAGTAACTAGAAATACACAGGAATATATAGGAAATGTTGGGAATATATAGGAAATGGAATATCTAGGAAATGTTGAGAACCTCAATGAATTAGGATTTTAATCGTTTGTCCTTTGGTGGAAAATGAGAAACCCAGGAAGGAGAATAAAAAAGATATGATGTTTTGGAGAGCTTGAATTTGAGGCATGTATGAGCCATTCCAAAGCAGATATTTAAAAGGCAGTAGCTAAGAAAGACTCTAAACTCTAAGATTTTAGACTCTTGGGCCTAAAGTCCAAGAAAATAGTCTCAGCTAGAGGTATTGATTTGAGCATCACCAGCATCAATATCATAGTTAAAGTCAGATGAGTAGTTGAACCTTCTCATTTAGAGAGAGTTAGGGGCTTCTGGGTGGCTCAGTCAGTTAAGCGTGGCTCAGGCCATGATCCCGAGATCATGGAAGAGAGATCTGCATAGGGCTCCTTGCTCAGTGGGGAGACTTCTTCTCCCTCTTCTTCTGCCTTAGCCTGCCACTACTCCTGCTTGTACTCTCTCTCTCTTTCTCTCTCTTTCTCTCTCTGACAAATAAATAAACGAAAACTTCAAAAAGAAAAGAAAGAGAAGAGAGAGAGTTAGAAGACCCTAGAACAGACTTGAGGGAAATGCCAATGTTTAAGGCATGGACAGAAGAAAAATACTTAAATAGGTCTTGGAAAGCATAACATAGAATTAGAAGAACTGCAGAATGGTCCTGAGGAAACTGAGGGAGAAATTAAGAGTGGGAAGAATGGCCAGTCAAATCCCCAGGGCATGAGAAAGATCATCACTGAAGAGTTCCCCTGGATTTGACAACATGAAATATCTTCAGCAAGAAGAATTTCAGTGGTGCTGTAGAGGCAAGAGTCAGACCACAGTAGCTTCTGAGAGGTGAAGAAGTGGAGAAATTGAAAAGAAAGCTTTTGAGTTTGATTCTGGTCATGAAGGAGAGACATGACAGTACTTCAAGAGAAATGAGATAATGACGTTTTTTAGGGTTTTTTAGTTTTTTTTTTCCAAATAGGAAAAAAACCTGAGCATTTTTTAGTGGGTATTTTTTTTTTTTTTTACTTTAAAGATTTATTTACTTATTCTAGGGAGATAAATAGAGAGCACAATCAGGGGGGAAGGACAGAGAGAGAGAGAGAGGGAGACATCCTCAAGCAGCCTCCCTGCTGCACATGGGGCCTGACGTGGGACTTGATCCCAGGACCCTGAGACCATGACCTGAGCCAAAATCAAAAGTCAGACACTTACCCAACTGAGCCACCCAGGGGCTCCTTTAGCAGCTATTTTAAATGTATACTCCCAGACTCAGGTGGGAAGGAATGTCATTTTATTTCTATGACATTTCAGTTAACTCTAGGAGAAGTTCTCATTTCTGCTGAGAACTTAGTCCAAATTCGCTGATGCAAGTTCACAAACACTTCTCAGATAAAAACACTTCAGATCAATATTTAGTCACCGTTGGGATTCAGACCCTTCCACTGCTGGTTCTCCCCTTTCTTTCTGGGGCTGGTCTAAGCTTCTAGGGGTTTCTGGGAAGGTGAGGAATTGTATGTCAGCTGTCCTCTGTCGACTGAGGGGGCAGCTAGTGCACCCCCTTTAGCAAGCCTGGAAGCTTCCTAGACTAAGTAGGAATCTTGGTTTAATCTGGTTAATGCACAGAATCAAGCTCTAGAAGAAATATTTATCCATTGTGACATCTAGTATGGTCACTGAGGGACAGAACTCCATGTGACTTCAGGAATAAAGTTTCTAGGGGCACCTGGGTGGATCAGGCATTAAGCATTTGCCTTCAGCTCAAGTCATTATCCCAGGGTCCTGGGATCAAGTCCCACATGAGGCTCCTGGCTCAGCAGGGAGTCTGCTTCTCCCTCTCCTTCTGCCCACCCCCCCGCCCCCTGGCCATGCTCTCTCTCTCTCTCTCTCTGTCAAATAAACAAACGAAATGTTAAAAAAGAAAAGAAAAGAAAAGAAAAGGAATAAGAGTTTCTAGGAATTAAATAAAAAAGCCAACTTGAAGAGTACCTGTGATGAATTTGCCATAAAGAATCACAATTAGCTAATGAAAACAAAATTATAACTTCCTATACGACAGTAACTCTGCCAAAATATTTTAAGGAATAAATTGTGTTTTCTATTATTTCTATTCAACACAAGTTAGTGGAAAGTATCAACCAATAACAATTACACTTACATTAGTCTAAATTTTGGATAAGATATAAATGGCTCATTATCTTAAAAAATTTTAATGCTCTAGGGACGCCTGCATAGTTCAGTCAATTGAATGTCCCACTGGTGATTTCAGCTCAGGTCATGATCTCAGGGACATGAAATGGAGCCCTGCACTGGGCTCTGTGCTTAGTGGGGAGTCTACTTGGGATCCTCTCTCTCCCTCTCCTTCTTCTCTTCCTCTCTCAAATAATAAATACATAAATCTTGTTTAGAAATTAATGCTCTAGACCACTCTAAAGTACTATTTAAAGAATTTTGATTTCTGGTGTAGCTGCTCATTAATAAAAAACGTTAAATTGTGGGAGATTGGGGCAGAATAGAAAAAAAACTATACTGCAAAGATAGAAAATAAACAACAACAAAAAAAATCTAAATTAAAATGAAGCAAGAATAGGAGAAAATTCACAAAAACAGAAAATTGAGGGAAATAATGTTAAATAAGACTTTGGAAGGGGTTGAATATTCTATGAAATTGACACATATGCTAGATATGTCTCTGCCTTTCCTGACAAGTGAACCTCAGCCAGTTCTACTGTCCAAGGATTTACAGACTGCTCAGTCTATCAAAATTGGATCCTACAGGGATCAAGGGTCTCCTTGCAGCAAGGATGCAACAATGGTGCATAACTATGGGACCCACTTGTGCAATTACACATTCCTCTTCCCAGAAGCTACTTGCCAATAGATATAATATTTTAGTTCAGAAACCAGGGATTAATAACCCCATTTATTATGGTCATTTTCAGTGACCCTCTAAAAAAGGTCCCCATTTCTGCAAATCTGGGTTTATGGGTTTATAGAGATATTGAGTACCTGGAGGGAATAAGCTTCCACCTAGGAACAACTTCCACCCACCTTCCACCAGGAGCACAGCAGGAGTCCCATTCACTTTTAAGTTATGCTTTCTTTTAGTGCTCTTTTCCACTCTGTATATTAAATGGACAAGTATAGAGGTCACATGCTGAGGACAGAATGGTGGTCAAGACTCGGGCATTTCACAGATGAGAGTCTGTTTCACCCAACCCCATAGGTGTGCTATTAATTCCATCAGGTGTGTGAGCCAAGAGTGAGAGGAATCTAGAATGGGTAGAATAGTCCTCCATTAACCATGGTTTTTGCTCTCCATGGTTTCAGTTACCTGCAATCAAAAGTGGTTTAGAAGATTCTTTCTCTGCTGTAGCATCAGAAGGTCAGGAGTAGCCTAACACTCTGTCACAGTGCCTACGTCATCCACCTCACTTCCTTTCATCATGCAAGCATTGTATTATTTCACATCATCATAGGAAGGTGAGAACAGTACAATGAGATATTTTGAGGGACAGAGACCAGATTCACAGAGCTTTTACTATAGTATGTCATTATAATTATTTTATTTTATTATTTTTGTTGTTAATCTCTTACTGTGCCTAATTTATAAATTAAACTTTATTATTAGTATGAATGTATAAGAATAAATATAGTATCTATAGGCTTTGGAACTACCCATGTTTCAGACATCCATTGGGGGTCTTGGAATATGTTGCCCTAGGATAAGGAAAGGACTATTATAATGAAGAATATGAATTTCAGTCTCAATTATGAGTTACAGACCAGGTGCAACAGAAGGAACTATATTTTATTCCACTTCCTTTTTATAAGTTTCTTGAGAAGAAAGAATTATCAAGAACATGCACACAAAGATTTGTGTGTGGGAGCATGTTCATGGTAATTCTTTCTTCTCAATTCACTTTTCTAAATTTTAATGTAGCTGCATTTAATATGTACTATTTTTAGAAAGTATGTGAAGTTGTAAAGAGGTATCCAAGAATAATTGAGGGGTGCAAATACATTCCAAAGATAAGTCTTTTGAGTAATGTTTCTATTCTTGCCTAAGACCAAAGGGGAAAAAACAATTCTTGGGAACCAGTAAGGAGAGATACTCTCTCAATGATTTTGATAGATGGAAAGTTAGAAATTGGATCAATTGCAGCTTCTTCAATTGTAGCTTCTTCTAACAAATACCAGGTTTCAAATGTATTAGGATTATTGTGTCCTTACAAAAATCCCTAAAGAGTCAATTCACCCATAAATTGTTACATAAATCCCCTAAAAGTCAATTCATCCATAAATTGTGATTTAAAGTGTGGAGAATCAAGTTAATTCCAGGATTTAAAATCTTTCAAATTGGGGTTTATTTAAGTTGACGGTTTTCATTAGGATAAGAAGACATATTAGATGTCAAAATTTCTTAGTCATTTTAACCTAGACCAGAAACTCTACCAATGTTGGGATTTCTTTTTTTTGTCCTCTGAGATGGCTTGAAATTAATATACTAAACTAGGGAAAAAATATTTAACTTGAGCTCCAGATTTGGTATACTTATTACACATTTTTCCTTTTTTTTTTTTCACTTTTTTTTTTTTTTTTACATTTTTCCATTTCTATCCTTGTAAATTTTTATGGCAAATAAAAAATGTCCAAGGTCCTTCTAAAACTTTCCTCTTAGCTTTATTAACCTAAGTGTCATCAAGTAATAGCTGGCTTCTGAAGTTTCTAAATTAGTGCAGACATGGAGAAGCCGTATGCTTCATGAAGCCAAAGTGAGGAAAAGAGATCGTACCTCTTCCTAATTAGTTCTAATTTTGAATATGTTCTCTCATTCTCAGAAACCATTTGAAGGACCTAGAGATAGGTCAAAAAATAATTAGTAAGTGTATAACAGGATATATAATTATAATAAATTAAACAAGATAGTCACTAAAGATGGAGAATCATAACTAGAGAAGTGCCAAATATAATCACAAAACCTATAGCAATGGAGACCACATTAAGTAGTCTAAAACTAATGTCTCAGAGTTGCAAGATGATTGCCTGCTCCATTTGTCCTTCTGAGGAAGGTGGGGTGAAAGTCAAGGAGGACAGTTGGCTAATCTGAATGGAAAGATATAAAAAGGAGAAGACATTTTCTGAAACACCGTTATAACTCTAACCTATAAAGACCTTTCAAAATTAACTTTGCACCCCTAAAACTATTCTTTTTAAGAATACCCTTATAGTTAAGGGAAAAACATATCTATAAGTCAGATATGATGAAATATACTTTAATTTTTATACAAAACATTAGCTTTTCAAACACAAACAATATTTATCCTTTGGTTCCTACTTCCTGGTAAGATATCTCAATTAAAAACTTATTTCCTCTGAGAGAAGCCCACTTGTTTAAAATGACTAAACTTTAGATTCTTTTGGAGTAACATAATTTACTAAAATAAAATCAACAACTATGCATTTACTTCAAATTTGTACTTATTTATAAGATTTAAATCATTTTATAAAAGTTAGAACTATTTTATTCCTTTTTGCTTACTTTTAAAGTTTAGGTTTCTAGAATACATAAGTATTATGTCTATTTTTTTATATTTTAGGGTCTTTTGTCAAATTGCTTAGATTTTATCAGAAATATAAGAAAATAAGAAAAGCAAATTTCTAAGCACTTATCAGAAAATATGGGTTTTCTGGAATTTTTTTCCAGTTACTCAAATGGAAGTTATTATAGTTGTTGTTTTTGGTTTTTGTTTCTGTGTTTTGTTTTTGTTTTTGTTTTTTGATAAGGGAAATAGTAATTAAAGCATTTCAGATTGAATCGTTAATTCTTCCATTTTCTTCTTTTTCTAAGGAAGCCAAGAATTCTAAAAGGAAAAGAACTTGAAAGATGTAACATTTGAAATGAAGTAAAAATTGCGAAGGAAGTCAAAACCTCATTTGAATACATAACTCATTTAAAACTTTGTCTATTTAAAAATATCAAATTTAAAATGGAAAGACACTAGAAAAATACTTGAAAATATGGTAAAAAGTTAATATTTTCCTAACAAAACATTCATATAAAATGGTAATAAAATACAAACTGCCTTAAAAAAAAGTAAGCAAACAGTATGAATAGACTCATACATAGAAAAACTAAAATGGTTCATAAATACAGTAAAAATACTCCACCACATATTTATGAAAGATGAAAGGAACTTAAATTGAAATAGTAGAAACTCATCTTTTAAAAAGTCTAAGATTTGGTTTTGTTTTTTGTATTCTTTATTCCCCATTCACTCTTTGCCAACAATATATCAATCTATATCAAAATTATTTTAAAAATTGGTGATTTAAACCAATATTCTACCCTGGAAAACTAGTCTGAGAAAACATGAAATAATCCTAAAAGCAAAAAAGATCATTGCACAAATGTTGTATAGTTTTTAATTTTTTTTTTCAATTTTTAAATACTTGTTTTTTTCTTAGTATGTTGTTAGCCACTGTATAGTACATAATTAATTTTCGATGTAGTGTTCAAGGACTCATTAGTTTAGTATAGCACCCAGTGCTCATCATTTTTATTTTTTTTAAGATTTTATTTATGTATTTTGGAGAGAGAGAGAACATGAGAAGCAGGGAGGGGTAGAGAGAGAGGCTCACTCCTCGCTGAGCAGGGAGCTCAATGAGGGACTTGATCCCAGGACCCTGGGATCATGACCTAAGCCACAGGCAGATGCTTAATGGACTGAGCCACCCAGGTGCCCTAATTTTATTTTTAATAGTGGAAAACAAGATACACCGTTGTAAACTCTTTCAATAAATTATGCCATCCAATTAATGTAATATTAGGTAGCCATTACTATTCTGTTTAAGAAAACTAGTAACAAAGGAAACCATTTCTAATGTTAGGTGGAAAGAGAACTACAAAATTGCAGATATAGTTTTACCACTTTGTGCAAAGTATCCTATGTGTAGCAAACAAATGGGCTGAAACTGACTCCCTCCTCCCTACAAATGTTAGCAGGAGCTTTATTTTTAGAGGAAGCCATTGATAGTATTTTCTCTTTTTCCTATTTTTTTCCAATGTTTTGTATTTTTATTAATAAATTTAAGTTGTTTTTAATTGAATATCTTTTTTTCCCTAAAATATCAGCAAAAAATAAAGTTGTGTTTGACATTTGGTATTCCATGAAGTTTGTTTTCAAGATAGGGTTAAAAACAAACTAAATTTTGTTCTGACATCTGAATTTCATTTTTTTCTATCACAATTAAAATGGTAGTCTTTCACACATTCATCTGAAATTCTAAACACTTAAAATAGTAGCTGAGTTTGCCTATCCATTTGGGTTTGTTTTCTTTGTTTGATTTTTTTTTTTTTTAAAGACTTATTTACTTTAAAGAGAGGGGGAGGGGGAAGGGCAGAGGAAGGAGAGAGAATCTTTTTTTTTCTTTTGGATTAGTTATATGAAGAAATTTTTCCCTTTTTCCCTTTCATTTCCCTTTCATTATCTTTATCACCCCCTTGCTTTGGTGTAGGATTTTATTTATTTTTAAAATTATTTTTCATTTTTTAAATTTAAATTCGATTAATTAACACATAATGTACTATTAGTTTCAGAGGTAGAGGTCAGTGACTCATCAGTCTTATATAACACATAGGGCACATTACATCTTGTGCCCTCCTTAATGTCCATTACCTAGTTACCCCGTCTCTCCACTCTCCCTCCCCTCCAGCAACCCGCGGTTTGTTTCCTATGATTAAGAGTCTCTTATGGTTTGTCTCCCGCTCTGACTGACTTTGCTGCATCCCAAAGGTTTTGGACAGTTGTGCTTTCATTTTCATTTGTCTCCTTGATTTTTTTAAATTCCTCTTTAATTTCCTGGTTCACTCATTCATTTTTTAGTAGAATGCTCTTTAGCCTCTATGTATTTGAGTTCTTTCTAAATTTCCCCCAGTGATTGAGTTCCAGTTTCAAAGTATTGTGGTCTGAAAACATGCACAGCATGATCCGAATCATTTGGGACCGGTTGAGACCTGATTTGTGACCCAGTGTGTGATCTATTCTGGAGAATGTTCCATGTGCACTTGAGAAGAATGTGTATTGTGTTGCTTTTGAGAGGAATGTTCTGAATATATCTGTGAAGTCCATCTGGTCCCGTGTATCATTCAAAATTCAATGAAAGGATAGAATGTAACTGTAAAAATGAAAATTAAAAAGAATATTTAAAAACTGAGTTGGTAAAATAAGAAATTGGCTGGAAGAGGAAAGAGAAAAAAATTAAAGTTGAAAGACTAAAGAATTGTGGGAAAAGAACCATGAATTCTGTATACTATTTTCCCCGAGCTCTGGAGCAGTTCTCATTGATCAGTAAACTTGGTCTTGGCTGGATGTTCTTGCTGATCTTCTGGGGGAGGGGCCTGTTGCAGTGACTCTCAAGTGTCTTTGCCCCAGGTGGAATTGCACCACCCTTCCAGGGGCCAGGCTAAATAAGCTGTTCAGATTGCTGTCTGTCCATTTCATTCCCTGAAGACTTTTCTGCCCAGCTTTAGAGACTGAGAAAGAAAATGGCAGCCTCCCAATCTCTCTGGCCCTGGAGCCAAAACTCAGGACCCCTCTCCTTAGTGCGCCCTCAGGGAAAATCGCTCCTGTGTCACTGGTCTCTGTTCCTACTCTGGGCTCACCTACCCTATGACCAGGCATTTCTATCTCAGGTACATGACCCCATTTCAAGTCTCCAAACCCTATAGACCCCTGCAGTACACACCCACGCTGCTTCTCCCAGAAGAGGAAGAGGGGGTCCCAAGGCAGATCAGCCACTTGGTGGGTCTTTGCTCAGAAAGCGATCACCCAACTGAGCCACATTTTGCCATTTATGGCAACCCCAAGCTGAGAGCCCACTCCTTGGCTCACTGATTACAGGCAGCTTCCCAGCTCAGATGCCTGGGAACTCTGCTGCACTCAGGCACCCCTATTCTTCCTGTGATGTCAGATCCTGAGACCATGCCGTCCCAGCTAGGATTCCACCCCAATTTGCCACCTGAGCGCCTTTCAGGGAAGGACATCCCTCACCTGAGCAGACTTCTGAAAGTTCTGATTTTGCCTTCCACTGCTGTATCACTCTCTGTAGCCGACTTATGGAGGCTCCCTCCCCTTACGGTTTATCTTCCAATTTATTGCCTCAGATTCATTTCTCCCCACCTCCTACCTTGCAGAAAGTGGTCACTTTTCTATTTGTAGAATTGCATTTATTGTTTTCTTAGATCTCTGGTTGAGTTCACAGGTGTTCAGAATGAATTAATAGCTATCTAGCTGAAATCCTGGGACCACACAAAACTGAGGTCTCCTACTCCTCTGCCATCTTGGAATCTTAATTAGACTATAGACTCCGCGCTGAGCTCAGAGGGTTTGTTTTGTTTTGTTTTTGACAGAGAGAGAGCAGAAGTAGGCAGAGCGGCAGGTAGAGCAGTAGGCTGAGGCAGAGGGAGAAGTAGGCTCTCCACTGAGCAGGAAGCCTGATCCTAGGACCCCAGGATCATGACCTAAGCCAAAGGCAGACAGTTAACTGACTGAGGAAGCCACCCAGGCACCCCAGTAACTAGTGAAACTTCAAAGACGTCTAATGAAAACCCAGAAACTTGTCAAGGAACTTTCAAATATTAATGAGAAAGGGAAAAAATAATCACAATATTAAGGAAAGAATAACAAAATGTGTATAATTCCATTATACCATGACTCCAGTTTTCACATTCCTTTTACCAGTTTATATTTTTAATTGTTAAAATTATAATAGATATTAAATGTGTTTTTTTAAATTAGTATTTGCTATCTTTTCTCAACACTTAACCAGACTTTTTTTGTAATTTTATAAAATGTGTATAATTACTTATAAAATTTTTTTAAAGATTTATTTATTTATTTGACAGAGAAAGAGAGAGAGATCACAAGTAGGCAGAGAGGCAGGCAGAGAGAGAAGGGGAAGCAGGCTCCCTGCTGAGCAGAGAGCCTGATGTGGGGCTCGATCCTAGGACCCCGAGATCATGACCGGGGTCAAAGGCAGAGGCCCAACCCGCTGAGCCACCCAGGTGCCCATTACTTATCAAATTTTTAATAATATTCCATTGTGTCAGTATAGCTCCTTTATCCCCCTTAATATGAGACCTCTGGGGTGCCCCCACCGATGTTTTCTTATATTTGATTATAAATAAAGATAGACTGGATATCTCCATGAATATAGTTTTTTTTTTTGCTTTCCCTAAATAATTTTATTGGGCTAAATTCCTCCTAGTATTATTATTGTGTGAACTTGTGTAAACAATCATGAAACTGGCTGGAGAAATTCAAGAGTAAGAAGAATAAACCATTTAAGTGGACTCTCTTAATTATGTACAAATGAGGCAATACTTCCTATGCTTAGACTGGCTGAGAAAGGACTTCCAGCTATTACATTAGCCGTTCTAGACTTCTCTCTGTTGTGAACCCTTCAACAAAATGGTCCCTATACAAATGGTCTTGACAGAGCAGTTAATTATCTCCAGAAGAAAATAATGTCAGTCTTTTTATGTTTACTTCCTCCTTAATGACCAAATAGCATTTTGATCGAAATAGATACGCATCATTCCTCGATTAAATCTCTTTGCAGACAGTGGAAGGCAACGTTCTTTTTATTATCAAGTAATATGATTGTATTATTCACATGGAGGGAGTCTAGTTCAGTGACTAAGGCGTCATTCTGGAGTTGACACTGCCTTCGTTTGGATGCAAGCTCCACCATTTTCAAACATTGTAAATTTACATGCATACATATATACATTTAATATATTTTTCTTAATCTATACTATATAGATATGAAATCTTACTTCACATGTAAATATGTCACACACAAATACACACACACACACAAGATGTGTAAGAAATTTTTATGCTTATGATCTACCTAAGACCATAAGAAACCTTTGGTCTGACTCCTGTTGCCAGAAGGAAAACAAAATTTTAACTCATTTATAGCTAACAACCATATTCAGCAAGGTATTATTCAGTTACAGAGGAATACATTTTGCAAGCAATTTATATTAGCATGTTGTTCCAGGAAATTGTTTTGCTTAAAGCCAGACAACCTTTGGGTGATTTATTCAACTTCTCTTTTGTAATGTTCAAGAGAAGCTTTTTGGGGGTGCCTGGGTGGCTCAGTGGGTTAAAGCCTCTGCCTTCAGCTCAGGTCATGATCCCAGGGTCCTGGGATCGAGCCCCGCATCAGGCTCTCTGCTCAGCAGGGAGCCTGCTTCCCCCTCTCTCTGCCTGCCTCTCTGCCTGCTTGTGATCTCTCTCTCTCTGTCAAATAAATAGATGAAATCTTTAAAAAAAAAAAAAAAAAGAAGAAGAAGAAGAAGAAGCTTTTTGGCTATACCTGCTTTTAAAATGTTCATGATAAACTTTTTAACGTACCAAATGAAGTTATTTTTTTAAATTTTATTTGAAACACACCCCAAATAATTTTTTGTAAAAATCTTTATCTTACCTAAAGAATATACCCTGTGCTCATCTTTAAGCACATATGAAGAGGGTTTCTCTACCAATTAATCCTAAATCAGTACCTCAACTTTAATGACAAGAAGTCAGGCCTCCCTGGTGAGCTGACCCAGAGCATACATTTTCTTACTTTAGTGGACATACAGAATTTTTTCATTCTGAGAAGTGGGTAGAGAGCATAACCCCAAAACTCATTATCATATGTGTTTTCAGAAAGCTCATTAAGAAAAAGATATTCATAATGGATGAGCAGTCTCTGCATTTCTATGAATCAGTGGTTCTCAATTTTTTCTGAAGCAAATGTCTTAATAAAAAAAAAATACAAACCCTGTCCTCAGAAAAATGCATCCATGTTCATAAATGCCTGCTAATATATACAATTTACAACATTCCTAGAACTCCTCCTTCAAAGTTTATGTCAACTCCCTTTGGGTTCTTGAAACTGGTTAACAAGGTCTGTTCAAGATACTTCAAAAATCTCCTCCCAGGCCCATGGAAGTGCAGTTTACCTTGAGGATACTGTGGCATTTGCCCCAGTATGTTTATTTTCATTAATTTTCTTTCGTCATGATGACAACTGCCTGAATTAAGACTCATCCCCGTAAAACTCCTTGCTTTAGCCATCCTACAACAGTTACATCAGGTTTTATTTATTACATCAGATAAGATCCTCTTCAGGATAAACTTCAAATGAATGGTTATTAGGACTTAAAACCAGAAATTGCTTTGCTTTGCCTGGATGAATGATTTGCCTTTATCTTAGGAGCACTCTAAATAATATATCCATTTATGTTCCTTTTTAAAAATTTATAGCTTGAAAGCTGAAAGTCAAATCTGTGGCCCTTAGCTCATCTGTGTTTGGACTGTAAGACTGTGTTTTTGAGCACTAACCTAATTACTGGCTCCACTTTATTTCTTCCTAGTTTTATCATCTATTTCTTCTTTACATTTGCTTGTTTAGAAGTCCTTTAATAAGTGTTATACAACAATGCAAAGAGGGAGGACATGAAAGATAGGAAAAAGGAGTTTTTTAACTGTCATATTTTTATATATTCAAGTTCTCTCAAAGCAAGCAATTAATTAACTCTGATTTATAAAGCTTTATCAGACTTTAGAAAATTTAGAATAAAACAGAAACAAGTAATAATACTTTTGTTAATCCATGTGTTCCATTGGTGGTGGTTAAAGCTCAATGACCAAAACTTTATTTTCTTTTTTTAAACTCCAAAACATTTTAAACATCTTTATTATTAAAACTTCCAAAGGAGGGCACTTGGGTGGCTTGGTTGGTTAAACATTCGACGTTTGGTTTCAGCTCAGGTCTTGATCCCTGGGTTGTGGGATCAAGCCCGGCATCACGCTCTGCGCTGATCTCAGAGTCTACCTTAGATTCTCCTTCCCTCTTCCTTCTACTCTCTCTCTCTCTCTCAAATAAATAAATAAACAAGATCTTTTTAAAAAGAAAAAGCAAACGCAACAAAATAAAACCTTCCAAACATACAGAGATTGAGAAAATGGCATCATGAACATTCACATGCCTATCATCTAGATTTTTTTTAAATATTTATTTATTTATTTAACAGAGAGAGAGAGAGAGAGAGAGAGAGATCACAAGTAGGTAGAGAGGCAGGCAGAGAGAAGAGGGAGAAGTAGGCTCCCCGCTGAGCAGAGAGCCCGATTCGGGGCTCAATCTCAGGATCCTGAGATCATGACCTGAGCCAAAGGCAGAGGCTTTAACCCACTGACCTACTCAGGCGCCCCTATCATCTGGATTTTAAAGTTGTTAATATTGTGCTGTATTTGCTTCTTTAACTTTTTTTCTGCTAACGTATTTTAGAGTAAATAACAATTAACAAAATCTCACCCCTACAGATTTTAGTACGTGTCTCTGAATAGTAAGGACCTATTTCTACATAATCACATAGCATTTTTCACATCTAACAGAAGTCATAACCATCTCCCAATATCACCTAATACCTTGTCTAGATTCAAACTCCACAGTTATCCTCTTCCCAAAAATACCTTTTATAACTGCCAAAACTTCTTAACGTCAGAGGGTGCCATGGAAACATACTCAAAGCTCCTCTTACATCTGTGGTTAGCCATTTCCTTTACCTCTAAACACCAACAAGTGTGGGTCCAGCTAAATGGCAAATGATAATGAAATGATGGGATTGATCCCATTGGGATTCCATTCAGTGTCGAGGGTTAACTCTACTCCATTTAGGTCATTAATAAAAATTACTCTCTAGGAAATTTTCAACTTTTGATATTACTATAAAATAAGATACCATTTAATATAAAATATTCAAAAGTTCTATTAATTAAAATCAGTAGGCATTGATTTTTCATACAGGCTCACTCTACCACAAAGCTTATTTATTTGCAGTATTTAAAACTTTGAAATAAAAAAGCTTTACTTCCAGTTCTTTCAGCCATGCTAGACGTTGTCACTCTTTTAACATTTGATTGTGCTCTTGGTCTCCCTTTAAAAAAAAAAATGAAACACTGGATCCTATCCTAATAATTTACACTATTCCTTGTATATTCCACTATTGAAGGTAGTGTAGTTCTTTTATGTGCTTTAGAAATAATTGGTAGAAATTTCTTTTTAAAAAATTTTCTTTTGGGAGTATTACCTCATCATAAACATTGCTTAATTTTATAAAGCATCTGTAGATCAGGGATCTGGCAAATGTTGTTTTATTTTTAAAAACAAATTTCCAGTAAATGTAGTTTTCAGTTTACACTTATGAAGTCAAAATGTCAAGATGACTCAAAACAATACATTAAATTACAAGTGAACTTTACAGATTTGATTTGGTAAAGATAACACAAGATTCAATGAGACCGTGTGTCTCTGATATGCCTGAGTGAGCAATCAGAGATCATTCAGGAAGATAACGTCAAAGGCCAGACCCACACCACTTATGTAAATACCTTAGGGTAGGATTAATCTAATAGAATGAAACATTTTCCTCCAAAAAAAAAAAAAAAGTCAATGCATGTGGGAAATGTTATTGAAGTGTCTCCTCTAATGAAAATTTTAGTGAGGAACAAACTGTGGAAATGAATGCACTTAATGGTAAGGTAAAGACAAGTCAGTCACTATACAAGGGTCCCTTTGTTTATTTCTACGCAGGGAAAATACTACTTCTGACTGGGTTTCTTTCTGGCCAGGTACATAGAAGTGTCTAAACCTCAAGCAATATATTTGATCTTAATGTTTACCATACATGAGCATCTCCTCATTCCAAGACCTTTCCGGAAGGGATTGGATCAATAAACTCTACACTGTCCAGAAGGCATCGATTTAATAAAGTTGGAGATTTATTCTAGAGAATTGGAGGATGGAAAACTTTGGAAAGTGTGGTGCAGATTTTGAAATTGAGATATGATGTGGCAGTCTTTTGGCCATCAGTAGGTATCCCAGATTTTGTTCCCCTTTACAAGAGATTCATGGTTGAAGGAAGGTATTCCATTAAAATCTATCATCTCCTTACAAAGGCTGGTCTTCATTCCCACCTGCTGTTTCATTTCATAAGAAAAACAGATCCTGGAGAAACCACTACAGTTATGAAGGACTGGTGAGATCTGTTTCTCATTTTTAGGACCTCGGTGCTTTATGCCAGTAGACTTTTACAGCAAGATGTTCTAAACACCAAGATGTTGATAAGCAGATGCCCTTCTGGTGTGCTAAGGACCTCTGAAAATTTCCTCCTTCATAAAAACAGTGAGAAAGCAGGCAAAAAATATAAATACATAAAACTTTTTCAGTCTTCTGGAAATTAACCAAAGATTTGAGACAACCCAAGGAGCACTTAATCAAGATAAACTGAATCTTGGTGAGAACAATGGGCTGTGTGGCATTTTAACTTGCTTCCTCCCTGCTTGTCCTTTCCAGCTCCGTGGCAGTCTTGAGAATCAGCAGCCTTGCAACCATGGTATCTGTGAAAACCAACAGCCTGTCACTGGAGAAATCAAAACAGGTTTTGTCAAAGAAAAAAATAGAGCTGGAACAGCAGAGTGGTAAATCCACATAGTGGGCAACAGGTAGCCCTTGAGTTTGATTCCTGAAAGAAGAAAAACAAATGAGGGGAGTCCTGCAATCAGATTTTGGGGGAGGACACATTCCAGAGCAGAAGGAAGGATCCCAAACAGAGCATACCTTTGGGAGGGAGTTGAGGAGAGTTCAGAGCTCAGAGTTCAGAGGGCTGTCGTAGCTACCCATTGCTGTAGTCATAACTCAGCAGGAGCCAACCGTTTCAAACCTTTCTGACTTTGAGGTGGATTAAAATCAGAAAACATTACATATTGATAAAACTGATTTCATAAAAATTAAGAACTTGTGTTCTTCAAAATACACATTAAGAAATGAAAAGGCAAGCCAAAGTTGGGAGAAAACATTTTCCAATATATGCATCTGATGAACGACTTTTGTCTAGGTTACATAAAGAACTCTTATGTTATACTCTTGTGTTATAACTCTTATACTATCTATAATAGGAAGACAACCTAGCTTTTTTTAAAGTGGCAAAATATTTGAGAAGATACGTCACAAAAAAAAATAACATGAGTGGCTAATAAGCACAATGAAAGTTGCTCAGAGTCTTTAGCCTCAGAAAAATGTAAATTAAAACTATAATGAGATGCACCGTACACCTACTAGAATCAATAAAATGTTTAAAACCACAGAAAATAACAAATATTGATGAGGATCTAGAATAAGGGAGAGTCTCATACATTGCTAATGGCAATTTGAAATGCAGCCACTCTGGAAAAGAATTTTGCAGTTTCTTGTGCAGTTAAATATAGATTTACTATACAATCCGGCAATTCTCTTCCCAGTTCCGTTGTTCCCTAGTTTTCCATAGATTCTATGGAAATCCATAGATTTCCATAGATTTCCCTAGTTGGAAATCTTTTTGGCAAGTTATTACAATCTAAGCCAATTTGTTTTATATAAAAATGAGAATTGCTAGAAAGTTTTTGTGGTGTCTGATGACATTCTAGAAAGATTTCATTACTCATGCCATAGGAAGGAAAAGAAGGTACACAACCAGACTCCAGGAGCTAGCTACCAGAGCTAAGAATTCCAAAGCCATTTTATTTTATTCTGCTTCTCCCTGGGAATGAGTCGAATGTCTTCCTTACCATAAGGCAGAAAAGAACTTTTAAATTTTACTTTTTACAGTTTTAGCCATCTGAGAGATATTGGCCTATAGCTCTCAAGATCCCTTCCACAAAATCCTTTGGAAAGGGCCACTGAATTTGCTTGATCAGATACGTTCTCGTAGGCCAGTCAGTGAGGTGACATTTAATGCAGTGACTGTTCCTGCCATAATCATGTGGGTAGGTAGCCAGGGGAGAGAATGTGGTTTTCAGAACATCAAGGGGTTTTGGCAGACGAAATAGTGGGCCCTATACATTCATACTATGAAAGGTAAGGAAGTTATCTATCTTTCACTCCCATCCTCCAGTAGCTAATTAACTGAAAATTTCTGACTTAACTTTTTCCCCTAGTGTGTGATTGACATTTTTTTTTTTACATTATAAAAAGAAAAAGAGATGCATAACACATAGGAAAAAGCAAACATAAGAGACATAGGGAAAGAGACTTGGCATTGGAATCCATGATTGCAGTTCATTTCATTTGCTTCTAAAGCTTGGCTTCTTTCCTGTTGGAGTTTCCTTAAGACAGTCCTATAATCAACTCCTACAATCATATTGGAGAGCTGACTCAAATGAATTACTGTTGAGAACAAATAGAGGGAACGCTCTATCTGAATCTGCTATGTGCCCAGTTATCCTGTGGTAGAGTCTCATGTGTCCCTTACTTCTCTGCTTGGGGCCCTTTGAACGCTCTATCTGAATCTGCCATGTGCCCAGTTATCCTGTGGTAGAATCTCATGTGTCCCTTACTTCTCTGCTTGGGGCCCTTTGAACACTCTATCTGAATCTGCTATGTGCCCAGTTATCCTGCGGTAAAATCTCATGTGTCCCTTACTTCTCTGCTTGGGGCCCTTTGACCTTTGCTGAGCACCTGAGACAGAGAACAGAATAAGCAGGTTTGAATATTCAGCATGTCAAGTGGATAAAGCAGTGAGAGTCTGTGATCTTGAGTTTTTACTCTTCAGTTTCTCCCTTAATTTGTGAAATTTCCATCAACTGGGGCCACTTCTATCACGTCGGAAGAGTCTCCTGCATTCTGAGGTAGACATACCTTGGACTTCAACTTAGTTCACTGCCTAATGTTTAGCCAGATACTTTGGTGATAAGACATTCACAGCAGAGGAAGATCCCTTAATTTCTGAAACTTTTCATATGTACGCATGTGTGTGTATATGCGTGTGTTTGTGTTTTTGCTGTAAGACTATACACTTTCCCAAAAAACAAGCCTGGATTCCACAAAATCACGTACTACAGATAATACTGCTTATAAATATGACTGGGGACAAATCACTCAACAGCCCCAAAGACTTGTGGAACTAGAGCACTAGCAAAAGCAATAACAATCCTTACAATATTATTATGGCAGTTAAATCTCTGAACAGTATTTGTACCTAGGATCAAAGTCAATCCATTATAGCCTTAAGCCTAAAGCTTATGCTTCCTCATTCAAGATATAGTCTTGGAGGACATTGAACTCTCTATTAAGAGACTATTTTCATATAAACTTAAAATCTGACCCAGGCGAGAGCTGTCCCCCTTAACCATTGTTTTAGTTTGGAGAAATATTTTTGCAGTTCCTCCATCTACAATCACAGCCTTGCCAGATACTTAACATATGGAAAACCCAGTGCTTTGTGATGCCAGTTATTATGCCCAGATTTTGAGATCCCCAAAGACCACTAGGGAGCCGAGTCCCATGCAAAAGCAAAGAGCCTTTATTCGAGCTAGCTCGAGCTCAGTCTCCCACGCTCACCGACGCAGCGGCGTGATGTAGAGAAAGAGAGCGAGTTTCAAAGAGCGCAGCAGTTTTATAGGGGGCTTGGTAACAGTTGGTGGGGCGATGCTCATGCCGGTTGGCCAAAGGTCAGTTGCGTAGGTGGCGAGATGTCCTTTCGCATTCCTTTTGGCTAACTCAAACTAACTCAAGGACGGGCTAGGCAATATTCTAACATTCTGTGGTTTTTCTCAGGAGTCGGTCATGTGGGGGTTATACACAAGATAGCGGGTGTAGCACAGAACAGAGTTGGCCTTGGGTTATACACAAGATAGTGGGTGTAGCACAGAACAGAGTTGGCCTTGCTCTGCTCTTGCACCAGTAAAACCCGCACTGCGTTTAGTGCACTAGTGTAGATTTTTGTGTAGATTTTTAGCATTTTTCTTGTGGTTTTCAATGTTGCTAGAGCTCTTTTCCTTAATTTGAGAGTTTATTCCTATTACTTCAAAACATGAACATGTTGGGGAAAATTCCAACTGATCTTGTAGGACTTCCTCCCAATAACATTCCACCTACCGATCATGTATGAGGTAGTTACACCAAAGTAGTAGAACAAACTTTATATATATTTCTCTGAGATTACAAAGAGTTTGTCTTTAGACTTCAACATCCCTGATGGGAAGCCTGCTTAGAGAAAAACCGAAACCCAAACCAAAACCAAAACCAATACCCTGCTGGGCAGAGTGATTATCTTGAGCTCTGTCCAATCACTTGATGGGCAGCTGTTTGGAGCAATATGTGGTTAATCTTTCCAACCCCACATTCACATCTCTCTAGTCATTGTCTGTCCAGACTCAGGAGTCACACTTCCTGTTAGAATTCCCTCCATTTAGCTGATTCTCTACAATATCACATTGTGTCCTGAGCTGGAAAGCATACCTTGTTCTTGGTATTCCTCGTCAATCTCAACTGAAGTTTATTGTATCTTGTTGCTATTCTTTGTAGATTCTTAATAGGAGTTTTTAGCTTCCCTTACTAGGGATGGAGTTTTGTTTTGTTTCATTTTAAAGACTTTATTTATTTATTTTGTCAGAGGGAGAGAGAGAGAACAAGCAGGGGGAGCAGCAGGCAGAGCAGGCAGAAGGAGAACCAGCTCCCCACTGAGCAGGGAGCCCCATGCAGGAATCAATCACAGGAGCCAGGGATCCTGACCTGAGCCAAAGGTCATGATCACACTCAACCCACTGAGCCACCCAGGTGTCTCTTGAGTTTTGTTTTCTATTCAGAATTTTTTATTTTCATTTTCACCAGTGAATTTCCCAATTTTGTCCCTTGTAAAGATTTTCCCCATTGATCATGAGTGCTTTATGTAAAGATCATTAACATTGATCATTGTCAATATTGTCTCTCAATTTGCTATTTTTGAACAAACATGTACCCTGAGCACCTTTACTCTGGGATCCCATCACTATTTGGCCATTTGGCTTCTCTTGCTTACTAGCTGCCAGCCCTAGTTCCTCCTACCCTAATGGTAGCCAATAACACAATTTAAATTTCACACTTCCTGCTGCCGGCCCTTAGCTAAGCCAGGGCATACCTATAAGCCTGACTTTTTATCGTAAAGACCCTCTTTAATCATTGAGTCTCTAGCATTCTGGAAATCCCACAATTTGTGAACATATCCATCTCTGAGTTTTCAGTAGTCTCAAACTGAAGATTACAAGCAGCAGGGACTTTTGGCTGCAGTGATACAGATAAGCCCTGGAGTTCTATTTCCTCCTGGTCAATCACTTTAGAACTCCAATCTATTTTTTTCACAACGTAGCTTGCAAGGGTCACCATGTTTGTAAGTGCACTTAAATGGCTGCTTTCTATTTTACCTAAACCATAAAAGAGATCAGAGATCTGTTTTTCCTGCATGACTTTACTCCTCGGAATCACTCTAGAGTTACAGGACTCAAAGCTCTTTAGTAACTATAATGTCTGAACCACAAGAGTCAGAAATGGCAACCATATATCACCTGAAATCTTGGACTGTTTACTTTCCAAACAGATTAGGCAAATGTCTTATGTCTCCCTACATTATCTCATCACAGGGACACATCTAGGGTATATGAGGCTCTAGTTAATATTTTTTGTGGGGTCCTACCCTACTTAAAAAAATTGATTTAAAACTTTGGCAGGAGCTCCCCTCTACTTGGCTAGATAGAATGCTGCTCCATTAATGAATCACTTAATAAATCAAATTAGAAAAATATAAAAAATGAAATGTTTTACAAAGTTCATGGGCACATGTGAGATATAGTGATCTTCCCATAAATATTTTAAATGTGTGTAGAAATAGCACTTAAATAGGTGTTTATTATCCTGTCGGTGCACATAAAAATTCTTCATTCTGAGTGAGTTACCCCAAATTAGCATGTTAGTACCATTCAGGTTATCCAATTTGTGATTCCACAAAAGAAACATGCCCCATTCAGCAGAAGTGATCTGGTTGCCAGGCTGCCTCCTGGAACTGGCACCCAACCATAGAGACTCCCAAAGCCCCATAAATAAAAGCTAAAGAACATGGGCATGTTTCTTTTATGTAGTTATGTATTTTTATATAAATAGCTGGGGACCTCCTTGGACATCCGGTCAACCCTACACTAGGACAGAAGACCAAAGAACACTCCCAAAAAGAAGAAATGAGGACCAAGATCCACATGGGTTCTGATCCAGGCTCAGGGCATCTTATCCAGGACAACATTGCCACTAGTGGCCGGTCTTAGATACTGAGTTGTGACTTAGAAAATGTCAAGAAGAGTTAGCCAAAGTGCAGAGTCTTATGAGACCCAGAGTAGTGATCCACCTGCCTGGGCCAGGGCAGAATTATCTCAGTAAAGACACGCTAAGGGTCTCTTTCTCCTTGAACTGATTTAGAGGTTAATGTCTTTCAAGTTTTGGAATCATAAAAAATACATAAGTAACTTTAAGTAATGGGCGTTTATTAAAGGATGCTACTGTGTTTTTGCCCCAGGTTTTTGCTATTCTAGTATCTCCTTCCCTTTTGAGGTGTTGCTGTTAGCAATTCTCCCACGCTCTCCCTTTATCCCAACCTTCTCAGCCCAAAGCAGGAAAGATCTAATTTGTTCAGTTACTCACCATCTGCTACGAGATGCTCTGGTTGAGTCACGTATGTCCAGTATGGCAAGACTGGTCTCCCTACAAGACCAGTGCCATCTTTCTCAAAGGAAACTGTGTACTAGCAGACACCATGAGACTTCATGATCTGTCCAGTGCGAGGCTTTAGATACATTTTACCAGACTGGCTTTTAAAAGAGTGTTCCCAATCTTCCTTGCCACCAAAAATGTGTGAGACCGCTTCTCTCTTAGAATATCTGTCAACAGTGAGGAGATCCTTTCTTTTATAAATGATTAACTAAGATGGCAGACAAAAAGCTAGAATATTGTTTAAATATACAAATGCAATTTCTTAATAGTATATTGGCTATTTCACAATGTACTTGTTAATCAACTACATTTTCTTGATGAATAATCTCTCTTGGTCCTTTACTCCCTTAATCAATTTAGAACTGAATGTTTCCCATATCCATTTGCATGAGCCAATTAAAACTTAAAGATATTGGCCATTTGTTTGCTATATTTATGATGAGTCTATCTTCCTCCTCTTCTCTTTCTTATCCTTCTTTTCCTCGTGCTCCTCCTCCTTGTCCTTCTCCTTGTTCTCCTCCTCCTTCTTCTTGCTTTTTTAAACTTTGGATAATTTTATCTCTCGATGGACCTCATTTCCGAATTTTTCAGATAATCAAAGCTATTAATATTTTTCTTCGTAAGACATTCCATCCTTTTGGCTCATAAAAAGCATTCCTTTCTGTTTCATAGATTTGCTTGATTTTGAATTCCTTGTATTTTAAAATGTCTGTATTTAAAATGTTTATTTAAACTCATAGATACAGAGAGCACACTGATTATTGCCAGAGGTGAGGGGATGGTGAAATGGGTGGTGGTCAAAAGGTACAAACTTCCAGTGATGAAATAATAAGTTCTGGGGATGTAATGTACAACATGGTGACTATAGTTGGTAATACTGAATTTTATATTTGAAAATATACAATCTAAACTAATACGTTCAACAAAAAAGTACTCATCTTCTATTTGCATTATTAATTGAAACATGTTATTCCATTTATATATGGTGTTACTTGTTTTTAGTTACCATATTTATATAAAACAAAGCTTGTGTCTCAAGAGTAGATAAAGAATGGTTTAGATTGGGCTAAAATACCAAAGTAAATATGAGATATTCACAGGTTACTCAATAAATAAGCTGTGAATCAAAATTGACATCAGTTTAATTTTATTTCATAATCAACTAAACATTTCAAATTAAACATATATAACTTAAAAAGTTCCTAGTTTTTGTTTTAATTTCACATTTCAGAAATTGCACAATATTTATAATATATTCATTTTGATTGTTCCATAACTTAGGGAGAGGGGTGGCAACAATTCTGCCAGATGGTTAAATTCACCAGAATATTTTTGCTCCCATTTTCCTAACTTGAGAGATAGAAAGCAATTTTTATTCCTAATATAAATTCTAGACAAAAACCATACATTTGGCTTACTTCTCATATTAAATATTAAGGATGACATGCAAGCAAAAGATAGCCTTGGTACTAAGTTAGTGCTCTCCTGAAGTCTTACGTGGCTATATGACAGTTGATGAATTTGTTAAAAACCAACTTACAACAAATTGGTTACCCTGTGAGCTGTTTTTTTTTCTTTCTTTCTTTATTCTTCTTTCTTTCCTTCTTCTTACCTTCCATCCTTCCTTCCTTCCTCTTCTTTCTCTTCTTTCTTTCTTTCTTTCTTTCTTTCTTTCTTTCTTTCTTTCTTTCTATTACATTAGAGAGCGTAAATCTATAGGCATTATTAAGAATACTTGTCCTTGAGGAACATATATGGTAATTAATGGAAATAATTGGAAATTATGGAAAATATATGGTAAATAAAAATATTAAAGAAAATGCTATACACAATCTCTTACTATGTAGAAATTATTACATTCTTGAACCATATTCAGACGCAGTATCTGTGAACACTGCATTACAGAAACCAAAACGAGAGTACGTTTTTCTTCTCTAGAAATCCCAATGTTCAGAGAAACAAACAGCAAAATAAGCTAAATAGTCACTATATCAGATATGAACTACAGGCCTTTTGAATAATACTCCAGTGAACGTGTGTCCTTAAATGAAAAGGGGCAGCCATAGGCATTTGGCCACTGAAGCCCTCTGGTACCCATATCTGGGAATGTACCTTTCTTTATGAAGATGGCCCTCTGTAGAAGCAGACTCCTTAAGTAATGTCTGCACCAAGGACCATATGGCATGGTTTAATCATTGTACAAAGACTCCTCAGAGGATCTGAGGTTGAAATTCATAAGAAAGCACACAAGGGATGATGCCTAATGAGTTGATCCAGGAAGGAGAATTCTTCATGGCTATAATATGTATTTCACGACAGACTCTTTCCCTACTATTATTTGTTTATCTGTAAAGTTTCAGAAGAAAGTCTCTAGATGAAATACTTTCCCAATTGCTAGGTTTAGATCTAAGAAATACAGTTTATCCCTTAGGAAAAATGTAAGCTCAGTGTTAAAATTTGTTTTTAGGTCAGTGAATTGGATTTGCTGTTGCTTTTCTAACAACATAACTGCAACCTGAAAAAAAAGTTAAATTGTATCAGTAAACCAATGGATTTTGCCTCAATGATATAGATAACTATTCTCGGAGGGGGAGGGCACAAAAAGAGTCTGGGGGAATAAGTGTCAAGCTGAAGTGTTCTATTAACACCCACAGAGATTACCTTTCTTTGCTTGGTTCCCACACCTCTCAAATGAGTGCCATGAAGGAACTTCAAAATCTCTGTTCTGCCGTTTTTGCGCTCATATAATCCATTAAAAATCCAGGTTTGTGAGATGATTCATGCCATTCTAAAGAAAGTAAAATTGAAATTCCTTAGGATAGATTTATTTTTAAAAAGTGACATGTGATTTTTTTCCCCTTTATAGTTACATCAGACAGTGAATGAGGATTGTAAACCACAAATATCTGAAGTTTTAATTTTAGTTTAAAAAATATATATGTATATGTATATGTATATATGCTGTATCACAGCTGAGTCTTAGATAAGAATCATTCTTTAATAACCTTCACGTTGAGTACAAAATACATAAATAGATAACTATTTGGAAAATATCACTATTTTGTGACTCACAAGGAAGGAAAACACGTATTCAAAGAAACTATGTTTTACAATGTAATGTCCAACTGACCAGGCATTAACTCAGCTTGGAAACTTATGAGCTTCTTTGGGCTACGCCCTCAAAATTCCGTTTAACCTATTTGTAACTTGGTGTCAGTAGAAGACAAGGAAAGGAAGAAACAAATTGAAAACAAAAGCCCCCTCCTCAGGAATCTGGGAATGCCTTTATAATTGACTCGTAGGCAGGTGGAGGCGGTGTGGAAAAGCCCCCTCGAAGACTGTGGCTGGACCAGTGGAAATCCGGGCGGCCCAGACTGTGCGTAGTGCCGATGGCGGGAACCCTACTGCAGGAGGGCAGAGTCACCAGCTGGCTGTCAGTTTCCACCGGAAGTGGGGGGCTCTGCAGAAAGGGATGGAAAGTGGAAGCCCTGAAGCTTGATTTTCTTGGAAAGGAATTTGCTTGTTCCAGGGACGCTTGTCGCTGGAAGGTGAGACTGGCCAGGCTGAGGTTACTCCGCCGTTCACAGCCACTGTGGCGGTAAAATCCAGTTCTGTTGAGGCCATGGTTGTAAGAACACCTTGCTCGCCTGCTGGAGGTCCACTGTGAGATGGGGGCGCTGGCTCTTCTCCGAGACAAACAAACAAACAGAGCCCAAATAAATCCTGCAATTACGAGCACGATCGCAATGGACACTGTGAAGGACGTTATGACATCCTCTGAAACAAACAAGCAAAAAACAATTTTTAAAAAATCCAGTAGACAATTTAATTTGTAAACAGGCGTTCCATCAAAAACAGGGCAAAACACAGATAGTAACTTTGGAATATGTAATCAATTGAAACAGATTTTGAATTAGGGAAATAAAAGACAGGGATAGATGCATATGAATATCAGTTGATACGCTTCCATTTTTTAAAGCAAAATGATATAAAATAACATGTTTAGCTGTAGCATTCCCAGTGCTTATGCTGTTTTCTTGCCCTAAAGAAATAAATAATAAAAAGTCTTTTATTTAAAGGCTGTTCTTTAGTTCGTAAATTTTTATAAGGTTGCAAATACAGTCCAAAGGTTATTTCCTTTTGAGTTACAGCGGTAATAATGTGCCAGAAATTGATAAAGGATTTTGTAGTCAAATTGGACTTTGCTTTTTCCTGTCTGCTTTCATCGACCCCAGTGATGGAGATCTCCCACCTGCAGGCTTCATGATGTCTCACTTCCTGTCTTCCTTCTGAGACAGGAAGTGCTGAGCTAGAACCATCTGGTGGGCTGACTGATTTATGGTCGATTTCCCGAGCTCCTGGTCTGTACCCTGTATCTCTGACTCATTGATGACCTGACCTATGCAGACTACTGGGCTCTTTCTTGGATCACCGGTTCCAGTTCATGCTGCTATCATGCCCTCAGGGTGTTAATGAAATTTTTATCCCCTGAATCCGTAGGATCTCTGCTCTACATCAGTATCCTTCAATTCACAGAACTTGTATTTGTTCAGATTTCCTGTTCAGGGGGTAGGGGAGTTGTTTTCCCGAGATGGAAATTCTACCTTACTGCTTCTGGTGAACTGAAAACATATTTTTTTTTTCGAAACATATTTTTGAGTAAAGCTTCATAGCAGAGCCCCTGCTCTGAATGTAAAGACAGTCTAGATATTAGAAGACCCTTTCAGCCTTATCATTCACCGCATTTCCCCACCCTCCACTCCACGATCTAACCCACCGGTCAAGTTGATCTCACTGTCCCAAAGCCTGCCTTTTTCTCTGAAACTCTGTCCTTTTCCACCTCTTTTTCTTTCTGTCTAGACACAAGTTTTAAATTTCTTTCTGAAAAACCTATTCTTCAAGATTCATTTCAAGTACTGCTTTTTGGATAAAGACTCAAGTTTCATGAACAAAAAGTAGCCACTGTTAAGTAAAGAGGGAAGCTGTCTTACCTAAATTGCTCATCTAGGGATTCTGTAGGGAGATGGCCAAGGACTGGAAATTAGCTAAGTGGGATTTTGAGAGTGTGGAAACAAGAGAAGGGATACAAGTGCTTTGAAGTTCCTCCCATCAGGAGGTAGAGTCTATTTCCCGCCCCTCAAAGCTCAGCCAGCTTCACCCCTTGCTTTGACCAGTAGGATGGGATGGACGTGAAACTGCAAAATGAAGCCTAAGCTTCAAGAGGTCTCTCAGCTTCTGCCCCTGATGCTCTTGGAAGCCCTGTAACTGCCAGGCATCTGAACAAGCCCAGCCTACTGATGATGAGAGACCCATTGGACCAGTTACCCCTGTTGCCTTGGCCAAGAACCTCTTACCTCCAAACACATGAATGGGGTCATCCTAGATAACTCAGCTGTTAGTTAACCAAACAACTGACTGTGACCCATGAGGGAAAACCAGTAGAAAATCTGTTAACCTGATCTCAGTCCAAACTCCTGACCCACAGAATTGCGAGCTAAATAAATGACATTTTTAAGCTACTATGTTGTGGGACAGATTGGTTACACAGAAAAAGCCAACCGATTCAGCGTTCTCAACTCAGCTTTATCCCTAACATATTGTGTGATTTTTAGGAAATCTGTTTGGACTCATTAGTTTTTAAATGAAAAGTTAGGTTTTATGAGTACCAAGGTTTTTTGTTTTTTTCAGCTTATTGTTGTAATCTAGGGTAATATATAGAAAATCTATAATATAGAAAGAGCAAAACCAACCAATGCTAATAAATACATATCTTAGGGGAGGAAAAGTGAGCCATAATTTTACTTCATATAATAACAATATAGTGCAACTTATGAGACCAAAGAATTATACATAAAAATAATCATTACTCCTTAAGTTTAGTATATATTTGGTGTTCTTCCACCTTATATTGTCATTTTTATGTCCTTTGTCCAGACTACATATGTTTTGTTCTACTTTCACAAATACTTATATCAAATTCTTCTGAAGCAGTTGATTATATCAAATCTAAACAATAAATTTTGGGGGCACCTGGGTGGCTCAGTGGGTTAAGGCCTCTGCCTTCCGCGTGGGTCATGATCTCAGGATCCTGGGATCAAGCCCTGCATCAGGCTCTCTGCTCAGCGGGGAGCCTGCTTCCCCCTCTCTCTCTGCCTGCCTTTCTGCCTACTTGTGATCTCTCTCCTCTCTGTCAAAATAAATAAATAAAATCTTTTTTAAAAGATTAAAAAAATAAACAATAAATTTTTTTACAACAGGGAGATGACTTCCTAATTACAAGATGATTTAGAACAGCTCTGCTAGACCAAGTATTGTCCTTCCAAAATGGGTCTCATAAAAATAATATTGACTCAGCCTTCAAATGCAACCTCTTGCACCAGGCTTTATCTGGAAAAAGGAAATAAATAACAAATACAGTCAGAAACTAAAATTAGACTTATTGGTTATATAGTAACATTCAAAAATCAACTTGTAACTATCAGTGCCCCAAATATTTGGGACCTAAAAAAGAATTTGTAGGAATTTGGGGTTGCCAAGGCAATGGCAGCCATGCAAACCAGGATTTCCCAATATTTCTTCTGAAAACAAGATGCACAAATAGAACTATACAAAACCCATGCCTTCAGTATAATTAGAAGACAAAGAACATCCAAATTTCAAGTTACCTAGAAAGTAAACCGATAAAACAGATACCAGTACATTCTCCCCCAAGCTTCTACCTCAAGTTTTCACTGAGAGAAATGACAATTTCAGAAAAAGTGTGAAAATAATGAAAAGATATTCTGTTCTCTGAGGGCAACAACTACAGTAAAGTGACTCACACACTAAGCAGGAATGTGAGGAGGCAGGCTTGGAAAGTAATCCTCCCCTGAGGAAGAAGAGTGTAAAGTGTGCTGTCAAAAGAGCACACCATGTAGGATTCCATTACAGGAAATGTCCAGAATGAGGAAAACTATGGCAAAAGCAGATTAGTGATTGCCTAGGGCTGGTGGGTGGGGTAGAAGGGAATGGGAGGGGTTGCTAATGGCCACAGGTTTCTTTTAGAAGAACAAAGTGTTCTCAGATTAGATGGGTGTGGGGGTCACATAACTCTGTGACTATAAAAAAACCATTTAATCATACTCTTTAAATGGGTGAATTATATGAGATGTGAATTATGTTTCAATAAAGGCGAATTATGTCTCAATAAAAATAAATTATGTTTCTCTGTGAAACACAGAAAAGAAAGAAAAGGAGAGGTGTGTTTTGGAAACCACACAGTGAAGAAGAGAAGAGGGAAGAATGAAGGGAAAATTCAGGATCCTTCAAGACAAAAAAAAAATTGGAGCGCCTGGGTGGCTCAGTCGTTAAGCGTCTGCCTTCGGCCCAGGTCAGATCCCAGGGCCCAATTGCTCTGCAGAAAGCCTGCTTCTCCCGCTACCAGTCCCTCTGCTTGTGTTCCCTCTCTCGCTGTGTTTCTCTCTGTCAAATAAATAAAATCTTTAAAAAAATTAAAAAAAAAATTAAGAACAAAGGACACATAATTCCTCCCCACCTCCATTCTTTAAAGGTCCACCAATAAAAATTAAAAAAGTCCACCAATAAAAACATACTTTGCTGCTCTAAGGAAAGGAGGAATCTGAATGAGTCCTGGGGTGTTTGACGTGAGCAGGCAAAGGTGGACACTAGTATCATTCATCCAAACCGGGAAGCAATGTCAGATTACAGAACAAGGGGAAGTTGGTATTGGAAGATGTTGACCTTGAATGCTCTTGAGATACTCACTTGGAATTGGGGTTACAGAAATACGGAGCTTGAGGAGAAGCAGCATTTGGACTCTCCATGCTACAGGAGACTTGTGGCCGTCCATGGAAAGCACTTGGACTAAAAGTAAGAGTGCATTTGTAGAAGTGAATCGAGAACAGACTTCCAGGAAAATCACACCTTAGCAGGTGGCAGAAGTAAAAAAGGAAACAAAGGAGGACTGATTTGAGGTTTGAGGACACAAAAAAATATGCTAGCACTGAATCAAAGAAGAGAATTTTAGATCTAAGTAATTACTGCCTACACGCTCCAGAGACATCTATCTGTTTGTTTAACATATAAAGCACCCAGTAGATATCAAGTAATGCTAAGTTTATAGGCAAGTCTTACCCTTGGTGGAGTTTGCATGCTACGTTCTATAAGACTTCTATATAGTCTTATATAGACTCATCTATAAAATAAGAGAAAAAATCCTTGAAACCTGGCAATGAGGGGGATGTTGGCCACTATGGCCAGAGTAGATTGCGGTCAGATGATGGGAAGTCATGAGTGCCTCTCCGGAAAGTTCCCTCTCTCTACCATAGGTAAGACAAGCAAAAAAATTAGCTTAAACAAAGTGACCTATTAGGAAGAACAGACTATAGAGCTAGTAGCAATAAACGAGATAGACCCGGGCCCAGAGCAGGGGGGATAGTAAAACAAGTCTGGCCATGCCTGTCATGATTCAGATATGCAATAGGAGTAATGACTTAGTCTGGGAAGTGACAGTAAGAATAGGAAGGGGAAAAGTTGGTCATGAGAGACCCAAAGTCAAGAGAATCTAAAAATTATTTCAAAGTAGTATACCTTTTAATGCACTAGAAATAAGATATGGGCAAGGGGTAGTGGGGTTGTAAACTGAGGTTTAGAGGCCCTTACTCCGAAGATCTCAATAACAATGTTATATTCTAGCAGTAATTTGATAATCATATTAAATCATAATGTTTTAGGAAAGGTTAAGTATCTGCTCACTTCATGATATTTACATGCCTATACTATTTTATGTAAGTTTATGAGATAATAGATTTGCTCAAATTTTTATTTGTATCGTGATCATTAATACTAAATTTCCTTTAAGTTTTGGTCACTTGTAATGGCTACATAAATTCTATACTTCACTGAAAAATGTTTTAATTGCTCTAGAAAATAAATAAAAATCATGAACTACTCAAATACTTCATAGAACTAAGTCCTTTGTCTTCTTTTCAAATGAGTCCAGGCAATTTATGAAATTCGGCACTTGGGTTTAAAAAAAGAAACTTATTTTACCTTACTTCAGTGAGTTTTTGGCAATCTTTGTTTCTGTGAGATATATTGCATATAATTTGAATAATTCATTATTATATGTTTTTAAGTGATCAGTCATTCCTGGAAAAGTTTATTTATAGTTTATACCCTAGAGAAACCATGAGTTAATTATGATGAGAAACACTTGAATCAAAGAATATGAACAAAATCACTCAGAAATGCTATCTTCTATTTAGAATAATGAATGAAAGATAAACTCCAGTTTATCTAGATGTTGTATTTTTGAATAGGAAAATAATGCGTTAGGTAGAGACCTAATAGGTTAACTATAAATTTTGAAGTTTTATTATTCCACCCCAGAAAGTTTTCATTAAAGCTTTAGGAAAATTTTGATATTTGGAAGAATATAATTTATATAAAAAATGCAACCTTTGTTTTTATTTCACTGATTTGTAAAACACTCTAGTATGTTTCTAATTTAATCAATTTAATTTATAGGTCACAGGCACTATTTTTCATGTATTATATCACATAATTCTCAAGCAACCCTATAAGGGAAATATTTTATTTCTTAGGTTCATTGTCAGAAAAATTAATCTAAAATGAAAGTGAGGAATTTAAAAATGTATAAAAAATATATCAATTTATACAAGATTTTTTTAAAAAGATTTTATTTATTTATTTGAGAGAGCTAGAGCATGAGCAGAGGGAGGGACAGAAAGACAAGAAGGTCCCTGTTGAGCGGGGATCTCAACACAGATCTTAATCCCAGGATCCCGAGATCATGACCTGAGCCTGAAGTCAGATGCTTAACCGATGGAGCCACCAGGCACCTCAATACCAGATTTGGTAACCCGTTACAAACAGAAATACTTGGGGAAATTGTGCGAAAGCAGAATTATGCATTCTACAAATATATTCTCCAGGATCAATAGCCTCTTACTGGAGAATTTTAAATATTAACTTCAGATATGGAATTACAGATAAAGGGTTGCAGCAAAAACTAACTCTTAAAAATGTCATGGCTCTGAATCCCAATTTTACTGATATTGAAATAGTGTCTAAGGAGTATGTAGTAGAACTAACACTTGGTTTATTTTAATAATTGAATACCGACAACTAGCTCTGGTCAGGGGACTATTGCTTTTACTTATGCAGAACATAAAATGAAAAGACAAATACTCGTTTGCAAAGTATATGCCCCTTGTTTTTATGTATGAAGCGTTGTAAACATTATAGTGTGATTGAGGCTTCTAAATATCTCAAGATATAAGAGGACATAACAGATGAAGTTAAAGAGATATACTCATTATTTCTAGGAGAGCAATTTCACAAGAAATCTATTTTAAATGATGATTCTTTATGGCTCCATAATATTTCTATATTGTATTATAATATTTATGATATTATAATATGAAATATAATATTTAACATGGTAGAGCTATCAACAGTGCCATCATGTAGAGTATTACTAAATACCATTTAATATAATATTAAATATAGTATTTAACATGATAAAGCAATCTGTAATATTTAAGATATTATAATATTAAATATAAGAGGTCAATTTAAATTTGGCGAAATGGTAAGCAGGATCGGTAATAATGACTCAAAATACCATATTACTATTATAAGTATACTATCTAGGGCTATACTGATATCTGAAATAGATTAAATAATAAATTTTAAATATACATGACAATCATGAGAACACTATATATACATTAATAAAAATGAGGTATATTTTGAATGAATATAAAGTAAGATAAGATAAAGCTTACAGAAGTTATAAAAATGACATTAAAAAAACCATACTCCTTTTGACAGGGATTTGCTTAATTTTCATTGTTCAGTTGAATGCATGTACCATGAAAATGACTTCCTAAGCCACAAAGTCAGTCAAATATCTGTTTAGAAATTATCATACTAATCCTTATGCCATTGCTCTATGTGCAGAATTTTTAATAGTTACAAATGTTGGGGCGTCTGAGTGGTTCAGTGGGTTAAAGCTTCTGCCTTCAGCTCAGGTCATGATCTCAGGGTCCTGGGATAGAGCCCCGCATTGGGCTCTCTGCTCAACAGGGAGCCTGCTTCCCGCCCCACCCCGCCTGCCTCTCTGCCTAATTGTGATCACTCTCTCTCCCTCTGTCAAATAAATAAATAAAATTTAAAAAAATAGTTACAAGTGTTAATAATGACAAGAGTCTCTAAGACGAGCTGAACTGTTGGTAAAAAGCTTATGTTGTTAAGCTCCCTTAAATATCAGAAATGTAAAAACAAGTGTACAAATGTAGAAAAGCAATCATAAAGAAATGCCAAGTCATGTTTTTTTTTTAATTTTTTATTCAAGTTCAATTAACATACAGTGTTATATTAGCTTCAGGTGTACAATATAACGATTGAACAATTCTATACATTTCTCAGTCCTCATTAAGGTAAGTGTCTTCTTAAGACCCTTTATCTGTTTGAACCATAATTTTAGTATAGCCTGTTTCAGAATGGTCTTAAATAGGGATTTTTTTTATTTAACTGTAATTAATGATTTTTCTGAATTGAACTAGAATCCAGAAAATATATAATGAAAACAGAATCTATTGGCCATATGACTTTAAATTTTCATACATATATAATCCCATTCTGGCATATTTTTGGTACTAAATTTTGGAAGTCTTTATCTTTAAATATACTATTTAAAAAATGTACCTGAGAAATACGATGGCTCAGACATTTCTTTTTAAAGCACAGTTTGCCTTCTTATTTATCAATAATCTTAGAGGAGGAAAAGTGAGCCATAATTTTACTTCATATAATTACAATATAATGTAACTTATGAGACCAAACAACTGTGTTTAAAAATGCAGATCTTCCTTTGAAGGCAAAAGGAACAAATTCTAACATCAGTAAGGTAAGTCATAAACTAGGCATCCTTATCCTGATTTGTAACATGTCTATACAAATAACAAGGGGCTGGTACATAAATCTTCAATGAATAATAACTCTTTCTACTAATAGTTGTATAACTTAATCAAGTCGTTTGACCCTTCCTGATCTAATAATAATGGCCACTATAGCATCTTTCAATTCCAAGATTCTAATATTGAATCTGGCTTTCAGGACATCTAATCAAGGCTTCAGAGGTGGTTCATAGTATTAAAATTTAGTAGAGGTCACCATCTAGTGGCCTTTTATTGAACTGTTCCAATATCTGAAAAGTGATTTTATCAGTGTCAACAAAATGGAACACTGATCAATTCATAAAACCCTTTGCAGTTATAAGAATTACCTCTGCCAATACTGAAGCAAGCTATCCTGTTCTTGGTACCCTAGAGTACAGAGGAGGATGGTTCATGCAATAAGAACAATTTGACTAAAGTATTTTTTTGACAAAAACATTTTTAAAGAGAATAACAATTTGACAATAATATTTTAGAGAATAACATAATAGAAAACTCAATTAATTATAATAAAGTAAGCAAAGAGTAAGTATTTTCTATGTGTAGTTTATCTGCCAGTAAATCCCATTTGTGTTTTTTCTACAATATATGCAGAGTTCAACTCCTATCTACTCTGCTTTCTCCCTAGTTCAAGTGACCATCATCTCCCAGCTGAAATATTCAGAACCTCTATCTGGTCTTCCTGCTTTTATCTTTGCCTTCAGCTTCCAACAATACTCTAGTCTTAATACAGACTGAACCTTTGAAAATGTAAGTCAAATCACATCAGTCTTTTTCTCCACTTCTCCCAGGGCAAAATCAAACTTCTAAAAATGTTCTTAAAGTTCCAATTTGACCTGTTCCCAATTATCTGTGCTCACTTTTTACTCTTCCTCTGTCTTAGCTCAGTACACACCATTCCTTAAACACATGGGATGTGCTCCTAATCTAAGGCTTTGCACTGGTTGTAATCTATTCCTGAAATTCTCCACTATCTCCATGGCTAACTACAAGTTTTCACTCATATGTCACTTTCTTATTTAGGCCCACCCTGACCACCCTATTTAAAATTTCATCTTGTCCAACCTCTGATGCCTAACTGGCACTCTCGGTTTTCCTTTTCCTTCAAGATTAATAGAAACTAGACTCATTAATTTATACTCTTTTTAAAAAGTAAATGAAATGCATAAGTGTCATGGGCTATAAAAGTGTCATTAAAAATGAAAGATAACTTACATCTAGAATGGTTAGAAAAAGCTTGATGAAAGAAATGAGATTTGAGTTGTCTTTTGTGCATAACTGTGGGTCAAATAAACAAAAGCCTGGAATATTTGCAAGTAGTTTTGACTAAGAGCATAGAGCATAATCCATATTCTGAATATAATTTGTCAACACTGTTAGTAGAGTACCAATTAAATTCAAAAGGAAGATTGTAGCATACCTTTTTTTGTATATGATGAATTAGCCTAAAGAAAAACACTGAGAATAATTCAAAGATAAATATTAAAAATATTTTTTAAAAAATCTGTTTGAAGCCATCAGAGACCTGTCAAAACTGCTAACTCAAAAGAACAAATTCCAGGAGAAAAAAAAAAAATCTCATGAAACAAAAATCTGTAAAGAGAGGCAAAAAATCTGAGTAGAATGCTATGCAATTTAAGTAGGCTTGGAAAACAAAAATTGGAGTTAAGAACTACCAAGGAAGATGGACTCTGGGAACATTCCAGGCACTGAGTAGGGACCCTGAAGAGCGACTCCCTAAGAGTAATAGAAAACAGGAGAAAGAGCAGACCTCACATTTCTATCACAAAGATAGAAATTCAGGTACACGTCAGATCAGATAAGAAGATGAAATGATCCCAACTAATTCCAGAAGAAAAATTAATTCCTTCTAGGAAAAGATAACCTTACTCAGGGCCTTAAATTGTTTCTACAATGCCCAAAACAATATTGAGCATAAATAATAAGTCACAAGCATTCCAGGAGACAAGATCACATGAGCAAAAACTAAGAGAACAAATATATCCTAGAAAAGTAATTATAAATTATCAAGATATTATAGTTATCAGATATAGATATTAAAATAACCATGAGTTAATATG
This sequence comes from Procyon lotor, assembly GCA_028646535.1. Taxonomy (NCBI): domain Eukaryota; kingdom Metazoa; phylum Chordata; class Mammalia; order Carnivora; family Procyonidae; genus Procyon; species Procyon lotor. Next base: position 10,536,378 of record CM053608.1, read on the forward strand.
TTAAAGAAAATTTTTAAAGGTTGAAAAATTTCAACAAATAATGGAAGCCTATAAAAATAATCAAAAATATCTGATGAAAGTTAGAAGATATTTTAACTGAATTATATTAAAAATATGGAATATCGAAAATGTGAAATGCACCTGAAGCTATGTTTACAGGAAAATCTGTGACATTATTTAAAAAGAAGAAAGGCTGAAAAATCAATGCTATAAGCTTCTCTATCAAGGAGCTAGAAAAAACAGCTAAATCAAACACAAGTAAAATGGGATACAATAAATAATTAAGAAAAAGCAGAATGTAACGACAGAAAATAAAGGAAAGAAACAAAGAGGCAGAATTATCAAACCAAATGTGGTCTTCATGAAAAAGAAAATCTAATAAAAAATTAACTACTGATAGGAACAACCAACATGGAAAGCAGGAAGAGAAGGGGGGAGAGAGAATGAATTACCAATATCAGAAATTAAAAAGATGGTATTGGAACAAATTATATAGGCAGTGACAACACATGAAGTGAGGATTCTAAGTTACCTTTTATGGACTGACCCTTCCAGGTACAAGTACTAAGCATTGGAAACAACAGTGCCCTCCTGCCCCTCAAAAAATCCTACCTAAGGGCACTGAATAAATGACCAAAGGCAAGCAACTAGCAGAGAGAAGTTCACATTTGCAAGACAAGAATAGCAAGCAGGAAGCGAATTTCCTAGTTTTCAAAACTTCTAACCTAAGGACAGTTTCCAGTCCTAATTATGTCAGCAGGTAAAACACCAATTGAAAACCTAGAGTAAGACAGGACAGAGATTATGACAACTAGAGCTGCTTAAATATGAGAGAGAAATCTTAGAAAAGAGAAGGCCAAGAGGATAAACATTTTCCATATCTACAGCTGACTCCAGAACCACACTGCGTGTTTCAAACAGCACAGCTAGAGAAAATAAATTAACTGAACTAAACTGAGATCTGAATGGCCCTTTAAGAGACAGGCTTTATAGGTTTTTGTTGGTTTGAGTTCTTAACAAAGTTATTTGCCTGTGAGAACAAACTGGAAAAAACAACAACAAAAAAAACTCTTCAAGGTAATATAACACAATCCAAAGACCCATTCAAAATATCCATGATACAATATAAAAGTACTTTACATATGGGGAAACAAGAAAAGATGACTCATCCTTAGGAGAGAAGGTAGTCAACAAAGACATAGCCTAAAATGACCAGATGCTGGAGTTAACAGATAAAAATTTTAAACTTGTATATTAAGGATCATTGATATGAAGGAAAGTATTCATAATGAATGAAAAGTGGGAAATATCAGCAGAAAATACAAACTCTAGGAAAGAACCAAATGGGTGTGCCGGGGTGGCTCAGTTAGTTAGGTGTCTGCCTTCAGCTCCGGTCATGATCCCAGGATTTTGGGATAGAGCCCCACATCAGGCTCCCTCCTCAGTGGGGAGCCTGCTTCTTCCTCTCCCTCTGCCTGCTGCTCCCCCTGCTTGTACTCTCTCTTTCTCTCTCTCTCTCTCTCTCTGAAATAAATAAATAAAATCTTTAAAAAAGAAAAGAAAAGAAAGAACCAAATGGAACTAAGAAGATCAAAACTAAAAAAATTCACTCAGTGAATCTAACATTGAATTTAAGATGACAGTGAGATGAGGGGCACCTGGGTGGCTCAGTGAGTCAAGCGTCCAACTCTAGATTTCAGCTTGGGTCATGATCTCAGGACCATAAGATAGAGCCCCAAGTTGGGCTCTATGCTCAGTAGGGAGTCTGCTTGAGATTCTCTCTCTCACTCTCCTGCCCCTCCCCCACTCATGTGTGCATGCACATGTGCGTGCACTCTCTCTCTCAAAATAAATAAATAAAATATTTTTAAAAAAAGATAACAGTGAAATGAGCCAGTAAACTTAAAGAAAAATTAATAGAAATTATCCAATTTGAAAAATAAAGAAGAAATAATTGGTGGGGGAACAGAGTCTTGGAGAATTATGGAACAATATAAAAATATTTAATATATATGTAATAGTATGAGAAGCAAAGAGAAGAGAGAATGAAGCTAAAAACTATTTGAAGAAATAAGGCTGAAGTTTTTTAAAATTACTGGAAGAAATTAATTTACAGATCTCAGTCTCAGAAATTCCTAGCAGGAAATTATATATATAAAGAACTGTGCATAGGCACATCATAATCAAACAGCTGAAGATTCAAAGATAAACTGAAAGCAGCCAAATTAAAAATAACAATGTAATAATGACATTTATTCATTAATGAATAAATTAATGGATTTATTGATTAAATAATATTAAATAATATAATTATATTATATTTAAATATAATAAAATTAAATAATATTACATTCAGAAAAATGAATTATTGGAATAACTACTAATCTCCAGTAAGATACAATCATATTTCAAAGTAATTAAAAACTAATCGACCCAGAATTGTATATCGTGAAAATTACCCTTTAAGAATAATGGTGAAATAAAGAATCTTTCAGGTTCTGAAAAGGAGAAAAATTCTTTTCTCCTTTCTGTAGGAGAAAAATTCACTTTCAGCAGCTCTACCGTAAAAGCTTTGTTCAAGGAAATCTTTAGCTTGAAGGGAAATAATATCAGATTAAAGACTTAGATCTTCAAGAAGGAAAAAAAAGATCTTCAAGAAGAAATAATATCAGTGTAAATAAAAAAGACTATTTTCTTTTATTTTCTTTAAAGTAAACACATACACAGTAGATAAGTGATATCTAGATAGATAGATTAGACTTGAAAATTTTTAAATCTGCTCAGCAAAAGACACATAAGAAAATAAATAAGCAAGCCACAGACAGGAAGAAAAAATTTACAAATATATATCTGACAACTGAGTTGTAACCAGAATGTGTAAAAAACTTTCACAGTCAGTAATAAAAAAAAATAGAGAAAATAAAAATGGGCCAAAGAAATGAACAGACACTTCTTCAGAATAGATATTCAAAGGCCAGTAAGCACGAGAGAAGATGTTCAATGTCAGAATCAAAATTTTTTTTTTCTGTAAAGACCCAGGTAACAAATATTTTAGACTTTTCAGGTCATACATTATCGAAACTACTCAACTCTATTGTAGCCCAAAACAGCATAAACACATAAACAGATGCCCCAATAAAACTTTATAAAATCAGACCATACATCATATTTAGCCTGGAAGTCATACCTTTCCAACTCCTGCTCATCATCATTAGCCATCAGGGAAACACAAACTGAAACCACAATAAGGCAAAACTAAATACTGACCAGAAAAGCTAAAACGAAAAAGAAAAGCTAAAATATTCTTTACTGAGAATAAAGAAGAGCTATTGGAAAAGATATGAAGCAAATGGAATCCTCATTCATTGTTCGCAAAAGCAAATTGCATAACCACTTTGGAAAAAGGCTTGACAATTTCTTATAAAATCAAACATACACCAACGCTATGACCGGCATTTCCACTTCTAGGAAGTAATCAAGAATAATGAAAACACATATCAATGAGCGACTCTTAAAAGAATATCTGTTACAGCTTTATTCTTAATAGCCAAAAGAGTAAATACTGTAGGGGCGCCTGGGTGGCTCAGTGGGTTAAAGCCTCTGCCTTCGGCTCAGGTCATGATCTCAGGGTCCTGGGATTGAGTCCCGCATCAGGTTCTCTGCTCAGCAGGGAGCCTGCTTCCCCCTCTCTCTGCCCGCCTCTCTGCCTACTTGTGATCTCTCTCTTTCTGTGTGTCAAATAAATAAATAAAATCTTAAAAAAAAAAGTAAATACTGTATAATTTCATTTATATGAAGTTCTAGAACAGGCAAAGCTAATCTGTTCTGGAAAAAAATCAAAATAATGGTTTCCTCTGAGGATGGTGTAGACAGGAATTGACTGGGATGTAAAATTAGGGAACTTTTGGGATTGGTGATAATATTTACTATCTGTGATTGGGGTTTGAGTTATTCAGGTGTGTACATGTTTGTCAAAATTCAGCAAATGTTCATTCATGATCTGTGCACTTCATTATTATTACACATTTCATTGTAGGTAAATTTGACCTTAAGAAGAAAAAAATACAAAGTATTGAATTCTGATTAATGATATACGTGCTGATGTAATTAAGAGAAAATATATGGATACCTTCAATCTGCTTTGAAATATAAGCTAATAGATTGATGAATAAAATAAGCATTATAAAAATGCCAATGATAGAACCTAAGTGGTAGGCATACGAGTATTCACTGTAAAAATCCTTTACGTGTTTCTGTATATTTTAACATGTTTCACAATGAAATACTGGAAAAACATATGAGAGAATATCCTGAACAACTTTAAGGCAATATATTTGGAAATTTAAGTGGCAAAATTTTTAGAAAATACAAATTTCCCTGCCAAATAGAAGAATTAATAGAAAATCTGAGTAGTCCACTATTATTAAAGACAGTGACTCTGTTATTTAAATTTTTCCCATTAAAAATACTATGGATAATCACAGTGGTGACTTTTCTAAAGCATTTAAGCAAAAAACAATGCCAATCTTGCATAACTTATTCCAGATAATAGAAAAATAGCAAACACTTCCTAACTTCGTTTATGAGACCCACATAACATTGATACCAAAATGTGACAAGGCTATCACAAGAAAAGACTATTAGAGTCTAATTTCTCTCATGAATGTAGATGCAGGAGCTCTAGGGTCAGGGTCCTGTGTAAGGGTACAGCCTTCGAGGCTCATACTTACTGAATCATTATCTCTGAGCACGGAGCCCAGTGAGAGAAGCATTTTCAATTTTTTCTATATAACTCAGATGCAACAGTTTAATAGAGAAGCATTTGTGAACACTTGTTTTTCAAGCTTTCTAGGTAACTGAGTTAAGGGAAATAATTGGTAGGCTGTTAATATGCAATGATGCATGCATATCCAACAGTTTTAAAAACACAAATTAAAGGTATACATATGAACTATAATAGTATTTGTTTGCTATTTGGGAGGAGGGAATATAGAGGACATCATTGGGGTGTGTATGTCCAGTTCGTAAGCTCTCTCTGTCCTGTTTCTCTGGAAACATCCTGCTCCCATCTGCAGGGGGTAGACTCCTAAGAGCTAGATTCTTACAGGTTGAGGAATAGAATTTTCAGCTACTAACCAAGGTTTTCTCCCCCTTGACACTTGACTACCCAAAAAATCAATTCACAATACTTCATCTCTTTGATTACCTCGGAGAGGATTAGTACTGTTAGCAAGCATACATAGAAAAAGAAAAAACCTAACGCTTAGAATTTCTAGCTGGATTATTAAATATATGGAATAGAGGAAAATAAATAGGTAAAAACCTTGGAAAACAGTTGTTTTATTGTAATTCACTAGATATACTGAGAGGGATAAGTGTGTTTTGTTTTGGGGTGCCTGGGTGGCTCAGTGGGTTAAAGCCTCTGCCTTCAGCTCAGGTCATGATCTCAGGGTCCTGGGATTGAGCCCCGCATTGGGCTCTCTGCTCAGCAGGGAGCCTGCTTCCCCCCACTCTCTCCGCCTGCCTCTCTGCCTACTTATGATCTCTCTCTTTCAAATAAATAAAGTCTTTAAAAATAGAAAGTGTTTTGTTTGTTTGTTGGAATTTCAAAATGCCGAGTCTAAAGGACTCAAAAATATATCTTTTTACTGGAAAGAACAGTTTTGGGAAAAATGAACCACAGTCTATGAGTCATGTCCTTGTCAATATGGGCAGCCATACAAAATAACATAGCCTACATAGCTTACGCAACAGACGCTTGTTTCTCATAGTCTTAGGGACTAGGAAGTCCAAGATGAAGGGGCCAGCCCAATCTGGGGCTGGTGAGAGCTTCCTAGCTTGCAGGTGACCCTCTTCTCACTGTGTCCTCACTTAACTTCTCCTCAGTGCACACTCGCAAAGATTGGAAGAGAGAGCAACTTCTCTTCCTTTGCTTCCTCCAGCCACTAAACATATCAGGCAGCTGCCCTGTTCATGACTTCATCTAAACCTAATTACCTCCCCATCTTCAAATACCATCCGTTGCACCGAGTGTCAGAGCTTCAAGGTATGGATTTGAAGGAAAATGACACAAACATTCAGTGCATAACAAGTCTATTATCAGAAGCAGTGCAAAAAGAACTTTTGGAGAGGCAAGGAGAAGAACTATAAAGTACGTGACTAAGGAGGGCACATATCGCTTGGAGCACTGGGTGTGGTGCATAAACAGTGAATCTTGGAACACTGAAAAAATAAAACAAAATTTAAAAAAATAAAATAAAATAAATAAAACTAAAAAAACAGTATGACTAGTAAGGGTTTTAGAGAAACAATCATCACTCCATCTCTGCCTGTGATGGGTTATAGATTAATTTAGAGAATCCCAGAGAAGCTGGTATCCACTCTTAGCTCCCTGGGGTCCTAATGGGGAAGATGACAGCCCCCTTTGAGAAACCCTGGGTGTCCGATGGGCAAAGTAGAAGTGGGGATGGTAGACATTGGTACATCTGGGTCTAGGCCACTTGATAAACAGCCTACCCTCAAGAGGCTTTTACAACTCCAGGATTAGGGGAGAGCATTCAGTATTGTTCTGTATCCCTGAGACAGATGGGAAAGTACCTGAATGAAAGGCAGTAGACCAGAGGGGACACAACAAAAGGAAAAACCATTCCATTAACAAATGTTGCATAGACCACATGAGCCAGATTTTTATGGTAAGAGCCCTCAGCAGTGGAGACAAGGAAGGAAAGGGGATTGTCCTAAAAACAATTGAGAAATATGCATCAGCAGATGTCAGCAAAGACCAGAACTTGATCAAGGTTCAGAGGCCCTCTTCTTCCAATACCCTCCATAGTATATGACCCCCATCCCCACCCTATGCCCTTTCCAACCTTAGAGAAAAGTCCTAAGGAAGAGGAAAACAGAGATCTGAAATCACAAAATTTAAATTATTTTGTTAAAGCAGGTCAAACTTTTACACTGACATTCAAAATTTTACACAAATCTGCCTCAAGTCATTGACCTCCACAAATGTGGCTTGTGCATATTGTCTGATAACTTGTCTTCGGAAACCCCTGCAATTGTCCAACTATGCCTTACTTATATCACTAACACCTAACCCACTGACTAATACATGGTGGGTGGTCGGTCAATGCTTCTGAGTAAACTAATGAACCAGATCTGTAGATGAATAAATTCAACCAAAACTGTGTCTTCTTTAGGACTCTAAGTATCAAAAAGATAACCAAGATCAAGGATATGTGTCTACTGTTTCATGAAGGTGAGATGTAGCAAGCTTTTATAGGTTCTGGTGCTCCTGCTGCTTCAGTGGGGAATGTACATAGAGGACGGAAATGCATTACAGAGAGCAAAAGTGGTAACACAGTGGTCTTCAGCTGTGTTGTCAGGCTCAAACCAATATTTTTGCTCCCTCTTGCACAGATTACTATAATGCTTCCACACCAGTAAGTAAGTTTTAGTGGGTGATTACCATGAAAATGCAAACTATTATTATTGGTAATAACCTGGTATCATTATCTTATTTTTCAGTATTTATTAAAGTAAGGCAAAAAAATCATATCTGGAAAACAACTTTTTATACATCTTAAGTGTGTTAAGTTTGAGAAATTCATATGGTTCAACACACAAGTTTCACTTTTCTCAACTATGCTATCTTTATTCTCTAAATTTGAAATGTCCAGCAATTGACTTTGGGTGCAATAGACAACCCATCGTACTCTAAGATTTTCAAAATAATATATTTGTGGAGTCAGTGATCACAATAGATATCCATTTAGATACAAAAAAATAAAAATTTAAAAGGTCAATATTTACAGCTTAGGAAATTTTTACATTTAGTATATTTACATTTAGATTTTGACATTTTACACTTAATATATTTTACCCTAGAAGAAGTAATTTAATCTTTCATATTTTTCCCCAAATCATCCCCAATATATCTGCTCAACATATTTGTATTGATTTTGTTAATGCTTATCAATGTAACACTCCCCTTCCTGGTTTTCACCATTTCCATCTATTTTCCATTGTATTCACAAACTAAGACAAAGAAACACTAGCAACTATCTTTGGAACAATAAGTTTTAATTCCTTCTCCAGCACAAATTTCTATATTTAAAAAAAAAAAAATCAATGTTTTAGGATTGGCAAATAAACTTCAATTAAGCATTCTCTTATTCGAGTTTATTTTATTTATGACTATTACCCATGTTTCAGTCAGTGGCTAATAATTTCTTTTACTTAAATAAACCTGAAATTTAACTTCAAATGATCTGAAAAAAAAACCAGATCTGGCTTTTACAGATTAATTTTTATAGTAAGAACTACTTTACTTCTGAATAATTTACACAGTAATTTTTGTAATGATGAATTTAGCATAAAGACACTCTAGCTATGTTCAGTGTATGTCTGATACACTCACTTACTCTGTAAATGAAGACAGCAAGCAGTATTATAACAAATATAAATAATGAAGACTTCCATAATTCGAAGGAATATTGTGTGTTGGTGTCTATCTGGAATTATTTATCACCAAAGCCATTCTTTACAATAGGTAAACATAATTTACTTTCTTATTTTTTTAATAATTAGATTAGAATATTCACCAATATCCTTCCTTTCCAGGCCTGAAGAAAACACAAAGGGTTGGTGGTAAAAAAAAAAAAAAAAAGAAAAAATTAATTCCCTCATGCACATTTGTATGATGGCGGACAGGTAGGTGAGGTTGTTAGGGATGGTCAACACTGCTGCTCACTTTTACTGATGGTTTCCAAAGCATCCCCACAAATCACAAAAGAAGGTATGAAATAGTTCTGTGAGAGAACTAAAATCTTGTTCTGGACTAATAAATAAGAATTGATCTCTTCATAAGCTCCACTGTCTCCTTTAAAAAAATATTTTTTCTGAATTTAACTAAAATTGCTCCCTTTACTTTTAAAATGTCCCTGAATCCAAGAATAGCTGCCAGTTTTACATCTTAGCCCTTCTTCCCTAACCCTTCCCTTCTTTAGCTGTGAAGAACTGGTTATTTCAACCTCAGCTTTACCTTGCTATTGATGCCTAACTAACTATAGCTGTGTCTGAACTCAGCCAAAAAATGCTTTTATATTGCTTCTTTTTTCCCCTGTGACAGGTTTCCTTTTAATATTATATGTGATGTTATTTCCAGTGAACTTTTTTGTACTAGAGTTTTTTTTCTTCTTCTAATTTTGTAAGCTTTCTTATTTTATCTGTGTCATCACACTCCTAAAGGATAGATTTTGTTATTTTGATTCACTTTGGAAATTAAAGAGTATAACATTGACAGTGTAAGCTAAAATCACTTCTATAACAATTCTTGATTTCATTAGATGAGATATATAATCTATAACCTTAAGACAAATAAAACTTCATTTTCCAACAAAACCCACGTTATCATCTTCTAAACAATTACTTTGATCTTTTATTTTTTCTCATTTTTATTCTCAGTTTTTTCTAATTATATTTTGTTACACCAGCCAAAATCTATACTTGTTGCCCATATTCTTCTTGAGTGTCTTCATAATCTACTTTAAAGATATTTTACATGAATGTAGTTATTATAATAAACCTATGAAAACTTAAATAATCAGTTTATGGCAAACAAAATGTCTCAGAGATTTTCAATGTTTTAATAAATTATGCAGCACCTTTTCTGCATCTTAATTTTAAATTAAAAACAGTTAAAGAAAATATCTTACCCCAAAAGTTTTCTGGCCATGGACTCCCTAAACTTGTTGTGTTATTAGCCATAATATCCACAAGAAATAGAAAAGACAGAAGAAAAAAAGGAAGAAAGAAAAGCCAGTATGTCCAAAAGAAGCACTTTGATCCTATGTCTTTGTGGTTCAGCAAGAGAAAAATAATTTTCACACAACCCCTCATATACTTGTGTTTGCATAAAAGGAAACAAGTGTATCATGTTTCCTGCTTTTATACTCAAATTAGCAACTGTTTTTCTTATCTTGGAATTCCACTTGGTTCCTGAGACACAAAACAATTTCCTTCTCGTCATTTCCTCAGCTAAATTACTAAGTTTCTTCCTCTGGGCCACCTCCAAACTGCTTTTGGGGTAAGAGACTCCTTTTCTTGTTCCTTTTCTAACTCCTACCGACATACCTAGGAAGATTCCAAAATCTCAGCTGCAGCACTCTGGGCTAAATTTATATAGAATAGAGAAAGAGATCACTTCTAACATTTGACGAGTAGATTTGTACAGTACGTTGAGAAGGGTGGGTGGGAAATTCTCGAAATCCATATTCTATTCAAGTACAATTAATTAATTTCACCTAATACTCATTTTTATAAATCTGTTATTTATTAAAATTCTTACCATGTGTCTTTTTCCATTTGGCATATTAATTTTAAAAAGTTATTCATGTCATTTCTTAAGTATTTATCTAAAATGCAATTTATGTTTCATTTTTTAATAAAAATTAAATTCAATTAAATACTCTTTCATTGGTATTTAAGTGTGAAAAGGATGATTTCCACAGTGAAAGAGACTGTTTAAAACCAAGCAAGGGAAACATAGATACAAACATTGATTGCAACAGAATATTCCGTGCTATATACAATGATCACAGTAATGTGAAAAACACAGTAATGTTTTTCATGGAGGAGTCTGAGAAAAGTGATGACTTCTGTCCTCCATGGAAAATTATGGAAATAATGGTACCAAAGGGAGAGAAAAAGAAGGTAGGACAGTCAATACGAATGAACAGAGGAGAATAATCATTGCAATCCACACACAGGATATTGTGGGTGTGACTATAGGAGAGAATGACATGAGACTTTCCAGGAGATGTAGATAAGTTAAAATTTCATGAGTCTTTCTTAGGTTTAGCTTTATTACTTTAGACCAGATCCTCTGAGCCTCGGGAACCCTTTGGAAATATACGTAGCAATGGCAGGCTGCGCTTAACTGCACTAACCTGCACTCAGACCTGATATGCTTTTCAACATTTGTTGAAATTTTTATAAAAATAGAAAATTAAAAGACCATCTTATATCAGAAAACCAGAATCTGAATGAAAGTATATTGAAATACTTCTAAATTCCTACAAAAACAGAGTGGGATTCTTAAATTATTAGCTCTATTTTTCAGTACACATTTTATATTAATATAGGCTGCCAGACTCAATAATACTAATTTTAAAAATGCATGCACTTTTATAAAGAATTATATAGAGCGCATTTACTCTAAAACAACAAACCCTGTAAGTGGAAGAGATGAGTTTAGGTTTGTGTGCAAGAAGTAGAGCGCGCTCCATTTCAGGACCGGGGGACAGGCTGAGACTTCCTGTCATTGTTTCATGTTTAATCACCTAGATTTTCTCCTCAGAAGTTTTCACTTTTGCAGATGGTCAGAAGCCGGTCAAAACCCTGAAGAAAAGTTGATCTCTAGCAATTTATGACCTAAGCATATTTTTCTTCTCTGTTAACAGCTTGTTGGGAACACGAGCTTTTTATCTGTGTGCCTAACGCACTTGGTAAGGATTTGTACTTTTCCTTGGCAGAGATCCATATAAATGAGTGTTTACGTCTACAGGATTTTTGAGTCCCATGACTTGTAATGCCAAAACAGGAAGTTGATTTTTATCTTTACAAAAATGTTAGGTCTGCTCTTCTACTGTTCATTATTTCACAAGTTGGGTCTTTAGATCTGGATTCTCCAGTAGTCATAAAATACGCTGGAGGTTTGCGTCTGGGTAGGATAATAACAGGATGTCCACCCCCCATTCAGGTGTCCACTCAGGTCACCCCTTCACAGTTATTCATTAGCCACCTGGCTTCAAATGTCCCCACTCCAACCATTGTCCCCTGAGCCTGAGGTATCATTTCCTTCAGAGCACTTATCACTCCCTGATATTATACTATTCTTTCTTTTTGCTTTGCTTTTCATTTCGTCTCTTTCACCAGAAGTTAAGTCCCATGGGATTTAGATCTTGCTCCTATCTGTTTCTCCTGTGGCTAATAGGGTGTTCTTAATAAGTCATCAATGCTATTAATAAACACAAAGTAACACAATAATAACAGGCTCTTAATAGATATTTATTAAATAAAGCAAAGAAGTAATTCCATAGGATCTGAAGATGAAAGTATTCTGGACATTCCAAGTCTGGTTAACAAAAAATGTCACCTGCATTTAAGTGCAAAAGTTTAAAAACCTCTATTAATAGGCATTTTAATATTTTAAAAATTTGACAAATAACTTGAGACAGAGTCAAATGACATAAAAGAACATTGTCACACTTCAGGGAAGATGCATATTTGACTTTAAACCTCCTTTTTTAGCTTTCTCTTTTAAAATTGTCATGGGTTTTGTCTTCCCCATATGAAATTAATCCAAACAATTTAGTTAAAGTAAGGGGATTCTCAGAACACATAAAACATGAAAAATTTAAATCTATTTGAAAAAAATCAAGTTTTTAAAAAGTCACTTGGAGGATAAATTAAAATGTAAATATATTATTTTAACATATTTATGCCCCTTTTTTCCTTCTTGTTTACATGGCATGAAAGTTCGGCTTCTTTTTCCTTTCTCCTTAAATGCATTCCCTTGAGAGGGGGTTGACAATACAGAGAGAGACAAAAGTAGAGGTCAGGTTATGTGTCTGAAAATCTCACTGCTGTTACAACTTACAGTGCAAATAAAGATAATTTTCT
>CM053608.1:10549561-10589543 GCA_028646535.1 Procyon lotor
GAACGGAGTCTCTCTACCTTGACAACTCCGGAGAATGTTGGAACATGAACATGCCTCTTTTGAGTAAAAGTACAAGAGATGTAGGAATGAAAATAAGGAGATTAACGGTAAGTAGGTACATCTTGCTGTCCGCTGCCCATTTCCCCCACAAGTCTCCAACCTAAGAATACCTGACAGCTAGATAACCAAGCATTTCCCACACCATCTCCCATTCCCCATCCTCCATCACCACTCCTACCACTCCTCCCTCCTCCCTCCTGAAAATGGTGGTTTCCTTTTTCCAGAGGTTTGTGAACTCTCTGGGGAGATGTAGGGCACCCAGTCTGGGGGTCCATGTTCGAAAACAAAGCTCCTGGACTCCTGCCTTCATGGGATTTCACAGAGCAATATCCATCACCTCATCCACTTCTAGACAAGCAAAAGCCTTATCTGAAAACTGGGAGCTTGAATATCTGGCACATAGGGTTGTAAACATAACTTTACAATATATGATAGGCTATGCAAGATTTGGTTAATAAAAATCCAACAATAATAATAGTGAGAAATCTAAGATGCCTTTGGCTGGCAGTGGCATGAACAACATGGTAACCCAAGCAAGCAAACCAAATACTAAACTCGAAATTCGTAAGGTTAAGAAATCAAAACCCAAGGACAACCAATCACAAAAAGTTAGCAAGCCTTTTCCAAACAAGGCAAATGCTTAAGGTATAGCCCATCAAATAATTTCCTTGCTTTGTTTCCAGACTTCCCGGCAGAAAGAAGTCTTTTCCCTAGCTCCTGAAGGGAGAGCAGAGCGCTCTAACCATTTCCAGTTTGGTGCTACCCCATTGGAATTGGTTTTTGCTCAAATAAACTCCAACTGTTTTAATAAGAATGTGTGTGTGTGTGTGTGTGTGTGTGTGTGTGTGTGTGTGTGCGCGCACACGCGCATGCACATTTTGGAGTTTTGTTTTTGCAAATCTTGAGGACAGAACAAATAGAGAGTAGGGTTAAGGATTGTGGGTGGGCACGGCGGTGTCCTGGCTTAGTGATGAAGGAAGGCACTGCATGCTGGACGCTTTTTTTCTCACCCTGTGCTCTGTCTGCCCCTCTGCCCCATGCAGGTTTTCACTTGGCCACAGAGCACACCATAGTCTCACTTGCACTGGGACTCACAGTCAGACTATCACTTGCTCAAGTTCTTTTCTGTTCTCTGCCGTGACAGCAAGGCAATTGTTAAAATTAGTACCAGGAAGCTCATTCTTGCTCTCAGATACTTGGGACATTGAAAATGACTCTAGGAGAGTCAGGAGGAAAGCATTCTTTTTGCTTTTCCTCTTCCCAAATCTCCTCCTTGCAGACCTTTATGTCAACATTCAGGCACTAAAAATGTACCTTTGTGACCTTGGCCAAGTCATCTAGCCACAATGATCTTTTTTCCTCACCTGTATCATGAAGTTCAACAACTTAACCTAAAGCCAGTATTCCTAAACTCTGTTTGCCTTCAAAATTTATTTTACATGATGATCTGGTGCCCAATGCTGAAAACGTCCTACAATATAACCCTCCTATGGGAAACATGAGAGCTTCATTTTTATCTTTCAAATGCTTTTTAATTTGGTAGATTATAAATTGTATTTCCTCTTAAATATAACAATTTGGTTATAAAGTTTGCATTCTTTTTTAAATATGTTTTCCAGTAACCTGTAACTTTTTATTAATTTCCTGTTTGTATTCGTATCCCACTCACTGAGTGAGTTCCTTCCTGTTTTAGGACCTGGCATGTGCTTTGCTCTTTATTTATTGCAGGCATTTACCTCGTTGGCTATTTGCCAATTGGTTTCCTTCTTCTATTCCTTCCACTCCTTCCTGTCTTTCTCTCTCTGAACTTAAATTTCTTCATGTGCTGGGGTGATAATAATACCCACCCCACATAGCTGAGAAGTGATTTAATGAAAGGACTCCTATAAAGCATTTAGATCCTGAGGTCAATACATGGTAACTATAATTACTCCCCACCTCTAGGAAGCCCTATTATTAATGTCTTATGAAATGACTTGGATTAGGAACTCTCTTAAGAGCTGTTCTAGCTATTATTTTAATCTAATTTTATGGTGATTATTTCCTAATTATAATGAGTTCTTACATTATAATGAGTTCTCATTTTTTTAATGTCAGGTTATTAATCTGAGACGATAATGAAATAAAGTTAAAATGAAACACAGTAGTGGGCTTCAACAAGGAGGTAACTGGTTTTGTTAAGGACCCAAATACAAATTTTAGTAGAAATTATATAAAAATAACTTCAAAATTACATGAGTAATAGAAACAGAAAAAAGAAACAGCAAAGCAAAGGTAGAAAATATTATTCAGTGAATATTAAATCTTGAACATAATGCTATTTCTTACATTGTGACAGTGGCATGCTTTTATAATTCTGAATAATTTAAAATAAATTTTACCTTGAAGAAATATACTTAAACAATAAAAGGATAAAGATAGTTTGTATTTTCCTATAGGTGGAAAAAAATTTCTATCACATGTACCTGTCTGGAGACCATTCATGACTCATGAAAACTTATGGCTAAGCAATTCACATAAATTGTCCAGATAGAAAATATGCTCAGTTCTCTACCAAATGTACTTGTTAGTTATAAATAAAATGCTGCCTAAGATTTAAAATGGTGTTATTACACTAAGAGAAATATAATACTCTAAGTAACTAATTTTTTTTCTCCAACTTTTTCTTCCATTAGCCTCTTACCCTGTCTCTTAAAGGTCATTAGAATTTTGAAAACAAAAAGCAAGCTGGTGCTAGAGTGGTTGTTTTTAAGTTTTGTTAAAAGACTCATTTCCTCTTACTTGGTTCACACCCTAAGAGAAGAATTCCATGGGAGGAGACAGTAGAGCAATGTCCTTGAAAATCTCCGTATAATCAGTAGAATTGTACTCCCCTGGGAGTGATTTTTTTTTTTTTTAATCATCACAGTTTACTTTAGTGGATAACAAATGTCCATACAGCCAAAACTCAATGTCCAAATGCTTCATCTTATAACTAAGATTGTGTTATAAACTCTAAAGTACAAACTTTTGTTTGGAACATCTCTTTTTTGTTATTATTGTAAGCTGAATTTGCCCTTATCAAAATATTTTTATATTTATCATCATTTAGTCAATCGATGTACTTCTCAAAAGATAATTATAGTATCTTTTTAATAAAACACATGGGTTCATTATTTAAAGGAACCTCTAAGGTATTATTTTTGGTAAAGTAGTGATTCACTTTACACTGTAAAAAAATCAAATAAGTCATATTTTAAAAACAAGATAGAAATGTATTATATGGGTTCCTATTATATCTTTACAAAATTTTAAGATTTTTGTTATTTTAAACAGATTTTATTGTATGTTTTAGCTGTTAAACATATTTTATCAAAAAATAATTTTATTATTTTTTAATTTGTTTTATTTTTTTTTAATTTTTAATTTATTTTTATTTTTTACTTTAACTCCAGTATAGCTAACATACAGTGGTATATTATTTGCAGGGATACAATATAATGATTCATCACTTCTATACATCACCTAGTGTTCATCACAACAAGTGCAATCCCTAATCCCTGTCCCCTATTTCACCCATTCCCTAAACCCCCTCTCTTCTGGTAACCACCAGTTTGTTCTCTATAATTAAAGTCTGTTTTTTTTTTGTTAGTCTCTCTTTCTCTTTTTTTTTCCTTTGTTTGTTTGTTGTTTCTTAAATTCTACATATGAGTGAAATCATATGGTATTAGTCTTTCTCTAATACTATGCTTATATTATACTCTCTAGTATAGATGGATCCACAACATAGCAAATGGCAAGATTTCATTCTTTTTTATGGCTAAGTAATATTCCAGTGTGTGTGTGTGTGTGTGTGTGTGTGTGTGTGTGTGTGTACCACCTCTTCTTTTCTTTCTTTCTTTCTTTCTTTCTTTCTTTCTTTCTTTCTTTCTTTCTTTCTTTCTTTCTTTTTTTTGACAGAAAAAGAGAGAGAGATCACAAGTAGGCAGAGAGGCAGGCAGAGAGAGAGGGGGAAGCAGGCACCCTGCTGAGCAGAGACCCCCCCCATGCAGGGCTTGATCCCAGGACCCTGAGATCATGACCTGAGCCGAAGGCAGAGGCTTTAACCCACTGAGCAACTCAGGAGCCCCTCTTTTTGTATTTTTTATCTAAGTTTTTATTTATATTTAAATTAGTTAACATATAGTGTAGTATTGGTTTCAGAAGTAGAATTTAGTGATTCATCACTTACATATAACACCCAGTGCTCATCACAACAAGCGCCCTCCTTAATATGAGGATATTTAGCCCAACCTCCTCCTAACCTCCCCTCTAGCAACCCTCAGTTTGTTCTTATAGTTAAGAGTCTCTTATGGTTTGCCTCTTCCTCTGTTTTTATCTTATTTTATTTTTCCTTCCCTTATACTATGTTCATCTGTCTTGTTTCTTAAATTCCACGTTATGAATGAGATCATATGGTATTTATCTTTCTCTGGCTGACTTATTTCACTCAGCATAATATACTCTAGTTCCATCCCCATCATTGCAAATGGTTTGGCTATTGTTGATAATGCTGCTATAAACACTGAGATGCATGTACCCCTTCCAAGCTATATTTTTGTATCCTTTGGGTAAATACCTAGTAGTACAAATGCTGGGTCATAGGGTAGTTGTATTTTTAACTTTTTGAGGAACCTTCATACTCTTTTCCAGAGTAGCTGCACCAGTTTGCATTCTTACCAATAGTACATCACGATTCCCCTTTCTCTATCCTCTCCAACATCTGCTGTTTGCTGTGTTGTTAATTTTAGTCATTGTGACTGGTGTGAAGTGGTATCATGTTGTGGTTTTAATTTGTATTTCCCTAATGATAAATGATGTCGAGCAACTTTTCATGTGTCTGTTAGCTATCTGTATGTATCCTTTGGAAAAATGTCTATTCATGTCTTTTGCCCATTTCTTAACTGGATTATTTGTTTTTGAGGCATTGAGTTTGACAAGTTCTTTATAGATTTTGGATACTAACCTTTTATCAGACACACCATTTACAAATATCTTCTCCCATTCTGTAGGTTGCCCTTCACTTTTGTTGATTGTTTCCTTTGCTGTGCAGAAGCTTTTTATCTTGATGGAGTAGGTTCTGTAGGTTGCCCTTCACTTTTGTTGATTGTTTCCTTTGCTGTGCAGAAGCTTTTTATCTTGATGGAGTCCCAAGTTCATTTTTGCTTTTGTTTCTCTTGCCTCTGATGACGTGTCTAGTAAGAAGTTGCTACAGTCAAGGTCATAGAGGTTACTGCCTGTGTTCTCTTCTAGGATTTTGATTGTTTCCTGTCTCACATTTAAGTCTTTTATCCATTTTGAATTTATTTTTCTGTATGGTGTAAGAAAGTGGGCCAGTTTCATTCCTTCGCATGTAACTGTCCAGTTTTCCCAACACCATTTGTTGAAGAGACTGTCTTTTTTCCATTGGATGTTCTTTCCTGCTTTGTTAAAGATTAGTTGACCATAGAGTCTAGGATCCATTTCTGGTTCTCTTGAAGAATACCTCTTTAAAAATGTATATGCATAACAGCTTATCCTGAATTCATTTTGAGAGGTTATTTTTTATGCTTTGGTACATAAATTGTATATGACATAGAGATGATACCCCATAGTGTAGAAGATATAAACAGCCTTTTTGTACCATGAATACTAAATGCATGAGTACAGAGTGCAAGAAATGAAGCCAAGCAGCTCAGAAAAGAAGCTGTGAATTAGTGGTGTTAAGGGAAAACCTTTACATTACACATTAAAGGTAATTAAGTCCCAATTAAAGACAAAGCTGTTAAGTTTTTAACATTCATTGAAAAGAAACTAAGAGGGAAGATATAATGTGATGCTGTAATAACTTTCTTAGAAATTAATATGTAAGAGTAATTCTCACAAACACCCACTATTAAAATTATAATCAAGGACTCAGATTACTTCTTTTGCCCTTCTCACAATGATTTCCAAGTGGCCAAATAGTACAGAGGATCTAAAAGTGGGGGAAGGAATGCTATAATGCTGATATAATAGTAAACAATTGCACAAAAGCTTGTATATAGCTGCTCTATCCAATATGGTGGCCAATTTGGGCTACTTAAAATTAAATTTAAACCAATTAAGATTAAATTAAATTAGAAGTTCAGTTTATCAGTCACACCAGACACATTTCACGTGCTCAGTAGCTACATGTGACTGGTAGCTGCCATATTGGAGCCATAGGTACAATTTCCATCACCATAGAAAGCTTTATTGGACAGTACTGTCCTATAATTGCCAGATTTGGAAAAGGCATCCATGAAAACATGGATTATTTTCACATGTCTTTGAGGTTATTCAAATTTTATAAATTAGTGATGAGATAGAAGAGACATACTTTTACGGTATTAAAAGGTTGTATAGTCTTACGAAAAGAACACAAAATTTGGCTTCAGATAATTCTGTATTCAAATCTTACCTCTGTTAAGTGACATTGGACCTATTACTTTTAGTTTCTGAGTGGTGGTCCCTTTATTTGCTAAACAGGGTAACATGATGCTTGCTTTATAAGTTTATAAGTATTAGAAATTATGTGGGGAAAGTGCTTCTTATAGTGGAAGACACATAGTAAGTATTCAGATATGGTAGTTATTGTTTTTTTTGTTTTTTTTTTTAAGATTTTATTTATTTATTTGACACAGAGAGAAAGAGATCACAAGTAGGCAGAGAGGCAGGCAGAGAGAGGGGGGAAGCAGGCTCCCCGCTGAGCAGAGAGCCCGATGTGGGGCTCGATCCCAGGACCCTGAGATCATGACCTGAGCTGAAGGCAGAGGCTTTAACCCACTGAGCCACCCAGGCGCTCCGGTAGTTATTGTTTTTATTAACAAATGGAAAACAAGCAATGCTATTGGTCATACATAAAAATCATACTTTAGAGCAAAGCGTGAGTCTATTTGCTAGGAAGGGTATCATATAAGGCCTCTGTTCCTTTCAGAAGCTTTACACCAAAAATGTTTATAATCATGGTAATCACAGGACAGGGAGGAACTGCCAAAACCAGGACAATATACAACATCAAAAACATAAAAAACAAAAAAAAAGAAACAAAACAAAACAAAAAACAAAAAACAGTGAATAAACTGGTATGACAAGGAGAAGTGAGAGATGATTTTAAAAAAAAAAAAAAGGTATATCCACGGTAGAAAGGAGAAAAGCTAATCTCAGATGAAGTTTCTCCTAGAAACATACCAGAAACAAGTATGAAGCATAATCATATAATCAAAGAGGGAAGGAAAAATCATTTCTATTACAAGACTATAAGGAACCAGTTTTCTTTTTATCCCTATTATTTATTTATTTTTTTCTCACCATAGCACATACCCTCCCCAATGTCCATCACCCAGCCACCCTATCCCTCCAACGCCTCTCCCCTCCAGCAACCCTCAGTTTGTTTCCTGAGCTTAAAAGTCTCTTATTGTTTATCTCCTTCTCTGGTTTCATCTTGTTACATTTTTCCCTCCCTTCCCCTATGATCCTCTGTCTTCTTTCTCAAATTCCTCATATCAGTGAGATCATATGATAATTGTTTTGCTCTGATTGACTTATTTCGCTTAGCATAATACCCTCTAGTTCCATCCACATCATTACAAATGGCAAGATTTGGGGGGGTTTTGATGGCTGCATAGTATTCCAGTGTGTGTGTGTGTGTGTGTGTGTGTGTGTGTGTGTGTATTTACATCTTCTTTATCCATTCAGTTGATGGACATCTGAGCTCTTTCCATAGTTCAGCCTTTGTGGACATCGCTGCCATAAACATTTGGGTGCACTACATTTGTATCTTTAGGGTAAATACCTAGCAGTGCAATTGCTGGGTCATAGGGTAGCTCTATTTTCAACTTTTTGAGGAACCTCCATACTGTTTTCCAGAGTGGCTGCACCAGCTTGCATTCCCACCAACAGTGTAGGAGGAGGAACGAGTTTTCTACAAACCTATTTTTCTTGTGCTAGAGAGGCAAATATATCTAAAAGATCCAAGAGAAAAAAGATGGCAAAAACTGCTAAGAACATCTACTCCTGGTGTGCATTAAAACTTTAAGCAAGTCACTTTAAAT
Organism: Procyon lotor; assembly: GCA_028646535.1. NCBI lineage: Eukaryota > Metazoa > Chordata > Mammalia > Carnivora > Procyonidae > Procyon > Procyon lotor. Next base: position 10,557,694 of record CM053608.1, read on the forward strand.
TGATGTGACACTGTTTGTGATACACAAAATGCATCAGTTGAACCAGATGATGTTTAATCTCTCCAAATTCAGTAATCAAAACTTACAATAAGTTATTTGTATCTGAAATTAAAATTTGCATTTTCTGAGATTATTCATCAGAAAAAGGCACCCCAGGAAAGGCACATGGACCAGTTTCTGAGGAAACATACATAAAGGATAACACAAGGTACATGTCACTATGGCCAAATCTTCCATAATAGAGAATAAAGTAGTCAAAGAGATAAAATTTCAGAGCTAGGGAGGGATCTCAGGTGCTGTCTGTATATTCTCTGGAGAAACCATCAGATGCCTAAAATTAACCTGGACCCTGGAAAAGACATGATATTTGGAAGAAGAAGAAACTCATCCCTTTAGCAGAAGACTGGGGCTCTTTAACACCCAAAAGTAGCAGAAATGTGTTGGATGAAACAAAAAACAAGGAGAAGAATTTAGAAAACTGTTGAGAGACCAGGGACTTCAGACTCAGGAATCAATTTCCATTTAATTCTGAAAAATAAAGTCATGACTATATAAAGAAAGTAACAAAACCTATTACTACTCAGCATATATATACATCCAATACCTATATACTTATGTACCATAAATAGTGGTAGGTACTAGGGATGCGGGGATGAAAAAACAATCACAATCCCAGCCCTTTGAAAATTAAAAACCATCTGTGTCTCAAATTAGGTCACAATTTATATTGTTACTTTAATAAACACATATATTTGTACTGATAAAAGCATTAGTTTAGGGAAGTCGGCCACATTAAGGGTCTGTTATTAAACCTCAACCCCCTCCCCACTCCCTGAAGCCCTGAGGGGCATTGATGAAACTGACCAGAAGATGGCAATACATCACTCCTCACTCCTTACAGTCCCAATTGCGGCAGCCAAAAAGTGACACGGTATGTAGCCTGCAACACCTCTATTACGAGTGCAAATGATACTTTTCATTTTAGCCCTTTGCAATAGGTATGCTGTGTATATTTTGATCACCAGGCAGTATAGGTTTATAGGTTCTATTGATGATCAGGTAGTTTAAAAGTACAATGTTATAAAAAAACTGAGATTTCAAGGCCCATAGTAAGACACCCTTGGCATCTACTCAATCTCTTCATCCTTTACCTATTTTCAACAATGAACATGAAGTAGAATTCTCCTAAATTAGTTGCTTTTTTTTAAATGAGAATATTTAGCCTTAAGATATATGTGTTTATTTATAGTATTATAAAAATTCTCAATTATGTTTTATTTTTCCTGGAAAAAATTCAGGTTTTAACCATCATTAGTTATGCCGAATACTTCTTTAGTTGAAATTCAAAATAAAAATATTTCAAAATTGCTTGTTCTACCTTTTTTTTTTTAAATAGAAACAGCTAAACATTCAACTGCTCATTTTCAAGTCAGTTGGGTTTACTTGACATAGATATAACACCAGCAATTTAAAATTATGAGTTGGTCAGTCACCTTCATAAAAATGTGGGAGAAACTTTTTATCTAAGCAGAAAAAGTACTACTTACTACTTGAGAAACCTAAAAGCAGTTGAAAAATAAAGATTTATGGATTTTTTTTAAAAGATTTTATTTTTTTATATGAGAGAGAGAGAGAGAGCAGAAGCAGGGGAGAGGGACAGAGGGAGAAAGAAAAACAGGCTCCCCACTGAGCAGGAAGCTGGATGTGGGACTCGATCCCAGGACCCTGGGATCATGACCTGAGCCAAAGGCAGATGCTTAACCAACTGAGCCACCCAGGTGCCCCATGATTTATGTTTAATTCCAGTTGGTGCTGTGGTTGCTTAGAGTTAAAACTCTGGTGGAAAGAAAGACAATAAAAACTGTGGATGTTTGCTCTTTGTAGAATTGAATAATGCTTCCAGCAGTAATAGGTCAAACATGGTGTTTGTCAAAGATCAATGCGTTAATAATGTTCAGGTATAAGAACTGAGAAAGGACCAAATAGTCAAGCAGAACCTGTTGTGTTCTTTATAAACTTATCACTAAAATATATCAACAGACTAAAAAAAGATAGACTTGTAGGACTGAAATTTAAGCAGCTTCCAAACTCCAGGAGGAATTTCACTAACTAGAAAGGCGATGGAACTGGATAAGAAATGGAATCCGTGGTAAGCCTTGTTCTGCCACAGTAAGTAAGAATTCAAGAAAACTTGTTCTCCCTTCTCTGCTGGCTTTCTTGCCCTTTGTGGAGAATCCAGAATCCATGCATTGATAATGAAAGTAATAAAGATAATGGGAAGAAAATTTTACGGGTTTGAAAAAAGGCAGATCAAAAGTGTATATTTTTACAATTATAGTTCGGATGTCCTGATTTTTATTTATTTTTTTTAAAGATTTTATTTATTTATTTGACAGAGAGAGAGATCACAAGTAGGCAGAGAGGCAGGCTGAGAGAGAGGGGGAAGCAGGCTCCCTGCTGAGCAGAGACCCTGATGCGGGGCTCGATCCCAGGACCCTGAGATCATGATCCAAGCCAAAGGCAGAGGCTTTAACCCACTGAGCCACCCAGGCGCCCCTGGATGTCCTGATTTTTAATAATGTTGTGTATATACCCTTGGCTCCTTAAGACGAGTATTTCATATCTTGAAGGTCTGCCAATACCACCTCTAACCAGCAAGAATCCCCAACTTTCTTTTTTCTTTTTTTTAAGATTTATTTGTTTGAGGGGGGAGGGGCAGAGGGAGAAAGGAAACAGACTCCCATGAAGCAAGGAGCCAGTGGCAAGACTCAGTCCCAGGACCTGAGATCATGACCTAAGCCCAAGGCAGATACTTAACCGGCTGAGCCACCCAGGCCCTCTCCCTAACTCTTTCATGGTTTTCCCCACCACAAATATTTCTAGGAATCCTTTAAAACATTTTTGGTTATAATCTAAATGCATAAATCTTGGTGGCTTTGACAAGCAGTCTCTATCAGTCTTTAAATAAGAGCCAATAATTCAAGTAATATAAGTTTATTAAATATATAAGCACAAACATTAAGAAAAATAATACAGTTAAATAATGTTGATTTTTAGTAGTAAAAGTAAGGCAAGGAAGAAAGATGAAGTACAGTATATATTAATTACTTATATTTAATTTCAATAAATACTGTCTAAATATATAGAAGATGCAAAGACACTGAATTGAATTAGAAATAGGTACTGGTATAAAGGCAACCACTAAAATAAAAATACAAAACTGTCAAATTAGCAATAAATCACACATACGTAAAAAATAAAAGAAAACCAAGCTGTATAATGAACTGTATTAAAACACATACACACACACAGAAAACAAGGAGCGTAAGAAACTATGATGACAGAATTAACACTAAACATATCTATCACACTGAGAAACACAAATGGGCTAAACTCACCCATTAAGAAAAAAAACTTTCAGATTGTTCCTGAAAGCAAACTGAACTCTCAGCTATGTACAAGAGTTACATCTACAGTACCGATGGCTCTGAAAGTTTGAAATATTTTAACAAAAATACCAAGCAGATAGCAACAACCACAAAAGTAATAGGTCACACTCTCAATATCAGATGGAGTATGTTAAAAGCAAAAGAAGAGAAAGCATTTAAAAAGGCGTTAAACCGGGGCACCTGGGTGGCTCAATTGTTAAGCGGCTGCCTTCGGCTCAGGTCATGATCCCAGAGTCCTGGGATCGAGCCCCGCATCTGGCTCCCTGCTCGGCAAGAAGCCTGCTTCTCCCACTACCATTCCCTCTGCTTGTGTTCCCTCTCTTGCTGTGTTTCTCTCTGTCAAATAAAAAAAAAAAATCTTAAATAAATAAAAAGGCATTAAACCATTTAAAATTATAGAGAATAAAATGCACAGTGACACTCTAATAACTTGATATTTATCAACTCTCATGGCATAAAATTCATTTATTGAAATTTTTTTCAAATTCATTTAGCAAAATATAAATGACAGGACATCCACCCAAAATTTGCTTCAGATGTGAAGGCTAATGATACCCCCCACACACCAAAAAGGTATGAAAGCTTTATTACCTAAATAATGAGGTTTTCTAGGTAGACCAAAGATTCCAGGCATGTCTGAAAAAGGCTGCAGAGAACACACAGGAGACTGGCATGGGGGCTTTATTGTGGCTAGAGGATGGAGTGCGACCAACCTGTAGGTTCCCTGTAGGTAGGAGCTCGTGTGGTTTAAATTTCCCACCAGAACCAAAGGAGGGAGCACTGGCTTTCTTATCAGCTTGTCCAGATTCAAGCAGAAGGAGGAGAGACGACAAACATAACATGTATGGAGTCAAGCTCTTTACTGCAGTATTAGAGAACTGAACAGCCAAACAGCATCAGGGAATTATAGAAATGATGACTTCAGGAAGCAGCTACCACCTCTACACCTGGACAGTGGGAAGGAAGAGGTTGTAATTATTAAACTTAGATACTTCCAAGAGAACTCCATGGAGCTGAAACTCAAACTCTGAGTTGGGGCCTCTCCTTGACGGGGACTGGTATTTCTCAACTAGGAGATGCACCATAGGAATAGCACCAAGACCTATAGGTTTCAGCACCCTTGAATTTCTCTATTCTGATGGTATGATCCAAAGTGGTATGGGGCTTACTACTGGGACAGCAAAAGGAAGTCGCGGTGGTTTCTACTTGAGTCCTTCTATTTATCATTTGACCATGACCTTCACTCTGAAAGGGGGAACAAAGTATTATTTTGAATTCTTAGATATTAACACCAATTTAGAGACAGTGTCTGATAATCCTTGATAGGCCAGAATATTTTCTTCTTCCCCAGTACACAGTCACTCTAGCAAACAACTTGGGGGAGAATCTACAATATAATCTTGTGTCAGTTGTGCCGAATTCCTTAGAAGAGTCTGATCTCTCCTTCTCAAAAGACTCTGAGTATGATAATTGGTGAAGAAAACACACTTGAAAATATTTTTCTGTTATTTGGATCCAAAACATTTAAGTAGACTGTCAATCAACTTCAATCTCAAGGACACTGTGACCAGTAGCCTACAGGGAAGATCCCGTCAAGACAAAATATGCTGGAACTTTGAACTTGTTATCTATTAAGGTAAATGTGTCCATCTTATCTTTGGTGATTAGGAGCCACAGCCTCTGCTACTCCATTGCCTCCAGTGAAATGGATGAGCCAGCCTCCTGCCATCATATTCAGATGACAGAAAAGAGCTATCACAGACCTTTTCAAGGCTGCTCATGCTCCCTTCGCCAATGTATTTCTCAATGCCTTAGTGAAGGTCCTCATATTACATCAGAGGTATTCAAGCAGCTCAACCTCACTAATGTAAGCCACCATTGAATCTAAATTTTAGTCAACCAACCAACTAAATCGTTAGAGAAAAGTGGGTTACAGAGTTCATATATTAAGTACTTCAAGAAATGTTTAAGGACTTTTCAAATGCCTTCTTTAAAACATCGCTAGGAGTTCAACTAGATCACTACCTGCTGCAAAATATTTTGAAGATCTTATTTTTACCCTTGTTTTTGTAATATGTTGAAGTCAAAGAGTAAATACTACACTTTGCTCATACATGATTACCTTCTTATCAATGAGCATCAACATCAAAACCTAGGCACTATCAGGGAAGCAATGTTCCTATGTTGCCTAAGAGGTCCTAGATCACAAATCTGAAAAGGGAGTAGTATATCTGAAACTTAAATAGCTTATTAACTGGCAAGCCTATCCTAGTCCATGATAGATTAAGTGGAAAAAAATAGTAAGATATATTAGTTTCTTAGGGTTACTGTAACAAATTGCCAGTAACTAGGTGACTTAAAACATGAAGAATTACTTCATTTTCTCAAAGTTCTGGGGTCCAGAAGTCCAAAACCAAGCTATCAGCAGTGTTAGGTTCTTTCTTTCTTTCTTTCTTTTTTTAATTTAAGTTCGACTAGCCAACATATAGTACATCATTAGTTTTTTTTCTTTTTAAAAATTTTATTTATTTGACAGAGAGACACATAGCAAGAGAAGGAACACACGCAGAGGGAATGGTTAGTGGGAGAAGCAGGCTTCTTGACGAGCAGGGAGCCCGATGTGGGGCTCGATCCCAGGACGCTGGGATTATGACTTGAGCCGAAGGCAGACGCTTAACGCCTGAGCCACTCAGGCGCCCCTACATCATTAGTTTTTGATGTGGAGTTCAAAGATTCATTAGTTATGTGTAACAACCAGTACTCATCATATCACATGCTCTCCTTAATGCTCATCATCCAGTTACTGGTCCTCCCATCCCCCTCCCTTCTGCAGCCCCTAGTTTGTTTCCTGGAGTCAAGAGTCTCTCACAGTTTGTCTCCCTCTCTGATTTCTTCCCATTCAGTTTTCCCTCTCTTCCCCTATAGTCCCCTTTGCTATTCCTTATATTCCACATATAAGGATAACTGCCTTTCTCTGATTGACTTATCTCACTTAGCATAATACTCTCCAGTTCCATCCATGTCAATGCAAATTGTGGGTATTCATCTTTTCTGATGGCCAAGAAATATTCCATTGTGTACATGAACCACATCTTCCTTATCCATTCATCTGTTGAAGGACATCTCAGCCCCTTCCACAGTTTGCCTATTATGGAAGTTGCTGCTATGAACATTAGGGTGCAGGTGCCCCTTCTTTTCACTGTATCTGTATCTTTGGGGTAAATACCCAGTTGTGCAATTGCTGAGTCAAAGGGTAGCTCTATTTTTAAGTTCTTGAGGAACTCCATACTGTTTTCCAGAGTGGCTGCACTAGCTTCCATTCCCACCAACAGTGTAAGAGGGTTCCCCTTTCTCCATATCTTCACCAACATTTATTTTTCCCTGTCTTGTTAATTTTCACCATTCTAAGCAATGTCAGTTTCTTCTGAGATCTCTGAGGAAGAATCCATTCCATGCTTTTCTCTCAGTTTCTTGTAGCTGCCTGCAATCTGGCACTTTTGGCTTGTAGACACATTCCTTCAATCTCTGACTCCATCTTCAATTACCTTTTTCTCAGTATCTCTGTGTCTTTTCCTCTTCTTCTTCTTCTTTTTTTAAGATTTTATTTATTTATTTGAGAGAGAGAGGGAGAGACAGAGATAGCAACAGAGATAGTGAGAGATGAGCAGGGAGGAGAGCGAGAAGCGGGCTTCCCACTGAACAGGGAACCAGACACAGGACTCAATCCCAGGCAGGGCTTGATCCCAGAACCCCGGGATAATGACCTGAACTGAAGGCAGATGTTTACCTGAGCCACTCAGGCACCCCTTTTATCCCCTTCTTTTAAGGAGAAAATCCTTGTCATTGGATTTAGGATCCACATGGATACTCCAGGATGATCTCATCTCCAGATTCTAAACCATTAAATCTGCAACCCTCCCCCCTTTTTTCCCAAATAAGGTCACATTCATAGGTAAAAGTAAGATATTTTGGAGGGGGTTGAGGATCACCATTCGACCATTACATAAGGAAAGTAGAGTTCTATAATGGGTCAGGTCGGTAACTCAGTAAGTTAAAGTAAGTAGAAGTAAAATTTATACTTAGAGAAGAGGCAGTAGCCTCTTCTTAAAATGAAATCATGCTAGTGCCACTTCTGTTATGGGGATGTAGACTCACCCCTTCTGCTAATTACAATGAAAACTCTGGGCAAAATGCCTGTCCCCCCCAGCCAAAGCAACCCCCTAAAGACTATGAAAAATACTGAACAGAGAAATAAGAACAGAGAAGAACAAATAGAAAACAACAAATGGCAGACTTAAATCCACCCATATAATTACATTAAATGTTAAACAAACACAGCCAATAGGAATATACTGCAAGCCACTTTTGTCATTTAGAATTTTCTCACAGCCACATAGAAAACTTTATAGCCAAAACCTTATTATTTCAACATGCAACTGATGTAAAATTTATAAATGAAATATATCACATTCTGTTTTGGGACTGTCTTTGAAATCCAGTATGTATTTTACACTTAAAACTCATATGAATTCAGACGAGGCTCAATAATTCCATAGCTACATGTAGGAGCAGCTACTGTATTGGACAGCAATGCTCTGAACATGTATACCAGTTAAAACTGAGATCTACAAAGTAGATTTTAAAAAAGACCTCATTGATCTTTAAAAAGTTAAAAATATGCCTACAATATGACAAAAAAATTTCACTCCTGGGTATTTACCCAAGAGAAAAGGAAACGTAAATCCACCCAGACTTACACAAGAATAATCATAGCAGCTTTATTTGTAATTGCTCAAACTGGAAGCAACCCAAATGTCTATTATTTGGTGAATGGATAAACAAGTTGTGATGTATTCATATAATAATAGACTGCTCAGCAATAAAAAAGAACAAACTATTGGTATGAACAACGTGAATGAATCTCAAAATCTCTATACTGTATCAAAGAAGCCAGGCAATAAAGGGTATGTATCATATGATTAAATTTCTGTCAAATTCTAGAAAATGCAAACTGATTCCTAATGACTAAAAGTAGAGCAGTGATAGCTTGGGAGGGGAGAGTGGATTATAAAGATGCACTCAAAGAATCTTTTAGAAGTAATGGAACTATTTGTTTGTTTTGATTGTTGTGAAAGTTTTACATATGCATAAGGAAAATGATCAAAGGGAACACTATAATTATGTGAAATTTATCACATTTCAATTATACCCCAATGAAGGCTATAAAAAATTAATAAGTAGGAAATAAAACTAGAAATAAACAACACACCAGATATCAAAATACTCTACCATTTGACAATTTAAATACACTTTTAAACAATGATTGCGGGGTGCCTAGGTGGCTTCGTTGGTTAAGAGTTTAAGCATCTGCTTTCAGCTCAGGTCATGATCTCAGAGTCCTGGAATCAAGCCTGTTGCTTCCTGCTCAGTGGGGAGTCTACTTCTCCTTCTTCCTCTGTTCCTCCTCCCTTCTCATGCTTTCTCTCTCCCTCTCAAATAAATAAATAAATAATCTTTAAAAACAAAACAAAAACAAAGGAAGAGATTGTGTCAGAGAAAAAGAATCTATATGGAAGCTGAAGAAATCTGAAGAATAATAATTGTTTAGAAACAATGACTACCACTGGACACCACTTACTCTAAACACTAGGAACTAAGAGGAAAGAAAAGTATTTATTCAGTCTTTCCTAAACAAGCTATTTCTGGGTAAACCTAGAGGAAGCAAAGGTTTTTTACAGAATATTCCCAACTACTAGATGTAAAAGAAACTATAAAGTTGTTTTAAAAAACCACCATTTTGGGGCTGGCTGGGTGGCTCAGTTGGTTAAGCAGTTGCCTTTGGCTCAGGTCATGATCCAGGGTCCTGGGATCGAGTCCCACATCCGGCTTGTTGCTCGGCAGGGAGCCTGCTTCTCCCTCTGTCTTTGCCTGCCACTCTGCCTGCTTGTGCTCTCTCTCTCTTTCTGACATATAAATAAATAAAATCTCTCTCCAAAAAAAAAAAAATCACCATTTTGTAATATCCAATGAAATAATTAATTAAGCAAAGGTCATCACAGAGTAGAACCAACCAACCATAGGTTAAAAGGGAATATTACAATAAAGGTATCGAGCTGTTATCACCTGAACTCACCAAGCAATTTTAGCATCACAGGAAGAACAACCAAACATGTGCTTCCTGATATGTGGTAATGTTAAGCTCCCTACAACACTAAGAATTCTTAACAAGAATGTGTGCTTGAATTTTTTAAAAAATATTTTATTTATTTAATTGACAGAGAGAGAGAGAGAGATCCCAAGTAGGCAGAGAGGCAGGCAGAGAGAGGGGGAAGCAGGCTCCCTGCTGAGCAGAGAGCCCGATGTGGGGCTCGATCCCAGGACCCTGAGATCATGACCTGAGCTGAAGGGAGAGATTTTAACCCACTGAGCCACCCAGGCGCCCCTGTGTGCTTGAATTTAATCAAAACTTTAGAATGAACTCCCATTTATATGAAGTATGACACTGTAAAAAAGCAGAGAGATAAATCTAGAATGTCAGGTGTCTATAAGGCCGTTGGCTCCATTTCAGTAAGATATCAATGACAGGAGATACAAGGGGGTGGTTGGGGAAGGGCTTTAGATATAAATATACTTAAGAGATTTAACAATGAAATGCCAAATGTGGACCATGTTTGAATGCTGAGTTCAAGAAAGAAAGAAAGAGAGGGAGGGAGGAAGGAGGTAGAAAGAGGGAAAAAGAGAGAGAAAGAAAAGAAAAATATTGGACGCCTGGGTGGTTCAGTCAGTTAAGCGCCTGCCTTCAGCTCAGGTCATGATCCCGAGGTCCTGGGATCCAGCACTGAGTCAAGCTCTCTGCTCATCAGGGAGTCTGTTTCTCCCTCTTCCCCTCGCCTGTTCCCCCTGCTCATGCTGTCTCTCTCTCTCAAAAATATATTTTTAAAATGTCTTTAAAAAATACTGTAAAAAATACTTTTGAGGACAATTGTGAACATGTAAGTACAGGCTGAATATTAGACGCATCAAGGAGCTATTATTGATTTTGTCACTGATAGTGATGCTGCAGTTAGGTAAGAAAATGTCATTTAAAAAAAATATCTACTGAAGTTTGTAAGGATGAAATAACCTGACATCTAAGATTTGCTATACAATACTTTATCAGAAGAAAAAATACTTAAAATATTGGATAAAGCAAATATAACAAAATCTTAAAAATGGATAAGATTAAATGATGCATATAAATTAGGTAATGCATTTTGTCTTCTGTATTTGTTTAAGGTTTTTTTCCATATGAAATGTAAAGAGTCACAAATAATGTCTTGATAATATTACAGAAAGTAAGTATCTAGTTCAAAGCAGCAAACGGTGCACTCATTTGTCTCCTACCCATGCTGACCCAGAGTGAAATAAAATAAAGAGAGTAAAATAAGCACAAAAGAAAGAATAACTACAAAATGAGACAGATAATAAGAGGCAGTATTTTTAGTATAGGAGAGACTCCAACAGATTTCTGGAAAACTGAAGGATGTATGTTGATGGATGAAACCAGCAAGGAAAACCACACCAAGAATACCCCACGTGCTTTCTGTAGAGCAAATGAGGTGCCCCAGAGGGATGAGTCAGAAAGGGAAGCAGAGTGGAAAAGAGGAGTCCTGCTGAAAAGAGGAGGTTAATGAAAGACCTATACTTAAAACAAAGACATCAGGTGACACTCCTTTGTCTCCTTTCCACCCCACTGAGCTCACTTAGGGAGAGTAAGAGTGACTTTGTGTCCCAGTTTGCCTAGGACTGAAGGGAGGAGAGGGTAGAGAGGACAAACAAACCTTATGACTCCTCCTAAAGAATTTTAATGTAACTTCTGGAAGAAGCTATGGTTTCCAGTGTCGATGTTAGTGCCCAAGAGCAAAATTCTCCTCCATGTGGTGATTGAGGAACCTGCCACGGGGACACACAGCCCACCCTTCCTCACACAGAGCTCTGTGAAAAGTTACTATTCAGGAAAAAGAGTAGCGGGAATAAAGGACATTTATATTCAACCGAAAGAAAACCCAGACCAGCTCTCCAGTCCTTTTTCTTCAAGGTAAAGAGACACAAGAATTTCCAGCTATGAGAACTGGCAGCATAAAGTAGTAATCCAACATAAGGACATAAACAAGCAAAAACTGTCCTCAGAGGTAACCAAGATAATTCAGAAGGCCAGGTTAGTATTCTGAGAGGGATTTAAGAAGTTACTAGAATATTACAAAAAGCATAATATAAGAAAGAAAACTTAAAAATTAAAATGATAACTGCCAAAATTAAACACCAAATTAAACACCAAAAATAGTGTAAGGTAATCTTGCAGAATGTTTATTAAAGGTATTTAAGAGAGAGAGAGAAAGGGAGAGAGAGGGGGAGGAGAGAGAGAAAGATAAGAGACACCGAGAACCAAGCAGAAGGTCCAACATTCAATAAATATTTTCCCAAAAAAGGAACAGAGATAAGGTAGATGTGAGAATTTTAAGGAAAAGGTAGATAATTATCTCAGTAATAAGAAAAACATAGTTAATTAAAAAAAAACCCACAAAACTAGCCGTAACTAGATATGTCATCCTATTGAAATTTCAAAAGGTTGAAGCAAAAGAAAAGATTTTAAATGTTATTTGAAAGATGAAATAACTCCCACAAAGAAAAGAGACTCAAACTAAGACTGGAGCTTTACCAGACTTTTCCTTTATGATACCAAAATTTTTAAAATAAGTGGTTTCAAAATTTCATGGAAAGATTACATATGGAAGGAAAATTTTAGTTGTATTTGGCAGAAGCATAATGCAGTTGCCAAAGTGGGAATTCATAGCCTCTTAATTAATTCTCAAGTCTAAACCACTTTGCTAACTCCCAAGTTTTCAGACTGAGAGGAAAAAGTGGGTTTCTTTGAAGAAAGGGCTTATCGGCGAAAACTATGAATCTGAGGCTATTTACCCAGATTACTGGAGAAAGTGGACTAGCCAGCCCTTCTAGAGGAGATTTGATTCTGTCCTGAATCTGGGGACCCCAAAACACCTGGTCCATAATCAGAGCAGGGACTTATGGAGTCAGTGACAGTCTAGTCCAAGACAAGTCCTATCTTGTAGGGCATGATGGATATATGGCAGTTTGCTCTACTTAAGCTGTCCTAATAACACATTTAAATATTATCCCAGTTCCAAAATGTTCATTCTGGGCAAAAAGGCAGACTGGAGACCCCTGGAATTGAATTGCTCCCTCTACCCACCCCCCACCCTCCTCCAAGATAGTGAACAATAAGCAATGCCACATACCTGGAGAATTTTCGAGATTAGTGGCACAGTCAAAGACTTAAGGGGTGCAAAGCTAGAGATTCCTACCATAACATCATCTAACAAATTTGATTTAGCTGAGCAAAAGCAAGGTGTGTTACACAGAGTATCAGTAGGTTATGGCTACTTTAATCAAGTAGCAAAATCAATCACTGCTACATTTCCAGATTGGTATCTGCTAGAGAAAATAAAAACAACCCTTGGTATGAAGCTAGTGGCTAAGGCAATTCTCATTCGCATCAGTAAGGATAATTAGAAGCAATTTGCATTTATACAGCAAGGTCAAGTATACTTTTAATGGATTTTATCCATTCTTCTGCTATCACAATATATAGCTCAGGGGAAACTTGGTCATTTAGATATACAGAATACCACACTGATCCATTACATTGATGATGTTATTCTAATTGGACCTGGTGAAGAACGGGAAGTAGCAAGCACCTTAAATTCCTTAGTAATACCTATTCATTACCCCAAGATGGGAGATGAATGTGACTATAAGGTGCAGAACCTGTCTTACTGGTTAAGATTCTGTGGGTCCAGTGATATGAGGCATATCAGACTCTCTCTTCTAGGGTGAGATGAGCCATTCCTTGGTGAGAAGGCTGTACATTACACAGTCCACCATGAAGCAAGGAGTATAATATGAGTTGAGCCTTAGATTTTGGAGGTAATACACATCATATTTGATCAAGCCACCCCAGCCCATTTACTGTAACCTATAAAGTTGCTTATTTGAGTAAGACTGAGAGGAAAAGAGGGTCTGCAGGAAGTCCAGGCCATGACAGATGCTCTGACCTGTGGGCTTCATGATGCAGTACTTAATAGAAGTATCCAGGGTTGACAGAGATGCTATACGCAGCCTCGGAAAAGTCCCAGTAAGAGAATAACAGTGCAGACCCTTAGGGTTTGGGAGTAAGGTCATGCCTTCTTCTACCATCCATTCTTGATAGGAAGAGGGTTTTTTTTGGCTCTGATAGAAACTGAACATTGTTCCATGAGGCCAGATATGTACAGGGTTGAACAGTGTCCCCCAAATCCGTGTCCATCCTGAAACCTCAGAAATTGACTTTATTTGAAAATAGAGGCATTGCAGATGTAATTAGTTAAGATGAGGTTATACTGGAGCATGATGGACCCTTAACCCAATATAATTGGTGTTCTTGTAAGAGGAGAAGAGACACAAAGACTCATGCACGGGGAGAATGTGACAATAGAGATAGAAATTAGATCATATGTTTACAAGCCAAGGATTGTCAGCAACCTCAGAAGCTAAGAAAAAGGCATAGAATACATTCTTCCTTAGAGTTCTCAGAGAGAGAACATGGCCCTACCAACACCTCGATTTGTTGCTTCTAGCCTCCAGGCTCTGAGATAGTAATTTCTGTTGTAATTAGGCTACCTAGTTTGTGAGTATTTTGTTACCACAGCTCTAAGAAACCAATGCTATAGGCAACCGCACAATCTGTTACACACCTTGAACTGGGTATTATACGATCACCAAACCATAAACTTGAGTGTGAACAGCAACACATCATTGTAAAATGGAGGTGTTATCAGTGAGACACATCTGGCTTCAACAGGTGTGGAGAGCACAATAAGAGTCTCTGACTCTCATTCTACCTGCTCTTTGCTCTTTTCCTCATCACACCGATGACTTCATGGGAAATTTTCTGACTCATTAAAGGAAAAACTTGAGCCTGGTTCAGAGATCAAATCCTGCTATGGCAGCACAGTTGAAAGGAACAGGTACTGTACCAAAGCCCACTCAGTAGTGAAGGAAAACCTTCCCAATCTGCGCTTCAGAGTGGTATATATGATTGTTTGCTTTGGGTCAAAGGAGAGATGGTCTGGGCTGCTGATGTAGGTGATTTATGGACAAATGAACAGATGGGTTCATTCACTGGAGCGAGACTTGGACAGAACAAAATTAGAAAATTGATTACAAGGAAATCTGGAGGAGGACTACATAGATGGATTCTTTGGAAAAGCAAGAGAGTGTGAATGTATTTGTTTTCCACCAAATGCCTACCAAAGGTCATGGCTGGTAGAGAAGGTTCTCAGAAGTCAAGTAGACAAGATTAGTTTTCCGGTGGAGGTAGTGAGCCTCTTTCCCTTGGTTATTGTTGCTTAGTGATCCATCTCTGTACAAAGTGATCAGGGGGCAGGAACGGAGGGTATGCATGAATGTAACGGTGTGGGCTCCCCCGATTAAAGCTGGCCTTGTTGACTACAGCTGCTGAGTGCCCATTCTGCAAACAGCAGCAGCCAGCTCTGAGATCTGATAGTTCTGCCATAGTGTCTCTGATCAGGGGACACAATTTATAGCAAGGGAAATAGATAATCACTTCACACCCATGAAATCCATTAGTCTTAAATGTGCTTCATAGCTGTCCCGATCAAACAGTGGGATGTAATGCTAAAGTCCCAGCATCACATGAGCTGGGAGATACCATCCTGAGACTGAAGCGTTGTCCTCCAGAATGTGGTCTAGGCTTTAAGCCAGAGACCACCAGAGGCTACTCTCTCCCCCAAGCACAACCATGACACACAAGTCTGGAAATCGGGGTTCATAATAGCAGCAGTTCTTCTTACTAACATGTCTAATTGCCACTGAATGAATTTCTGCTGAAAGTCTTTACAACTTTAGACTCTGTGGGTTCAAAGGTCCTACAGCCTAGAAAAGGAACGTGTCTACCAGGTTGTGATGCAATGAACTGGAAACTGATCCTGGCCCTTGTGGGCCCCTCATGCTTCTTTAAAAAGGGGCAAAGAAGAGGGTTTCTCTGAGTGTTGTGATTGTCCCAATTCTGGAGGGCATTTGCGTTGCTATTGTTCAATGGGATATGAAGAGTTATAATTGGAAGCTAAGAGGGGATTTACTACAGCAGGACAAGACAAGACCAAGTCCTCAGAATCTTCAGGAATGAGGATTTGGGTCACCTACCTGGGAAAAATCCATTCAGCTGAGATGCCATCAGAGGGAAAGGATTTAGGGCTTATGGCCATAGCAACTGTGCATCCTAAGATTTTCCCCCCACTTGTGTCCCCCAGGTTCTTTTTATGAAGAACACAAGTCTAGCTAACATTTTAGGTTTCATAAGAGTCTTACTGAATTGATAGCACCCCACACACTTACAGTAGGTTGTGGAATACTTGATTCATTTGTCCATATTAAGAGGAGATTTAGACTACTGGGTGGGGAAATGTGCACATTGAGGCTGTGAAATTCTCATAAAGAACAAGCTAACATGATAACAAGGAAACTGCTAATTTCTGAGAAACCAAGGAATTGTATGAGGAATGATGAGCAGTCACAGCGTAATCTATGTATATTCCATTCACCTGGTCATAATAATGTAAAATACTGGGTATTTACCAAATTGGAATTAGGATTATACTCCATTAGCAACATGAAGACAGGAGGTATATGTGAGTGTAAAAGAGGTGGAAAGGAGAACTAGAATAGAGTTCAATGCACATCTTCATGGCGCCAACACTACAGACAATGCCTGAGATACTGAGATCAGGAAACGTATTATTTAAAGATATGAGTAAGCCTGATGATTAACAGACATGTACCCTGGGACAAATAATACATTTTATGTTAATAAAAATTTAAAAAATAAATAAATAAAGATATGAAGGTAAATACAAATGAAACATAGCTATAAGTATTCCAGTTTGATACCTTTGGGGAGGAAGAATAACAAGAAGTAATACTTCTGAGGATTTGAGTTTTCTTTTCCTTTTGCTTTAAAAAACAAAGGACATCAAGCAGGAAATAAAGGTATCTTCAGATTGCTAGGTGATTTGGGTGGTTACTTGCATGTTCAATGAATCGAAAATCCTAAATAAATCACATGCAGTTGGAACAACAGAATGCATTTCATAGTAACCCTTTAGCTTACTCTTTACTGATGTCTGACGCTTGCAAATTTTCAAGTTAGGCTAACAATATTCATTTCCAAGATATCATTTTTAATTTGCTAAGTGTTAGTAAGTTGATGTATATTTTGGTATAGTAATAAAAGAGAAGTTAAAATTAATTGTAAGATTTATTATCAATATTAATTTCTAACTATAAATCCCTTTCAAATAAAGATCCAAGTGGTTAGATTGTCTTAGAGATGAAGTTAGGAGCTATCTATTAATTTTTATTTTTAGTTCTTGACAAATAAGAGGTAAGCAAATAAGTATTTTTGCATGTCTACTGTGATCAGGATTTTCAGAATATAATGAGTAAGTATTTTTACTGATGTCCAACAGTTTTAAATTTTTTGTTGTTTTATTTCTTTGGAGGTCTGGATCTTATCTTTAACTCTATTAGCATGACTTTTTATCCCTAAAACTACCTATAGATTGTCCCATTTCATCAACTTTGACTAGCATAGTCAACAGACTATGTCATCTACCTTTTTTTAAAAAAAGATTTTATTCATTCATTCATTCATTCATTTATTTTTTTATTTGAGAGAGAGAAAGAGAGAGCACCCATAACCTGGGAGAAGGGCAAAGGGAGAAGGAAAGAGAGAATCTCAAGAAGACTCCGTGCTGAGCACTGAGCCCCATGTGGGGCTCGATCTCATGACCCTGAGATCATGACCTGAGCTGAAATTAAGAGTCAGACACTTAATTGACTGAGCCATCCAAGTGCCCCAATCTATTTATATTGTAGCATCATTTTGGGGAACTGAGTTCCAAAAGCTGCAGTTTGTAAAGTAGAACTTTTTTATTTGTATTATGTTTCCTTCCTTCAAAATAAATGGTCTTTACAGTGATCTCTTTACATGCAAGTTGTTACCAAGTAGTAACTCAGACATAATGATTCTCAAGGGCAATAATTGAGACCCTATGTGAAAAGACACCAGAAATGAGAGAGGAGCAAGTTAACCAAAAAAAAAAACAAAAACAAAAAACAAAACAACAACAAAAAAACAGACAAATAAGCAAACAGATAAAAGCAATCAGAGCAAACCATTGCAATGCCTGAAAATATAGGAAGAGGGACAGAAAAGGGCACAGTGGAAGTGACATGAAAGATTTGTTTCCTGGAATTGTCTTACAGGAGATTAATTTAGTGAAGAATGTCAAGAGTTTCTGCTGCAGTGGCAAATTGGAGGAGACGGGAAGCAGAGAAAGAAATAGGAGTGGAGCCAGTGTCTGGATAAAATGAATGAAGGACAAAGTGAAAGAAATAAGTACACATAGAAAAAGGCCCTATTTTTGTTTAAGGACAGTATTATTCTCCTTGTCACTCAGACTTGATACTTGTGATTTATTGATTCCTCTCTCTCAGCCTCTGCATTCAATCAATTGCTTAGTCATTGTGGCTTTTACCTATGAAATGTCTTTCTTTTTTTTTTTTTTTTAAAGGATTTATTTATTTATTCGACAGAGAGAGAGAGATCACAAGCAGGCAGAGAGGCAGACAGAGAGAGGGGGAAGCAGGCAGGCTTCCTGCTGAGCAGAAAGCCCGATGTGGGGCTCGATCCCAGGACCCTGAGATCATGACCTGGGCCGAAGGCAGAGGCTTTAACCCACTGAGCCACCCAGGTGCCCCTGAAATGTCTTTCTTACCCACCTTCTTTTCCTTGCCCCTAGGATCATCTTAGTTCAGATCTCAATTTCCTCCTACCGAGACACTCACAATGATATTCTTGCTTTGATTTCATACCCCTCTGCCATGGACCGACTCGTGTCTCCTCAAAATTCCTTTGGCGAAGCCCTAACTCTGGTGACCATATTTTGGAAATAAGACATTTGAAGAGCAAATTAAGGTTAAATGAGGTCATAAGGGGGTGGGTCCCTAATCCAATATGATTGATGTCCTTATAAGAAGAGGAGGAGGGGCACCTGGGTGGCTCAGTTGGTTGAAGGTCTGCCTTTGGCTCAGGTCATGATCTCAGGGTCCTGGGACAGAGCCCCGTGTTCGGGGCCCCTCGCTCAGTGGTGTCTGTTTCTCCTTCTCCCTCTGCCCCTCCTCCTCCATTCATGCTCTCTCTCTCTCAAATAATAAAATCTTAAAAAAAAGAGGAGGAGGAGATGCACACCAGAGATGACCGTGCACATGAGGATGCCGTGAGAAGGTAGCAGTCTGCAAGCTGAGGAGAGAGGCGGCAGTAGAAACCAATCTTGATCTTAGACTCCCGACCTCCAGAACTATGAGAAAATACGTGTCTGTCATGTAAGGCACACAGTCTGTGGTGCTTTGTTACGGCAGCTTTAGCAGACTGATACACTCTCACAGTGAAGGTGGAAAAAACTTCTTAAAATGCGACACTTATTATTACTCTCTCGTTCTTGCAATAAGTTAATGACTCCCCATATGGATGTCTCACCCTGGTCTTTAAGGGCATCCTTCCTGGATTTGTCTTTTGCCGTTTCCATGTTTCAAAAAAAAAAAAAAACAGGACTCTTCACCATGTCTACACATCCCAAATAATGTCCTGTTTCCATGCCTTTCCCACTCAGTGCTTCTGTCTGGGAAGCCTCAGTAACCATCAGGAGTAGCAGGAGCCTTGTCTGAAGAAGTCCCAGGGAGCCACCTCCAGTATAGTGACCAGACTGACTGAATGCATCATTGGAAAGTCATTGGGACAGCATGTAAGCTACAGAGGCTGTGGAAGACCCAGAAAGAAAAAAAATACCTTCTAGATTTTATTTTTGACCTTCAGGTCATGTTAGCATTGAGTCCGTGAGAGAGATAAGCCTCTAGCTGTATCGTTTCAGGGTCTTACCTGGATTCCAGCCAGGTAAACTGTTCTACTCCTCACGTGGGTTTCACCCAGTTTCCGTCTCTGAGATGAGCTATAGCTTAAGACAGGTAATTCTGTCTCTCCGGCTTCAGTCTGGATATCTTAGTGATGTGTTAGTGTCTTGATTCTCTGTAACTAGATCCCTCTCTGAACCAGGAAGTTGCTGCCTTCTTCCACAATGATCAAATTACGGCCCCACACCAAACCCCACCAGAGTCAATATTATCGTGATACAAGTTCCCAGGTATTCCTGATACCACTCTGCCTAGATCTGTGCTGATCATCTATTAGAAATCTGCCAGTCATTGTTTCTCCATCATCTTGCATCACCTTGATTGATTCTGGATCTTATCCTGAGTTGAGAAATGTTATTCTATCCTTCCCGATTGGTCCAGAATTTCACTCGTTTCTTGCCCCTTGAGAATGACCCAGTTCCTCTTTTAGACCTGTTGGAACTCAAATGCTGTTTTCATGGAATCCTTGGGAAACACTCAGCCAATCTTCATGTCCTAATGCTTTTTCTCTCTCTCATGTGTCATATTCAGTCTGTCAACAAATCCTATAATCTCTCACTTCTGAATATATTTAGAATCTAATTATTTCTCAGGACCTGTACCATCACCACTATAGCCCAATTCACTCACAGTCATTTCCCACCAGTGTCATTGCAATGGCCTCCTGCTTTTCCTGCTTCTGCCTTTGATGATTGAGGCTACTATCAACATACTAGTCAGGGTTTTCTTAAAATTCAAGTTATGTCATTCCATTCTTGTGCTCAGGACTCTTCATTGGATTCCCATATCACCCAGATTAAGAGCAAAGTTCCTGCAATGACCTACCGAGACTAAAGGATCTGTCTTCCACTACTAACTGCTGTTTTTATGATCTCATCTCCTAAGGCTATCCCCATCGCACACTGAGCTTTCGCCACTCCAGCTTCCAACTTCCTTCTTATTTCTCGAATAGAACAGGAAATTTTCAACCTCAGGGCCTTTGCATTTGCTCTTTGTTCTCCCCACAGTACTTTCTCCAGATATCTCTATTGCTTCCTCATTTACTTCCTTCAGTATTTTTCACAAAAGTTATGGTCTCAGTGCTTTCTTCTCTGGGCTCACGATCTAATATTTCAGCCATTCACTGGACATAAATTTTTTGTCTTTTCTCTGCTTTACTTTTTTTCTCCTTAGCAGCTCTCACTATCCATTGTAGTATAAATTTGTATGTGTATTATTTATTGTGTGCTTTCCTTTCTAGAAGATAAACTTCATGAATGCAAGAATGTTTTCTGTTTTGTTCACTGTTCTGATCAGCACAAAGAATATTGTATGGCATGGACATAGTAGGTACGAAGTAAACACTGAATGAATGAATAAATGAATGAATGTCTGCCTGGATTTTGAATCCTGCCTTTTCTGATCTAGCCTATCATTCCATGCTGTGTCCCTGCCATGACGTATGAAGGCTGGAGAGGACTCTGGGGACCTGGATGTTCAGTGCAAGGACTTGGTGATCTGACTCACTCTAAGCTAGCTCTAGATGAAGATGGAGACATAGTTCTCCGGCTCTATAACCACAACAGCAGTCGCATTGCTAGTCATTCTAGGACAGAGCTCTGTGTGCTTGAAGAGGCAAAATTCATTTTTTATATCCACTTCAGGATCTGTTGGTTTCCATATTTATCTTAGAACATAGAGGAATCCCCAAACTGTGCTCAAAAACATTCAGCAGGGAAAATACTTTGGAGTTTAACATGTCCTAGTATCAAGAAATTCTTCTAAGGGCACCTGGGTGGCTCAGTTGGTGAAGCATCTGCCTTTGGCTCAGGTCATGATCCCGGGGTCCTGGGATCAGGTCCTGAGTCGGGCTCCCTTTATCACTATCTCTCTCTCAAATACATAAACAAATAAAATCTTTAAAAAAAAAAAAAAAAAGAAATTCTTCCACTTAATCTAAATATCTCATGCTAATAGTAAATTCATTTTTCTCTTATTTTATGCTCAAGAAAATAAGAATAGGGAACATGAGGTCTCTGTCATCCACATAATAATTTTTTATGTGAAAAGTGTTTTTGTCTAGGAAGCAGTCCTAGAAGTTAGGCAATTTATCCCACCAATTAGCTAATACCCTCTCTTTAGCGGTTAATATGGGTGATGACAATAAATATGGTCAATTAAGATAAAGAGTTGGTTCTTGCTTCTAGTATTGGGGTAAGAAAATACTCATATAGATATAATGTGATAGTTTAAGTATTTTTAAGAAGTTTTGTCTGCTTTTTGGGATACAAGGGTCTGACCTAAGATGGTCAGTCAATGTTTCCTACTTCTGGTCTGTAGCAAACATTGACTGACTGTCTTCTCAGGATTTATTACTTCTCTCCCACCTTCCTCACAGCACCCAAATTTTGATTCTGATACTGCACCATTTGTACATGCCATTTGTCTTCACAGCTCTCTTCTCTGCCGTCCGCCCTAGAACGCCAACCAGGATGGACCATATCGACAGGGCTCTGCATCTTCAGATTTCTGGTTTGGTTTGATCAATGAAGAGCCACAATAAAAACAGGAGAAAACAAGAATATATGACTATTGTTTCCACTAGCTCCCCCCCAACCACCTCTGAAAGTACCTGTGTTCCTAGTGGGCCACCGTTCCTTTTAACGTGCTATCCTCCACAGGGCTCCTCTTCCAGGTTCAAGTAGTCTCTTCCTCCCCTTTTCCTAATCCCTCCCCTTTGGGCCTGGGATTAGAAAGAGCTCTGCTGTTGCTTTCTCCAAGTGTCTCCCAAGTTCTCCAACTTTGCCATTTGGTCCTTTAAATAAAACAAACAAACAAAAAAGACAAATACATATCACCTCAAAATATCCTAATTTAGTGTGTATGATTTCTGATTCTTTTGGGACTCTGACAAGTACAGACATCTGTAACTTGTTCATGTAGACTTACTTGCTTTGGGAAAATTTTGTGTCAAGTGTGATGCCAAAGATGGGTCCTGATTGGCTAAAGCCAATGAGAACATTTTATTCCTCTTGGCTTGGTTGGAAGAAGGGTATTAAGCACATAACTTAAGCTGATTCAGTTGGAATAAATATCATAAATTTTGTCTGGACCTTTTAGACACAAGTACTTTCTTTCCCAATGGATAAACCAAGAAGTATGTAGCATATTATTTGCTAGCTGTCCTACAACCATAGGACATTCAGCCTTAGAATAAAGCTAACATATGGACAGCATAACAGTGAGTAGAAGATGGGAACCAAATCCTTGACTGAAACTTTCGATGAATACTGAAATCTGTCCTTTCACATTTTCATCAGCTAATAAATCTTCTGTATTGTTTTTGCCAATTTCCGCTGGCTTTCTGCAGCTTGCATCATAATGAGTCTGAACAAACACACGTTAACACAGAAACTTGATTCTGAGGATTTACCACAAATTTTCCAACTGGAAATAGGTATAGATAGTGAAATAAACCAGCAGGATGAAATACATAAGTAAGGATCTCTTTTCCTTTCTCAAGGGCTCCTTGAAGTATTTCCAAGTGGCTAATAAAACTATGTGTACCAGTGAGCTCATCCAGCTACTCTGGAACACTCTTTGTAGGAATCCAATTAAGAAGTTCTTCAATCCACATGATCTTCTCCCATTGCAAACTCATCTACAACCTGATGTCATTGCTGGCACAGTTATCTTGTAAACAAAAGTTCAGTTCAAAACAGTATTTAGCAAAATCGTTATACACAATTGAGGCAGAATGGTGGTGGCCATTATGAAACTAATTTTTAAAGTATCCAGAAAATGTTAAAGTCCTTTGAAAAAGAGAGAAATAAGGACAGAGAAAGGGTAGATGATATTAATATATGACGAAGAACAAAGAAAAGACTCCAATATGCTTAGACTGTGACACAAACCCAAGGGAACTATGAAAAGAGCACAAAATCACAGAAGTGAATTTATTAGGAGATTTCAGAGATCAGAAACTATTTCAGGCAAAAAAAAATAAAAAAGGCTATATATCTAAACAGCAGAAGGACAGTGACAGAAGTGCTTTAGTGTAGTTATAAAATTGTGAACCAAGAAGAAGAGGTAGAATTAAGAGCTAAAAAGGAAAAAAAAAAAAGATTGTTTTCTACCACTTTACATAATGAAACATGGGAATATCCTGTGCTGGTGACCCACTGAGAATACAGTTGTCTTGGAGACTTGGGTAACCAATTTCCACTGGGTTTGATTATAATGTAACGGGTATAATTGATGGTATGCAGCAATCCATAAGGTACAGTAAGACTGGTGCGTTATTATCTATTCAACAAATATTTATTTAGTACCTTCATGTGTCTGTTTTATTTATTTTTAAAAGATTTTTAAAATTTATTTATTATTTTAGAGGGAGAGAGAGAGAACGGGGCAGAGGAAGAGGGAGAAACTGACTCTCCACTGAGCAGGGAACCCAATGTGGGACTCGCTCTCACGACCCTGAGATCATGACCTGAGCCGAAAGCATATGCTTAACCCTGAGCCACTCAGTCAACCCCATGGGTCTGTTCTCAATGTTGAGTACATAAGAGTTAAGAAACACAAAACTATCTGCCCTCATGGAGCTTACATTCTAAGGTAGAGAGACAATAAACTAGACAAATAAGGAAAATATATGCAATGTTGGTGATAAATGCTCAAGAGAAAAAAATGGAGAAGGATAGAAAATTCATAGTAGAGTAGAGGTTATTTTAAAATTTTATATATGGCATCCAAGTAAGATTTAGAAGAAGACATTTAATAAAAGACCTGAAAGAGGTTAGGGAATTAGCTCTCTGAATAATTTTCCGACTTGTATTTCTCGGCAGAAAATATATCATATGGAGAGGACCTGGGACAGACAGGTGCTTGCCTGGTAGCCTTCAGGAACAGCAAGGAGTAAATGTGACCTGCGGTACAGTGACTGAGGGAAGACTTCTTGTTGAGACTAGGCAACCAATGGGGAGGTACTGGCAAACCATGTAGGCCCTTGAAGATCATAGAAGGACTTGAGTCTTCACTCTGAATAAGATGAAGTACTATTGAAATGTTTTGAGCAAAGGGTGACAGCGCCTGATTTATGCTGTCATAAGCTTTATCAGGTCATGATACTAAGAATAGCCTGAAGTGAGGAGATAATGATCTATGGTGATAGCAGCAGAGCTAATGAGGAAAGGATTTTAGATATGTTTTTAGTAATCAAGGGGAAAGCTTTAAGGCTATTACATAGAACTCCAACATAACTTTCAACCAGATGCATCGATTGTTTACATTTTGCTCCATTTACTTCCTCTGAATCACATTTTTTTCTGAATCACTTGAGAATATGTTGGGTATACCATATCTTAACATTTTTTAAAAGATTTTATTTATTTATTTATTTGACAGAAAGAGACAGAGATCACAAGTAGGCAGAGGCAGGCAGAGGGAGAGGGGGAAGCAGGCTCCCTGCTGAGCTGAGAGCCCGATGCGGGGCTTGATCCCAGGACCCTGAGATCACGACCTGAGCAGAAGGCAGAGGCTCTAACCCACTGAGCCACCCAGGCGCCCCTTGGGTATACCATATCTTACTACTAGTAAATATTTCAGAGTTTCCTAAGAACAAGTATATTCTACAGATATATTTTTAAAGATAGAATCAACATGATTTCTGATTGACTGAAGGTAAGAAGAAAAAAAACCAATTGTTAAGTGTGACACCAAAGCTTTACCTTGAGCAACAGAGAAAGATGGAGATATCACGGACTGATGTGAGGAAGGAAGAAACAGGAGCAGGTCTGGAAGAGAAGATTACAAATTTGGTTTTGGACATATTTCACTTGGGATACCTTTTAAACTTCCCAGGGGAAATCCCAAGTAAATAATTGGATATTCAGGTTTAGAGTTCAGGACTAAGGTTTGCACTAGCGACTTAAATTTAGGAATTCATAGCATATGCGTGATATTTAAAAATGAAATATGAGTTTCTTATGAAATTGCATAAGCACCCTTAGAATTAGAAAAGATCCAAAGATGGAGCTCTTGATCCTTCAGTCTAGACATGGGGTAGATGAGAAGGAAGTAGCAAAGGAGACCAAGAAGAAGTAACCAGAAGAAGCAATACAATGAGGACAATGTGTGGTAGGTTCAGAAGGCAAGTGAGGAAAACCATTTTAAGGAGGAGAGAGGAAATAAGTCAAATGGTTCCTGATAGGTCAAGATAGGGTCAGAAACAAGAGCATTTAATTTAGCAAAGAAGGAGTGAGTGGTAACTAGATAAAAGGGTGCTGTGAGTTCAAGACCAAGGGGGATGAGAGAAATGTCAACAGTGATTATAGACAACTCTGTCAGAATTGGCTCGAAAAAATAAGGGGTAGTATTTGGAAATCAGGTCACGATCAAGATTCGTTTTTAATAGGAGATAAATAACAACATGTTTACATGCATATGAGGATAAACTAACAAGAGAAAAGAAATTAATGGTTCTGAGAACAGAGAAAATATCATTGGCAGGAGGGAAGGATTGAATATAGAAGTAGAGGAGTTAGCCCTAGCTAGGAGCTTGAGGAGTTCATTAGTGGCAATAAAAGACAAGTTTGCATATTATATATAGCACTGATGCAGATAGTGCAGATGGTGGTGGGAGATTCTCAAAATTCTCTTTTGATTACTTAAAATGTTCAAGGAAAATAGGAAGAAAAATTAGCAGTTGAAAATTTAGATGCAGGGAAAGATGTTAGAAGTTTGAAGAAATAAGAAAAAGTAAGAAATTTGCCTAGGGAAGTGGAAGGGTGTATAGATTAGAGAAAGAAAGTATTCCAGGGTATTTGATTGAGGGATTGTGAATGCAAAGTGCAGTTTAGATGATGGGGTTTTTCTCCAGTCATGTTCAGCAGTGTGAGCACAGGCACAATGTAGGCAGAGTTGAATTTAACAAGGTATGCGGTTTAGCCAAGTGAGTAGGACAAAGGGAGAGGAGAAGTAGTTGAGGATAAATGCAATGAAGTGAATATAATGATTAAACATGGATTTTAAACTGGTTTAAGGGGAATAAACATAAAAGAGACAATGGGAATAAAAAATAATGGTAAGATCAATAGTGCCCGAGTTGCCATATATGATTAATGTAGATTATGTACTATATTCACCTTAGATACCCCTTTCAAGTGGGCTCCATTCATATCTGAAATTTCTGATTTGTGTATTTATTATAATAATTTTCTGGAAGATGGCACTCAAATGCCTTGTTTTATCCAAACATGGTCTATTATAGCAGTTTCTAAAAGATTGAAGTGAAGTGTATTGAAGACTAATTCCAAAGCATCATAGGGAATAGCAGTGGCCCTACCAATGGATGTGAGGTCCTGCTCAGTTGAAGGATTATTGGAATTGGAGCACTGGAGAGTGGGCTGGAACCAAAAAAGGAAATGATCAGAGAGTGGGGTGTTAACTGAGTTTATCAATATGGAATAATTGTCATTACTGATAATGACAAGGTCAAGACTATGGTCATGGGAGTGGATGGCTAAAGTAGGGAGTGACAACAACAATTTAAGAAGAACAGCTTCTGAAGGAACCATGAGGAGAAAGTGACAAAATCACATTGAAGAACTAATGACTTATCTTAAAATGTATCAGTAGGCTGAATGTTTTGTTTTTTAAAAATAGTCTTAAAATCCTAACTTTTAGAATTCCAGAACAACATTAAATATCAGTTGAAATAAATTTAAAAACTCAAATTAAATTTAAACTGCAATTTCTCTGAGTTTGATTTAAATAAATATCTGCGAGATTCTATTTACCCTAATTCTGTGCTTGTATCGAATATTGTTTTGTTGGCAAATAACCTTCATTGGGGATTACATTTCTCAGGCTCCCTTTCCCTGGGTTTTGGTTGAAATTTGCATTGGACCAACGCTCTCCCAAGAGATCTGAAAGCAAAGGGGATAGGGAACAATTCCTCCTCCAACCTCAATGGCATTAGTTCCACTGCGGCTGATGAAATGCCACGCTCTACCACCAGGGGGAGCCTCAGAACAGGGGCATTGTGGTACTGCCGGCCATTTGCTGCAGCATCTTGACCTCTAGGTGGCAGCAGCTAGTTGCTGAGTTCTGAAATTGCACCTCCTACGAGATTACCTGAAAGTTGAAGGCAGCCACGCTAATGGTCCCTTCTCTAGCTTTATCAAGAACTTTTGAGCCCCTAAATCCCTGTGTCAAATCCTCACATTGTTTTGATTTTTCATTAATGAATCCTGATTGGCACAATATTTCATGCCAAGACTATTCCAGACCTACAAAGATGGGAATCTCATATTGGTTGGTGGATCTGATTGCCTTTGTATACAGTGATGATCTCATTCCAATGTAAAATAGAATTCTAAGGAGACAGGGCATGTGGTGGCTAACAGTTACTCAAAGTAACACCTTGGATGCCTGCAATTAAGGGACTACTGAAGTCAAGAATTCAGGAACCCACATTGGCTATTGCTGTGGAATAGAAAAGAGAATTAGACAACTATGGGGCATGTCAGCTCCTTTGGACTATAATAGAGACCATGAGAAAGAACATGACAAGCCCAAGAACTTTACAATCTTGGATCAAGGCATGGCCAAAGACCCAGAAAACTTCTAAGACCTTATGCTTGCAGCCATATTTTTGATATAACCAAAAATCAGACCCAAGATCTGTTGCTACAGCCTGCAACTTATAATGCAAGATGAATTCAAAGCCTTGCTAGGTCTCTTATGGAAAGTGAGGGTTGTTACTATAAAAAGTGGGCCCCATGAATTGGGAAAGAGGACTTTTGGGGGATTTGGGTGAACTTAGTACTTTGAACCCCAAATCTTTCTGAGGCTTCCTTGCCAGCAGAACTGAGCCTTTCCTCCCTAGTTTGTCCTCCATCCCTTGTTCCAGACTTCACCAGTGGAAATTACCTGGTAAAGGGCTGCAATCTCTTAAAATACAACCAGACCAGTACTGGCTGTATCAAGACCTTGATTTGTTACAAGTCTCTTGACCTTTACGAAATAAGAAAGCTATTTTGTATATGTGCATAGAAGTGTGTTTTGAAGAAACTTAAGACTAAAGGAGGGAGATGAAAGGGAAATCCAGTTTTGAGTTGCACATATTCTCTTGCCATAAAGATACACTTCTTGCAAGACCTTAAGGCTGATCCTTTTGATAAATAACATAATTATGGCAAGTTTTTGGCCCGGTGTTAATACAATTACATGAAAGAGAAATGATAGAAATACAAATGATAATTTGCTGATTTTGTATGGGCACTAGAACAATAAATTTACGAATATTTATAGTACAATGATGTAGGCATTGGGGTAAAGCTGAACTGAAACCAGTCTGTGAGTTTCTGCTGTTCGTTAGTACCTCCTGTTAATGGAGAAAGCTGCCATGCTGGATGAGAATGGGTCTCTATTTTAGTTTACATAGAGGCCCATAGAGAATGGGTCTCTATGTAAACTGAAAGAGTACAAAGAGAAGACAGATGAGAAGGACTGACCTTAGGCTTGGTGGAGGAGGAAAGTGGAAATTGCTACCCCAACAGCTGTCTCTCAGCCTGTGATGGATTGTATTTTTCTGCTCTTAGGAACTGATATCCTAACCCAATCAGCCTGTTGCAAAGGGGAGAGACTGTTTTCCCTTTATTTGCCAACTTCAGTATAGTTACTGTAACTATAATAGTGATGCATGATAATTATATTGCATTCCTTGGCCATATGCCAGGCAGTGAAGTATGAAGTGCTTTCCAGGTATGAGCCCATTTAGTCCTCACAATGGCCCTGTGAATGAGATATACTGTTATAACCCCAATTATAGGTTTATAAAATCTGAATTTATGAGAGGTTAAATTTCTAGCTAAAAATCACATGGATAGCTAATGATGGAAATTGGATCCAAGCCTAGAGCTTTCTTGCACCAAACCCGAGACTCTGACCATTATATTATTCTGACCTCATTTGGCCACACATGGCCTTGTGTACCATAGATGTTACCCATTAAACTCCCCTCAAATCCATCCACTGTTTCTATCACCATCCCTCTAATTATGAACACTATGCTTTTCCTAAAGGGTTACTGTAGCACCTTTCTAAATGATCCACCTGTACCCATTTTGGCCCCATTCCTGATGTTTTCATGTTATAGCCAAAGGGAACATTTCAAAACATGAATCTGGTCATGATGCACACCTACTGAAAACGCTTTCATGGCTTCATGTGAAGACTCATCAGTTCAGGCTGCTCTTTCAGGCCTGCCTAGTCTGTCCTTCATTCCTCTTGAGCCTCATGGGCCCACTGTTCCCGAAGCTTCCTCCCTTCCCTTGCTGTTTCTTTTGCAGTGATGATGGACCTCCTTACTTCCTCCAATGCACCGTGTACTTTTCTTCCGTAGAGCCTTTGCCTATACTCTTCCCTCTGTCTGGAGCACTCTTCCACAGTGCACCCTACCCCTCCTGCAGATCACTTCCTAGCAGTCTTTCTGATCATTAAACTAAATTAATTTCATTAACTAATTCACCAAAGGCTGTCATCACACATGCCTTTTCTTGGAGGTTGTGGTTTTGTAATTATTTGTGTGGTTCTCTGATCTCTGATCAATGGCTATTGATCATATGGCCATCATATGGTAAGCTCTGTGAAGTCAGGAACTGGGGCAGGTTTTGCCTAACCCTGTAGACACAGTACATCTGGCATAGGGTGGGTGTTCAAACAACAGTTGTTGAGTAATTGAGGCTACAACAAACCTCTCCCGAAATGGGGGGTATGAGAAAGACAAGCCTTTTCCCAAAGTCTTCAGACAACCAGGACTAGCCAGACAGCCTCAGACTCATGCTGCCTGAGGCTAGAAGGACTGTGGCTAAGTCTCATAAGGGAGTTTCACTTGGTGGGAATAATGTTTCAGTCTCAGAATCTACAAGTAAGGCAACTAAGGAAGCAACTGCTGAACACGCAGAGCATTGAGTTTGTAAAATACCTTATTGCATCTTCAAAAGCCTTGGGGTGAATTGGCTTTATAAAGATGGAGACTGAGTGGGAGAATGGAGTCTGATCCCTTCCTCCTGAGTGGCAGGCCTGCAAGTTTGGAACCCAGTCTCAAGACCACACAGGAAGAGGGGGCTATCGGGAATGATTGGGATGTCGTCAGTTATCTCCACAAGAAGCTCTGAGTATCCATTAAGTTTCACCCTGAGGCAGAGGGAGGGTATACATTGAGAGTGAGTCCCCCAGACAGCGCCCTCCCCAGGCTCAACTTCCCAGTGTAACAAATTCAGCCATTAGAGATTCATTCTTTGGTCTCTAGAAAAACGTAAATACAAGGAAAAAGAGCACATCAAATTGGTTTACCAAATTCCTTTCAGGTTTGTGGGTTTTTTTTTAAATTTTATTTATTTATTTGATAGAGAGAGAGGAGAGAGATATCACAAGTAGGCAGAAGCAGGCAGAGAGATTGGGGGAAGCAAGGCTCCCTGCAGAGCTGAGAGCCTGAGCAGAGAGCCTGATGCAGGGCTCCATCCCAGGACCCTGAGATCATGAGCTGAGCAGAAGGCAGAGGCTTTAACCCACTGAGCCACCCAGGCGCCCCTGGATATTGTGGTTTTGATGAGATCTGGAAGAAAAAAGAATTTGAAGAAAATGCACAGCTAAATCATGGAGTGTTGGCGGCAGGTGAGGGAAAGGCAGGAAGCAAAGGCAGCCCCTCCATTTAGCAAATTTAGAGAATGAAAAACTGTTGTCAGCTTAAAGATTCGAGGTAAAACTATTATTTTTAAGATTCTTGGAGCATAGCTTTCATTATTTTGGTTACCATACTCCTGTTGGACTTGGGCTTTGTTGGCGAAGCGAGACTGTGTTTGACTTTGCTTGGAGACCATAAAACCACAACAAAATAGATTCTCCAGAATGCTACTAGGCAACACCAGGATCTCCTCTACACAAGGAGAAGGCCTTGTGATAAAAGACAAATGGCTCCGCAATGTGCGGTGTAATACAGTGTCTGAAGAAACCAAAGGTGGTTCTAAAGCATCATCTTAACGAATAACCAAGAATAAATAGAACTAAGATGGCAAGTGCCTTCTCAGGAAATCTAAGCTTTATAAACAACAACAAAGCCTATGGTCTGACCACTGTCCCCAAAATTGTTTGCTACTGATGTGACAGCCAAAGGTCAGCTGTTAGGATCTTTTTGAAAGTTGATTTGAAAGGAGCGTGCTAAATGTCCTCACTGAACCGCATCACTTCCTTCCTGGGACCATCAGGGAACCTCCCCAGCCTTTCAAGATAGGTTCTGCTTAGAAAGGTCAACCGGGCAGTGGGAACCCC
>CM053608.1:10590043-10625150 GCA_028646535.1 Procyon lotor
CTTCCCTCATCTCTTGGTGTATATATACACATATGTATATATATATTATATATGTAGTTAGCTAGCTAGCTAGAGTTCAGAAAGTTATATTCTTGCATTTGGAGAACTTAACTTTCTAATAGTTTAAAGGAGCCATTGTAAGATTTTAGGCACTTCCCACTATTTATTAGTGTCCAAATTATGGTGGGCAAATTATTAGTGTCCAAATTTTGCATGTGGGAAAGTGGAATATTTTTCCCCAGGAGATGAAGGCTGCTAATGGGCACATAATTCCTGCAGGGCTAAAGGCCTTGATACATGATAGGCTAGCCAAAAGTAATTACTTATCCTCTGAGAATCCCTTGGAAAGCTACCCACTGTGAGGTACCTCTCTAGCCTAGAAGCTGACAGGTATTGTGTCCCCCTTCTACTAAATATCTTTTCAAGGGGCCTAGAGAAGTCGGTCTGTGTCTTCTCACCCATTGTGACTGTTCCCTACACCCCTTCACCCTAACTTGCTAAGTGACCAGTACCTCCTTTCTTGCTTCACTATACCTTTCTGATGATTTTTCACACAAGGAAGCAGCAATATTTTGCATCCTTTTGGAGATAGTATTCTCTTTTTTAAAAATATTTTATTTATTTATTTGACAGAGAGGGAGAGATCACAAGTAGGCAGAGAAGCAGGCAGAGAGAGAGGGGGAAACAGGCTCCTTACTGAGCAGAGAGCCCGATGCAGGGCTCGATCCCAGGATCCTGGGATCATGACCTGAGCTGAAGGCTGAGGCTTTCACCCACTGAGCCACCCAGGTGCCCCTGGAGATAGTATTCTAAAACAGGTAGTATCAGCTTTGCCTTTATGCATTCTAACCAGATACCAATGTTTACTAGCGTTAGTAATGTCATTTTAAAATCAATTATAGTCTGTTATTATATTTTATTATGTAACCAATCTCTCATAAATAATATGACCATATGTTCAGGTTACAATATTGTTTTCGATAATACTCCTACACTCCTTTTGGTTTCTTTTTTTCCTTCTGGCAGGTGGACCATCCCCCATGTATGTGTTTTCTTTACAGGTTTGCCTTTACCATCCTCCCCTGTATCTGCCTCATCCTTTTTCTTTACCTTCATCCTCATAAGGCAGAGATGCTGTGTGAATTGTAATAAAGTGTCATCTCACTTGGGCCACCTTAGTGTGGCCCCTTGGTTAAGCTTCTTTCCCTGAGTCCATATTCACCCTCCTCTCCTTTCTTCATTATTTATTCTCTCTGCGGCAAAACTTTCTTCTCTTCAACTAACACTAGGGTTAGGAAATCCTTGTTCAAAGTAAATGTCTCTCAATATCAAGTTTTCATCAACTACTCTCCTGTCTATTTTCCCTTGCTCAGTCCAGAATGACTTAAATTTGACCAAAACAGAGAATTCAGGAAGGGGTTAGAAGGGATATGGTTTCTCTGCCCAGGCCACCCTACCCTAGCCTTTCAATCTACTTGAGAGTCTTTAACATATGGCAAGGAAAACTAAATCAAATCCATTTTGACTTCTAAAATCAGAATGTTTGAAACTGACATTTTTAGAATGATATACTTTTACATTTTTACTGTTTTAATTCATCAAGTTCTTATAGAAGTTAAGATTTTCTTAAGTTATTTACATTTTTTAAAGATTTTAATTCTAGGGTAGTTAACATACAGTGTTACATTGGTTTCAGGAGTACAATACAGTGATTCAGCAATTCTATGCCTTACTCAGTGCTCATCTAGAAGCTAAGATTTAATCTCATTCCCGGAAAGTGTACAAATGAAACAGCAAAATATATGTACAAAGCAGGCTGAAATAGCATGGACGAGAGAACTTGGGAATACTGAGAAATAGTACTCAGTGTTTTGACTTCATAGTACATTCACTTTCATAGATCAATGGAGAAAGATTATAGTTTAAAAAGAAAATATGGAAGGGGCGCCTGAGTGGCCCAATCAGTTAAGCCTCTGCCTTTGGCTCAGGTCATGATCTCTGAGTCCTGGGACCCAGCCCAAGGTCATGCTCCCTGCTCAGCAGGGAGTCTGCTTCTCCTTCTCCCTTTGCCCCTCCCCCCTGCTCCTGCTCTCTGTGTCTATCTCAAATAAATAAAATCTTAAAAAACAAAGAAAACATAAAAAAAAGAAAGAAAACGTGTAATAAGTGAGCATTTGTTTTCAGCAACCAACTTTATTATATGTGTCCCGTGTATTTCGTCAGATTTAAAGACTCCTAGCATTTGCCTAGTACTTTATACATGTTTCACTTGGTAATTAATGAATCATCTATTCGAACTGAATAGAAACAGTTTTCTTTTTAACATTAGGGGGACCGGGGCGCCTGGGTGGCTCAGTGGGTTGGGGCCTCTGCCTTCGGCTCAGGTCATGATCTCAGGGTCCTGGGATAGAGCCCGCATCGGGCTCTCTGCTCAGCGGGGAGCCTGCTTCCCCCTCTTCCTCTGCCTTCCTCTGCCTGCTTCTCTGCCTACGTGTGATCTCTCTATTTGTCAAATGAATAAATAAAATCTTAAAAAAAAACATTAAGGATGTTGAGTGCGGATTCGGGACCAATGTAGATTTTTTTTTTTAATATTGTACCTTTTCTCTTTGTTTTCCAGGTTCCTGAGTTCACTTAAGAGAACAGTCTTAAAACAAAAGAAGGAAAGGAAAAAGGGGTCCAGCCTTTGGAAGTGCTGCCCCCTTGGTCGCTGCTGCAAGTGCCTGGGATTTGGCGTGAACCCCTAGACCCAGGGAAGCTGCGGTATGTTTCCCTGAGTGTCGCTGCGCCTGCGCCCTGGGCGAAGAGTCTCTGGTGCGGGTTTCATGCTGCAGGAAGCGCCATGGCGGCCTCTAGGACGGCCTCGCGGTCTCCCCGGGACATTGCCAACGTGATGCAAAGACTGCAAGGTAAGGGGCAGAGCTGTCGAGACTGGTTTTGTATTTTTCAGTACACTTTAAAGTTCAAATACCAGCTTCACTCAGGGACTTTTCAATTTGCTTGCACTTTTTTTTTCCATTCTAGGAGACGACAGCAAGCAATCACAAGGTGATGTCTCTTTTCCTAGGGTTTTCAGACTAGTCCCTGCTCTTTCCAGGTGCTGTCTTTCTCATGTTGCAAAAAGCTCTCTGTTTGGCTCGGCGTCTGCATTAGTGTGACCTTGATGGTTATTCAGTGGCCCGTTGGGAATTCAGTGATCCTCAAACTGCCCTTCGGTCACCAAGGACAATACCACACAGTGAGGGTGCGCAAGGTTATCGCGACGATGGTGACAAAGATTGTACACTCTGGTCAAATAAGTCAACCAGTTTACTTAACCTAACTAGAAAGCCCTAAGAGATCTAGAAAGTCTTTAAGGAAAATGAGGCGATGAGGCCTAGAGGGTTCATGACCTGACAAGACTAATGGTGAGGGGTAGCATGTGGACTGGAACCAAATTCCCCACCACTGTTCTTTCTCTAACAGCAAACGGTGTTTTAGAAGAGAATCAGCCATGAAATGTCCTGGCAGCTTATAGATTAATTCTCTAATGAATAAATTATGCGATTAATAAAGTCATTGTGAATTAAATTTACATTTAAACACATATATTCCTTAAACCGTGGCAATAATCATCTGTAAGAATAGGAAAATATCACCTCCTTGTCACAGTCCTAATGCTGCCTCTCCCCAGCTTCAGATGTCTATTTTTAGAGACAAAAATAGCCAGATTTAACAGGGTTCTTTTCTAGTCTTTGTCAAGAGAGCTTAAAAGTAATGCTACACTTGGCTTGTTGTTTTTCTAGTCTTTCCAGCAAGTGATCATTGTGGTTTGGCACCGCAGCTGTCATATCAATCTCTAATAGCCCCACTTTCCTTGCTTTACAATGTATTTGATGTGCATAGCAGTCATTTCCAGTGAAGCACTCTTGACTTTCAAATATAGATGAGACTGTGGATATTCACGGCCCAGGGCACGCTTTCAGCTATAGAAAGGCAGGGAATTTCTCCATGTCTGACCAGGGACCACTAATTTCACTGAAACTCCTGTAATCAGAAGGATCCCGCTCATGTTGATTGATTGTCTTGGGCTGGTTTTTGATGCTTTAGTTCTAGTGGTGCCTCTTTCACATTTATTGTTAGAAGATCTCATTGTCATGCCAGAGAAGAGCCTGGTGAGATAAAAGATCAGATCCTTGCTGAATATGTGGGCATAGACTTCTTCCATAGGCTAAAAAATCCCTCATTGGGTCTATACAGTGCCAACGGTCTTCAGTTGAAGTTGTACATCTTCATTTGGGGAGATGAAATTTGGAACTTGGAGTTCTATTTTTCTGCCTGTGTCTGTCTGCTGTTTCCTGGGTACAAATTCCTAAGCCATTTTGTGCCTCAGTGACCTCATTTATGAAACAATGGAAAGGAAACTAGCAGGTCCCTTACAAAAGTGTGGGGGAGATAATTAGGTAACAAAGCAGATTTTCCTTTGAGTCTATTAAATGTGAAAATTCTCTGGATGACATACACACACACGCACATACACACACACAATGAAACAAAATTATACAGACTAAATTTGAAAAAAATAATTCAGAATCAGATTATGATTCTACAAACAGCTTACTCTTTATTCTCATTTTGGTTTGAATGAAATTTTTTTTACTAAGGTAGTGGTTAGGGTAAGAGGAATGGGAAGAGGACTGATGCCCTACTGTTTTATTATTTTCTGTCGTGTATAGATAGGGGTTCTTCCTGAAAGATGTGTGGAGTGGGGGAAAACACTGGAGCCCCACTCCCCTCCCAAACTCAGCCCGTGACAGTGGATGCCCTACATAACATCTGTGCATTTGGGGACCCTGCTTATAAAATGTGGACTGTTCTCACTCTGGATTGTTTCAAGCTCAGTGAGATGATGACAAAAGGTGTTGTCTGGTGAGCCGTTCATAAATACTGGCATCTGGTGTGCCATTCAAATGGTCATGGAAGAAAAGTGGATGAGGAGGCATAGGCTGGATAATTTGTTACAAATTTTTCTAGTCATGCACATTTGAGAATGAATGTTAATGGTTTTATATATTCCGTGCTATCTAAAACTAGTACTTTTATTGTATAATAAAGTGCCTATATTCACTGTATTAATTGCTTTCCCCTTTCTAGTAAAAGAAAGAATTATAACATGTCATAAGGCTATCTGACAAATTTAGAACAATAATCATTCCATAGAAGACAAAATTTCTGAGCACTAGATATGTATCATTAGTTTTTAGCATCAGTTATTTTATATATATATATACATATATAACATATATATATATATGTTATTAATGGCAACAAAATATCAGGTCCACACGCAATGGGTCTAGGCTACGGCAGTGGAAACAGATGGTAAGGGCTACAAGTGAAGGAGATCTGGTGGCTATAGCTGTCAGCATATTCATCTGCTGGGTTACTTGTGCTGATTCAGCTGGTTAGGTCTATGTCTCCCATGCATCTCACTTATCATGGTGGATCCTACTGCTGCTTGGGGCCCAAACAAGAGTCAGTCTCCCTGGACAGAGGAGACCTGTTTTCTGTCAAAAGTATTTAGTGATTCTACTTGCCTGCTAGAACTTCCAAACCAGTGACCATGGTGCTAATAAATGGAGGGCTGGCATTATTGCCCAGATAATTGTGACAAATGAGGGGATGTGTTTGAGGAAAAATAAATCTGTTACCTTAAATAGAACCAGAGTTGCTCTTTGCAAAGTTCAAATCCATCGACCATTCTTCTATAATCCCTTTTTCTTTGCTTAGAGAGATAATCCAAGAAACTAATGTTTCCCCCCTCCCTTGGGTTTTATTGTCATATCAGATCTGTGTATAACTAATAAAAATCATGTAGCTTTGAATAGAAGCAACTTGGCTTTGCTCTCTTGCTTATTTAGTTTACAACCATAATTGTTGACTGTTTTTCTGCTTTTAATTTTTATTTCTAGTGCTAGGAAATTGAAGCACGCACAGATTGCTTCGTAATTTAGCTGCTACTGTAGCAGTTCAATATTTCACCTTTGCCAATATTTGTGCTTATTTGAGCATAATGTTTTAGGCTGGGATCCTGAATTATGGATGAGCAGGCCGACTGCAATGCAGAGTTTCATTTGCTCTTAAGAATAATGAATGTTTCTGTAACTTTCATCTATTTAAATATAACCTTAAAAGCAAATACAAGGCAACAGAATAATACAGGAGTATTAAAATTTTTTTTAAAGATTTTTTTATTTATTTGACAGAGAGAAACACAGTGAGAGAGGGAACACAAGCAGAGGGAATGGTAGCGGGAGAAGCAGGCTTCCTGCAGAGCAAGGAGCCCAATGTGGGGCTCTAACCCAGGACTCTGGGATCATGACCTGAGCCGAAGGCAGACGCTTAACGACTGAGCCACCCAGGTGCCCCCAGGAGTATTAAAATTTTAAATGGACATAATTAGTATATACATGTTCTGTTGTTTAAAAGCTAAGGGGACCTGTTTTGTGGTGGCTTATGGAGTGCCTTTAGTTTTTGGTAACATCAAAAAAAAAAGTGGATGTCTGAACTCTTAAGATTATAAATTCCTTTAAGATACTGGCAGTGTCTTTGTATGCTGCCATACAAGCAGTGCTTTGTGTGTCTTATGGTGCTGCATAAAGCCTGCTTATAAAGGATTTGTTGAGTAGCTTTTATCAAATACTTTTTTTCATTTGAAGATGATCTATTGAAGCTTAAGGATTTTAAATTAACATATTTAAATGTTTGTCATTGTAAGGCAGGGCAGCATCCATGCAATTTTTGTAGGGTGAGTGGTAAATGCCCTCAAACTTGTAGAATGAGAAGATTCAAAATGGGCATGCTACGGTGTCATGTAGAGATTACTTTGATGAAAAAGGAGGATTATTGACTGCAAGGTCAAGTTTTTATTTTTAAACCTGTGAATCAATTCAAAGAAAAAGAAATGAGAAAAGGGATGAATGAATATGTATTGCTGGAGATATATCTAAGAAGTTTGCTAACTGTTTAGTAAAAGATAATCATGGCCTCTCTCTAAAATTGCTTTTATGACCAACTTTAAACTCTTTTTGGTTAAATATAATATTCCTATAAATCCATTATACTGTAAAAGAAAACTTCAGACTAACAAAAAAGTTAACCGAAAAGTAGAATCAACAATAACGGATAATGAAATAATTTTTGGTATTTTTAATTTTTTTAATTTAAATTCAGATTATTTAACGTTTAGTGCAGTACTGGTTCCAGGAGTAGAATTTAGTGACTCATCACTTACATACAACACCCAGTACTCATCCCAACAAGTGCCCTTCTTAAAGCCCATCGCCCATCTAGTGCATCCCACTACCTGCCTCCCCTCCATCAATTTTCAGTTTGTTCTCTATAGTTAGAATTTTTTATGGTTTGCCTCCCTCTCTGTTTTTATCTTATTTTATTTTTCCTTCCCTTCCACTATGTTTGTCTGTTTTGTTTCTTAAATTCTACATATGAGTAAAATCGTATGGTATTTGTCCTTCTCTGGCTGACTTAATTCACTTAATGTAATATTCCATCCAAATTGTTGCAGATGGCAAGATTTCATTTTTTGATGACTGAGTAATATTCCACTATATTATATATATATATATATATATACCACAACTTCTTTATCCATTCATCAGTCAATGGACATTTGATCTCTTTCCATAATTTGGCTGTGGCTAATAGTGCTGCTATAAACATTGAGATGCCCATGTCCCTTTGAATCAGCATTTTTGTATCCTTTGGATAATTATCTAATGCATTTGCTGGGTAGTAGGGTAGTTCTATTTTTAACTTTTTGAGGAAACTCTGTACTCTTTTCCAGAGTGGTTGCACCAGTTTGCATTCCTACTAACAGAGCATGATGGTTCCCCTATCCCTGCATCCTTGCCAATATCTGTTGTTTCCTGTGTTGTTAGTTTTTGCCATTGTGGTAGGGGTGAGGTGGCATCTCATTGTGGTTTTGATTTGTATGTCCCTAATGCTGAGTGATGCTGACCATATTTTCATGTGTCTGTTGGCCATTTGTATGTCTTCTTTGGAGAAATACCTATTCACATTTTCTGCCCATTTCTTAACTGGATTTTAACAAGTTCCTTATAGATTCTGGATATTAGCCCTTATCCATGTCATTTCCAAGTATCTTCTTCCATTCCATAGTTTGCCTTTTAGTTTTGTTGATTGTTTCCTTTGCTGTGCCCAGTCTTTTTATCTTGATGAGGTCCCAGTAGTTCATTTTTGCTTTTGTTTCCCTTGCCTCTAGAGACATGTCTGGCAATAAGTCCCTGTGGCTGAGGTCAAAGAGGTTGCTGCCTGTGTTCTGCTCTAGTATTTTAATGGTTTCCTGTCTTACATTTAGGTCTTTCATCCATTTTGAATTTGTTTTTATGTATGATATAATTTTATTCTTCTGCATGTCACTGTCCAGTTTTTCCAACACCATTTGTTGGAGCAACTGGTTTTTTTCCATTGGACATTCTTTCCTGCTTTGTTGAAGATTAGTTGGTCATAGAGTTGAGGGTCCATTTCTCGGTTCTCTGTTCGGTTCCATTGACCAATGTGTCTGTTTTTGTGCCAATACCATACTATCTTGATGATTACAGCTTTGTAATACAGCTTGAAGTCTGGGAATATGATGCCTCCCAATTTGATTTTCTTTCTCAACATTACTTTGGCTATTCAGAGTCTTTTCTGGTTCCACACAAATTTTATGATTGTTTATTCTAGTTCTGTGAAAAATGCTTGTATTATTTTGATCGAGATTGCATTGAATGTGCAGATTGCTTTGGCTAAACATTTTAATAATATTTGTTCTTCAAATCTATGAGCATGGAATATTTTTCCATTTCTGTGTGTCTTCTTTAATTTCTTTAATAAGTGTTCTATTGTTTTCAGCATACAGATCTTTACCTCTTTGTTAGGTTTATTCCTAGGTATCTTATGGTTTTTGATGCAATTATAAATGAGATTGATTCCTTGATATCTCTTTCTGCTGCTTCATTATTAATGTATAGAAATGCAACAGATTTCTGTACATTGATTTTATATCTTGCAAATTTGTTGAATTACTTTATCAGTTCTAGCAGTTTTTTGGTGGAGTCCTTGGGTTTTCTACATGGAGTGTCATGCAGTCTTCGAATAATGAAAGTTTGATTTCTTCCTTGCTGATTTGGATGCCTTTTATTTCTTTTTGTTGTCTGATTTCTGAGGCTAGCACTTCCAGTACTATATTGAACAACAGTAGTGAGAGTGGACATCCCTGACATGTTTTTGACCTTAGGGGGAAAACTCTCAGTTTTTCCGCATTGAGAATGATATTTGCCATGGGCTTTTCATATATAGCTTTTATGATATTGAGATATGTTCCCTCTATCCTTAATTCTTTAGGGTGTTTACCAAGAGAGGATGCTGTGTTTTGTTAAGTGCTTTTTCTGCATCTATTGAGAGGATCATATGGTTCTTATCCTTTCTTTTATTAATGTGTTGTAACATGTTGACTTCAGATAGTGAAACACCTTTGCAGCCCAGAAATGAATCCCACTTGATCATGGTGAATAATCCTTTTAATGCGTTGATAGATTTGATTAGCTAGTTAGTATCTTGTTGAGAATTTTTGCATCCATGTTCATCATGGATATTAGCCCATAATTCTCCTTTTTGGTGGAGTCTTTGTCTGGTTTTAGAATCAAGGTAATGATGGTCACATAGAATAAGTTTGGAAGTTTTCCTTCCACTTCTATTTTTTGGAAGAGCTTCAGAAGAATAGGTATTAATTCTTCTTTAAATGTTTGGTAGAATTCCTCTGGGAAGCCGTCCAGTGCTGGACTCTTGTTTGTTGGGAGATTTTTGATTACTGATTCAGTTTTTTTACTGGTTATGGGTCTGCACAAATTTTCTCTTTCTTCCTGTTTCAGTTTTGGTGGTTTATATGTTCCTAGAAATTTATGCATTTCTTCTAGATTGCCCAACTTGTTGGCATATAATTGCTCATAATATTCTAATTATATTTCTGCTGTGTTGATTACAATCTCTCCTCTTTCATTTGTGATTTTATCTATTTGGGTCCTTTCTTTTTTCTTTTTGATAAGTCTGGCTAGGGGTTTATCAGTTTTGTTAATTCTTTCAAAGAACCAGCTTCTAGTTTTGTTGATCTGTTCTACTGGGTTTTTTAATTTCTATCATTTATTTCTGCTCTAATCTTAATTATTTTTCTTCTTCTGATGGCTTTAGGCTTTATTTGCTATTCTTTTTCTAGTTTCTTTAGATGTAAAGTTAAGTTGTGTATTTGAGACTTCTTGAGGAAGGCCTGTATTATTATATACTTTCCTTAGGACCACCTTTGCTGTGTCCCAAAGGTTTTGGACTGTGGTATGTTCATTTTCATTTGCTTTCATGGTTTTTTTTTGTTTGTTTGTTTGTTTGTTTTTTATCTTTAATTTCCTGGTTAACCTGCTCATTTTTTAGTAGAATGTTCTTTTTTTAAAAAAATATTTTATTTATTTATTTGACTGAAAGAGCACAAGCAGGGGGAGCATCAGAGGAAGAGGGAGAAGCAGACTCCCTACTGAGTAGGGAGCCCAACATGGGGATCCATCCCAGAACTCTGGGATCATGACCTGAGCTGAAGGCCAAATACAAAACTGACTGAGCCACCCATGTGCCCCATTAGTAAATATTCTTTAACCTCCATGTATTTGTGGTCTTTCCAAATTGTTTCTTGTGATTGACTTCACATTTTATAGTGCTGTGGTCTGAAAATATGCTTGGTATAGACTCAATTTTTTTGTATTGGTTGTCCTGATTTGTGACCCAGTATATGATGTATTATGGACAATGTTCCATGTGCACTTAAAATGAATGTGTATTCTGCTGCTTTGGGATGTCCATCTGGTCCAATGTGTCATTCAAAGCCACTATTTCTTTGTCAATCTTCTGCTTAGATGATCTGTCCATTGCTGCAAGTGGGGTTGTTAAAGTCCCCTCCTATTATTGTATTGTTATCAATGAGTTTCCTTATGTTTGTTTTAATTGATTTATATATTTGGCTGCTCCCAAGTTGGAGCCACAAAAACTTATAGTCGTTAGATCTTCTATTGTCTAGATCCCTTTATCATGAAATAGTGTACATGTTCATATCTTATTAAGTCTTTGGTTTAAAATCTAGTTTGTATGATATAAGTATTGCTACTCCAGCTTTCTTTTGATGTTCATTAGCATGATATATAGTTCTCCACCCCCTCAATTTCAATATGGAGTTGTCTTTGGGTCTAAAATGATTTCTCTTATAAGCAACTTATTGATAGTTCTTTTTTTTTTATCCATTCTGGTAACCCTATGTCTTTTGATTGGAGTATTTAGTCCATTTACATTCAGAGTAATTATTGATATAATTATTATTGATATAATTCATATAGATATGAATTTAATGCTATTGTATTACCTGTAAAGTTGCTGTTCCTATAGATTCTCTGTTCCTTTCTAGTCTTTGTTGCTTCTGGTCTCTCTTTCCTGCTCAAAG
This sequence comes from Procyon lotor, assembly GCA_028646535.1. Lineage (NCBI taxonomy): Eukaryota > Metazoa > Chordata > Mammalia > Carnivora > Procyonidae > Procyon > Procyon lotor. The sequence goes on from CM053608.1 coordinate 10,601,580, forward strand.
GGTACCTTTTAATATATCTTGCAGATCTGGTTTAGTGTTCACAACCTCCTTTAGTTTTTGCTTGTCTCGGAAACTCTTTTTTTTTTTTTTTTTAAAGATTTTATTTATTTGACAGAGAGAAACACAGCGAGAGAGGGAACACAAGCAGAGGGAACAGTAGCGGTAGTGGGAGAAGCAGGCTCCCTGCTGAGCAGAGATCCCGATGTGGGGCTCGATCCCAGGACCCTGGGATCATGACCTGGGCCGAAGGCAGACGCTTAACGACTGAGCCACCCAGGCGCCTCATTGTCTCGGAAACTCTTTATCTCTCCTTCTATTCTGAATGACATCCTTGCTGGATATAGTATTCTTGGCTGCATATTTTTCCAATTCATCACGTTGAGTATATCATGCCACTCTCTTCCGGCCTGCCAAGTTTCTGTGGACAGGTCTTCTGCCAACCTTATGTGTCTAGCCTTGTAGATTAAGGGCTTTATGTCCCTAGGTGTTTTCAGAATTCTCTCTTTATCTTTGTATTTTGCAAATTTTTTTATGCTATGTCTTGGTGTTGATCTGTTTTTGTTGATTTTGAGGGGAGTTCTCTGCATTTCTTGGGCTTGAATGACTGTTTCTTTCCCCATATTAGGGAAGTTTTCAGCTGTAATTTGTTCAAATAAACTTTCTGCCCCCTTTTCCCCACTCTTCTTATGGGATTCCTATAATATGGAAATTATTGTGTTTTGTGGAATCACTGAGTTCCCTAAGTCTGTATTTGTTATTGGATAGTTTTCTATCCCTCTTCTTTTCAGCTTCATTATTCGCCATAATTCTATCTTCTGTTTCACCTATTTATTCCTCTGCTTCTTCCATCCTTGTTGTGATTAGATCCAGTCAGTTTTGCATCTCAGTTATAGCATTTCTTATTTAGGCCTGACTAGTTTTTAGGTCTTTTATCTCTGTAGCTAGGGTTTCTCTGTTGTCTTCTATTCTTTCAAGCCCAGCTAGTGTTCTTATGATTGTTGTTCTAAATTCCTGTTCAGATATATTGGTTATATCTGTTTTGAGCAAATCCTTAGCTGTGATTTCTTCTTGATCTTTTTTTTGGGGAGCATTCCTCCATCTTGTCATTATGTCTAGATTTCTGTCTTTTGTGTGTTATGAAAGCTTGTTGTTTCCTGCTCCTGAGAGTAATGCTATATTAAGAAGGAGTCATACACTGTCTAGGGCCTGGTGCTTCAGGAAGTGTTTCTGGTATATGCTCTGTGCTCACTGTTAATGTATTTCGGCAGCTCTTTCCCAGAGGCAGTCTTCTGTAGAGTTCCTCCTTACTTACAATGGGGAATGTTTGGACCTTTAATTAGGTGTACTCTGATTTGTTTGTTAAGGTAAGCCTGGGGGGAGAAAAACACACAAAAAAATCTGATCCAAGAAAAGAGAAAAGGGAGAGGAACAAAACAGCCAATAAACAAACAAAACACTGTAAGCTTGATTCCAAAGAAAAGAAATAAAATTAAATTTAAAAAATAATTACAAAAGCAAACAAAAAAACCTGGTCATATTTCCACCAGAATCGAAGCTGCTGGTTTGGAATACTCTATGATCAGTAGACTTGGTATCTGTGGTGGGGCCTGTGATGAGGTATCTGTGAGAGGCCTGATGCGCTGGCTCACAGTCAGACCTGCCCTAGAAAGATGCCCCTGCACTGTGCAAGGGGGTGGGGTATGATGTAAAGGACTCCAGCCTCCACTGGAGGCACTGTGTTTCTCTCTGAAGTCCAACTGTGCCAGTGGACTTGGTGGGGGGAGGGGTGGAATATGGTGTCACCCTGCCCTCTTGTCCCAGGGAGGGGAACTCGTGGCCTCTGATGTTCAGGAGGCCCAAAGAAAAGCAAACAATCTCCCCTGCTGTGTCTCCGGCTTTCATTAGATCCATGCCCTCAACCTGTCTGTGCCCGGGCCATCTTGGGCCCACCTAGGGCCTCATCCTGTGTTTTATCTCTGGCGAGCTGCTGGATTCGAAACTCTAAATCTTAAATAACCCAGCAAGGCATGGACCTTCTTCCCTCCACCAGAAAAGAGCCTCACAGCACTGCGCCTGGCTTCATTCTGTCTCAGAAAAACAGTTGCACAACTGGGCAGATGCCTGGAGTCTATGGTGAAACACAGCAAAAAGCTGTGACCAGGTTATCTGCCCTCTGCACGCACCTCTGTCCCCTTCTATTCTATGGCTACTCAATGGCACCCAGTAGGCCTCTTATCCTTACAGAGGCAACATACCTTCCTCCAAATGTACTCAAGGATTGGGAGCAATTTCTCCCAGTATGACCCAGTGTATCCCCACACTATGGCATCTTGCTCGAACCCTACATGCCGTTCTCTCTCTTATTCCCTTTCTCTCTCTCTGACTTCTCTCCACAAAAAGGGCTCCCTCCCCTCTGTGGCACCATGGCTTTTCTCACCCCATCTTCACATTTCTGAACCTCATATCTGTCATGTTCTCTTCCTCCAATTGTGCAGATTGCTTTCTTAATCCTAAGATCAATTTCCTCGCTGTTCAAAATGATTTGATGTTGATCTAGTTGTGTTCGAGGGGTGAGGCAACCTCAGGGTCCCCCTGCTACTGTGTCATCTTAACTCCTCTCCTTTAATTTAACATGAAATAAGCATCAGAGAAGGAAAGGTTTGCCTTTTATGATGAATCTGGGTTTTTTTTAGAGTGCTTTGAAAGATTAAGTTCTAAATTTTATTGCTCTGACTTAATGACTCTTCTTATTAAACCTCAGAATATTGTCAAAAATCCACTTATTGTAGTTAGGCTGAAATTATCTTTTTGCTTTAATCTTTCTTCCTGTAATGAGTGTTATATGCTAGTCCCTCAGATTTAAATACTAAGCAAAACTCAGCACAAAACAATGATCATTTATTTATATTTTGGAATATCATGGTTAAATAAATATTTAATGAATAAATGGATAATTCACAATCCCTAAATTAATGAGTTGAAAATGAAATTAGTCAAGACACATGTAAAAGCAAAGGGTAAAAAACCAAACTGAGTTCTACTTTATTTGCCCTCTTTAAAAGAATTTTCTTATCTGAGTTTTATTTTTAATTAAACTTGATTTTTGTCCATAAAATCATTGTGAGGACACATATAGAAACCTGAACAGTTTCCCATGTTGACCTCTCAGATGTGTGTTGGTTTTTTTGTTTTGTTTTGTTTTTTGCTTTTTTCCCATTTAATTTTATTAACATTTAAAAAGCATTTTTACCTTGGGGTGCCTGGGTAGCTCAGTCAGGTAAGTGTCTGACTCTTGATTTTGGCTCAAGTCATGATCTCAGGGTGATGAGATCAAGCCCTGTGTTGAGCTCCCTGCTCAGTGGGGAATCTACCTCAAATTCTCTATTTCCATCTTCTTCTGCCCCTCCCCCTGCTCACATGCACTCTCTCTTTAAAAATAAATAAAATAAGTCTTAAAAAAAAACAAAATACTTTTTTACTCTATGTCTTCCATTTTTTTGCTTATGTCAGTTCAAGGTTCTCATACCCTCTGTTTATTTATTTATTGTACTCTCTTTTTGCCCCAGGTTTTTGTTTAAATGCTACTTAGTTAACGTTTATGGTAAAATTGATTTCAGGTGTAGAATTTAGTGACTCATCACTTACATATAACAACCAGTGCTTCTGGGGCGCCTGGGTGGCTCAGTCGGTTAAGTGTCTGACTTGATTTTGGCTCAGGTCATGATTTCAGGGTTCTGGGATTGAGCCCTGCCTGGGGCTCCATGCCAAGCAGGGTGTCGGCTTGAGGATTCTCTCTCTCCCTCTCCCTTTGCCCCTCCCCTGGCTCAAATGTTCTCTCTCTCGCTCTCTCTCAAATAAATGAATTAAAAACAAAACAACCAGTGCTTATTGTATGTTGCTTTTTAATTTGAATATATATATATATTTTTAGTGTTGGTCTCATTTTTTTGTTGTTGTTGTTTATAATAGCATTTTATGTATCTAAATGGATATAGCTTTATCTACATACCTATGTGTCTAAACCAAGGGACAGCTCAATATGATCCTTGTCAAAAATCTGATTTAGCTACCTGTTTTTCTTTCTTTTTAATTTTAATTTTATTTTTTCAGTGTTCCAGGATACATTGTTCATGCACCACACCCAGTGATCCATGTAATATATGCTCTCCTCAATACCCACAACCAGGCTCAACCAATCCCCCACCTCTCTCCCCTCCAAAACCCTCAGTTTGTTGATCAGAGTCCACAGTCTCTCATGTTTCATCTCCCTCTCCGATTTCTCCCAATTCACCCTTCCTTTCCTTCTCACAATGTCCTCCATATTTTTCCTTATGCTCCACATGTAAGTGAAACCATATGATAACTGACTCTCTCTGCTTGACTTATTTCACTCAGCATAATCTCTTCTAGTCCTATCCATGTTGATATAAATGTTGAATGCTTCAAAAATATTTTTCCTTCCTAATGGTATATGTCCATATTACTTTTAAATGAGTTAAAGTATTTACATTTGAATAATGTCCTGTCTTCCAAGCCGTTCTATTTGCCGAGCCATTTTATCTATCACACATCATGGAGAAAATGCCAGAGGCCTTCAGGATTTTTGAAGGCCTGTGCAAATATTAGCTCTCACATAGAAAAAGAAAACTGCTAAATCAAAATTAACAGAGGTTTACAAATGATAAAATTATGTCAACTAGTCAAATGTAAATTAAGTTAATTCAAAAATTATATATTATATGTATAAACATGTTTAAATATGCAGTGTGGGTAAACTTTATTGCTCTTGATATTGTGTGTGACAGACCCCTAAATATAAGACCATCTGAGGCCTACAAATAGAACATAAAGCATTCCTACACATTGCTTTCAAATTAATTCTTCTTAATGTACCACTTAATTTTGTTCTTTCATGATGAAAATCTTCCTTTGCTTCTTGACCTCCCTATCGATGTCCCAATTTCTTGACTTGGCTTCCTTATTCACACTTTATCTTAACTGTCCGACATTTGTCTCCTCTAGCTCCCTTACCTATCCCTAGATATCTGCCAAATGCCGTGACTTGCAATGTTCTCAGGATGCCCGGACTCTCTTTTGTCCCTCTGGGGCACTTTCAGAAATGAACTCTGTTGATTGCTCCTAGAACTTGACCTATCTTCAAGGGTCAACTTAAATTCAGCCTCCTCTAGGAAGGCTTTATTGCTGATATAATCAGAATTTCTGTCTAAATTCCTTCAGCACTTTGTAGCACTATTACTGAAATTATCTAGTATTGCTTTGCATTATGTTATATGTATGTGGCTAATCCACCCACTCAGAATATAAACACCTTGAAGGCAGAAATTGGGTCAAATTCATATCAGTGCCCTACACATTGACTAGGCATTGCGTCTCATGATGTGGATATCCATAAGTATTTGTTGAGTGAATACAATATAAACATGTAATATCATACTGGTTTTCAGTGGTAGAAGTGGGGCGACCAGGAGGGGGATAATTTGGATAAGTCACAAGAGAGATTAGAGTGGCTTGGACTAGATATTAAACAGTGGATGGGGAGAGAAGCAGTAAAAATCTAGATATATTTTGAAAGTAAAACTGAAGTGATGTGCTCCTGGATTTGATGTGGTGTATGAGACAGAGGAAAAAAGTTGGCCCCCTCATTTTTTCATTTTGAAATGAGGTGAGACAAAAGATTGTTGGGAATAGGGTTGAGGAAAAGAAAAAGCTTTTTTGAGGTGTGTTGTGTTACATTTTAGAAGGCTGGTGGATAGCCCAGAAAGTAGCTGGGTATATATGACTGTAGAGATCAAGAGAGAGGACGCAGCTGGAGAAAACATTTGGAGATCTTAAGTACACGGATGGAATTTAAAGCTGTGTTGTTGATTGACACCACCCAGAGAACATAGAAAAAAAGTTTTGAAACACAGAACATCACATTAGTGGTGAGGGAATGAGGAGCGTTCCACAGGAGAGACCGAGAAGCTGCAGCCTATGTGGTAAGAAAAAGAGGAGAGAGGAAAGATCTGGAAGCCAAGAGAAGAGTTCAAGGAGGGAGTGATCAAGTGTGTTAATGCTGTTAACATTCTTTATATGTTCATGCTTCCAAATGTTTATGGTCTATAAAAAGATTATGTGCTTATATATATAAATATCAGGGCTGAGTGAGCCAAGTACATGTGCATATAGTTTCAGATTCATTTTTGGAAGAGTAAAAGAATAGTCCTGTGCATTCCCCAGAAAGAGTTGCAAGATTCTTGGAAGTTCATTGGATAAGAGCAATGCCTTAAGAATATATTAAATATAAATCTGTACTTCACATAGAGCCCAATCAGAAGTGCATCCTAAGAATAAAAGTCTCTCACTCTGACCCTAATAAGTCCTCCATTCTTATGGAGCAGGGGCTCCGCTGTGAACTGACAGATGGTCCTCATGAGAACAGTGCTCCCACTGATGCCATTTTATGTGTGACTGTTGCATCTCAATGCCTTCCTTCCTTGTAAACCTCCTCCCCTCACAAATCTCCACTTCTACCCCTTGACATAGTTTTCTAGATTCTTTCTGCATAATAAGATTAATAACATTTCTCTTGTGTTTTGGAGAAAATCTTTTGGAGTCAGGGTCACGTATTTTCATCGTTTCGGTCATTGTTTAATTAGTTTCTCCAGGGCATAGTTTCTTGAAAAGAAATGAGAAAGTATGGCATTATAAGTGTTTGGATTATCTGAAACACAGTGAGGACTCGGATTTTCTCTCCATCAAGACTGGGATGCTACCCCTCCCCAAAGTACTGTACGTGAATTTGGGAAAATTAAATTTGCATTGAGAAAACTTGCAGTACTGGTGGTTCTTTAACCCCACTTTATTGGATCAGACTGGGGCCTTAGGGCAACCTCTGACAGGGAAGAAGACCACACTGGTGCCCATGAACTTCAGTTCCATTAGTGTATATTTAGGGTAATAGATACCTGTAAAGGGAGAAAAATACTAGACTCTAAATTTCCTGTGATAGGGATGTCTGGGTGGTTCAGTTGGTTAAGCAGCTGCCTTCAGCTCAGGATGATCTCGGGGTCCTAGGATCGAGCCCCACATTGGGCTCCCTGCTCAACGTGGAGTCTGTTTGTCCTTCTCCCTGTGCCCCTCCCTGTGTTCACTCTCTCCATTTGAATGGAAATAAATAAAATCTTTTAAAAAAATTTCATGTGATAAATCCCTCCTATATCTTAAGAACCTTATAAAAACAGTTCCTATTGTGAGTAATTATTTTTTTTCTTGTATTTTCTTTCTAATTGGAGCTGATGGGATAATTGGTGCATTTTTTACATGGTATTCACCCTAAATACAGAGTTCTTGTTCATTGTATGATATTCTCTCATCTAATTAAGCAATTATTACTAGGTATTCAGGTAATCATGCACTCATTTGAGCAGGTAAGAAGATAGCATATAAGAATATATGCAACTTAGCCATAATGCTGAGAATAGGCAAATCATAACTTCTTGTTTCTATTTAAATAAATGAATGGAAATATCTGAGAGAAGGAAAAATTGGTGACTGCCTCAAATAGGGTCTAGGCCAAATGATTTATGTAAGATTTTGAATTCCTTAGATATAGTGAAGTTTGTTTCAGTATTTTTAAAATGGTTTCTATGGTAACTTATGTTCTTTTTTTTTCATTGTTCAGAATGACCTTTTGCATCAAAAATAAACAATTCCTTCCTTTACTGATATTAATCATTCATGTTTAGTAAACACTGGTCTCCACCCATGTTTAAAAAAATTATTTACCTTGAATTACACAATTGTTCTCCTTTCCTTTGCTTGCTTTCTCCTCACGTGTCACCAACATTATTCACATGGCACTTTGAATCCCTTTTATCTGTTTATACTTTATTATACTACTGACTTGTTTACTAATTTGGAAAGAAACTTCAGATTTCCAGGACTGATCTTGTGTTTTTTTTATTGTTACTGTTCTTACTATTTTATGCGCCACAGTGTTCATTTTGCCAAGAATTACAATAGTTATGTACACACAGCCCATGTTTTTAGCTCCTTTGCTCTTCCCAGAGTTCTCGTAGGTTATCTCATTTTATCTAATCTTAGTTGATAGGAGCATTCATTGCCTCAATAGTAAATAGCAAATGTAAACTTCTTACCCAGAAACTGTGTATTAAACTAGACTGTACCCTTGATAGTGTAACAAGAGAGATCCTTCAAAATGTAACTCCAATTGTGTCCTTTTCCCTGTTTAAAAGCCTACAATGACTCATCATAACCTTCAAGATAAAATCATCACTCAAAAAGGATCTCTATCATCTGGCTCCTTTTAATCTTCTATCTTTGGGATCATCCTCCACAGATTAAATCATGGTGTCTCAATCACTCTGAACCACTTCTAGTTCTGCTCAAGCTGACTCTGATTTCATTTCCATATCTTTTCCTGTCCTCCACGAGAGCCCCTCCTTTCCTTTTTACTTACTTGGGCTTCTACTCAGGCTGTAAGACTCAGCTCAAACATTGCCTCCTCTGTGAAGCCTGGCCCAGCACCACTAGTCAAAATAAAAGGATTCCTTCTTTGTACTCTGAACATGCTTTTATTAATGTATTGATCACATCAGCCTATGATTTTTTTTTTCTTTTGTGCCCTATTTGAATATTAGAACCTTGAGGGTAGAGGCTCTTGTCTTATTCAGCTTTGGATACCCAGTACTGAACACAAAAACTTCTCCGTTCATTCAAGTGTACATTCCTGCATTTAATAAATGTGTTTTGGGCATCAACTGTGTCCAAGTCCTCTGCCTACAGATGTGAACATGTACAGAGTTCCTATCCTGATGGGGCTGTAGTCTCACTGGAGTGATGTGATAATTAATGAAAAATTTATAAACTAGGTGATAGATATAATGATAGTAAGTACATATTTGATGAACAAATTAAATTTCCACAAAAAACATGGAGTTGGAATTAAGTAAATTGACCAGGGGGGCAGACCATTGAGTACTTTATTTTTTATAGTTTTATATAAAGTTTATATAAAGTTCATATTTATATAAATATTTTTATGTTTATTTATATATATAAGTATATGTAATAACATTTATATAAAGTTATACTTTATATTTTTATACAGGGGAGTGTTTAGATTGGAAAGGGACTTACAGTGCATAATTTGGTGTTCTTTATTTTGCAGATGAAGTAATAGAGTTCTAGAGCAGTGACATGACAAGCAAAGGTCATAAGTAGGTTTTTGAGGCACTCCAATCTCTAACAGAATTGAAGGCTAACTTGATATTCATACATTAGTGCATATTCCTTCAAGGTTATTCTTTTGCACAGTTGCTAATGATCACTGGGTCATTGTGGGTAGGAGGCAAAACTGGCTATGTGATTTTTTTACTTTGGACCAACTTAAAATAAAACTGTGTGGCCCCTTGTTCAACAGTTGTTAAGAACAATTAATAAGCAGCAGATCATTAAGCCATGTGTATGGCCCATCTGTGCAACAGTCAAGTCACACACCCATGAGGCTGGCACCAGTAGATGAGTCTTTGGAAACCTTGAATCCTTAGGGCCATCACGAAAGAGAAATTAAGAGATGGGAGAGGATGAAGAGAGGAAGCAAAACATCAGAGAGCCCTTAGCTATCTCAAAATTGTATCTGGGATCAGTCATGTATAAAAGGCAGAAGATAAGAAGAGGACTGTCTCTCATCCTCAGCTCAACACAAAGGTAGTTAGTCCTCAGGCACTACTGGTACTATTAGTCAGCTGCTCTCTGGGTTAACACACTGGGGGCCGGGGGCCTTCCTATCACTTACAACCTTATCTTTCTGGATTCAGAATAACTTCTCACAAAAACAAATCCATGGCCTCTTAGTGAAATGAATTTGCCTATACATTGCATCAATGGAGAGACTAGTTTGAATAGTAATTATTTTCATAGCCAGTTTTCTACCGAAAACATTTAGGTCATACTAAATAATCATCATGAGAAACTAGCAGTTATTTTTCTTCTTTCTGGATATATTCAAGCTAATTATGTCCCTTTAATTTCTCTATCCTTATAATTAGTAACACTATAGTCAAATTTATGAGAAATGTGATATATGGCATACAAAAAATATGGTGGGAATTTTTTGTGTTGATTTCATCTTATTCAGTGAAGTTGTGGAAAATCCTTAAAGAGTGCATTGCTCTTGTGTTTCGGTCAAAAGGTGTGAAAACACTTGGTTGTGAAAGAATTGCCAAGTTCTCATACAGGAAGAGTCAGATATTTTGAGGTCATTTTGCATTCTAGTGTTACGCTACTTCTTTATGTAATTTTGGTAGCTACACTTATGCATAATTAATGACTTTAGTAAATTAATACAAGGCACCTTTAAATTTGACTAGAAACAAGTGTATACAGCTAGCACCCTTTAACACTTTCTGTTTGGTTTTATAATACTTGTTTTCTGTGAAATACATGAAATGCCTTTGAGATAAAATGGTTCCTTTTCAAAATAATACCTCTCACGAGCACAGCAGTAATCAGATAAACAAAGGAAAGCTATTTCCGATGTATTTTAAAGCTTTGTATATTCTCTTCTTTTGATACTTTGTACTTTTAAAAAGAATAGTTTTATAACAATATTGAGTCTTGAAGATACTTGTATGGGGACGCCTGGGTGGCTCAGTTGGTTAAGCATCTGCTTTTGGCTCAGTCATGATCCCAGGGTCCAGGGATGGAGCCCTGCATCAGCTCCCTGCTCAGTGGAGAGTCTGCTTTCTCCCTCTCTTCCCTGCTCCTGCTCTCTCTCGCTATCTCTGTCACTCTCTCTGTCTCTCTCTCTCAAATAAATTCTTAAAAATATATATACTTGCATGAGTTCAATATAATGATAGCAATGGTTGCATAAAACTTCATTAAATACCTATAAATATTTGGAAGATGGCAGTTATTGTAAAAATCCAGCTTTGGCTATTTCACTATTGCCCATAAAAAGATCTGTATTTTTTTAGATTTCCTAAGTGATACTTAATGGTCAAAATCTAAGTGTTCTGGAAGACTTACAGAATCTCATAATTTTTGAGGAAAAAAATCCCAGATGATCAACTTGTTTAATTCCTATTTTAAAAATAAGTAATTGAGATTCCTAAAAATTAAATGACTTATATAAAGTTGTGCATTTAGTTGAGGTAAAATAGGACTAGAACCTAAATTATCTGAATCTCTCCAGAATTATGAAATTTTATGGAATTTTCCCCTCATGATAAAATTATATATTTCAAACCATATAATTTGAATATTCAATTTCAAAAAGTTGAATAATTTTTTTCAACTTTTGAGTTGAAAAGCAAGATTGGTATTTAGTGTGTGCTTAGTTTATATAAAGTTTTGTATTTTGCATTCACCTCTAAGTAGAGCACTTAATACAGATAGTTGGAGCTGTTGAGGGCATACCCAATATCTTTTCAACTGCAAAATATGGTAAATGTTCACTAAATATCTGTTGGATGGGTGTTAGTCAATTCAGAGAGAAAGAGATTTGTGGGAAGGAAAAGAGAGATCTTTAACTCATCACTTCATTTTCAACTGTGCTTCAATGGGCCGTTGCAAAGATTTCTTTATAAGTAAAACTTACTTGCTGTGGTCACTTGAATTGATAAATATCAACTATTAGGCTGTAGATTAAAATATAATGCTGTTCTCAAGGATGCTTTTTCTTCTAAAAAGTTGTTATGTGATTGATTCATTTATTTGCATTTATGTCATCTTCTGCTGTGAAATGTGTTAATGGACGACAGTTTGGCAGAGATTCATTCCTACAGCAAATATAAATTGAACACCTCCTCTGTTCCAGATACTGTGCTAAAGGTAAGGCTCTGACTCTGACAATGGTATCCTGGTCTTTCGGGACCTCCAAAGCTAGCGACTAGGTTGTAGCCATGATTGTGTTTTGCAGTGAGTCATCCTGGACGGGGCAGAGGACTCTTTGGACGTTGGTTGAGATGCCTCCTGGGCTAGTTCCAGGCAGTCCCAGGAGCCTCCCTGGCTACCGCTGTGCCTGGGCTCCAGCTTGGGCACCGGCCCTTCATCACGTTAATTCTCATGCCAGGTTTTCAGAACTAGGCCACATTCTGACAGAACTGCCAATGAGCTCCCCTTCTTGTCACACTCCAGATGGGCCATTGGGTCTTAGACAACAAACTGTGGCTCCTTCTGCCTAAGCACTGCCAAGCCACAGACTGTGAAGATGGAGGGTTGAAGGATGCTCACTTGCCTCCCCACAGTGCATCCGTAATGTTAACCTATTCTTCATAATACCAAAGAAAGTGGGCTTTTGTTCAACGTCCAAGACACTTAGGAATAGTAGCTGTTAATTATTACTTTCTTGAACTTCATGTTTTAATTTTGGTTTGGGGAAGGTATGGACTAGTTGAATGGCACACGTTGCCCATTTTTATTTAAAACCGGGTACTACTCGAATGAACACACATAGCTCCAACAATAATTAAAAAAACAACAACTTTTTGAATTAGTAAAAGCCCCAAGCCTTAATTGCAACTAGAAAAATATCTTTAAACATCTGCTTTTAGAAAAGTAAAATTGTTCCTGTGTTCAAACCATAAAGAGAGCCTTTTTTCCCAGAAAGCTCTGTGCAGTTTCAACCTAGAGCTGGTTTTAATTGGCTCAGTTACTGATGCTTCAAAAAGTGGGGTTTTAAAAGAGAAGTGCAGAATTAGACTTAAGTGCAGACCACTGGACTGAAGTGCTGTAATGCATTTGTTCTTGGCGAATTTGCTTCATAACCAGCTAGACATTAATGTGAGCTTTTATATGTTTGATAAAGAAAACTATTTCCTGTTGTCCAAAATAGCTTCTAATGTGGGTCAGATTATTGATGCAGAACATTAGACACTCTCTTTACATTTCAAGGACAATTAGTGCTTTGAAGTACCAAGTGGCCTTTGTTTCTGGTTTAAGGAAGGAAACATGAGTCCAATTCTTCATTGCTAGTAAGCTATTTAATAATTTAACATAGAAAATGTGATGCCTAGAAAATAGATTTTAGGATTATTAGCCACATAGGCTAAAAGAAATTAATCCAAATGGAAAACTAGTAAGATTTCTGTATTTAAGCAAAAATATTCTGCATGAACTATAGTGATTGTTTTTAGTATTCCGTCAGTGACATTAACCAAAGATTATATTAGATAGGTTTCTGAATTTTTTCCAAAGTTTAAATAGCTTGATGTTTCAGATTATACAAATATATGTTTATTAAAATTCAACCAACATAGAAAGGTATAAAGAATAAAGTGGTAGTCTTTCCAATACCACTACATAGAGAGAAGAGATAATAGATAGATAAATAGATGATAGGAAGGAAGGAAGGAAGGTAGGAAGGAAAGAATATAGGAATATTTTGGTGGACATCCCCCAGGTGTTTTTTGATGTACACACATACAAATGAAAGAAAGCATTTTCACTATGAATGTTGTTCTATTCTGTTTTCTTTTAGTGGAGCAATATAAATGTGCACATCTTTACGCATCAATAAATACAAATCTACATTGACATTGAATAGTTAAGTACCATTCTATTTTAGATAAGTCCTGCTGTTGGTTTAACTAATCTACTGTGTTTAGTTTTTCACTATTTTAGATAAGATTGATAATCCCTTAAAACAAGATACTTTTCTTTCTGCACTGAATTTTACTTTAAGAAACGTTGACTGAATATGAGATAGTTTATAACCTTCAAGAATCAGATTTATAATTTTTAATGAACAAGTTTCTCCAAAAAATGAGATTGTGAGAGTCTAATAATCATTATCAGGGACTTTAAAATTTGGACGTTAAGTTAGGATGAATTTCCCATTTCTTTTGGAGTATTTTTCCAATGAAGTCCCCAAACCTTTTCTTCAGATATAGTCAAACTACCTTGCCTGGACAGAGTAGTGCTGGCGGCTGCATCTGCTTGAACAGGAACTTCTGAAAGCACATTTCTGTCAGGAGCTGATGCTTCCTTTCCTTTTATCCGACTGATTCGCGTGTAGCTGAGGGCAGAGGCTTCAGCAGTGTGTCATTTAAAAAAGGACATAAACACTTTTGCAAAAGAACACCACCTGTGTTGTAATAAAATTGAGGTTAGTCCTTATATGCAGAATATCACATTGAAATCAAGGATGCTGGCCAGAAAAGTCTCCAGCTCCAATGTAATCCATAGGCCATTGAAGTATTGGAGTTTTATTTTCCGTTTCCTGAATCACCCAGACAACTGTCTGAGCTCTCCGTTTTAGGCTGTGAGTGGGAGTGAGACACTGTGAGAAGTCATGAAAATAATAGACGCCAAGATGCTAACGTCTTGCCCCATATTCCTGACAATGATTGCTTCACCTGCAGAGTAGTTGCTTTAGTCTGAAATCCACGGATCCTCTTCGCTGCGGGCCCATCAGCCACCACTGCATTCAGACCTGTGTCGTATTTACTCTGATTTTGTTCCCCCGCTGATGGTTAATGGCTGCAAAGGCGTTCCTCTCTCTCCAAGTTAGCTCCTACAGTAAGACTCAGTCCTCTCTCCCTCCCTCCCTTTGGAGAGTGCCTATTTCAAATGCCACAGGTATTCACAAAAGAATAAAACAGCTCCAGGTCTAGTTTCAGATCATGAGGGATCTTTATTTATATCCTACTTGCTCCAGAAAGGATGGAAAATAACAAACGTGCATATGACCAGATGCTATTTGTTTTTAAATGAGAAAGTGAGCAACTTGGGCCCATGGAAAGTACTAATTAACAGTGCCTTCATTCTTCTTTTAGCGCAGATGTGTCCAAATTTTTCTCAAGCTGAGGGTTGAGGGAGTTGGGTGGTGGAGGAATGGAAAGTGTTGGCGATCCACTGAGTATCGTATTTCTGAGCTGCTGACGGCCGACTTTGGCATTGACCAAAATGAGTAGGAATCAAGGGATAAGACAATCCGGGACAAACTGAAAGTGGCCAGTGAGCCCTGGAGATGAATTTCCAAGGCATGAGTAACTTGTTGCACACAGCCCGTGACTGATTATAAAGGGAACAGTATGGAATCAGTAAGAAACAGATACCCCATCATACATGCACGCTCCTTTTTCAGATGTTCTCACGTAGCCTACTGCTTAGATCTCATTATATAGAACCATTTCTCTTAGCCCTGTTTAAATTCCATTCCTACTGGAACTACTGCTAAGTCGAGTGGCTCTCAGATCACTTCAGGTCATGACTTCAGGTCAGTGTCCAAGGTGCCCCTCTGCTCAGGGTTTGCAATTCATCTTTACTCTGGAGCTATTCAGCAGGACTATATCTATGGGTTCTTCATGCTTTGATAAAGGAAAGCATTTACATCCTTATCCTGCTGTGGCTTCGTACCCAGCTTAGGCTGCTGTCTTTCATTTCCTTTGGTTGCCTCTCCCAGAGATCTCAATGGCATTGGTTGTCGAAATTCCATCTCAACCTATTGTTCCCTTTTCTTTGGCTTGTCTAGCGTGTGTTGATTAGCTTATGGTTAAGGATGAATACCCAGTTTAGTGAACCTCCGTTTCTTCAATTAAGTTAACCCCATGCCTAGCTAGGTCTGCTGTTGTTCATGGTCTTGAAGGGGTACCATCATCCATAAATCCTGTCTCTCCATAATCAGCAAATGCTTGTCTTCTTTCTATTTTTAGGCATTTAATTCTCCACTGAACTTCTACCAATGTTCCTGTTTTTGGTATAAGTAGAGCCCCCTAGCTTGGTATAAATTATTAGAATATACCCTGTATATCAAATGAACAGTCAAGTGAACAAGGCTTCCTCACCTTGGACAGTCTCAGACCAACAATACCATTCTAATTGACAAGTTCTCTTTGGTGTTTTAGATTTGGTAGGTGATCATACCTTCCCAAATTATTTGGGTTTATGCTTACAACTGTAAGACAACATAAATAAATTCGTGAGAATATTCATAGTAAAGTTTCTATTAAGAAAGAGGGAAGCTGTTCATACCATCCTGGGCATTGCATTCCTTACTGAATTATCATTTTTACTTTGCCATGGCTATATTTAAGTAAGAGCTTTTAGTTTCACGGTTCATAAATTCATATTCAGAATTTCTGAGAACTCTACAGATTACATTTTTTTCTTTATGAAATAAAGAGCCATTTAGAGGAAAACTTTCCTCCAGTGATTCCAACCCCTTCCTCTCTCAATTTCTCAAAACATCAAGGAAAATTTAGACTGCTAGAGGGCAAAGCGAAGAAGAAAGAGGAAACTAATTATAAGGAATAGAGCTAAAAGATGGTCATTAGATAAAAGAAAAATACAGAGGCAAACTTTCAGCAGATTCATTTGCTTCTTTTTTTTTTTAAATTATTTGCCAGCCAACAGACACATCTCCCACAAGGGAGAAAAGTTACTGTAGCTTCTACTTGGTCACGTCTGATCCTAAAATTCTGCATTCAATTTTCCATATAAGATAAAGGAGACACTAAAAAAAGATTTTTATTTGTTTTTGTTTTTGTTTTATTAGGAGACTTTTTTTACACAATTATCCCCATTCACTAACCATTGAAATAAAAGTTACTGCTTAGATGGTACATTTTGTACTCTTGCGTCTAAAATAAAGCTCTGCAAAGGTGAGATTTGTTTGGACTATCAGTCCCTTCTCACATAGGTGGTAGCAGCTGTTCCTTGTCGCCTCTTGCCATCTGTTGTCTTGTTTTGTCACCTCTTCTAAGGTTTTTTGCTGCAACACATCTCTCCTGTCACAGTTAAACTGTTTGTCTTTGTTACTATATGTGACGTTTCAGGGCTTGTCAACTGCTACTACATTTAATATATTGGTCAGTGCTGGCTAATACTACTGGCCTTTGCTGCCCTTGCTGCTACTCAAAGAGAGACATTTCAAATCAGTTACTGAGTCTTCTCAAGCCCACAGTATTTTGGGATTTAACCCACCTAATACTTTCCATTATCCTATTGGTTCTTATGTCTGTTCTTAATTTGTCTTCTGCTTTTTACCTACTGATTATTATTACATGTATTTAAGATTCATCTGTTGACCTGTAATACCTTTTCAGAGTGCCAAATACACTTGAATGCTTGCCATTGCTGTCTTGGGATAAGCAGACAATAGAAGACAGGATGGTGTAAATAAAATAATAATCCTAAACACACTTGCAAATGAACTTGACCCACGGATTTTAATTCTTATCATAGACAGGCAGTAGCAGTTTAGTTATGTAAGTTACCAGTATTATGATCCGTAGTTTGGAGATTTTTACCAAAACAATTGACCAAGTCTCACGAAACGTTTTGCAGTTTATTCATCCTATCTGCAATTTAAAAGAAAAACACTGATATATCTGGTTGTGGTAGATAATGTCCAGAGCACTAATTCCAAGATGCCTGTCCATCCGATGTTTAAAAATAAACTTACCTCCATATGCTTAAAGGGAAAACATCGCGTTGTTTCGAAACTCGAATGTCTGTTGGTTTACTAAAATATCTAGAATTTCCCAGCACAGTGCATTTAAATGAAATCCACCACTTTCACGTTCAATTTAGTAAAAATCCTCCCTGTCTTATTCCTTTAGGAACCAAAGGTATTTTTAGTTCTTTGATCTGAAAGTGTCACCTGTGTGCAACTACTCTAGGGAGGGAAGTGAGAGAAGCTCTGGGGAGCCTGTGGGTGTGTGATAACCTAATGCCATCAGATAAGTAGATCCAAATAGGATTGCGAAAACAAAACAAAACAAAACAAAACCCACCACTACTACCAACCCCCCCACCCCCAAATCCATTCTTCTTCTGTATTCCAAGCACTTATTAGAGCAAACCACAGTGATGTTTTCCTTGGCAGGCTTACAGAGTATTTATTAGCCCATGGGTTCTCTAGCCTAAAATTTATGGCAACTTGCGAGACTCACAAGGGCGTGGACTTAGTGCTTTAAATAAATTCAGAGTGATAACTTTTGTCTCCTGTGAATTTTCATTATTGAAATTATTAAACAAACAGTAAGCTTTCCTAGACTGCTTTGCTTATTTATATATCTTATATGAAGCTTGCAAATCAAATCCCTATGTTTGCTCTCTTTTTATTTTTTGAATATTGTGGAAGACTTGGAAGTCTCAGAAGAGGCCTCTGATCTCTTACAAAAGAGTATGACATCACTTGAAATTACTTATTATTCTGCTTCTCTCTGTGACACAGATGAAACAACAGCAAAACATCTGGGTTAATAGAGAACAGCTACATGAACAAAAACACTATTAATAATGTTGTAAAATCTCTTGTTGGTCATTGCATTATTGGTCACATATAGATCAGTTACTAAATGTATATGTATATGCTACCGATGCTTGGTCTCCTGATTATCTTTATGCATAAAACAGCAGATTTACCCTGACTCTTACAAGCTGTTATTAGCTATCAACAGTGATGAGTAATTACCACTTTGTCCCTTCCTCTTTTGCTCTACAAAGGATGAGCTTTCTTTTAACCTTATAAATTAAGAGTATACCATGTCCACATGATGCTGTTTTGAAAATCCTGTACCTGAAACCATGTTTATTTTGGGAGGTATTGCTAAGACACCATTAAGTTTGTGGAAAATTGATCAAAGTGATTAATTACATTATTTAAAGAAGAATCTTGATATTTTGATGTGTACCTTCAGTGCCTGAATTTGAGCTTCAAGCCTGAGCCTCTTCTTCCTCTCAGCCCCAGGAAATATCTTTTCTTTCTTACTTTGCTATATACTTTGTATAATAAAAGGACAGTGCATTTTTTTACTACTTCATCAACTCAGTGATTCTACTGAGTTAAAAGGAGTTCATGGATCAAGTCTTGGGTCTCAGAAAAAAAGAGGAAAAAATGCACATATAAAAGAATCATCTCCATATGAAGAGTAAATGATACCCAATACCATAGTTGCCATAGAAACTATGAAAGAAAAGGGAGTTTTTCTAATGGAGAAACTTTTCCAGTTAACTGTAATGCATATTACATATTCAAGCATGTATTTTACTTTTTTCCCTTTGAATATATTCATAATAATTACAACAAAAGGAAGAATTCCTCACATGTGGCTATATTCTCATTAGACATGTACTGTACAATTGGATAATCGTGGATGTGGTCCCCGGAGCTTGTGTGCCCTCATTCTGAGCACAACGGCTCTCTGAGCTACTGAGTTTAATCCAGTTCAACAAGTATTTATCTTGTGCTCATTAAACCATATAAATTTCATAAGGTAGAAAATTTGAGGGAAAGAGGAAAATACTTCAGTGGGTTTGAGTTACTGTAAGATGAATGTCTGTTTGTGGTGTTTAAAGGTCAATTTGCCTACATATGCTTAATGGGAAAACATCATGTTGCTCAAAACTCAAATGTCTGTTGCTTTATTAAGATATCTGGAGCTCTCCAGAGCAGTGCATGAACATGAAATCCACCATTTCCCATTTAATTTAAGAAAAAAAATCATCCATGTTGCTAAGATTTAAAGAAGATGGTAAGAGTGGTTTTATTGAACTTTATCTACCAATATGATATCTACATTTTCCCTAGACACATGGAAGTCCTCATGTTCCTGGCACAGAGGTCAGGCAGGTTTTGCCTGTGCCTTTGTCTGCACTTCTATAGAGAACTGGTTCTTTATGCATTAAATCAATGCTCTACTGCGTTAGAAAGCATATAATGCCAAATTTACTTAAGGCTGTCAAAATCAACAGGAAGGAAAAATAATAGGAAGATCTCTTTTCAGTTAATTTTTAAAAACTTTGTCTTATGAATTCCATAGTTAAGATGATATAAGTGAAAGAGTCCTATAAGAATCATGCTTCTGTTCCCTTTCCTTTCCCTCTTGTTATATCTGACACTGACCGTGAGCATAATCTAACTGTTAACAATTCCAGGCACGATATATAGTGAAGGCTTAAATAAATAAAAATAATAAGGAAAATCAAGCTAAAACTATAAACTATAACATTTTAAAAATAAGAATATAATAAAAAAATATCTGTGCACAAAGTTGGCCTTTAGCTATATATCGATAATTCTTTGTTTTTATTTTTATTTATTTATTTTTTTTAAGATTTTATTTATTGACGGCGAGAAACACAGCGAGAGAGGGAACACAAGCAGAGGGAATGGTAGCGGGAGAAGCAGACTTCCTGCCGAGCAGGGAGCCCGATGTGGGGCTCGATCCCAGGACCCTGGGATCGTGACCTGAGCCAAAGGCAGACGCTTAACGACTGAGCCACCCAGGCGCCCCTTGTTTTTATTTTTTATTGAAATATAATTAACATATGTTGTATCAGGTTCAAGTATACAACATAAAGGTTTGATATTTGTATATATTGTGAAATGATCACAATAAGCCTAGTTAATATCTGTCATCATACAGAATTACAGAATTTTTTTTTTGTGATAAGACCTTTTAAGGTATAGCAACTTTCATATGTACAATACAGTGTTATTAACTGTAGTCACCAAGCATAAAAGCACAGAATTTCAGAACTAGATGGGACTGTAGAGATCATCGACCCTACAGTAGCATCTTATGGGTGAGGCAATTATAGCCTTGAAGTTTCATGCTTTGTCAAAGCCTGAACATTGGGTTAGCTGCTACTATCACACCCCCTTTATAAGGTTTCCAGAGTTTCCACTAGGGGCAGATGCAGAGCCAAGTACATTTTTCTATAACAGCTCTGTTAACAGATTTCTGTTCTAGTGATTGCAAATTCAGGAAAGAATATATAGTTTCTGGCAAGGCAGTTTGGAATAGCTTATAGCAGCATTTTTAAGTATTATAATAAAAAGAGATCTATGCGCATTTATTTGTTCACTAACCATTTAATAAACTTCTACAATACTACTTGAGATAAGGTTGTCAGCAAAGGCTTGTGTGAGAGTTAACATTTGATTAGAGACCTGAACAAGAAGAATGGGTCCTGGGGCGCCTGGGTGGCTCAGTCGTTAAGCGTCTGCCTTCGGCCCAGGTCATGATCCCAGAGTCCTGGGATCGAGCCCCGCATTGGGCTCTCTGCACAGCAGGGAGCCTGCTTCTCCCGCTACCATTCCCTCTGCTTGTGTTCCCTCTCTTGCTGTGTTTCTCTCTGTCAAATAAATAAAATCTTAAAAAAAAAAAAAAGAAGAAGAAGAATGGGTCCTTGAAATGGGGTAGGACATTGCAGGCTATGTAAAAAACAAACATTAAGCTTTGTGGAGCAAATTTTGCCGATATATCTGGAGGATGAGGCATGTAATTAACTGTTTTACTTTAGAAATGTTCATGTCGAGATGTTAAGCTCTCTAGTGGCAATGTTGAAAAAGCTATTTCATCAAACAGGCTGGAGCTCAGGGAAGAATTCAAGACTGGGGATAAATGTTCATGGTTCAGGAGCATAAAGACGACATTTCTCCGGATGAGATGTCCTGAAGGAAAACTGTCAGCCGAGAAAGAAGTGATCACTGCTTACTTGGTCCTCACTAGTATTTGTAGTTTAGCAGAAGAAGAGGCAACAGTGGAAACCAGAAAGGCGGATAAGGAAAACAAAACAAAACAAAACAGAAGGAGAGATGGCTTGGAATCCATGTCAATAAAGTTTCAAGAATGAGGGCATAACTAGCAACATTAGTGTGCTGAGAGGTCCTGTGATAGGATACTTGTGAATTAAGCTTAGGATGTGGGAAGGTGGCACTGACAAGAATATTTCATGGATCCTAGTGGGGATCAAAGTCTGACTGTAGTAGGGATTGGGAAGTAAGGAGATGTGAGTTGGTGTGTTAGAAATTGCTTGGGATGTTTTTCATTGCAAAAGAGTAGGGAAATGGATGGTAGCTGGAAGGAGACATGGCATCATGTCACGGGAAGTATTTACTTAATGAACTAATTTTTAGAATAAATTTAATGCACAATTTCAGTAATTTAAAATAATGGTTTTGTTTGTGGTAACTTGAGTCCCATGTATCACCAAACACACACATACACACACACAAAGTTTCTGGAAGATTTCATAGATTTATATCAAGTTTAGAATAAATCCTAAAGACAGGAGAATCTGACCTCTTCTTAGACCAACACATCTGTCAGTGAGGCAGTGCCCTCCATCTTTGGAGAGATTAAACAGTTAAAACCAAGTTCTTCATGTCTACCCAACAGAAATGCCTTCTTGTAACTGCATTCGGGTGTCCTTGTTTTACCCCATTAGGCCACACACACCCTGTCGGCTTCCTCCTGCTCATGAGATGACCCTGGTCTCTTTGGTACTTCTCTTTTCCAGGCCGATGCTTCCATTTCCGCATCCACTCCTTGTATGATATGGTTTCACATCCCTTTATCAGCAATTCCTTTCTAGTGGCCCATGTCCCACACAAAACAGTATCTCCTTTGTGACTTCAGCTCCTAAAAATGATTCCTTTATTCAGCCGCTTATGCCTCTCCAGAATTCAGGTGAATAGGAATTGAGCAGAATGGGAAAACATGAGTAATTTCCCGATCTAAAATATTCGTAAAAAGAAGTTAATGAGAAGGTGGGTGGGTGCTGGTCAGTGATGAGTTTGCTACGAAAGAGCAGTCATGATTGTCTTCTCCTGGCCTGACTGATTAAAGGATACCTTCGTGAAATCCCACTTTACATATATGCTGAGAATATATTTATATGCTCTGCTTAGTGATCTTATACAATTTTCACAACACTTTAAGCAGATGTGTCTATTCCTGTTTAGTAAATGAGAAAATATAGGCCCCCCAAACTCCAAATAAATAGTCCAAAGTCACTTTGTTTGCAAGTGGCCCCTTTGACATTAAAACCAAAATCTGACCTCAGATGTTTCTTTTAGGCATGATCTGGGCACTTGTCAATGTACTCAGATCACAGGCTGGGAGCACCTTGGATGTTTTCCTCACGCTGTGGTTCTTTAAAATGTGTCATTTCTTAACAGATTTCATTATATTATACTTTTCATTATAGCATGATTTTCATTGTACTCTACTCTTCAGATGTTTTATTTTGTAAAATGTTTTGTTATGTTATATTCTTCTATTGAGTATCTTCTCTGGTCTGGTACTATTCAAGGCTCTTTAGGAGATGCTAAGATGGGAAAAACTCAATCCCTTCCCCTAAGAAGTTGATATTTCTGTAGAAAAGATAATATAAACACACAGATAATTACCTAAGGTGAACTATGATGGGTGATCTTGCAGAGAGGCACTAATAAATTCTCTGGTCTTTAGATCCGTGTATGATGATTGAGAGGACATGATCAAGAGGACGGTCTTGATATTCTCCATGAAAAAGTTAAATGTCAGATGAATTTTAAAGGATGAGTGAGTAAGGTTGTCCACAGGAGGGTATATTATACATCTAGTGAACAGCATAAACAATGGGGTGAGGTAGGAAACCCTAAGATACATCAGAGGACAGCTTGTGATTTAGTTCAGCTGGAGGAAAGGAAGCATATGGGGCAGATCAATGGGAGAAAAGTGAGGAAATCCAGGAGCATATTGACAAAGTATGACTATTATTCTGCACCTGGCAATAGGGAGCCATACAGGACTTTTTTTTTTTTTT
>CM053608.1:10625650-10649973 GCA_028646535.1 Procyon lotor
TATTGTTAATAAGAAAAAAGTGAGATTTTAGAGGAAATTAGTTCTAATTCCCCTATTGAGTGAATTATGTTTTTATATATTGAGACTATAGAATGAAACCAACAAATAAACTGATGAAATATGAAAGACTGTATCTAAGAAAAAATAATTGATTTAACTAAGATTTGTTAAATCTGTTATTTCATTTGAGGTAATATTTCAAGTGAATACTTGTAATTCATGTTTAGTTAAAACTCCCTCTAGGGGGGCCGCCTGGATGGCTCAGTGGGTTAAGCCTCTGACTTCAGCTCAGGTCATGACCTCAGGGACCTGGGATCGAGCCTCACATCTGGCTCTCTGCTTAGTGGGGAGCCTGCTTTCCCCTCTCTGCCTGCCTCTCTGCCTACTTGTGATCTCTCTCTCTCTCTCTCTCTGTCAAATAAATAAATAAAATCTTTAAAAAAAAGAGAGTTAACCACTTAAGAAATAAAACAAAACGACTCACCCTAGGTTGTCATACTGGTCCTTTGCTGTCCCTCATGATTCTTGCTTGACTCAAAGCTCTGAAATAGTAATAGCGAAATAAATTGATGGATAAAATGCTGACTATAGACTTAGATGAAAAGCCCCCATTTTCTATTTTTGTACCTTTCAGATTATAATTTATGCCATGTACCTCTTGTTTAGATCCATTTATTACCCAAACTCATTTTTGTGATTGATTTTCTGGTAAGAGGATGAATTTTTTTCATGTTAATGGGTTTTTTATTTAAAGCCCATAAAAAATAAAAAATTAAAGTAAACTAGATTTATGTTAAATTTCCTAGTAGGAAATGGCTTTCTGAGATTACTAGTAGCCTTTCCTAGATAACCAAAACTATTAATAGAATATTTCTTTATTACATATTTTTTTGACAAGTCCATGCTGACAAATGTCTAACAAATGCTTATGATTTCTTTTAAAAGGAAAGATTGAAATATAAGCATTCAAAACTCTGGGCTTTTCGGGCACCTGGGTGACCTGGTTAAGCAACTGACTCTTTATTCCAGCTCAGGTCATGATTCCAGGGTCATAGGATTGAGCCCTGCCTGGAGCCCTGTGCTGGGCTCTGTGCTTAGCTCAGAGTCTTTTTGTATCTTTCCCTTGTGCTCTTCCCTACCCTCCTCCCTTTCTCTCCCTCTTTCTCTCTCGGGTAGATAAATAAAATCTTTAAAAAAATAAAAATGAAACTCTGGGCTTTTCCCAGTTTTGCTTTCACAATCTACTAGCTGAGCGACTCTCCTCCCACATAGCTGTAGAGGGGTGAGCTGGCTGTCTCAGCAAGTGCTGTTAGCTCTGGGTGCCCTCCCAAGGACCAAACTCGGCGAGTGTTTCCAGGACAGTGGTTCCCCCAGGCCTCTGTGGATGCAGAATAGGGAGTGGGGGGAAAGTTACCCAGGAAGCGTCTATAAAATGTGTGTGCATGTCTCCTCTTGTCCTCCCTTGAACTGCAAGGGGAGGAAGCCCAGGCATGTGTGTTTCAAAAGAGCTCTTTTGATAGGTCTGATATAATCCATTTCTCCTTCCATCCCAATCACTAGTATCCATAATGTAGGGGCAGGGTGGCCCTCTGGGAGGATTCCTTTTCCTTCTCCCAGTTTGACCTTGATCTCGCTTGTCTTAAAACCAAGTCAAACACTGGTCAGAGCTCTCCAGTTTGTATCTATTCAGGGAATGAAACCATAAAACAAACCCAACAAAAGAACCTGTATAATAGTTCTTGCCTTTCTATATGGTACTGTATCACTGATCATTTCAATCTTAGAATATTTTATACACTGTGAATAATTGTGAACTGTATGTAAATGACCTATTTAATATAGGACAGTGTGAGACTCTCTTAGGCATAGATTATATAATAAACTTATTTGTCCTTACTGCCTAGCACAAAGCCACAAATTGCAATTTTTTAAAAGTTTCTGTGGTTCTTATTGTTGACATTGATCTTATTTTAGACCCTATTGTCTGCCTTAGTGCTCGATTTATTGGAGGAATTTGTATATGATGAAGTAGATGGGTGGTCTGTGTTCAAAAGTCTTGAGAGCCAGCTGCACTGTTTAAGTCTATAGGTTCTTCAAATAAAGGATATATATTAAACATCTTAAAAATATTGTGACATCTATGTCTAAGACAGGTGGCTAATAAAACTTTGGTATCATTATTCCTAAACAAAACAACATATACAAGCCCAAGATAGGAGCTAGCCTCTTTTATTCAGAGTGCCTATCCACCTGACTTTATATTGATGCACTATCTTCATAATCATAATTTATGCTAATTGAATTCTATGCCATAAAAGGAATTCCCTCCAGACAAGTCTGACCTAAAACATTACTAATGACAACCCTAGTATTTTAGCATCTTACACATTGGGTGACAGAGGTGTTCTAATCTCCCAAGACAGTATTGCCACAAGAGATTCTGTATGAGAGAGGATGTGGGAAGGAAAAAGAGAAGAAGATATTAAATAAGAGGAACTTGCTAAAGAGATTAAGTTCCCTTTATACTCCTTTCTGACTGAGCAACTCACCATCAAAGTAGCACACCTTTCTTATTCTACAGGCATCCTCCACTTTTCTGCTGCTCATTATTTTGTGTGATTGAATTGGATTTTCTCCAATACTGGTCTTTTTAAAAGTTTCTTCTTTTCAGTGATATTTATCACAGTGAAAATTTGGAGCAACCTAAATATCTACAAGTAGGAGATTGATTACATAATTAACTACAGCCATACAGTGGAACCATGGACAGTCATTAGAGAGTAATGGTGTAGGAGTTATGGTAAAAGATTGGGAGAAAGGTTATTTTTATATGTCTCCCGGAGATTTATCAAAGAGTAACAAAAGAATAGAGAAATGGTGAGAAGAAAAGACTAGTAAACGTGAAAGCAGCCATAATCTAACCTCCCTCAAAATACCTGACAAATAATAGTGACATTTGGATGAGCTCAAGTGAAGGACATTGAGAATGGGTGCACACTTCTCCAAAGCTCAGGCAGAGCTGGGGACGCTCTGTTTTCACTTCCCTTGGGCGCCGCCAGGGCGTGGGGGCGGGGTCTGTGGGCTGCGCCTGCGCCTGCGCACGGCATCCTGGGAGCTTCTCGTGGCAGCCGTGGGCCGCTCGTGCTGCAGCCTCTTCTGGGCCTTAGTGGCTCGTCAAAGTCTTACCCAGGCTCTGGTGTTGCTTGGGAGCTCGTGTTTCCCGTAAAAACATGCGAGGGAACCAAAGCACACGCGTTTGTGAAAAATGGCACCCCCTCGGAAACCGCCTGGCTCCCCATGGCTGGTTGGGCGGCCACCATGACCACACGCCCGCGGGCAGGCCGCCACACTGACACCCCGCCCTGCCGTGTTGCGGGGACCACGAAGCGCCAGCCCTGAAAGGGGAAGGGGTATACGTCCCTAATCGACTGCACGCCCGCTGCTTGGGCAGCCACCGGAAGCGGTGACCCAAGGGGTCGCTGGGAACTGGAAAGGACGCCACTGCTCGGCCTCAGGCACCTGAGGGACAACCTGGAGGCTCCAGAGGCACCATGGATGGCAGGGGAAGGATGCTGGCACCAAAGCAGAGAGCAGCACAGCAGTGTGGTCCTCCCCAGCGTTGGGAGGGCCGCTTGCGAACACAGCGGACAGGTCATTGAGAGCAGGCCCTCAGAGGACCCCCCCCCACGCAGTGGGCTGCCCAGGAGGCCGAGGCCCTTGGGACGAGGTGGGGCCAGTCTGCAGCCGCGCCCTCCACGCACCGCCAACTGGCCTGGAGGAGGGGCAGCGGCCCTAGCGCAGGTCAAGAAGAGTAGTCCCCTTGGCGTGAATGTCCGTCTCAGGTCTGTTGTGCCTTAGATCTCCCTGGAGAGCCAGAGATCGCACATCAAAGGCACAGGCCTCTCTAAAAGTAAGCATCACCGTCCCAAAAATGACTCTTTACAAAGATTCCATGACTGAGGCCGTAACGAGTCTTTGTAGATAGATTTATACAGACCTGGTTTCCCCACTGAAGCACATCAAATAATCAGGAATGAAGAAACAGGTATGTTTATTCTCTCTGATCTTGAATAGATAGAATGTAGCATTTATTAGAATAATAATATACCACTAACTGTTTCTTTTATAAATGTGGAAATGATTCAATATCATGAATGTTCTTGATATAGTAACTCAATGGAGAAAGGCCGTATAGTCATCCAAATGCAAATTAAGTTATATGAGCTTTACACTTAATTCTGTTAAAATATCTTCTTAGCCAACATCAGGCTTAATAAGTTTTAGAAACATTTCTACTAAAGTGAATAGTCACACACCAGCCACTGTAATCAGATAAGAATGAAAATAAAAAGATTTGAAGTGATATGATAAACATTATTATATTAATATGAATGCATGACTGGAAAACAAAGGAATCACTTGAAAAATTGTTAAAAACAGTAAAAGATTTTAGTAAAGTGGAGATTTCAAATGTGGAAGAATTAAAGAAAAATTTGAACACCCTTTTGAGGAATAAACAAAAGAGCATTTGATTAGAATGGAAGATATATGCTTTCTTAGGAAAACTCACTGTAAAGATGTCATATCTCCTTAAATTAAACTAATACTGTACTCTTAAATAAGATACCAGCAAGATTTTTTAAATTTGGATTAGCCAAAATGATTATGTTCATTTAGAAAAAGATGCATCATGTAATGCACAGAAAAAGAAATCTGCAGAAGAATTATGAGAGAACATTGAACCACAGTGATTTAGACAGATCCATCCTTAGAGCAGAATATGTAGTCCAAAATAGGCCCATAGATGTGGGAGATGGATATTCACTAAATCATTTGGAGAAATTGGATGACCATGGGAACCCGGAGGGAACCCGCTGACTTATTACTGCATGTCCTCACATCTCACACGTGCATAATTACACATTCTCTCTGTCTCTCTTCAGCCCTTCTGCTCTCTCCCTCTCCCTCCTTTCTCCCTCCGTCCCTCCCCCCTCTCTTTTTTTTTTCTCTCTCTCTCTTTCACACACAATTTAAACTGGGCCAAGAATTAAATATGTTTGTTTGAAGCTGACTTTTTGTAGGCTAACACCACTTGGTTATTAGTGATTTTACATGGCTTAATGCAAATTTTAAAACACGAAACCACAGAATTAAAAGAAATTATAGAGATTAATTTTTTTCTCTTTTATAATCTGGTAGTGGGGAAATCCTTTCTTAGCACGTCTAAAACCCAGAATTAAAAAGGAATTGATTTGTACATTTGAGTATGTAAAAATATCTGCACAACAAAATGTGTAACTAAACAAAAAGCGAATGGAACAATTGGAGAAAAATATCTGTCGCACATGTTACATTACATATGTAATGGACAAAGATCCTTATAAATCAGTAAAAAAAAGAAAATTGAACAATAGAAAATGGGCAAAGGACATAAGAAAACATGTGCACTTAAGTAACATTCCTTCAAATGAAGATGCACATAAATGTCCAGTCAGCTATTTTGTTTGTAGGATTTTATCCTATGGATCTATTTGCATTTGTAGGCAAAACTAGATTAAAAGTTACTGATTGCAGCATTTTGGTAAATAATATGTATACATATATAGGTAAAAATATGTATATATTTAAACCTAATAACATCCTAAGTTTCACAAATAGTAAAATGCATCCATATAGTGAAATATTATGCATCTATTTAAAAAAGTGAAGATTTATATGCAGTATAATGTGAAGATGAGGAAAGATAGATATATATATATTTCATCCTAGAAGCAGTCTCTGTATATGTAAGAGTGTGTGAGCATATGTAATATTAACTCATTATATTAAACATTATAGTAAAAATGTAAGGATAACTAAGAAACTATTAAAATTTATTGACATCAAGATAAATTAAGTAGAAAAAGTTAAATATGACCCTGTCTGTGGTCTCATTTTTCTTCTCTCTCTCTCTCTCTCTCATTTGCTTGCTGTACTTATTAAAACTGTGTCAGGCACTACTGGAAGTGGTTTACATGGATTATCTTATTTAAACCTCACAACCTTATAACTTTTATTACTATGTTTAGCCATTGAGTACACTGACACATAGAGTTTCGTACTTTGCCAAAGATCACAGAGCTAGTGAATGCCAGAGCCTGGATTTGAAGCCAGGCAGTCTGTCTTCAGAGCTTATGTTCATAACCTTTAGACAATAAAACTTTCTTGTACATAAATGCATAGAAATCCATCACACAGATTCACACAGAAAAAGTGTCTGGAAGATACAGCTTTATAGTTGCTGGGTAGGATAGTGTAAGTAATTGTTTTCCCTTGTAATTTTTCTCTATATATTGTTCTATAACACATGTGCATTTTTTATGCGACATTTTTAATAGGGTGTTTTTGTTTAAATCACACTTCTGTATATAAATTATATATTCTGTGGCTATGATAACATTTTTACTGTGCTACTACGGTTTTATTTTGTAAATCAGGCAGGATATTCTAATATGTGCTATAAAAAACTGTAATGCACCCAGACCTGCCTTGTCCTCTAGTGGCGAAATCTGGCATTGTTACCTAGCAGCTAGTTGTGGTATTTTAGATTTATACTTTCCACCAAGAAAGTAATCAGATCACCCTTCCTTATGTTGGCATTCCCACATACCTTTTATCAGTTTCTGTTTTCTTGGAGAAAAGTTGCACAAAAGGCAACTCTCTATTAAAAGTATCTGGGTATGTTTTTGTGGTTTCAGGCTGATTTTTTTTTTTTTTTTTTTTTTAGATTTTTATCCTTAATGAGTGTTTAAACAGTCTATGCCAAGTGCAGTTTTCTTAATCTAGGTTTCTGCCTATAATTCATTTTTTTCATTACTCACTATTCCTGATTTTTCTAAAAATATTGATTTTAATTTTGAGACTCAGTGGAATAGTAGTAGCATCTTGTCTTTGTTTCATGTTCATAGTGCTTTTCAAGGCTTGATCTATCTGGTTCATCATTGTCAAAAATAGGTTTATTGGCAGACATTTACCGGTGTTGTGATTTTCTGTGACAGTGTGTAGAATGTTATCTGAGGTAGCTGTATTTTATCATTTTGAAGTTACGTTTTCAAGTTTCCTGGACTGTTTCATAGATGAACCCCTGACTGTTTCCTGGGTACTGCTTATGGCCAAGCTGCTCCTATGGCCAACCCAAAAAAATGGGTTTTGCTTACACAGCTCCTATACAGAGGTCTTTCAAAATTTCAAAGCTTACAGGAAGTATTGTAGGAATTCTTTAGCACGTGAAGTTCTTTCCTTTTTTTATTCCAATGTGACTATTATGTAGTTATTTTTAGATGAATTTTTGACCTTTAAGTTGGTACAAAGATAGATGCTGAGTTTTTGCTCGTCACGGAATAAGTAAAGCTACTTTTTATCTACTTCAAGTAATTTTCTTTTTCAAAATCTTATGCTTATGCCATAGAAGTTACTTAAAGTTGTGACTACGTGGTTACAATCTAAAAGTCTTGTCCTTGCTACATACACATCGTTGATAATACTAACTCAGTGTTTGAGACAAAATCATTTTGCATCATAGGGCTAAAACAAAGTGTTTGTTTATTTGATTGGTTGGCTGGTTTTGGGAATGATCTAGCTAGCCAGAGCCGTATCTCCATACTAACATAATGTGTTTATTTTTTGAAAGCTTTTATGAATTCTTATATAGTTGTATTACATTTTTGTTTATATGTAACTGGAGGGAATCATAAATAGTATCCCACTGGTTGGCAAAAATACACAAATACAGTAGTCTCCCCTTTTCCACAATTTTGCTTTTTACGGTTACCATAGTCAGCCACAATCCAGAGCAGATGATCTACCTCCTGACATAGTATCAGAGGCTCAATAATAGCCTAAATCTTTATCACAGTATCTCTGTCATTCACTTTACTTCATCCCATCATGAAGGCCATTTTATTTTCTCATTTTATTATCACTCAAAATGAGTGATTTTGAGTGAGAGGGACCAAACTCACATAACTTTTATTATAATATATTGTTATAATTCTTCTATTTTGTTATTATTTATTAATCTCTTACTGAGCCTAATTTATAAATTAAAATTTATTGTAGGTTTGTGTGTATAGGAAAAAACATAAGGTTTGGTTATATATATATATAGTTTCAGTCATCCACTGGGGGTCTTGGAACATACCTCCTTTGGATGAGTGGAGGAACCACTGTGGATATTCTACTCCTGTCCCAAGGAAAGGTTTTAACTAAATACAAAGTAACTAAATAGAGGGAAAAAAGAAGCATACTTCGATGATACTTATATCAATCTTAGTGGGTGAGAGAAGCTTAACAGGAAAATAAAATAAATAACATGGATCTAATATACCAACATATCATTATCATTTTGTTTCACAAGTTCCGTATTTCCTCAGAATTTGCAAGCCATGCTTCCATACTTTTTCTCCTGCCTTCTCTGTCTCCCCAGTATTACAGGGGTGGGGCAGGGTCATGGCCAAGAATACAGGCTCTGTGGCTATCCTGCCGGAGTATGACTGTCTCCTCTGCTACTTAGTTGCACAACTTTGGAGGAGTTGCTTAACCTCTCTCTACCTTTGTTTGGCCATATATAACACGGGTGTTATGAAAAGGTAGACTTCCTGATTTGTTGTGAGGATTAAATGTTTATCCACATCAAGTGCCCAGAACCCATAAGCAGTGTGTTCAATAAATGTTGCCAGTTTCGTTGCATGGACATAAGTAAATTCAGCTGTATCCACTGAACAGGCAATGGTTGGAAGAAAGAGAAAAGACCTTTATCCAGATGGTACAGTGCTCTGCATCTTCCTCTGACCCTGGAGCAAATTTGAAAAGATTTGAGGTGGGAGTCCAGAGCCTGCTCTTCCCTCAGTTAGTGTTAACACCCACCTATCTCTCAGTGCAAGCCTAAGTATGATTCTAGGCTTAAAGATAAGATTTTCATATGAGGTGGCTAACACTAGCTAAGTCTGTCGGTGTGTGAGATTGCCTTCATGTGATGGCTTTTGACCTACAAAATTCATGTGGTTCAACCCATTAAGTTATCAAGTGCTCAGCTGGAAAATTTTTAGCTTTTGTTTGCCTTGCTTTAGAATTTAACTATTGAAAAAGATAAGAAACTATGTATATTTTTTCCTCACTCCCACCCCACCCCCCGTGAGTATGTTTTCTGTTTTTCTCCTTCGCTGTGTAAAATGTCTATTTTTGAGACAATTTTGAGTAGTGGAAATGTGTTTTTGACAACTCCCTTTCTCCAATCCATACCTGCTTCTTTCTCTCTCCTCAGGGCTCATACACTGTCTAATCCACCCACATCTGCTCTCTCAGGAAAACACCTAATAAAATTAAATCATGCAGAAGAACAAATGGCAAATAAGGCAAAGTGTTCTCCTCCAAGAAGCGTACAGATTTCTGTAACCATCGTTCTCTTTAAGGAGGGCATGAATTACAAATTATGGACTGAAAGGCTCTACTTAGCCATTGGAAATTTTCCTGGGCTTGGAGGCAGGCAGCAGGGATTTGACGTAGGAGAGCTCCTGAAACCTGTAATAACACAGACAGCCCATTTCCCAGCTTCCAGAGGTAGGAAGTTCCCTGTGTCTCCTTTTTTTTTTTTTTTTCCATAAAGACTTTAAGACCACATGTTGGGATTGCTGTAATAAAAGAGATAACATTTATAGATTTCTTATCTTCTGTGATCCTCACAATATCCTTAGGTAGCTGGTAGACATTATTATGATCCCCAATTTAGAAATGAGGACATGGAGACTTACAGCAGTGAGGTAACCTGCTCAAGGCCAGTAAGCTAGTAATGGAGATGTCAAACGAAGTATACAACTTTGGGTTGGAGCTATGAGAAAGAGAATGTTGAGTGTGATAGCGCTGTAGGTCCTTTCCCTCTGAGATTCCTTGATTTTGAGAATGTGACCTTTGAGGCCAGTGTGTTCCAAAAGTCCTGGCTTGCAGTGGTCTTTAATGGGGGTCATTATTTAGAATCTGAGTAGAGATAATTAATAGCACTCCATGATTTTATCCATATTTATAAACAAACAAATGCTGTATATAATAATTTGGTAAAAAAACAATTTAAAATATTGACTGAGTGCAAGAAACTGGTATAACATAATTGTGCTAAAAGGAAAGTACAGACTTTGTGTTTGAGGCTCTAAATAAATAAGTCATTTATTTTGCCAAAAATAGAAGTATATTTTCTAGAAATTAATAAATAAGATCCAGTTTCTTATTAGAGTGAGTGCAACCCTAAATTATATTTTGTGCTATATCATTTGTGAATCAAGATAGCCATTTACATTTCAAAAGCCCTTTGAAACTAGACATTAGAAGAGTAAATTATCACAAGGTGATATAACGTGATTTGTTTCTGAATTTCCTGCTGAGATTACTTTATGTTTGCAGCTGTCCATCATAAATTATACATTTGCTCTTTTTTTTTTTTTAATTTTTTTGGTAAAGATTTTATTTATTTGATAGAAACACAGCGAGAGAGGGAACACAAGCAGAGGGAATGGTAGTGGGAGAAGCAGGCTTCCTGCCGAGCAGGGAGCCAGATGCAGGGCTGGATCCCAGGACCCCGGGATCATGACCTGAGCAGACGCTTAAGGACTGATCCACCCAGGTGCCCCACATTTGATCTTTCTTTTTAAAGTTAACTCCATGTGTATGTGTCACACACATACACTACACACACGTGTGTGCACACACGCGCACACATCCTTAAGCACTTTTAGGGGATGAAAGGGGAAGAAAATTGACATTATTACTACAAGGAAAGATGTACTACTTAGTACTACTCTACATAGTAGGAAAACTGCTTTGGAAGTGTTTAAGACAAGGTGCTACTAATTTTGAGAGGAAGGAAGGAGAACTTCTAGGTATGATGATGTTTTGGGAGAACTTGCTTTTGAACTAGGTGCTAAGGAGGAGGAGAATTTTTACCCGAAGCAATAGGAGAGCTGAAGGTGTCCAAGGTGGCAAGGCCTGCCTGCAGAAAGATGGGACAAAGGAAGCTGGAGAGAGGAGCCCAGGCTGAGTTTTTGAAGTGTGCAGAGCGTGTAGTTTGGTAGAAGTGAGCTGCAGTGCAGTTCCACTCGCTATGTGGGTTATTGGTGGCATGACTAGAAAGTAGGTTGAGGCCAGATTGGAAAAAGTTGTGAGTCCTGGGATCTGGAATAAGAACCCTGCTAGGCAGTGGTAACCCATTTTAAGGTGGCAAGGGAATGATGTTATCAGAGTTATGCTCTGAAAAATTAATCTAGTGTTAGTGAGTAGTATGAATCAGGTGGCAGAGAGACTGGAGTCGGGGGAGGCCAGACAGACGCAGAAGGATCAGCCGAGAGTGTTTATGAAAATGCCAAGCCCGGTACCTGCCAGTAGTGATTCTGATTCAGTGAGTCTGGAGCGGCCCAGAGGTCTGCAATATCAACAAGGGCCCAAACGACTCAGACTGGTGGAGTGCTGGATACCCTTTAAGAACTACCAAGGAAGAATTAAGAGGTATTTAAATTAAAACTGGAATGGGAGAGGCCTGGGGGTGGAAGGCATGACAACAATCAGCGGTGACTTGAACTTGAGACTTGGTGCAGGAGAGAGGCCTACCTCTGCTGAGGGGAACTGTGTTTACATGGTCATTTCCCTACCCAGAAATCCCTGCTGCACACTTAGGACACTGTGGCCACTCAGTGAATATTGGTGGAGTGACACCATACTTTGCAGGCTCAGAAGCACTTGTATAGAACTGGCCTCTTTCTCAGAACACAGATAAGTCAGTGTCAGGTTCTGGTTGCTTTTGTGGCTGACAGAGCAGTCTCGAGCTCTTGCCTGTCCCTGTTCCTGCAGGCGTCACCTCACACCTACGCACAGGAAAATACTAGCCCACATAGGCTGTACAGGGTAAGCATACTCCCATTGGCCAGGAATTCAGGTAGTTGCTGGTGCCACGTGGACAGAAATTCTTCACCCATCAGTGGTTCCAGAGGCCTCCTAGGAAAACTTTTTAAAAACTTTCATTGACTAGCTCTGCAAAGGTAGATTTTGGTAGAGTTTACCAAGTGGAGAAAAATCAGTCAATGGAGAAAGTAAGACATTGTTTAAAAAGACAAGAGAAAAGCAGTGCTGCAAGATGTTGGTGGATGCTCCACTTTAAGTGTCAGATACACCTTGTGTGCATGCTGAAGTCTAAGTGAACATGTGTTCTGGTTAGCTGTGTCTCTGTAACAAACCGCCAAAACTTGGTAGTCAAAAGCAATCTCTTACATTATGCTCACGCATTTAATGGATCAAGAATCTGGACCAGCCACAGGAGAGCCTGCTTATCTCTGCTCCATCGTGTCTGGGTCCTCAGCTCAAAGACTGGCCTGCTGGGGTCTGGAATCATCTCAAAACTCTCTTACCACATGTGGCAGCAGGCTCTTGGCTGAGGCTTTTAGTCGGAGCACCTGCATGTGGCTTCTCTGTGTGGCCTGGTTGTCCTCTAAATATAGTGGTTGGGTTCCCGGGGCAAGTGACCCAAGAGAGAGCAAGACAGAAGCCTTTTTGCCTGTAAGACCCAGCATCACTCTGACACATCCTGCTTATCACAGCAGGGCCCAAAGCCCACCTAGTTTCAGGAGGGCAGAAACCAGTCAGTCTCTATCCCCTCATGGAACAGGTAGCAAGGTTCTGAAAGAGAATGTTGGACCAGAAATGGTGTTACTCTCTTTTTCAGAAAATGCAGTCTTCCACAATATGATTAAAAAAAGTAAACCTCCCAATGTTACAAAATTTAAACCAATGGAGTCCATTTTGTGAAAAGCAGCTGAAAACCAATGGAGTCTATTTAGTGAAAAGTAATGAAGTATTATTATAACTGTGAATTTACATTGCTTGGTTATAGGCGTATGAAGTCAAATCTCTTCTGAAACAAATTAGAACATTAAATTAGTGTCTGTTACCAAAGACTTAATAAATTTTTAGGTGGATAACCCAGAAATAAAATGTGGTTCTCACTGCTAAAAAATGTTAATGAAATAAACAGAGAAGTGACAGTAATGTAAAATATTATTTAGATGAACTCATGGAAGAAATACATGTATAGGACTTAGAGGTCAAAATTCTTAATTATTAAAGTTATGAGGAAAGCAAGGCTATCACTGTCACTGGGTTAACTAGTTTGCAAGCCTTCAAAGTTAGGGACCTTGGAATCAAAGTCGGAATGTTAGAATTAAAGAATATGAAATTTTACATCTCATTAGTTTAACTCAAGAAAAATAGTTTGCTATTGTTTGGGGGCTGATGTTAGGAAAAAACTGTTTCTTCTATCTAGATTTTTATATTTATTTATTTTTAAAAGGATTTTATTTATTTATTTGACAGAGAGAGAGAGAGATCACAAGCAGGCAGAGGGGCACGCAGAGAGAGAGGGGGAAGCAGGCTCCCTGTGGAGCAGAAAGCCTGATGTGGGGCTCGATCCCAGGACCCTGAGATCATGACCTGAGCTGAAGGCAGAGGCTTTAACCCACTGAGCCACCCAGGCACCCAAGATTTTGATATTTAATAGAAAGAATGACATTTTACAAATATACGGGCATACACAGACACAAATCTGTACACCCACGCCCATGCAAACACTGTGTCACATTATAGTATATGTAGGGCAGGGAAATGCAGGAAGTAAAAAAGATGTGGGGCTTGTTCCAAGAACCATTTGTTTCTGGTGTTTAGTTTCTGAGTGAGGCCTACTGGATGCAGTAAGTCTTCTCATAAGTAGGTAAGTTACAGTGTATTAAATAAGTAAATTATTTTATTGCCATATTGCTTGCAAAGCTAAAAAAAAAAAAACCCCTACTCAAGCCTGTAATAATGGGGAGATGTGAAACCAGTAACTGTAGCTAACTGTAGCTCTTTACTCCAAATCTGATATGAAAATTATCGTAATGATTAGAAACATTTCAGTGTTAGAAAGTGTTTTTGATTTAAAATATCACAAATAGGTCAGTTTTAGATTCAGTTTTTTTTCTAGGCTTTTAGTGAATTTTCTTTACCAGCAGCAGGTTACACAGCATCTTGCAAAGTATGTGTCGTGTGTCTGTGTTTCTGCCTGCAAATACGGGCTCTAGCTTAGTTGGGTAACTTCTTTAAGATCCTACATTAATTGGGGCCCCTGGGTGGCTCAGTCGTTAAGCGTCTGCCTTCGGCTCAGGTCATGATCCCGGAGTCTGGGTGGCTCAGTCGTTAAGCGTCTGCCTTCGGCTCAGGTCATGATCCCGGAGTCCTGGGATCGAGCCCCGCATCGGGCTCCTTGCTCTGCAGGAAGCCTGCTTCTCCCGCTTCCATCCCCTCTGCTTGTGTTCCCTCTCTCGCTGTGTTTCTCTCTGTCAAATAAAAAAAAAAAAATATATATATAAAAAAAAAAAAGATCCTACATTAATTGTAGCTCCTAATAAAATTCTTTCTATTACTGAACCATTTACAACACGTTTTATTCTTGTTAAAGAATAAAAAACACTTCATTAGCCCCAGTGATTGTGAGTAGCTTGATT
Organism: Procyon lotor; assembly: GCA_028646535.1. Lineage (NCBI taxonomy): Eukaryota > Metazoa > Chordata > Mammalia > Carnivora > Procyonidae > Procyon > Procyon lotor. The sequence continues at coordinate 10,640,203 of CM053608.1, forward strand.
TAATTTAAAGAAAAGACAAGAATATTCATTTTAAATGTATGAATAATTATTATTGTCTGACATTTGAAAGCTGGCATCTTATATATTCCTCCATTTCTTTTTTAAAAGCCCTTCTTGCATAAAATGATCAGTGTATTAAAACATTTTTGCTTTGGCTTGCAATCTGTTTTCCATAGATCTTTTGTTAATGTTCAATCATTAAATTGAATTGTATCTCCATTTCCTCTGCTTGCTTTGAGGGTTATTTACTCTTCTTTAATCTAATAGGACCAAACAAGATTAGACTTGGGAAGCACAGAGAAAGAGCTGGATTTTTCCACTGATTTTTGATAGCCAGATTTGGAAGAATGTAAAATGATTTCTGTACTTCCCCTAGCGAATTTTAATAGGAAGGTCAAGAATCTGGCTATTTATTCTTATACCTGCTGTGACCCAAAGTCTCTTGCCAAGGTTTTGAAATCCTTTTGGTCTATGTGTCATTGTCTCACTTGGAAATACCTGTGTCTTTTGGGATGAGTCACCATATCGTAGTAATGCTTCTTTAGTTACCTCTGACAAATTTTAAATACTAATACTTAATATCTAGCATTGTGTACTTGGGAAGTTTTTTTGTTGGAAAAAAACTAGATTTAGAGAAGTGAACACACCAAGTTGCAAATGATTAGTCATTCATCAAGAACTTGGAGTATAATGTACTCTCAAGATACTGATTTATTGAAACAGAAAAATAACGCTGTATATGAGAGTGTTGTAGAGTTGGGCATAGCAGGACTCAAAAATCAAGACTAAATATGTGCTAGTATTTCTTCCATATATGCCTCCTAATCAGTTATTCCCAGTCTGTACTTGTGAGCTGTGGCACAGTAATATTTTGCTTGCTATGGACCACTTGAGAATATGCTTATGCATAACAGTCTTTATTTTGGATATACCCTATAGCTATAGAATGTGAATATATGCCAATAACTGCCTGAGGCAAACAGCTAATGCAGATTAGATTTAACATTAGTAAGCAAAGACGGCTTGCACATGTGAAAAAAGAAAAGAAAAGAAACCTCAGCAGGAACAATTTAATAGTTGACTGAATGGCTACAAGGAAGACATGCACAGGCATGTTTGCTGATTAGTCAAGGTCCACTTTGTCTTATTGGGCGGATTATGCAACAGTTGTTTCCCAGAACATTGCTGATAATGCTGAGGAATTATAAGAGAAACTTTGTTTAAACTGAACATTGTTAAAGAGATTATATGCACATCAGGTTGCTAGAATGGAAGATAATAAAGTTTACCATAGATTAAGTGGCTGTTAATGTTCTGAGCACTGTGCTCTATGTTTTATTTTATTTTATTTTTTTATTTTTGCTCTGTTTTATACATACATTGCCTATTTTAACCTCCCAGCAGCCCTGTGAGATAGTTGTTAGTTTCTCCATTTTAGATTAGAGGAAACTGATGCTCAGATAGGTTAAGGCACTTGCTCAGTTTGGGAACTAGCTAGTAAGTGGTGGCGAATTTAGGTTATTCTGATTCCAAAGATCACGTTTATTCTCATGATACCACACTCTAAAAACAGAAAGACATCTTAGATGATTATTGAGCTATATTGAAGTACAGTATCACTGCTCTCTTACAGTAATTAACATAATTACATTATCATACAGATATTCTAAGGATCTGGAGCACTGGTTTTTAAGACTTAGTTTGGACAAGAATTATAGGAGGAGTGTGTCCAAAGAAGACCTCTAAGCCTTGTCTGAGATCCTCATTCAGAAGAGCTGATGCAGAACCCAGGAATCTATACCTCTAACAAGCACCACATTCTGATGCCATTGTCCATGAATAGCATTTGACAATAAAAATCTAAAGAGATGTAATTCAGTCCAAAGCATCAAGAAAAACTTCTTTTAAAATTGTTCTGCTCAAAATAGTATTTCATTAGGAAAAACTTTATCAAGTGCGTCTTCTTGAAATAGTGCTTCAGGACATTTATTACATTCGCAGCAAATTGAAGACTACGGTCTTGTACCATGTGGCCAGAAATAACCTCATCATCTGAATATACTACCAGGTGTTTTTCAGGGATATAATTTATGCCTCAGATATAGGAACTCTTAAGATCTTGATATGTTCACTTATATTTATTTTTCTTAGAAGAACATGATTCCACGGGTTATTTTTTTTTTAAGATTTTATTTATTTATTTGACAGAGAGAGACACAGCGAGAGTGGGAGAGGGAGAAGCAGGCTTCCCATGGAGCAGGGAGCCTGATGCGGGGCTCGATCCCAGGATCCTTGGATCATGACCCAAGCTGAAGGCAGACACTTAACCACTGAGCCACCCAGGCGCCCCTCCATGGGTTATTCTCTGGAAGTACTTAAATGGTGGTTTAAAAGAACCTAAAGCCATGGGGAAACAAAACAACAGAACAAACAAAAACCAGCCCAAAGTGACCTCAAGTTGAAAGCCCTCTCCTATAAGGACTTGAAGAGGTGGAACCCAGAGTAACGCACAGAATGGTGTCTACTCGAGGAAACCGGAAGCATTTGCATTCCTGATAAAACCAGAAGTTGGCTTAAGCATTGGAGCAAGTCACTTTGATTACCTCAAATACTTTAATTATGAACATAGTTAAAGGGCATACCTTCAGGTGTCCAGCGTGTGCCACCTAAGAAACAACTTTGTGGCTGTAAAACAGCTTCAGTGTGGACTCCTGACCTGTCAGATTGATCCCCTTCTCTGCCCTCAAAGTTTCATTTAGTGCAGTTAATGAGAGGAGATTGGGACCAATGATCAGACTATTCAAGCTAAATCAACTAACCAAGACCGGAAGAGTGTCCTGACAGCAGTGAGCATGAGGGAAGATAAAGGGCGTCCAACTCTGTTTTTGTCCAATTAAAGTAATTAGCAGTCAGAAAAGGAAGGACAGTTATAAAAACCAAGAGGAGATACCTATGCAGAATTGGGCGCATGTGGTGCCTTTGATACACCTGAAGGTGTAGGCACATTTCATAGACAGCTCCCCAAGAGTCATCTACAAATATACATGTGTACATACCTGCACATAGGAGGTTTCCTCTGTTCAAGTTGTATTTACAGAACGTTATCAGTGCCCATTTTCACAGGTTGGAATTAGGAGACTCTTGCATGCCCAGGTCTGGTCATTTGTTTTTGAGAAGCTGAAACTGGTGAAGAGATGACTCAGAGCTTGGATGAATGTTGATAATTTTTTCTTTTGCTTTCTTTTTCTTTTTGGTAAGGTTGAAATATATTCTGTGGTTCCAACAGGTGAAACAGAGCTTCGGTGATAGTCTGCTGTATTTGAAAATGAACCCATTCTGTTTCTTTGTCATAGAAGTTTGCCTTCTGAGATAAATGTTACTCTAGGATAGGTTGATGCTATTATCACAATTAGTTTGATAATCAGTTTTTAAAAAAATGATTGACCTGATTTTCAAACATATATATTAGAGTGCCCAGGTAGTGGACTTTTATATGGGAAATCTTGAGCAAATTCCTAGAGCAGTTATAATTTATGAGAGTTCTATAATATGCTTAGCATTTCCTGAGGATGGGTTTTCTAAAAGTTTCTTGAACGTTTGTTCCTATATTCAAAATTGGAGAATGACAGTTTGGGGCCATTGAAGGGAAGGACAGTTGTGAGAAATGGAATTCAATCTACTTTTTTCAACCTTTCTCTCCAGCTTTTCTCCACAGGGACGGAAACTACCTCTAAGTGCCTCACCCTTAGAGAAGTATTCCTTTCTCTTTCTTCACTTCTTTCATTGCCTAAGGCTATTCAGCAAGCCAATTAGAGCTGCTGACAGTGAGGTGTGAATGACAAAAAGACCTACCCTTCCCAGCAGGTGTTTACATTCCTGAAATGTTTATCAGACCAAAAGCAACTCCCTGCTTCAGAATTTATTCCTGGCTGAGATATTTTTTATTCCGGGGTGCTTTCCCTGCCTACCCTAGTAAGCCAAATGACCAGGAAAACACAACACGCATGAAAACACCAATGAACAAAATTCATGGAATCCATTTTATTTTATAGTTTTTTGGCATTATGTGACTTAATTTTCTTTACTTCTGTTCCCTCCCCTTCTAAGTGACTCCTCATCCCCTAGCAGCAAGTGAGTCACCCTTAGAAGAAGACTTTTTCTGTAGCTGATCTTTCCAGTTACAGAAAAAAGAGCTTTTGGGTATCTGACAGCAATAAGCATTTTTTCTGACTTTCTATGGCTAACTGGTTTTATGACACTTGGCAGGTCACAGATTTGAACTACAGGTTTTCTAACCTGTACAAAGGCTCTAATTCTGAAGTTCTGCTGTACTAGGAGTTCCCTTATTCTGTTTATTTGTTTTGAAGCCCTTCCAATCTGAATAATTTCTCCATAAGGCATATGAAGTGAGCAGTTTTACAAAAGCAAGACATCTACAGCTCAAGTGAATTGTTCTCATAGCTAACTAGATTTTGTGCATTTTGAATGTGTATAGTTAATGGACCCCACCTTTAATAGGGGTGTGAGAAGAACTGAACATTAATTGACAGAATTGGCAAAATATGAAAATACTTTGTAGAAACTTCAGTTTATGCAAATTGTAGTAAAAATTACCTTGGTTTTCAGAGCCATGACCGTAAAATGCTAAGTATTATGTAATGACAATAGAAATATCACCCAGACAGTAAAGAATGTCATTAAAGATGTAGACATTTTATTTTAAAAAATATTGATTTCTGCTCACTTTCTAAAATGCTTAAGGCAAAAGGCCAGTCCAAGATTGTGGCTTGGAAGCTGCCCTCCCCACCCCTGCCTTATTCAGGAAGTGACAGGAAAGAATTTTGTCATTGCACCTACAAACATGATGATCTCTCCTCAAGGGCATCATGAAAATTTGTGATGATGCACAAGCTAGCATTACATTTAGAAACAAACCATTAAAAATAACAACTTAGTTGCACATAGCAAGTGAGCAAGAAGCAATGTAAAAGTTGATCCTCATATTACCTTAAATATTTGAAAAAATAAAATGCCGCTATTCTTTCTACCAAAGAAAATGCCCCTTCTGTCATAGGAATTGGTCCAATACAAATATAGCTATAATTAGACAGTTTTGTTTCTACGACCAGTTTCCCTACTTCCCTTTTTGTGGGTGGTTTACAGTCACAGATTTGCAAACAAGTTAAATTGCACTGTTTTTCTTAAAAAGGTAGCGTGCGTGCTCCCCTCCCCCCTTTTTTGTTTAGGGTAAAAAGTATCCGTGTGTATATATATATGTATTTATATGTATGTTAAATAAATATTCTCCCCTTCACCCTGCGGCTGTTATGAAATGTCTCCAAGGACTGTACTTACGTAGTTCTAACTTCAGTGTGTACACACACATACATGCTCCATTTGTAAAGGAACCTCTGGATCTTTTTTGTTTCTAAACATTGTTTTTTCTTTCCTTTCTTGATTTTCTTTTTCTGAATACTCAGAATCAACAGAAGTGCCAGTTCTCACTCAGAACTCATTGCCAAGGCTGTTGTTTAAAAGAGCCAATCTAGTCATGGGTACTTTGTTTCCTCTTCTTAAGCATTCTTAAGACAGAAGCAAAAACAAAACAAACCTCACAACAGCATTGCCATTACTTTGGGTTAAGAGGAATTTCAGAAGTGAACACATTGTAAGGTAAAGCTTACTGGTTAGATTTATTGAAAGTAGGTCACTGAGATAAATTGTTGTTTGAAAAATATCTCTTTGGGGTGCCTGGGTGGCTCAGTGGGTTAAGCCTCTGCCTTCGGCTCAGGTCATGATCTCAGGGGTCCTGGGATCAAGCCCTGCATTGGGCTCTCTGCTCAGCAGGGAGCCTGCTTCCTCCTCTCTCTTTGCCTACTTGTGATCTCTCTCTGTGTCAAATAAATAAAATCTTTCTTTAAAAAAAAAATCTCTTTGTTCTTACCTGGGTCAAAAAGACCAGATTAGCAATCAGATTAAAGAGGCAGTTTGATTTCTGACTTCAGTCCCTTCTAATTTTTCAACCACAAGGATGAATCATCCCATGTCTATCCCTTCTCGAGACTGGCAGAGGGGTGTCACTCAAATCCCTCCAGACTGGGGCCAGATTAGGGGACAGTGTCTTGGGCCGATGCTCATCTACTGACAATCTCCATACTGGTGTTGGTAGGAGTTTGGTTTTTCCCTTGTCAGTGATGTAGGCAACAAAGAAAAGATTTCTTGCCATGGTCCTAGGGTCTAAACCTTCCTAGATAGCACTTTATGAATTTATGGGAGGAAATGAATCCCATCATGTCAATTGCCTCCGATTGTGGGAACAGGTATTAGACAGTGAGTCTGACTTCATGGTGGGAACAGGTGGGGAGGACCACCCATCCTGTATTGTTAAGGGTAAAGGATAGGAGGATCCCAGCATCATTCCTTGTACTGTGAAGAGAGACTAAAGATTCAAGATGGTCTCAGTGAGTCATGACCCTAATGATGACAAGGCTGGGCCTCACCAAAAGGTGTAAGTTGACTGCTTTGTTCTTCAACAACCTCTGTTCTTTATGAACCTCAGTGAATTCCCCATCTACCAGAGCCCAAAGGCACAGGGAACTCCCTTGTTATTCTGTTCACGTGAGAGAGGCTGAAAACTATACAAAGATGGAAGAGCACATGTTTGAAATGTGATAGAGCAAACGTTTTATGGGCAGATACTCAAAAGATTTTAGAAAACATGACAAAAGATATTATAATGTTTTGGACAAATATCTACATGATATAGGGTAAGTGTTAGTACTTTTTAAGGTTTGTATTATTTTACTTAGTCTTGAGGAAGAATGTTTAAAAATAGAAAAGACAGGATTGTGTTTTTTGTTTATTTTGTGACTTCATGATGATTTAGTTATTATTTTTTTAAAGATTTTGTTTATTTGCTTGCTTGTTTATTTATTTATTTATTTAACTGAGAGGGATCACAAGCAGGCAGAGAGGCAGGCAGAGGGAGAGGGGGAAGCAGGCTTCCTGCTGAGCAGAGAGCCCAATGCGGGGCTCTATCCCAGGACCCTGAGATCATGACCTGAGCCGAAGGCAGAGGCTTTAACCCACTGAGCCACCCAGGTGCCCCTGATTTAGTTATTATTAACAACTAAATAATTGAAGAAGTCAGTGGAGTTGTCAGACAGGGTCTAGACAACACTGATTTAATTATTAGACTTGCACTTTTTGTTTTGAAATTATGTCAGTATTAAACTGTAAATCAGAGAAGTAGCTATTAATAGACTGAAACCACTGAGATCACATCTTCTTGACAGGCTAAGATCATTCTTGGATCACTTATAAATTAATAAAGGGTTATTTATTATATCAAAGTATGGGCTCCAGCCATGTTTTTACAGCCACTTTATTGGTGTAGAAAATCAAACAAACACATCTTTACCATCAAAGAGAGAAGTTTTAAATTCTCAAATTGTTTTGGACAGCATGAAAATTCACACTTTCAGGGTAATCTCCACAAAGATCTCTGAATTACTTATATGTGGCTCTCAATTGTCAGAATACTTGAAATTATTTTGGGTGCAACCTATGTATATTCTTTTGTCTTTCTCTCTCCTATTCATCTCATCATTCATAAAGCTGCTTACTTACCTAGTTTCCTATTACAGATATGCAAATTGACCTGTCATTTTTAATTGTACAATTATTGATTATTTAAAGACAACTTTTAATGTGGTCCTTTCCCTTTTTAAATAGAAAACTATTTGTTTTTTACTTCTATCTAACAATAGGACTAAACTATGTATTACGTACTGTTTTGTCTGCTTTCCAGATATTAACTCAAGCTTTCTTCCTAACAGCCTTGTGTGGTGCATGTCATTATTATCACCATTTTACAGATGAGGCAACTGAAAGACAGAGTCTCTGAGTAATTTGCCCAAGAAGTGGAGCTGGAACTTAAACCAGGCATTTTGGATGCAGGCTGTTTGACCACTGTGCTACGGCGTTTTATCCAGTTTGTGATCCACACAGTGATCCCCATACTTGATTATGCCTGAGAATCACCTGTCTTGTTAAAACAGATTACTGATCTGATTCCACAGGTCTGGGTTAGGCCTGGGGAATTTACATTTCTAATAAGTTCCCTGGTGATGCTGATCCAGACATTTTGAGAACCGTTGATCTCTCATAATATTGAGGTTATGGAAATAAATAGCTAACGTACCCATGTCGTTTAATCTTCTCTATAATAATTGAAAATAAGAGCTTTTTGTGGCTCAGAATGTCTTTTTGTTGTTGTTGTTGTTAAATTTACCCCTTGATCGGGGCACCTGGATGGCTCAGTTGGTTAAGCATCCAGCTCTGGTCATGATCTCAGGGTACTGGGATTGAGTCCCGTGCCAGGTTCTGTGTTTGACACGGGGCCTGCTGAAAATTCTCTTTCCCTTTCTTCCCTTTCTCACTCACTCTCTCTTTCAAAAGAAAAAGAAAATACCCTTGGATTTTATGCTTATCTCATTGTTTTAACATCCATTTTTTTTAAATAATTTCAAAACTTATTTCACATATTTTAAAAGCCCGTTTTGTGAGTTGCTTGTTCATACCTTTGTTTAACAATGTAATATATCTTAAAGTTTTTATCACTGATTTTAAAATTTTAACTCCATTATATTTTTGACAAATATTTTACTCATATACTCTGTCTTTAATTATGTTTAAAATTTGCTGGGTGTGCACTTCTTATTTTTATGCAATGAAATCTATCCCTCTTCTGTTACTTTTAGGCCGTGATTATCCTTCTTCATTCAGCAAACATAGATATTCACCTGATTTTCAAGTATTTGTTATAGTTATTTTAATTCCTTAAACTGTTTGGAATTTATTTTGGTGTGAAGTGAGTCTCTAAATTGACTTTTCTACCTTAATTTGCCTTCTGGTTTTGCCTAAGCCATTCACTAGATAATCTTACTCATTTTTAAAATAAAAATATTTATTTATTTGTTTATTTATTAGAGAGAGCGCGCGTGATTGCAAGCGAGCATAAGCAGGGGAAGAGGCAGTGGGAGAGGGAGAGAAGGACAGAGAATCAGACTCCCTGCTGAACAAGGAGCCCCACACGGGTCTCAATCCCAGGACCCTGAGATCATGACCTGAGTCCAAACCAAGAGTCAGAGTTTTAACCCTTTGAGCCACCCAGGTGCCCTTCTTTCTCATTTTTATTTGCATAGACTAGGGTCTCTTTCTGAACTATATATTCTATTCCATTGTTGGTTTGTTCCTTATCTGTTATCACACTGCTTCAACTCACTTAGCCATTTGTTGTATTTGAATATTTGGTAGGGTAGGGTACAAATATTTGTTGTATTTGAATATTTGAATATTTTGTTGTATTTGAATATCTGCTCCCCTCATTATTATGTTTCTTTTATATAACTAAGATTATCTTCATAAAAAGTCGGGCCTCTTTCATTTGTTTTTTTTAAGAAAGTACATAAACTTTTTTGGACAACTTAATAAAGATCACGATTTTCTTAGATTTTTCAGAAAAACCTGTAAATTCAAAGTTACTCTTAAAATAATTCTTTGGAGGGCGCCTGGGTGGCTCAGTGGGTTAAAGCCTCTGCCTTCAGCTCAGGTCATGATCTCAGGGTCCTGGGATCAAGCCCTGCATCGGGCTCTCTGCTCAGCAGGGAGCCTGCTTCTCCCTCTCTCTCTGCCTGCCTCTCCGCCTACTTGTGATCCCTCTCTCTCTGTTAAATAAATAAATAAAATCTTTAAAAAAAAAAAAAAATT
>CM053608.1:10650473-10733992 GCA_028646535.1 Procyon lotor
TTTTTTAGTTGAGACCTCTAAACATAATTAGCTAAGAAATTTTTCTTACTAAGAAACAAATGTAGATATAATAGTAAGTCTTATGCTAGTGTTTGGCTAACATGGAATATCCTGATAGCAACAAGTTTGTTTTTAACCTAGACTCTGGTGAGTTCCCAAGTTTTATATAAAGGTACCATGTATTCTTATAGCTTATGGATATTTGGAATCTGGTGTTTGGTTGTATATGAAACACCAAAATCTTATGTTTATTTATACACATTTATCAAACTGTTTTTCCTTGATTTAAATCTTTACATAATTATAAGTAATGTTTAAATAGTTCTGATTTTTCTGAGTTTCCATGAAATAATTTAGTTGAAATAATGTACTTACCTACATTTATACTAATTTAAAATACCGGGAGGTGGGGGTTGAGAAAGTGAACAGAAAACCTCTTCTACTCTTCTCAAGGATATAATGGAAAAAACCATATGACAACTATATAATATAATATATTGTAATTAATGTAATTACTATAACATATGTTAATGTAATATATTACATATTATATGATACATTATTATATATGATATAATCTATATAGTTTATATAACATATTTTCTCTATATTTATGTATAATTATATATAATTTAATTTATATAATTAAAATAGTTATATTAATACTTGTAATAGCTTCTTTTTAAATTGGGAGAGTCTTTATTCTGCTTGTTACCACTTCCTAAGATTTTTCATCATATTGCCCCCTTACCTACTTCCGACCTGTGCGTATATGGAAGTCAAGTCTTCCTTTTTTCTCGATGTCTTAAACTCAGTTACCTTTAGGTGATCTGAGAAGTAACTGGTCTAAGAAAATTGAGTAAAACTGGGAAATGTTAAGTCTCACCCCAAACATGTAAGTTAAAACATTTTCTTAGAACATTTTGTGAAAGAGAACACATTTTGGGCCCAGGTCCTGCCTACAGGGCAGTGTTGGGCACTCTGTTTCTTATTTGCATAGGCTCCTGGCTGAGCTGGAAGGAGCTGGAAGAGCAGCATCCCCTGCAGGGGGAAGTATCTGACGGGGTGCATGGTACTTTGGAAGCCAGACAGAGGGCAGGACTAGCCAGTGTTTGCTGGAGTTGTCTGGTGGGAGAAGTTGAAAGGTACCTCAGGTAGGAAGTTAGGTACCTCAGGTAGGAAGGCCCAGAAGGCAGAAAGGCAGAACCAAGCTTGGTTGGTTGGATTGAGAAAGTATATGAATTAGTGAGAAAGCATTCAAACTGGTAGGACTAAATCATCTGGACAATTTGGAGAATCTGTCCAATTGACTATCTCATCGGAGGTGTGACTCTGCCCCTTTCTCTGTGTTTCTTTGTGGTGGATATAGCACGAACTGTGGGGTACAGTGCAAATCTCGTCCTTCAGTCCTGGGGCTCTCATTCCCTCAGCCACCCGGAGTGTGGCCTGCTGGAGGCTCACAGCTGAACCCGTCCCCAGGATATGTCCTCAGCTCAAGGAATCTACCTCATCCTAGTTATACCCCTCCCCAGGGCAGCCCATATCCAGTGAGTGGTCAGTGCTTGGGTACAAAGTCTTGGCCCTTTGTCTCAATTTAGGACATCTCTGAAGAGATCCCAGGTTCAGAGACATAACTGCATCTCAGTTCAGAGTCTCTCTCTGCCCAATGTTGCTTCCTTCACACCCTTAAAAATATTGTTTCTGAGAGCACATGCCCAACAAACCTCCTGCTGACAGAATTTCTTCTAGAGTTGGTTTCCCTGTTGGCCTGACATGTGACACCTGATAATACCGAGGCAGATACAAATATAGAGATGAAGAATAAAGGGGTGGGAAAGGTTGGAGAACTGAAGACAGTAGGTCAGGGTATCACTGGGGAGAAGAAGCCCTTATAGCTTGTAGCTCAGGAAGTAGTACATGACCTAGCTTGGAGGTGCTCTGTGTATTGGCTAGATTCTAGTGAATTAGTTGCTAATATGGTGCAGGGGGACAAGGAGTTAGACTTACTTGTTTGGCTTTGACACTCACTTGCTGAGACAATTTATTTATGAAACTTGGTTGTTTCATCTGTGCGTGGTATAGTATCACTGTTGACTATCTCCAGGGTTTGGTAACAATCAGACAATATAAATAAAAGTATCCTGGAAACCCCAATGGGCAACAGGACGTGCAAGTAGAATGAAGTGACTGAAGCCACAGGCTTTGGAGAGACACAGAGCCATGCTGTGCCACTGAATGTCTGTGTCACCTGAAGCAAGTTGATGAACCTTGTTAGCCCATTTTTTTGCAGGTAAAATCCAGGTAGGGGGATATTTTCTCTCAGGGTTGTTGCCAAGTTTAAGTTAGATAATATGTATAAGGAACATACATAATGTTATGCCTGCCATGTGATATTTTCTAAATAGATGATAGCTGTTATTATTTTAAAAAATTAAGATAATATATTCCTCATAAGTGCATACACATACATTACACATAAGCTTGACTATGTGAGGAAGTTCTTTTGTGACACTCACCAGCTGTTGTCTCATGTGGAAGCCTCTGCAGTTGGCCCAGTAGTCACAGCTTCTGTGATCCAGCGGATTTTCGATTACAACCAAGGTCACTGCTGTCACTCCACTCCTGAAGCAACCAAAGACTATATACTGTCTGGTGCTCTGTTTGTGATTGCACACTCAATGCAGGTTTTCCAAGTGACTAGCTGAACATTAGGATCCAGGGTTGACCGGGTCGATCCAGGTTGTTTGAGATTGGAATTTCTGTCATCGCCTCAAACTTTGTGATTTGATCTTTTTTTTTTTTTTCACTTTTACTGTTTTCAGCTTTTATTAGTTTGCCTCCATGTCAAATTCAGGAATTTTACTGTTAGAACTGCTGCCCTCTTTCCTTCTGAAGAGGACATGCAGTGTAAAGTAGAAGTGAAATTGTGTAAAATTATTGTATTTTGTGTTCAGATATTGATAAAAATAATGAAGAGAGAGAAAAAGAAATTTAGGTCACAGGTTGAGAATAAGAAATAATATTAGCAGTAATTTAAAATACAAAATCCCCAAATGTGGGATTGTAATCCTAAACCTGCTTAAGACAAAGGGTAGTAATTTAGTGAGAAGAAACAAAACAACTGAACTCTGAAGGTCCTAGCTAAGAAAAAGTCATATTTATTTGAAAGAACTATCTATTTGTTTGGGGATTTTGTTTTTGTTTATTTGTCAGAGAGAGAGATTGAGAGAGAGAGCGCGCGCAAAGGCAGGGGGAGTAGCAGGCAGGAGAAGCAGGATCCCTGCCGAGCAAGGAGCCCTATACGGGACTATGATCCCAGAACCAGGACTCAATTCCAGGACCCTGGGATCATGACTTGAGCCAAAGACAGATGCTTAGCCAACTGAGCCACCCAGAAGCCCCTAAAAGAGCTATTTTTTTAAAGTCTCATCTAAATATCAGATATGAAACGTGTGAATGCTGTGATCAACTACTGTCCACTCTCTCTCCCTACCCAAAATAAAACACTGTATTTTGGTTGATTGAAATACTAGTGTTGAAGTACAATTTAATGTTTAAATAAAATGGCTGTATGAAGATGGTATTTTACATCTTCTAATATCTACATTCCTTCTACTGCACTCATATTGCTAAGCCCTCACAATAGGAAAAGATTTCAACGTTGTGGTACTTTTCTTGCAAAATCAGATGTGCCACTTTTTACAATTAGGGAACTGCGTGTGGTTAAGTTCATCCAGCACCAGCTTGAAACTTTTCTAAAGGTTTCTGTGCTAATTGGAAGTAATCCTTCAAGGAGATCAGCTGTTCTCACTTTTTATTTATTATGTGACTTTATTTAAAGAAAATTAGATGTAGAAGCAGCATTTTCCACGCAGTAGCTATGCAAGCAAACGGTAGGGGTTGGCTTTCACTTTTTCTGCTGTTCAAGTTGCCTTTGATTTCATAGCTACGGTCTCTTTTTCTTTATTCCACTCACATACTCTATATCATTATTCTTTGTGCTGCGTGCACAGAACCTGGGCTGTGGTGGTGCTTTATGAGTCCTGTTCTCACTGCTGGAGTGTAAGGAGCCACACCATCCTCTCAGAGCGTGTCCACAGCCGGTCAGAGTAGTGTGTCAGCTCACAGTAGGGGCACGATGGTATTCATTAAATAAATGAGTCAAATAACCAGCAAGTGAATTTGGTGGTAATTAGATTTGGATAAGACTCAAATTTATAGTGAGACGTTACTCAATTTTGCAAAAGTAACTTTAATGAAACAGGGCTTTTAAAACCTGGTCATTGGTTTCATATAAAAGAAATGCAATTTCAGTTCCAAAAATTTTAAGAGGAACATGTCTTCACTGACATTTGCTTAAAAAAAATTGAAGCAATGATCAGAGCACTCAACAGAGGCAAAGCTCCCTAAAAATTCTCTTTACTCAACTTTTTCCTTAAGCCAACTCCTCTGACAGCTGTTGATCTTTTCCTCTCCTCTTCTCCTCTGTCCTTCTCAGTTAATCTATGCTTAAATATATGGAGAATAACTTTGGGTGTCCTTGTTCTTGCCGTATTTTCCTCCTTGACTCATCTAATCAGAACCTCAAAGGCCCAGGAAGTGGACCCAACCAAGCAGGCTGAGAAACCTATTGCAGAAGACAGAGTAATGGGGGAAGAAAAGAAGAGTTACTGTGTTTCTATCATACAAGTAAATGCATTTGTTTTAGTTAGCTATCACTTTGTGACAAACCACTCCAAACTTAAAATAATCATGATTCATCATTTTTCATGATCTGTGGGCTGGTTCACTAGTTCACGGTTAAATATGGATGGTTTCCTAAGGGTATATATATATATATATATATATATATATATATACACACACACACACATAAACACACACACACACACACACACGACAATGTGCCAGGCAGGGATTTAGTCTCTAGGGATATAATGATGGAGAAAGTGCTTTCTTGCCATGAGGAATCTGTGATCATGTATGTATGGGGGTGTGGGAGAGAAGAGGTCTCAGTTTTCTGGCTTCATCTGGGATGAGTTTATCTGTGGGGTTGGCTGAAGTAGGTCCAAAATAATCTCACCATGTGCCTGGCAGTTGGCTCTGGCTATACGATAGGGTCCCTCAGTTCTTCTTACATGGACTCTTGTCTTCCCGTATAGACTGCTTTCCTTACATAGTAGTTTTAAGACAGAAATCCAGGGCAGCCAAAGCAGAAAGTACAAGACTTCTTAAGGCCTAGAAGCAGATGGCATAAAGTCATTTCTGCTGTGTTATTGATCAAAGCAAGGATAATACAAGATCAGATTGTAGGAGGGGGGAATCAGTTCTACCCTTTGATGAAAGAACAAAGTCACATTGCAAAAGAGGATGCATATCGAGACCAGAGAATTTTGTAACCATAATTTAAAATCAGTCCTTATTTCTATTCTTTCTACATCAAAGTACCTTCACCTCCTCTCAAGACATTGAAAATCTCATCCAATGATATTGACAAGCTCCAAATCTAGTGTCATGTGATCTGCATTTGGTCCACATACAAATGAGGCTCTTCAAGGATAATTCTTCTCAATCCGTAGGCGGATAAACTAAAAAGAGAAGTGGCTGCACCCTATTCATCCAATATGCAATGATGAGACAGGGGCCAGCACCATTGCACTAGATGCCTCTATCCAAAGGATGGAAAAGAGATAACGGTCATGGTCTTAAATAGTTCTGACATCCAGCTAGGCACATGTGGGGGCCTTTGTGATATACCCTATCTTTTTGATCAGAAGTGGCTTATGTTATGGCTGATAGTTTTCTCAGCCATCTTCCTAGTCATATAAAGTTGTGATTCCAAAGTCTTGTTTTCATTTTGAACTGTCTTCTCCCTTTAGTGCAAGGTGGTGGTGTTTTGCTTAAAAGATTTGTTGACTTGGGGAGCCTGGGTCACTCAGTTGGCTGAACATTCAACTTGATTTCAGCTAAGGTCATGATCTCAGGGTTGTGAGATAGAGCCCTGCATTGCACCCCATGTTTAGCATGGAGCTTGCTTATCCCTCTCCCTCCCTCCTCTTTCACTCCAATAAATAAAGTATAAAAGATTTGTTGACTTTCTAAAAACCTGCTTGGAGTTTATTCTGTGCTACTCAAATAGAAAATTCATTTTTTTTTAAAGATTTGTTTATTTATTTGAGAGAGGGAGTGTGTGTGCACGCGAGTAGGAGGGGGCTGGGCAGAGGAGAGGGAAAGAATCTCCAGCAGACTCCCCACTGAGTGTGGAGCCCAACACTGGGCTCAGTCTCATGACCCTGATATCATGATCTGAGCTGAAATCAAGAGTCCAGCATTTAACTGGCCGAGCCACCCAAGAGCCCCTCAAATCCAAAGTTTTAAAATATTTTTGGACCACATGTGAGGGTACTGTGGGCAGAGTGCCCTTATGATTCTCTGAAGCTGGTTTGTCTAGTTGAGAAGGTCAAATAGGCACTACCTTTAATCTTTCTGAGTTCTTAAAAATGGGTCTTACAGTCTCACTCTTGATTTGTTGTTATGCTGAAGCTACTTTTTACTTTGCAAATATTTTTCCAGGAAAGACTGGAAATGACAATTTCCTAATCCAACACAAATAAGAAAGTGTCTTCTTTGGTTTATCTTTCTGTCTTCCAGTACCTAATGAGAAGGCAGTTGATGCTTTCAGCTTTCTGTAGGGAAACCTCTCTAGCCAAATGCACAAGTTCAAGTTACTGCAGATGACAGAATGTATAATACATAAAATATATGTGGCTCTCCTGATCTCCAAGAGCAGTGCACAATTATCTTTTTGGTCTCTACCAGCAGTCCCTTTGTGTCCTGCTAGCCTCCTTCGTACCTGGTCCCAAGGCTACACCACATGTTGTAGATTTTACTAAAGCACCACTATATTCCCAATAGCTGTTTCTGTTTCACTTAGTCTTTGCTAAACCACCACCAAAACTTAGTGGCTTAAAGCAGTAACACATTATGGTTTCTTATGTTGCTGTGGGTGGGCTGGGTGTTTCTTCTGTTGGCATGCCTAAGCTCATTTACATGTATGCATTCAGCTAGAGGATCAGCAGGACCAGAAGTCCACTGACTTGGATGTCGGACAGTTGGTGCTGGCTCTCACCTGCCTCAGTTCTCTTCAATGTGTCTTTTTTCCCCTAGGATGATAGATCAGCTTCCTTGTGTTTGTCTCAGGGCAGAGTTCTGAGAGAGCCATAATAGAGCCTCAAGGCTTTTCAAGGACCAGCCTCAGAAGTCATATAAAGTCATGTCAGCCACATTGCTGGTTAAAGCAAGTCTTAAGGCCAATCTAGATTCAAGGGGTGGGGAAATCCACTCTAGGTGTTGATAGGAGGTACAACAAAATCAGATTGCAAAGGGTATGATGATCAGGGTGTACATATTTCATAATCATCCACAGCCTGGTTTTGAAAAAAAATTTTTCATTTTCATTTCATTTAAATTCAGATTTAAACATTGGATAATTATAAACTCTATTTCATTATGTTGAAATAGTCAACATACTATAGACCCTACCCATGTATGACAAAGTGATGATTTTAATAACCATAGATCTACAGTTGGGACCATATAATTCTGAACCCAAAACCAGTAATTTGATGGAGGCCATGTCATTGTGGCTGTTATTCAGTTAATAATGATTACATTGTCACTCTATGCTTTTTTTGTTTTTTCTGTTGTAGCCATGGTATTTGATTGTGTCAAAAAAGTCAATTTATTTGTACTTTAAAATTTCTTTCCAACTTTTTACTGAGGTGAATTCATCTGCCTCAGAAATAATAAAAAAACTTTATTAAATATAACTAGAAAATTTTGATTTTAAACTTTTGTGTTAAATTAGCATTTATATTTCAGGTAACGAAAATGTGTAAGACTTTTATTTAAGCCATCATTGCCATTAAAACATCTAAAAAATAAAATGATAATCTGTAGGGGTGTCCGGGTGGCTCAGTGGGTTAAAGCCTCTGCCTTCGGCTCAGGTCATGATCTCAGGGTCCTGGTATCGAGCCCTGCATTGGACTCTCTGATCATCGGGGAGCCTGTATCCCCCTCTCTCTCTGCCTGCTTCTCTGCCTATGTGTGATCTCTCTCTCTCTCTCTCTTTGTCAAATTAATAAATAAATCTAAAAAAATGATAATCTGCACACACACACACAAAAATTAATCATAACCTGTTGCAAGCTACCAATGTATCAATATATGTTACACTAATATTTTTATAAAAGATAGCAATTTCAGACTTAGCAATTATATTTACTTAAACAGTCTTTCTTGTTCATATTTTTATATTAATGTAACATTGATTAAGGATAGATAAACCCAGGAATTTAGCATTTCGTGATCTTTATGATTGTTTATGACTCTGATAAGAATATACATCTTTATGTACATACCTATTTGTGAAATGCTCTACCTCTCAGAAGGAAGTTCTTATAGAAGATTTGTTAAACATATTGAAATATGCAAACTTCAATTATTGTTAGTATTTTTAAAAACACCATCTATTAGGGGACGCCTGCATGGCTCAGTTGGTTAAGCTTCTGCCTTCAACTCAGGTCATGATCCTGGGGCCAGGGCCTTGGGTCGGGCTCCCTGCTCTCCTTCTGCCCCTTCTCCTTCTGCCTCTCCTTCTCCTTCTGCTCCTCCCCCACCCCTTGTGCTATCTCTCTCTCTCTCTCTCAAATAAATAAATGAAGTCTTTAAAACAAACAAACAAAAACCCACCATCTGTGAGAATGACATCGGCATGTATTTCAACTTTCTTAAATTTAGTAATGCTATTTAGAAGCTAATGACCATTGGACTCACTTTCACAGTTTTACATATTACATATGGTAAAATGAAAATAAAATTAGCATGTTTTTAGGCACCAAAATTTCTGTGATTGGTCGCAAAGGCTCCAAATAAACCAGGCCACTTTTTACTGTGTTCTCTTTGCTTGCAGGTATATATGTAACTCATTTAGGACAAACCATAGTGCAAAATCAGCAAATCACTGCTATTATGACTCATCAGGAGGAAAACTGTTGACTATAGTCAGATGTGACAGTTTGTTAATGGTCAAATTTAATCACTGTTGCTAAATTGGTCTTCATTTTTGCATGTGTCATGATCTTATCCTGAAATAGCAAAATACTTTAAAAACATAGAACAAAGAAATAGAGAAATTGAATGTCAGAGCTAGCTCCCTTCATCTTTCACTCATTTCTAGAGAGGGATAGTGCCTTGGAATTTCGGTATTATTTCTTATAATAACATTACTCAGGGCCATGCTTGTACAATACCCTTCCTATAGTCCTCTCTTAAGACCTAATGACTTCCAACTCCTGAGGTCTCTTGGACCAACTGCGTTTGAAATGGAACCAGTGATGGAGACCTCAAGGGTAAAGGACTTAATTTCCATAACTAGTTTTTGTTGTTGTTGTTTTGTTGTTGTTTGTTTTGTTTTTGTCTTTTATCGTTTGTTTTTTGTTTTTTACTCACACAGTCTGGCCTTTAGAAAGAAATCAAGATTCAAGTTTAGAGGGGAGGAGAGTTTGAGCTCCTTCTGCCCAGTAATACCTGGATCAAAACCTGGCCTTAAATTGGAGTCTGTTATAGGTTCTTATCTATGGAGCACCCACCTCTTAATCTAACTTCTGAATTCTCACCTCTCCTTTGTGCTGATGCTGCCATCTTACCCAGACATTTCATGATGCATTTGCAATGCATCTGGAGCCTGCTGCTTCTCTTTCCTTCCTTGGTTAGTGACATAATTATGCAGTTACCTATGATAAAAGTCTAGAAGGCTCCCTTAGCTCCTGTCTGTCTACTTCTAAGATGCAGCCATCTCATGCACCTTGTCCCTCTTGGCACATCCCGAGAACAGAATTCATAACCTATAACATGTATTCTACTAGTATATCCCTAAATATCCTGCCTGCTCCCAGTTTCTTCTCCCTTCAGTTAAGTCTCTACACTGCCATTGGAATATATATTTCTGTGTCTCAGGTCTCATATGATCATTTCTTTGTATTATCCAAAACTATTGATGGCTCCTCATTGTCCATAGATAGAGACCAAACTCTATGGCATGCTCTTCAAAGATTTAATAACCTGATTGTTACCTGTTCTCCAGGCTTAATTAAATAAGATAAAGAATGGTTCAGAAGAACAAACAGTACCCTGAATGCTGGGTGCCTTAGTCAGTTAAGTGTCTGCCTTCTGCTCAGGTCGTGATCCCAGGGTCCTGGGATTGAGTCCCACAATGGGCTCCCTGCTCAGTGGGTAGTCTGCTTTTCCCCACTCTACCCCTCCCCCTGCCTGTGACCTCTCTCTCTCTCTCAAATAAGTAAATAAATCTTAAAAAAAAAAAAAAAAGAATAAAGAGTACCTTGATTTTGCCAGGAACATTTCTGTAGGGAAAGAAGACTTTAATAATTTTGATGAAGGGGTGATTACATACATGCAGATTCATCCAGAGTATTTGCTTGCTGAGTCATTTCAAACTGACCAATCAATAATTACTTTGATTTGCTGGTTAAATAACACTACTAGAAATAATTAAATGCATTTGGAACCAGAAGTTAAATGTGCATTATCACTTCCCCATACTGCAAATAAAAAGACTTTAAAACATTATGAGTCATATTATGTGAGAGCACAGACTTTCTGTATTATAGATGACAGTAAGCTGCTTTTGTGCTTAATTGTTTCGCTTAGCATTAGCCAAAATGATCACATTTTTGATATAATAACTTTTTTCTTAATTTTTTTTCCTTTATATCTTTCCTTGGTCAAAAAACATACAAAATAAATAAAAAACATACAAAATGGAGTGATAGTTTTAAAATTCCTAAACAAAGCATTCCATTTTAGTATTTTGAAACTTACTTTATAGGATTTCCAATAAATTACATTTTTTCCCTCTACATTTAGTGTCATCTAATCGTCAATGTAACAGGACATACATATCATTAGAGGTCTAAAAATAAATATTTTGGTTATAGTCAGATATCTGTATCAGATAACTCAAAGGAAGATATGTAATCTAAAAAAATTAATAAAGCAAATCAAATTATTAGAATTTAGCTTTCAGCAAAGTTTGACACGACATTGTCAGGCACCCGTCCAATTCCATTACCTATTTTTTTTCCGAGAACACAGAGAGGGTGTATTTCTAGCTTCTTTTGTAGTTCAATTTAAGATTTTATCTGGTTTTCCAAAAAGATACAGACAGAAATCTATCTTTTTTCAAACTCAGCCCTTCACACATCCCATATAATTCTTAAATTCTTTAAAAATAAAAAAAAGAACAAAAATAAATATCTGCACCTAGTACATTGCCTTTTAGTACACTGGTTTGTTTTTGTATGTAATTGAAAGTTTACAAGCACATGCTTAAAGTATAGTAGAACTATGGCATCCTTGATTCTGTCGGTATATCCAAAATTTCTCCAAATTAAAATATTTTGTTAGTAAGTTTCTTCATTCCTTCATTGAACAGTATTTTTTTGGTCATATTTGTAGGCATTGAGAACAAAGTTACTGTTCTCATAGGGCTTATATTCTCACAGGCGGTCAGATGTTTAGCTAAAGCCCAGGAGAGGTCAGCCCCAGGGATGTAGATCTGAGCACCACCCCTCACAGGGTGAGGAATTGAAATGATGTCTTGTTCAACTGTGTTCCTCACAACATCTGATCTTTTGTTTTGCAGATAGTTGATACTTGGTAGATGTTGGTAGAATAAACAGAGCTCATCCTTTCTTAAAAGATGCTAAACTGGGGCACCTGGGTGGCTCAGTCAGTGAAGTGGCTGCCTTCAGCTCAGGTCATGATCCCAGGGTCCTGGGATCGAGCCCCATGTCCAGCTCCCTGCTCAGCAGGGAGTCTGCTTCTCCCTCTTCCTCTGCTCCTCCATGCCGCTCATGCTCGCTCTTTCTCAAATAAATAAATAAAATATTTTTAAAAAGATGTTAAACTGACCCCTTTCTCCCTGGCCTTCATATCTTTAATGCCTCTAATTAAAGCCTTCCTGGACCCTATCTCCTTTTC
Organism: Procyon lotor; assembly: GCA_028646535.1. Classification (NCBI taxonomy): domain Eukaryota; kingdom Metazoa; phylum Chordata; class Mammalia; order Carnivora; family Procyonidae; genus Procyon; species Procyon lotor. Next base: position 10,662,534 of record CM053608.1, read on the forward strand.
CCCCCCATATTAGATTTTTCTTGTTTCATAAGAAATTGCCACAAACTTAACAATTTAAAATAATTTTCAAGGGTGCCTGGGTAGCTCAATTGGTTAAGCAGCAGACTCTTAATTTCAGCTCAGGTCATGATCTCAGGGTTGTGGGATTGAGCCCCGAGTTGGGCTCCACGTTGGGTGTGGAGCCTGATTAAAGATTCTCTCTCCTTCTGTACTGTCCTACCACTATATCTCCCCCTCTAAAAAACAGAAAAACAAAACAAACAAAAAACCCGAATCTCCAAAAAACAAAACAATTTTCATTTGTTATCTTCAAACTTTTGTGGGTCAGGAGGCAATGCATAGCTTAGATGTATTCTCTGCTCCGGGTCACATGAGTCTGCAATTAAGCAGACAAGTCCGTAATATCAGCTGGGTTGCATTTTTTTTTATCCAGAGGCTGAAGTAGGGAAGAATGCACTTTCGAACTTCTTTGGGTTGTTAGCAGAGTTCATTTCCTTATGGCTCCGTGACTGAGGGCCCTAGCTTCTTTCTGGCTTTTGGCTGGAGACCACCCCTCACTAAAAGTAGCTTGCTCTTCCCTGCCACATGGCCCTCTCGATGGGGGTTTGCAACGTGGCTATTTGCTTCTTCAAAGCCAGAAGGAGAATCTCTCACTCTGGTTGGCTAAGATGGAATCTAACATAAAGTAACATCCTTATAGGTAAGACATCCCATTATCTTTGCCGTAGTCTATTCATTAGAAACAAGTCACAGGTACTACCTGTAGTCTGCCTACACAAAGGTGTGGACTTCAAGAGGTGGTGGGATCTTTGAAGGTCATCCAGTCTGGCAGAAGTCCCTGCAATGCCTCACATACACAGCTCTATCTTATTACATTACTGTATGATCGTCTACCATACCTATGCTTGCTTGTCTTTCTCTACTTCTAGATTTTTCATGGTAGAGACATTGCCCTATTCTCTATCTCTGCACCTAACATAAAACTTGGCACTCAGTTGGTCTCAGTGAAGTTCTTCCAAACAGCCTTACTGAGGTGTAATTCACTTCAATAAGTGAATGAAGGTAAACATAGGGCTAACATACTGAAAAATTTGAAGCATTTTCTGATAGTTTAAAGGGGTAGTCAAATGAGAGTTTTACTGGCACTTCCTTCAAGACAACAATTGGCAAAATGGGTGAGAAGATAAAATAATATTATGATTACTTCTAGACTGTATAACCCAATGTCTTTTAGGATACAACTTTAAGATAAACTGTGTTACCTAACTGGATTCATTTTTTTTTCTTTTAGATGAGCAAGAGATAGTACAAAAACGTACTTTCACGAAATGGATCAACTCTCATCTGGCCAAGGTAAAGGAAACTACCTAGACTTCTGTATTTTCTTGCCAAGTGTAATAAAGGAACACTGGCAGCACTCTTGTCACTAATACTAATCAATGATATTGGCGGTTCTTTGAGTTTAACTCTTACCTGTCTGTGGCATTTGCTAACATTGTCTCTGAGAAGAAATGAATGGATAGCTAGAGTCAAGAGCAGTTACTTCATGTCAGTTTGTAAATTCTGATCAAATATCAAATATTTTGATCTATCTGATCAAAATAGTTTGTTCAATTATTTCTTCTGTACTAATGTATATGTCAAATGGAAAGAAGAATTCGTGCTCAATTTTTTTTTTTTAATGCTTTTGTTTCTATTTGGAACAGAAAGAAGCAAGGAGTGGTCTGTTTTGAGCAAAGAATTTAGTTTGAGTAGATCATGACAGTGTCTGGGCTCCCTTCTTACGTGCTTCGATAGCAAAGTAACCATGGTGGCAAGACGCTAAAAAAGACTAATCATTCCAAGATTATCCACACCAATATTAGGTTGTATCAGGTGACTGTGTATTTGTACATTGTAATGACTTTGAACATAAATGCTACTATAAAACAAATCCCAGTATGGCAATATTACAATAAAATTAATCTCATAAACATGCAGAAGAAAAAATATGTGAACCAAAAAACATTGCATTTGTAAAAGTAAATGTAGACAATAGGACAGTTGTCTGAATTCAGTTAATGGATCCTTTTTCTGGGAGTGGTGCCTACAGTGTGCCAGACATAACCCTATGAGCAGTTTTTTTTATCAGGGACTTCCCCCAAGCCTCTCTTATAGTTCAGAAGCAAACAAAGCATAGCGATTTATTACAGTCCCATTATACAAATTAACTGCTTATTGTGTGTCTAAGCTAGGCTTGGAGACAGGAAAATGTTGGTAAGACACTTTCCCAGGCTTGAGAAATTCACAGTCCAGTAAAGACAGAAGACTAAACGATTCGTCTAAATATAGGATAAACTTCGATTATCTCTCCTAAAATCTCTTTCCCAAAGCCCCTTGATGAGAAGGGAATTCTTTTGTACAGTGGTTGCCCCCAGAATCTGTCCGTGAAAAGGCAGTAAATGCCCCTGGAGGCTCATTTTCTGTGGTCTTGGCTGGCGCCAGCAGGTCATTACTACGGAATTGTCATTAATTGGGGAAAATTATCTTTATTTCCAAAATGAAAATAGCGTTACTGTTTTTTTATATTGTTAAAAAGATTACATGCTAATTGCAAGTAATATTAATGATAAACCTCTAACACAGTGTAAAAAAAGTAGAAATCACCTTTAAATCTCATACTGATATAACCATCACTAACATGTTGATCACCATTTTTCTACACACAGACACAATTTCACAAAAATGGTTTTGTAGGATACTGTTGTATATGCCTCTGTTTTACTCAGTATATATTTCCATGTTAATTCAGAGGTATGTAGTAATTTTATTGGCTGAGTAGTATTTTATTATAAATATAATTACTTATAAATTATGAAACATAAATCAGCCAGTTGCCTATTGATGGTCTCCAGTTGGTTTCCAGTTGGTCTCCAAGTGGTTTCCAATTGTTTAATATTATATAAAACACTACATTGAAAATCCTTGGGCATATTTCTACTTAGGATACATTTTTAGAAGTAGGTCAATAGTCAACAGATTTGCATGTTTATAATTTTAATATATACCAAGAGTTAGTGTGAATGCCCATTTCCTTACACTGTTAACACTCTGAAGTTCACTGTGTTTTCTAATCTGATTGGAAAAAAATAACTTATAATTAATTTTTTCAGATATTTAAAAATAGGAGTTGAATATCTTTGTGAAAGTTTTTAAAGTAGAATTATTGGGATATACTCAACTTTGTACTGAATACTTAAAAAGACAGGAAAATCTGTAAGCCATGGCATACAGTATATGAAGGGCCTTTGTGAAGGGATTATATGCCAAGAACTTATTTTAAAAAATGTTTTTAACATTGTTTTATCTTTGCTCCAAGTTACTTTACATGTTTATGTAATAACTGATTATTGGAATAGGCTCTACCAGTGTGCATCCTTTCCTCTTCTTTTTTCTAGCCCTGTTTTGTAGACCCTGTAATTTCCCATCTAAATATCTAAGTCCTACCTTTAATGTGTGGTGCTAGCCCCTCTCACTCATGAAGTCATTTCTGACCCCATGGGAACAGTGAGCCTGCCCGCTAGCGTTCGCTCTAAGTATAGTTGTGGTTGCCCCTGCACCCCTCCTCTGGTGCCATCCCTCTGTCTGCTCTGGTTTTCCTGGTCTAGTGAAGTAAAATCCAAAATCTTAGCACTTCTCCGGAACCTGTGGCATAGGTAGAGAAGCTTAGCATGCCTTAAATTGCTTTGCACTGTATATCTCTGCTTCCCAACAGCCATAGGAAGTCTTTAAGGCCTATGCTGATTCTTGGAATTTCTTTATAACTATTAATTGCTCTAAGCACAGTGCTGAGTACCACACAGAGGTGCATTTTAATACAACAAGAGCAGCAAATAGTCTTTATCTTTTCTCTTGTTAGAATAATAAAGATATCATATGGTGAAAAATAATTAATTTCCGGTACTGTGCCAAATGTTTTACACAGGTTATTTTGTAGCACACATCTTCATACGCCTGGCAAGGGGCACTGCTGGGCTTTTAATCCAGAAATGAATCTAAAGTCCATATGTTTTCCCTCCCTCACACATTTTTGTATCAAGGGTATTATTTTGAGAAAACCATTAACCAGAAACTCATTATCTCCACAACTGCTCCATTAGAACCTTAATGTGATAGAGATTTCGTTTTGTTTTGTTTTGTTTTGTTTATTTTCTCCTCCGTATTTTTCTTCCTTTCTTTCCTGGGTCATCTGGAGAACCAAAAACTGAAGCAGAACAATGGTACCTGCACTTGCTCTCCTGAACTTACTTATACCAACATTGCAGTATCTTGCCAAACATAGCTAAAACCCTCAAATTTGTTTGAGAATATGTTCCTTTTCTGACCCAGTTATATCTGGAAAACATTTTAAAAATCAAATCTGACCCCATGGACCTACCTTGGTAGAGTTTTAGGATAGCTGTAGAGTCAGTGCTTGTCTGCATTTGTCTCAGCAGCTAATCACATGATTCCCCACTCATTCCTCTCTCTCTTTCCCATCCTTTGCCCACTTTCCTCTCTATTTGAGTTTCTATTTCTAGCCCAATCTTTCTCATTCTTCCTTCCACCTCTTTCCTATCCCTGTACCATCTCTATTTCTCCCACCCTGTCTCCTACTCCATTATACCTCCACCTAACTCCCTTTGTGTGTCCATCTTAATTTACCCATTCCCATCTTTATCCATCTCTTTCTGTCTGTATCCTACCCCTACAAAAACGCATGCGACCTGCACATCCTGGGCTTCACAGTCTCACCGAGGTCACATTTACAGGCGCGCCCAAACTGAAATGGAATTGCACACTTCCCATGCCATTGCAATGTGCTCCCTTACTTCTGAGATGAGAATGATAATATTTCACTTGCAATAGAACAGAAGGGCAACCTCGTATCTTTGATCTGGCCTCTGGATCAGGATACTTGTGTCACTTTTCCAGCTGCCTCCATTGGAAGGCCTGTTTCCAAAGCCATTCTGTGTTGCTTGAGTGTGTTTGGTCCCATCACTCTTGTGCCTTACAGAGAGGGACAGCAGGCGTGCATGTCCACACACATGCACACAGGTGTGTGTGTACACCAATAATCAGCTAAGTTTCACAGAAGTATATTTTAGGCCCAGGGTTTGCTAAGTCTCTTATGAAAGCAGCTTCCATGAATTTTTGGTCCTCAGCTCCCCATCGCTTATCAGTACCACCCCGGCTTTCAGTGAGAGGGAAGTCCTAATAAGTACTCAGGATAAAAACATTTTTCACTAGAAGAATTAACCCACAACCCACAATAAGCAGTTTGACCTGTCTCAACGTTTTTATTTATCTGCCAGAGCTTTTTGAAACTAACTTTCCCTCTTTCTTCTTGCTGATTAAATAACCAAGGCAGTGGTTTATCCTATAACTAAGAGATAGTCTACCCCCAGGAAGGAGACATAATTGCTGTCAGCTTTGAAATGATTATGTACCCTATAATTTATTGGATCAAATTGAATCTGGTTTGATGTGTTGTTTGTATGTTTCCTTGTTTACTTTGTCCAACAAATACTCAACAAATTTAGACTCTGTGTTAGTCAGCTTAGGCTGTTCTAACAAAATACGGTAGACCAGGGACTTAGAGAACAAACATTTATTCCTCATAGTTCTGAAAGCCTGAGAAGTCCTAAGATCAAGATGATCAAGGTGCTGACAGATTCGATTCCTGGCGAGCATCCTCTTCCTGGCCGCGTCCTCACGTGGCAGAGAGGGAGAGAGAGAGAACTCTGTTTCTCCTCCTCTTTTCATGAGGATACTAATCCCATCATGGGGGCATCACCTCATATACATCTAGTTACTTCCTAGAGACCCCACTTCCAAATACTATCATAATGGAGGGTTAAGGCTGCAACATGGATTTGGAGGACATATAAACATTCAGCCCATAACTCGCCCCAAGTTCATTCTGGGCTAAAGCACATGATAATTTCTTCCAAACTTATAATGTAAGGATGAAAACTCAATCCTGACCTGAGGATTTCATTTCATTTCATTGTTGATAATCCCTGTGGTACATAGCTCTGTGCTTTGGAATCATTTAGATAATCTCAGAACCAAACCACTTAGAGAATTAAAATGCATTTTATTCCTTGGTTGTCTTCTTTTCCCCTGTTGACATCTACCAATAAAGCTAAGAAAATGACCTATGTCAAAAATATTTTTGGGCATCTGGGTGGCTCAGTCGTTAAGCGTCTGCCTTCAGCTCAGGTCATGATCCCAGGGTCCTGGGATCGAGCCCCGCATCAGGCTTCCTGCTCTGCGGGAAGCCTGCTTCTCCCGCTACCATTCCCTCTGCTTGTGTTCCCTCTCTCGCTGTGTTTCTCTCTGTCAAATAAATAAAATCTTTAAAAAATATATATATTTTTATGCTAGTAGCCAAGATATTAGTCTTAATTCACTTATTTCTTATGCTACATAATGTGCCAAGTTATTTTATCTCTAAGAACAAGAAAAGAGAAAAGTGCTAATAAGTTGGCAGAGAAAAAAAAGAGTTTCAACTTTTTTCTAGAATGTAAGTTGTAAATATTTGGCAGGATCTCAGGTGTCTGAGAGCTTTGGCAGAGTAATCATGGGAATATTTGGGATTTAAACTGGAATGGTAAACCACTTCATCCTAAATTCTACAATAATATCTTGCTACTACAATGCCTTCTTTAAAATTTTTAAGAAAATTTAAAGAATAAAACTTTTATTTTAAAAGACTCATCATTTAGAAAGAAAATTTATATCTATTTTCTCAATTTTCTTTGGAAATTGAGTATATCTAGAAATAGCTTTAATGCTAGGTTGTATTAGGTTTTAAGAGCTGAAATGGTGAAGTGAGAAGTAAAGAAATCGATTGTTCTCTCCTAAGATCATTCAGTTTTGGGTGCATTAAGAGATGTTTAAAAGATTTTTCACAGAGATGAATTTGGGGAGGGTTTTTAATGGGAAAATTTTAATTTTGTTCTTGGCTGCTTTGCTCAGTTGCAAATTAACAAACTAGTTACGTCTAATTAAATAAAATAACAAGCTCTTATACTGATGGCGTTCCATTCTATTATAATAATTCTTTATAAATATTATGACAGCCATATGAAGAGATAGGGTGCAAATAAGAGAGCAATCTGTTTAAAAAAATACTTTTCTTAAAACAAAAATGTTACTGAAGCAGGGAAAAAAACCAACACTGTGTATATGTGTTTTATGCCATTTTTTTGTGCACAGATGTAGATTTTCAGAACTTGTGGGTAAAATTAGCAGTTCATTTTTTTAAACGTTTGCTTTGTTTTCAAATTGAAGTCTTTATGGTTCTGCAATTATGTAAAAGATTACAAATCACAAATTGTCAATATAATGGAATGTAACTTTGATAAAAATTAGTGAGTTACATTTATTTTATACACCTGATAATTCTTTTCGGGAATGGGGTTTCTTCAGACATGGACTCTATTATTTTCTTCTTAGGAAGATACCTGAATCTTTCTTTTCTGTTTGCCCTATTAATGAAAGAAGGTATTTGTTTTTTAGTTAGCCCAATGTTGATTTCAAGTAGTGTTTTTTCAGAGTTAGGTCCTGATTCAGTTCTAGCTTATCATCACTTATTGCTAAAAGTATTTTAAAATTGCGTTTATTGATCTTTTACCATGTGCCAGTTACTCTGCCTTACCAACTTTGTCTTTTATTTTATTTAATCTTTACTACAAGAATAAAATAAAGGTCTTATTTTCACCATTTCACAGACTATGACCCTACACTTGATCTTAGCCAAAGGGCCAAGAAGCGATCACAGATTATGACCCTGAAGCTTAGTGTTAATTGATAAATCTAAGGTCACATAACAAGTATAAGAAAAACCAGATTTCAACCCCAAACCTCTTAAGTTTGGGCATTAACCATTGTGTTATATACTTTCATGCTTGATTTGTTTCTTTAGCTATTTATGTAGCAAATACTTTTTAAGGATCTAGTGTACGTTAGAGGTTGTGGACACAGTGGTGAATAGACCCATTGTCCATGCCATCCTGGAACTGATAGTCTCACAGAAGAAACAAACAATTACAGCAAGGTGTGTGTGGTAGATGCCATGAGTGGGGAGGTACAGAGTGTCAGGGAGCACATGGCACGCACAACCAACCGCAGGGGAAATCTGAAGGAAAGCATCAGAATAGGCTTTCAGAGAAAAAAACATTTAAGCTAGGGCCTGAGCAATGCCTGTGGGATTTGGTACATGAAGGAACCAATATTTTTTAAAAGTTGAGAGATGAGAAAAAAACATGGTGCATTAAAGGAAATGGAAGAAGTTCAGAATACCTGAAAATATGGTTCCAGGAGTGGGTTGACAACATTGGTCAAAGGCCAGTCATTAAGAGAACTCTGACTGTGTTATGGACAGTGGGAGACATTAAAGAATCTTAGGCAAGAGAATTAAATGATCATCCTGGCCCTAAACATCTGTCTCTCTCTGTCATAAATTAGAATAGGAACAAGTAACATTAGTGGTGGAGTAGGAGAAAAGTAGACACATTGAAAGATATGTAGGAGTGGACTCAATAATTAATCAGAATCTTGGAGAAGAAAGAGCCAAGAATGACATCTAGATTTCTGACATGAGCAAATGATTGAGATGATTCACAGACATAGAGACTACAACAGGCTTGGGGAAACCTAGTAGTTCAGTTTTAGACAGAAATTACTCAGAGATAAACCCACTTAATTTGCCAGTGAGAAAATCATTGACCACCATAGGGAGTAGCCCCATTATAACAGAAATCAGATTCTAGCAAACTGATGAATAAATGAGAGGTGAGGTTGTTAGGACAATGCATGTACTTTACATGTTCATGAGAGAGAGTATTAGCTAAAACATAACACAGGATCTGGTCTGAGCTGTTTTAATAAAGGGCAATTTTAAGTGTGTATCTATTGAAAGGAATGATCCAGAACTAATAGAGGGGAAGAGACTGCAAAAGAAGGGAAAGAAAGTTGTTTCATGGACACAGGCTCTCAAGGAGGCAAGATGGGAGAGAAAATCTAGAGCATGGGTGGAACATGTAGATTTGTACCAAAGAAGAGACCTCCCCTTCTCTGAGACCAAAGGAAATAAGAAGGATGAGTGTGTATATGCCTAAATTTGGGATGGAGTGAGAGAGGAAGGTGAGATGAGGTGGACTTGAATTTGAGGGAATTCCTACCTAATGGCTGTTATTTTTTAGATCTGAAGAATAGCCTTCATTTTTGAGTAAAGAATTTATGTTAGGATAAATATTTTAGAAGTTGATAGTTATAAAGATGTTAGTTCTTTCACATTTTAAAATTTATTTATCTGAGCAAATTCCTGAACTTCATGCACAATTCATAGGCTACGCTAATTGTAGAGTGCCACCATGGCCCCCAAAGGGAACAACTTAAAGATGTGTTTTTCAGAATACTTTCACAAGAAGTTAGATTTTTTAAAAAGATTTTATTTATTTATTTGAGAGAGAGAGAGAGAGCACACATTTGAGCACACAAGTAGAGGGAGGAGCTGAGGGAGAGGGAAAAGCAGACTCCCCACTGAGCAGGTAGCCTGACTTGAGGGCTAGATCCTAGGACCCTGGGATCATGACCTGAGCCAAAGGCAGCGAGCTGCTTAACTGACTGAACCATCCAGGAAGTTAGATTTTTAATTATAAAAAGATAGTGTAAGTAATCTTGACATTACCATTAGTTTCAAAATTTTTGTAATTTCACATTTTCTCTCATTTCATCAAATGAGATAGAGTGTTATATTTGTATTTAAATTCCCCTGACTCAGTCTTTATGGTATTTGCTGTGAAATAAATCTTTGGCTTGACCTTAAGTCCTTGGGGAAAAACAAATAGATCTTAAATAGTCATTGTTTAGTGTTCCCATAAATGGAGCTGCTTTTTCAATATGCAAAAAACAGCTCTTTCTCTATCCCCCAGACTTAGATCTATGGCGCTATTAAGAATAGGCACTAAACATTTTAAATATGATCTTTTGGATGACCCCAGGCATGGTATGAGCATCTCCTCACTTTTTAGAAGAATTTTTGAAAAGCATTATAAAACATTATTTAGATTCTGTATTCATTTGCCAAAGCTTCCATAACAAAGTACACATACTGGGCAGCTTAAGATGAGAAATTTATCATCTCAATATTCTCAAGTCTAGACAGCCATGCCCCTTTTGTTACCCTGGGTAGAATCTCTCCTTGCCTCTTTCTAGCTTCCGGTGGTGGCCTGAAGCACCTGCTTGGAAAATTCTGCTCTTAGCAATTTTCACGTGTAATTAAATTATTTTCAGTACATAGCATAAAAGAATCACTCACTCCAAGTAATTTCTTTCACTCAGTACAAAGTTGGGATTATCCATTCCTCTTTTCCTTTGCTCATACACCATATCTGCTCCGTCAACAAATGTTGGTGACTTTATCTTCAAAATTCATCCAGAATCCAACCACTTCTCACCACCGCTGCTGCTTAACTACCTTGGTGTAAGCCACCAAGTCTCTCTCCTGGATGACTTCAGCAGCCTCCTAACTTAAATCCCTCCTTGCGGCCTAGCCCCTCTGCAGTCTGTTCTCAACAAAACAGCTTATCTGCCCTCTTTACGGTACATCTCCCCCATTAGGGTATAAGCATCATAATGCAGGGATTATTTCTTTTGTTTTGTTCACTGCTACATTCTCAGTACCTAGATAAACAGGTAGATTCTTTTATGCTATGCACTGAAAATAATTTTATTACTCCTGAAAATTGCTAAGAGCAGAGTTTTCCAAGCACGTTTAAAGTTGGGCTGAAAAAGTAGGCTTTGCCTTTGGGATATGTATTTGGAATTAAACTAAGTAATTAAGGAAGTGGAAATAATTATTCTGTCATAGGAAATAAAAAAAATGGGAACTGTCTTCTCACCTTTGACAAGTAGAGGTGGAAAATAATCACAATAGTGTTTTATGAAGGCAATGAAAGAGAAACAGATTACACATAATTGTAATTACTTCACCTTGTTTCTGGAGTTTGGGAACATCTAATTAGGTTTTCTGAATAAGATGGAGAAATTTTAGATATTGAGATAATTTTATGTCGCTACCACCAGTGGTTATAATCACGATTTTACTGCTCTGGTGCAAGGGTACTTTGGCATTTTTAAACATTGTAGTGCGGTGGGCTCTTAGCCAGTCTCTAGGGAGGTAACTCACTCCACATCTGCTGGTCAACCCCTCTTCCCTTCCCACTCTCCTCTCTGTTCCTGTTGTTTAGCTTGCTGCTCCCACCCATCAGATAACCATCAGAGATTGTGCACACTATAGACTGGTCCTGCAGTGGGATTTTTCTCTCTCTACTTACTGTCCTTCAGCCTGTGAAATAGTTCCTACCTGAAACTTATGGAAACCAGAGGTAGTTTGTCTGGCTGTAGAAGTGATGGGTCATTCTGTTATACAGAGGTTTCAAGAGTGCATGGAGTATACAGACCTCTCTACAGCCTGTGCAGAAGGCCATTTGAGAATATTTTAGGCTGTGATTACATGTAATTTTCAGCAAGCCTCACAGTGCTCAACAGTGTGTGTGTATCTTAGCTGGAGTCAAGAGTAATCTGTGCCATGTACTTTTACTTTAGGCCTTTTATGGTTCACTTTCATTGGTATCAATGGGTATCCAGCGATCCCAAATTTTAAACCCTAGGATATGTATTTAGGATTTTAAAGTAAAATTCCTAAAAATAGCTTTTTTGTGTGCCATAAAATGTTTTGAGAGCTCTTTCCCCACGTGGAAAAGACTTTCTTTTCAGTAGAAGACTTTCCAACTGTTCTGAGATTAAAACTTATGATAATAAATGAAGACCTGAGTTGGTCCTGGCATGAAACAGGAGATTTTGCCCATTTATTTGCTCAAGACCAAATCCTTCATGCTGTAAGTCTCCTTGATTGCTGTGTGATACTTGAGGTTAAGGGACTCTTAAGATTCTAGCAGATGTGTAGATACATCTCTTGATAAAGTAGTAATATGCTAGTAATGTTTTGAGGTAGATTTGTACTCTTCTACATTTTTGAATGCAATCTAATACCCAGTGCTTCTTTCACCTTAACTGATGTGCATGATTGTCCTCTTAATGCAAAGTTAAAAATGGCAAAAATATTTTTAGTCTTTTTTAGTCCAAAAAATGTGTTATTTTTAGGTATAGGCATATATTGGTCCATGTGAAATGGCTCTGTTTATTTATGTATATATGTTTAATTGTTTATCAACAATATTCAGCTGTGTCTCCCTTCATCATTTACCAGTATCAATTGCTCAAAAGGTTATAAAACATCTTTTCCCATCAAATACAAATAGGTCCCCTGAAAATTCACACTCTGATCAATAAAGTATAAATTAATTTTTGGTCACCTATGTGGGTCTTAACATAGAGTAGGAGTGGAAGGGCACGGAACTGTAAATTGTTACACTCAGACAGTGTTTACAAAGTAATAACAAAATGGACCCACATGTCAATTGTGCTTTATTTTGTTGCAAGTAAATGAAATGGTCTTAAATTATTTAACTAAGAAGTGAAATCTATTGAAAAGATACACTCTGGGCAGGAAAAAGTTAGCTTAGCAGGCTTGGGTTGTTCAAACTCCGTACATTGCAAATAAAGACCTATCTTTAGGAATTATCCTTAACTGGCTCCTTGGAGACAACCTCTGAGCCCTTTGAATATTCTGTCTCATAGGAGTGTTTTGCATGCCTAGACCTTGGGCCATCCTGTTCTACTTTGATGAGATCAGCCTAACAATGTGTTTCATGGTGAAAACCTACCTATTTCTTCTCGGGGAGCCGGGATGGGGAAGCTCTGGAATCCAAGTAGCTGAGGTCAGTTATGTTAGCGTTGTGTGCCTGAGTGATAGAGTCCAAATAAAAACCCAGGCAGTGGGGCTGCAGCATGCTTTTCCGGTTGGTGACACTTCACACATATCATCGCACCCAATTCTGGAAAAATTAGGCATGTCCCTATGTGCTTTTCCTGGAAGGTCATTCATCCCTAGAAACTCATACATGCTTTCTCCTGGACCCTGCTTTATGAGGTTTGTCCATTTGCTGATAGTAATATGTCCATTCACTGTAATTAATTGTAATCATGAGTATATTAGCTCTTCTGAGTCCTGTGGGTCCTTCTAGGACAGTCGTAGAGCTCAGGATGGTCTTGAGGAGTCTTGATGTACTGACTGACCCAATCTTGAGAAAGACTGAGGCAAGTGGTTCTTGGGGTCTCAACAGCAGGACCTGGTGACAATTGTGTTTAGGTCATTGCTATGTGACAACTTGATTCCAGCCAGCTTCTGGATCCAAGCAGAGAATGTGATGGGTGCAGCTCAGGTCACTCATGTAACAAAAGATAGGGCCCTAGCACAAACATGACCACTAGGGGACAAGGTGTGAATTAGGCCAACTATTGTCTATGCCAGTATGTATTTATGTATATATTATTTCCATTATTATTATTTAGTCTTTTTTTATATCCATTCATATTTAAAGTGGCTTTTTGTTAATAAAGTTTTTGTTTTTAGTAGAGTGGCAGGCACTTCAGCTGATTTGTTAATACTTTTCATATTAGTATTAGACAAAAATCACATTTATAGGTTTATGTATTATTCAGGAAACATTTATGTTAGTACCTGTATATTTTATACTAAGCTTCCTATCTAACAGGTGGATCAAAGTGTAATAAACTTGGGCTCAAATCACTTATGAGGGGTGTGATCTAAGCCAAAAATTTTTATTTCATGCCAAATAGTTATGTCTGATATATTTTTTCCCAAATATGTTTATTTTATTTTTTTAGTGTTACAGGATTGATTGTTCATGTGATAAATTTTTTGTCAAAATTATTCTCTTATTCCTTTTCCTCTCAGTAACATAATTGTTTCTAGGGGCATAAAATCAACATGTGGCAGAGCAAACATGGCCATCATTACATGAATAAAAATAGGAAAATAGATGGTAGATAAGGCTTAAATATGTGCTGTTGCTTATGGACTAGTAAAGTGACACACAATATACTCTCTCTCTCTCTCATTCACACACACACACACACACACACACACACACACACAGTGTGAGAGAATGGGTTGTCTTCCCCAAATAGAGGAAATGGTCAGGAGAAATTATGTCAAAGATATGTGTACTTTTATGTTCCATAAAGATCAAGGATGGACTTTGAATCTCATTATGTGTCATTAAAGGAGCTGCACTGCAAAAATAAAGGAGGTGGAGAAAAAATAGAGAAAAAAGCTCTGTGAAGTCTGTTTCAGTCATGAGTTAACTCCCAAGGGTATAGCCAGGCACAGAGTCATGTGCAGCTTCCCTGTGTTTCCAGGGACTTTGGGACCCAGGCAGTCCTCTTAGAGCCAGAATTTTAGGTCTAAACCCAGTTTGAGGAGAGCTGAGAGAAGGGAGTAGCCACAGAAGTGAAGTGCTTCTTCCTCCATTCTCTTTCCCAGCTCTGTCTCCCTCTCTCCCCGACCCAATCGGGAATTCTGTTCTTTGAACAACCTCAGAATCAGCATGAGTGTATTTTGGTTCCACTATAGAATGTCTAAATGTGACTGTCAAGTCTAAGGAGAATATAATTCTTAAAAATATTGCACCAAAGAAAGAGCATATCACAATTTTACCTTAATAATAGTAAAAAATGATAATTATGGTTTTGAAAAGCGCCTGATAGATTTCTGCCTAATTCTTAAAACTGAACAAAACTGAACATTGGTAGGCAATAGGAACAAAAGCACATTATCTTTGTTATTCCATTAGGTCAGGCTCCAATTAGTTACTTTCATTCCCAAATCTTTTCTTTCGGCTGCCAGTACCATGACCTGAATCCTGCCAGAGTAATTAGATTGGTGCTGTAAGTATTTATATATGTGACAAGAAAGACTTTTTACCTGAAGGTTCTTTATTAAAACATTGTTCCAAAAAATAACTGTGATAGGGCACCTGGGTGGCTCAGTCATTAAGTGTCTGCCTTCGATTCAGGTCATGGTCCCGGTGTCCTGGGATCAAGGCCCGCATCCAGCTCCCTGCTCAGCGAGGAGTCTGCTTCTCCCTTCTCCCCACTCCCACTGCTTGTATTCCCTCTTTAACTGTCTCTCTCTATCAAATAAATAAATAAAATCTTAAAAAATAATTAAAAAATAATAACCGTGACATAGTCATAGTAGTAAAGGTCTCCTCTAGTTGATCATTTGCTATATGTAAACAATTCTTTATGCAAAATGGAAGACCAAACTTGTCCAATAATTACTAGAATGTTTTTATTCTGATGTAATTTTTGATAAGTGTTTTGTTATTTTGTTAATTTTTCACAATATTTGCATTTTATGTAATTGGATAGAGTTTATACAAATATGAAGATCATTCTCTAGTATTCATTTTTGCCAGCTCTTTACAGTAAGTCTGGCCAGAAGTTTATTATTCCCCCTCTTTTACAAGTTAAGTAAAGAATTGATTACATAAGGTTTGGTCCTATAATTTGGTGTGTTGAAAATATGTTACCTGTGCATTACAAATTAAATTGATACAAACATTTTTTTTAAACATTTTTAAGGAGAAATATTTTCTCCCAATTTCTGTTTAGATTGGTAATAGCCATCAGTCTACATCTCTTTACTTTGTGCAGGAAGACACTGGTGGAAAAATTTCCAGAAGCAAGTCATATTTCCTAAAAATGGAGACATTCTGCATCATGATCTTATTTGTGTGTATCTCTAAGATTCCCAAAGATATTTGCAAATAAGCGTAACATATCTCTGTTGAGTGTGATTCACTCACCATTTACATGATTATTGCCCACTAGTGCTAAGCACTATGCCTGGTATTATGTACATAATGATATATCCAATTTCTCTATCTTCAAGAAGCCGCCCTATGATCTGAATTTCTGGGGACACAGATTTGTAAATAACCAACTGTAATGCAACATGATCATTCTAATCTGAATAATATATTTAGGGCAAAAGAAGTGATTTAATTCTAGTTGGAAAAATGAAAAAGATAAAAAGTATGAGCTAAGTCATGAAAATTGAGCAGGAATTTACTAAGCAGAGAAAGGAAAGTGAGGGTATTCTAGGTATCTGTTCTTGAAATAAAAACCATCTTCCCTTCTTTATCATGCAGACTGGAAACTTTAATCATTCCTTCAACAAATACTTAATGACTTCTTTCTGTGAATAAGATATTCAAAAATAGGATATTCTGTGTTGTGTTGCAGTCTGATTGCCTAGAAACTAGAGAACATTTTTCTTTACTCATTTTATATGTACCACATTTTAAGAGCCATTAATATGCACATAGGGGCTACAAAGGTAATTTTTTTAAAGAAAATTGCATTTATTCATTTATTCAGTGAGCCATTCCACCAACAGTGTATCATTTACCTGGACAGAAGGATTCAAGAGTCGTGTGTATCCAGATGAAATTCTGTGAAGAGCAGAGGAGTCAGGATTGATCTTGGTGATCGCCACAGTCAGAAAGAAAGGAGAGAGAGAAGGAAAAGAGGTTTGTGAACAAGGCAGACTGATCAAGGAGGTTTGGGGAAGAACAGATGAAGGAGAGGTTGGTACCAGCATTCAACACAGAGAGGCTGATGAGCTGAGTTGCTCTGTGGTCACTGCTGACCCGATGGTTGTATCCACAAGCCTGTGCAGTAGCAGCTGGAGGGGAAGGAAGACTGTGGGGCACCAGTAGATTTGACAGGAGAAACGTGAGCAGCAGAAGAGGTTCACGAGAAAATAGTCTTCAAAGTGGCAGAGACAAGTTTGTGTTTAAAGGCAGAATGGGGGCTGCCTGGGTGGCTCAGTCGGTTGAGCATCCAACTCTTAGCTTTAGCTCAGGTCATGATCTCAGGGTTGTGAGATGAAGCCCCAGTCCTCAGCTTGGGACTCTCTCCCTTTCCTTCTGCCCCTCTCCCTACTCCCTATTCTCACTCTCTTTCTTGTGCACAATCTCAAATAAATAAATAAATAAATCTTAAAAACAAGACAAAACAAAACAGAGGCAGAATGGATGAATGGATGTGATTTGTTTTTTTGTGTCAAATTTCTTGGAATTTTTATCATTTCAAAAAAATTCCCTGCTTTGTTTCATTTTCTTTATATATTTTCAGGTTAACACAGTATAAGAAAAACTTCATTTGCATTTGTTCAGTGAATATATCACATATTTGTTAGCTTTTTCCTCATTGTTGAACTGCATTTATATTATTTGGATACAAATAGACATTTTACATGATAAACAGGCCATAGTTTTAATGATTATACATAACTAATACAATAATTTTGATTATCACACTGAATAGTTTTTATTATAGCTCACTAATTTATTTACATGCTTAGAATATAAAGTCATTATTACATTTTTGCCATGTTAATAATAAGCAGTGTGAATAGTGAAATATAAAAGAGAATGCCTGAAAATGAAAACTGTTATTTTTGAAGATGTATTTCACAGCATGAGAACAAAATGTATTCAGCTGTTCATTTTATAAAGAGAGAAAATGCATTTAAAATTAGAATTGTGCCATTCAGAGACCATAATTCATGCGGTCCCAAGAGAAATATAATGCTCCCTATCAGTGGTAGAGAAAAAAAGTCTCATTTCAATAAAACATTTGGTGATTAAATATCTCTACATAGAACTTTTCTTTTTTCTTTTTTTAGAAAGAAAGACAATTGGATATAGTCAGAAATATAGCATTAGGCTTTTAACATGATTCAGTGGGAACCAGAAAACTGTAGAGCTTGAACCCAGGTTGTGAATGGAAAAACTCTTGTTCTGTAAGAAATCTGAGGACATCAATCCTCCACTGACCATGAACATTAGCATCATCACTTCTTTCCTTTCTTTTTTTTTTTTTTTTAAGATTTTATTTACTTATTTGACAGAGAGAGAGCGCAAGCAGAGGGAGAAGCTTCTCCCTGCTGAGCAGAGAGCCCCATGCAGGGCTCCATCCCAGAGCCCTGTGATCATGACCTGAGCCAAAGGCAGATGCTTAACCCACTGAGCCACCCAGGTGCACCTCTTTCCTTTCTTCTGAGCCAAGAGAGACCTTAATTCAAGGTTTGACAATACCCAGTATATTAGGTATTTTAGTGATCTTTATTTAAAAAAAAAACAAAAAACCTCTATGAATGGAAAATGGGCTTTGACTTATTTTTCCAGTAGTGGTGATGGATTTGCACCGGTCAGTCTGTAATCTTACATTTATGTTCCTCTGGGTTCAGTGCCACATTCTGAGAGAAGCTGAGGTAGATTTGTCAGGCGGAGAAACAGGACAAGGCCAGCTAACCCACAGGAGATTCAGTCTGCAGCCTTCGCTGTGCTGGCAGTGCTCCCACAGCTGGCCCCTGAGCTAAGGAGATGGCTGTGGCAAGAACGGGCTCCGGTAAGCGGTGGTAACGTGCTTGCCCACAGTGAAGTTGGGAAGTTGATACAGTTTATCTGGGGCACCTCCTCTTCCTTGTATAGACCCTGTGTTAATGTCTCTCTCATCTTTTATGTTGATCGTGACTTCTTTTCCTTCTCTTATCCCATAACATCTCTTTGACTCTTGACAAAAATTCCTTTCTAGAAAGAAGCTGGTTATGTATAGGAAAGCCCAAGCATTAAGTATCCTGAGGTTTTTGAGTTAAGTTTCTCTCTGAAGTGTTGTTTTTCTCCTATTATTAGTAATTGGCAGTCTTATACAAAATAAAGAATTTAAGTATTTAGAAATTGTTCCTACAGATTTCACAGCAATGAATAGCAAAGATATGACAGAGAAAGAAGCATTTTTGCATTTATTCATTTTCTCTGTCTTCTAGCGGAAACCCCCACTGGTGGTAGATGATCTTTTTGAAGACATGAAAGATGGTGTTAAGTTGCTTGCTCTTCTGGAGGTCCTGTCTGGGCAGAAACTGGTAAGGACTTTTCCCGTGACCACACTTGTCAAATTGTTTTGCTTCGGAATTTGGGGGTGTGGAGTTGGGAGTGTAAAGGGTGCTGTCTCTAAGACAAAGTTCTCTTCGTAGTTGGTAATACACTGGAAACACTAGCCTATCAGTCACTTCTGGGAGCAGAGAATACATTCCCTTTCTCATACTGACACACCTTTAGCGGATCTGAACATTATGTATGGTAGTAGCTACCTTAGAAGGCAGAGTAAAAAAACTTCGTCAGTACTCTGTCATGTTTAACTACTGCCCCTGTGTGGCATCCAGGAAGATGACTTGCAGATTAACACGACCTCAGTTCATAGTGTTTGCTTTCCGTATGGGAGGGATTGTTGGCCCATGACTGTGCAGTATTTATGTAGTTGTTTGTTGAAATTTAAGTTGGAATTCAATGTGACATTCTTCATACACTTGTGGACGTCCTCCATCGTCAGTCATTTGTCACAGGAACAGCTTGTTTGTAAGTGCGGTGGAACGAGCAGAGTGAAAAAAACACATTGACAGTGAACTACAGAATATATTTTTCTATATTACTTAATAATAAAGTATGGACAGCCCCAACTTACAATGGTCCAACTTCATGACTTTTTGACTTCATGGTGTTGTGAAAGCAGTACACATTCAGTAAAAACCATACTTGGCATTTTGAATTTGGATCTTTTCCTGGGCTAATGACACACAGGATGATCTTCTCTCAGGATTCTGGGCAGTGGCAGGGAGCCACAGCTCCCAGTGAGCCACGTGATCATGAGGGTAAAGGACCAATACACTTACAACCATTCTGTACCCACACAGACATTCTGTTTTTCACTTTCAGTACAGTATTGAATAAATTGCATGAAAAATAAAACACTCCATTATAAGATATATTGAATGAGATGATTTTGTCCAACTGTAGGTGAATGTAGGTGGTCTGAGCACATTTAAGGTGAGCTAGGTGAAGCTGTGATGTTCAGTAGGTTAGCTGTATTAAATGCATTTTTGATTTGCAGTATTTCCAACTTAAAATGAGTTTATTGGCCTTAAAACCCCAATGTAAGTTGAGGAAGATCTGTATTGTTTTTCTGGCTTATGTTTTGTTTTTTCAGAGTAGTAGAGAGGTAAGTAGTTTGCCAAGATAAACTACTTCTAAATGCTGTTTGTCATAATTATAAAAAGATACCCAGGAAATAATCTTCAAAATACTGTATAACATATTAGACACAGAGTCCAAAATTGGGAGTACTCATTTTTTCTGTATCTACTGCTTCTTGGCAACAGCTACACAATCATTATTACTTGAGTAATTGAGTTTTTTAAGTGTTTGCCTAAACATAAACTTCCAGTTAATTTTGTGCAGAGTCCTCAGAATAGCTTTTATAAAAGACTTTGTTGGAAAATTACAAACTGATAATAACTTTGTGTAAATCACTTATCTGATAGAATTCATATTGTAGTGGATGCTTTCAGTGCTCCTTGTGACATCTCAGCTTGCCTCCCTCTTCAGCGAGTGAGATTTCAGACGGTGGGGGACATTGCCCATAGACTGTAGCAGCACCTTGCCTCGGGTCCGGTTAACATGTCCCCAGGATTCCATCCTCATGGCTTTTATCAAGGGCACGAGTTGCTCAAGGCAGCCCTGAAGTCTGGAAGGGTTAGTGATCCCTAAGGACCCTCAACCAATGGTGATGGGAATCCATGAATAAATACTCCAGCCTGCAATTTGTAGAAGAGAGAATTCTGTGCTGTATTTTGCACATATCTCATAGAGTGCTTGGGTCCCCAGCAGGACTGAGGCCCAGTTGCTCACAATGGAAACCCTTGAAAGTGCTTTTCCTTCTTCTCTGTTTCACTCTTCATGCATCTCCTCCTTCATGTTACTACCTGGAGTCACCTCCCCAATAAACTACATGCTCCCAAGACCTGGTCTCAGATTCTGCTTTGGGGAAATCAAACAAAACCCTTATAAAAAGCTGATTTGCGATGTACAGGTATATGTATGAGCTAAATAAACTGGATTAGCACTCAGATGTGGGAGTCATTGACTTGAAAAATATACAGCCTTGGTTTCCAGATATAATTGGCCATCTTTTTATATCCTCCTGAATTAAGCTGTTTACCAGAAGGTTAGAGGAAACTTTGTTATTATTCAGTTGGGTATTAAAGAGGTATATCATTCTGTATCAATATAATTTTGCCAGTATACTTGACCAAAAAAGTAAAGAAATCTTAATGGGCATTTAATTGCCAACCTAGATGATTCAAGAAAAAGTAAATATTTTTACATAAGAGTCCTACTTCTGTTTAAGTGCTATACTCATTCAGACATAAAATTATAAGACTTTGAAGCTAGAAGAAATTTTGAAAAGAATCTCAACATTCTTACTTAGTGGATAAGAAAACTGAGACATACAAGGACAATTTCCAATTTAGCCTTTCTTATTTATTTGTGGGGAGCCCTTCAAGATTCTGAATTACATAAAATGAGAAATTACTCTGAAATTATAAATAAGCCTTGGAAATGGTTATCTAAATTTTGTATATGTCATTATGGTCCAGGCCCACATTAACATGAAAAGCATCATTTGAGGAATGAGTATCCTAGGCATCTTTTTAGAGCTTTCAAAGCGAGAATGTGGGTAAGAGCATTTCCCTCAGGAGCATTAACACTACTCAGGAATTCTATAATATCTCATAGGTAGAACTCCATTAAGAACACTGTGCTTAACATCAGGGTTCACATTAGTCTGGGACTCTGACTCTGTCCATGATCATCTGGGAAACATACCCAAAAGGCTTAGTGTCCTTCCACTTCCAGCATCTCTTGAGAAATCTCCATGATTTTATTTAAAGTCTTAGGGCATTTTTAATTTTTTAATTACTGTTCTTAGATTTCTCTACAGTTTTTGATTATTTGTGGAACATTTACTCTTTAAATGAATCAGGGATTGTATATCTTTAATTGCCCGTAAACATAGGAACACTAAACTTAATTTGTACCTTTTGGACTTTTTAAAGAATATGATGAATTGTCATTGAAAAATTAGAATAAGAGAAGCAATATGAATAGAGTTTAGGGACTTCAGAGAAACTTCTTACCCATTTGGTTAACCCTCTCCTTAAAGAACTCCTTCTTAACACTTTGCATTCAGGAGAAGCTTAATAATCCACTTAAAAGTGCACAATAAAAGAAAGCAAAACACCAATTCAAAAAGATATAGGCAGCCCCATGCTCATTGCGGCTTGACTTACAATAGCCACATGCACACATGCACCAAGGGCACTTTGCATGTCAGTGTTTCCTCACATATAGGCGACACAGTCTCAATAGGCAACATGGGCATTTTGCAAATTTCTGCTCTTGGCATATATAAACCTGACAGGCAAATACATCAAGAGATGAGCTGGGAATGAGTCTTTGTTGAGTAAATTAGTACACCTTCCAGCTGGTGTGGAGATACGCTCCTTTGTGTATCTACTAAAACTTCGTAGAAGTTGAGTGGTGATATTCTTGAATATTCTTCGAGTCTATTTTTAATCCATTTAAATTCATTTTATAGTTATCTTTTTAATGTGTGCATTTTTACTTATTCCTATTCCTTCCTGTTTATAGCCTTGTGAACAAGGACGCCGTATGAAGCGAATCCATGCTGTGGCTAATATTGGCACGGCACTCAAGTTCCTTGAAGGAAGGAAGGTAAGAGACAAAACAAATAACCTTTTTAAACAAGAAGGTGTGGGCATACTGATGTTTTTCAAGTTGGCTGTGCAGTAAAAACGCTGCATGTAAATTATACAGTGAGAGATTCAGTATTACTGTAAAATAATTCTAGATTTACAGAAAAATGGCAAAAAATGGCAGAGAGATTTCTTGTCTGTAATTTGGGCAGCTTCCTGTAACATGAGGAACTTACATACATAGTAAGTGAGGAACTTACATACATAGTACATATGTATGTATGTACTATATAGTACATATATATATATACATATAGCACAATTATTAAAGAAGGAATTTAAAATTGATGTGATATCACTCATTAAAACATAGACATTAGTCTAATTTCATCCATTTTTCCACTAATGTCTTACTTCTCTTCAGGATCCAATCCAGTAACACACCTTGCATTTAATTGTTGTGGCTCCTTGGTCTCTTCCACTCTATGACCTTGTTTTTCCTTGTTCTTCATGACCTTGATAATAGCTGCTGGTCAGTTGTTTTTGCAGAACTCAGGTTGGTTTTGTTTGATGTTTCCTCAAAGATTAGATTGAGGTTTATACATTTCTGGCAAGAATTCCAAGGAAGTGATGTTGTATTTTTCTCAGGGTATCATGTTAATGGATATAGGATTGATAAGTCTTATTGCTGGTGATGTTAACCTCGATTACTTGGCAAGGCTTTCTGCTGTGGTTTTTTTTTTTCTATGATAAAGTTACTATTTTTTCTTTATAACTGAGAAATAACTTAGGGGAAATAACTGAGATTATGCTAATATTCTGCTTCTCTGCAAACTTCACTTACTGATTTTAGTGTTGACTGCCTTCAGTAATTATTTCTGTGGTGTTTGGCTAATAGTAATTTCATGTTTCCCTCAGTCCTTTCACATATATTAATTGAAATTGTTCTGTAAGTAAAGGTTGTCCTTTCTCCCCCATCTATTATTTATTCAATTATTTATTTTGACATGAACTTACTCTATAAATATAATCCAATTATTATCCAATAATAATTGTATATTAGATTATCCAATAAATTGGATAATATTATTATCCAATAATAATAATTGGATATTTATTATTATCCAATAATAATTATCCAATAATTATTATTGGATAATAATATTCAAATTGTTCTAGCTTTGGCCATTTAGAGTATCTTCAGACTGGCTCCTGAACTCAAAATTTTAACACAGCCCCATCCTTTTTCAGGCATTTCCTCATTTTCTGAAACTACAGCTTTTC
The DNA here is from genome assembly GCA_028646535.1 of Procyon lotor. Lineage (NCBI taxonomy): Eukaryota > Metazoa > Chordata > Mammalia > Carnivora > Procyonidae > Procyon > Procyon lotor. The sequence continues at coordinate 10,686,460 of CM053608.1, forward strand.
CACATTTATGTTATATTTTCCCTGCCCCAGTTCTGGAATCAACCGCTTCCCTAAGCAGGTTTTGTTCTTTTATTAGTGAGCGAGTTTGGGTGCTAGGCGTGCTCATTGCTACTGAAGTTTCATTGCCCCTAGACCCTCTCAACAGACAGATCTAGAAAATATGAATGTTTACTAACCCACGTATATGCATATGTTTTCTCTGTCTCCTCCTGCCTCCCTTCTGTGTGTGTGTGTGTGTGTGTGTGTGTGTGTGTGTAAAGCATTAGTTTAAACTGATGTTTCTGATTCCAGTCCAGTACCACAGGTTCGTTAATAGTCTTCCATGCTTATTTGTTTCTGTTTTCTCTGACAGTGAGAAACCTGGCTGTCATCTATAATGCATTCACCCATTTTTTTAATCCTAATGTAGATGTAAAACTATTTTTTATTAACATATATTGTATTATTTGTTGTAGGGGTACAGACCTGTGAATCATCAGTCTTACACAATTCACAGCACTCACCATAGCACATACCTTCCCCAGTGTCCATCACCCAGCTGCCCTATTCCCTCCCACCTCCCTTCACTCCAGCAAGTTCATTTCCTCATTTCCTAAGATCAAGTTCATTTCCTAAGATCAAGAGTCTCTTATAGACATAAAATTATTATTTTTTTTAAAGATTTTATTTATTTGACAGAGAGAGAGAGAGAGAACATAAGCAGGCAGAGAGAGGGGGAAGCAGGCTCCCTGCTGAGCAGAGAGCCCGATGTGGGGCTCGATCCCAGGACCCTGAGACCATGACCTGAGCCGAAGGCAGAGGCTTTAACCCACTGAGCCACCCAGGCGCCCCCTAGACATAAAATCATTTAAGAATTGCTCACCACACCCCTGTGAGAAACAGATTTACTCACTGGAGAACAGTGTGTAGCTATAGGTTTTATGGTCTTTAGTATTACAGCATGCAGTCAAAAGACTGTTTTCCAAATTTACTTAGGTTACTTTTGTTCTTTTTTGCTCCCTTCAGTGTGATTGTCAGTCTTTTGTAATAGAGTTAGGTAACCAAGGGTATATTCAGTTTTGGGTAATACCTCCTTACATATACATACATCCTAGTTGACTTTGATTATTATTCTTATTCTTATTTCTATTTTGGGGATTAAGACATTATTATCATTCCAAGAGTAAAAGTTATGCTTAGCGAAGGCACCCTCTCATTATCCTTACTATTCCATTCTTATCTTTCTTCCTTCCATTCTCTACTCATCTTAGGGAACTAGCCTCTAGCTTCTAATTTATTCTTCCAGCATTCCTTTTGCATAAATGAGCAGATATATTTTTATACACCCTCTTTTTTTTTTTTTTTTTTTACATGAAGGGTAACATCCTATAATAGATTCCTGCACTTTGCTTTTCTCATTTAACAATACATCCTGGAAATCTTTCAAATCAGTTCATGGAGATCTTCCTCATTCATTTTCACAGCTGCATTCATTACTTGGATGTGTCAGAGTTTATTCAACCACTTTCTTATGAATGGGCATTTAGATTTTTCTAGTATTTTTCAAACACAATGATGCAATTAATGGCTGTCCCCCGTTACTTTAACACTATTAGAAGAGTATTTTCTGGGTGAATTCCTAAAAGTGTGATTGCAAGGTCAAAAGTGTGTATGTGGTTTTGTTAGGTATTGCCATGTTTCCTTCCAAACCAGTTGTTCCAACTGGCTTATATTTAGCCTTTTCCCAACTTGGGGGAATTCAGGTGTCTGTGGCAGTACCAAACCAGCTTTACAAATGGATCTCTAAATACCCCTGGGAAATAGAATGATTCAACTATTTCCTTCAAAATCTATATACACTAAATTCATTTATTTACTACCCAAATGCATATGTGAATAACTTTCCATACAACAGGAACTCTAGAAAATAAAAAAAAATACTTGATTCTCTTCATTAAATAATTTATATTTTGATCACTTGGTAGAACGATGAAACAATATAAAGTCCAGCCAGTTGTTCAGACTCTGTACTAATGAGAGATTCTGGACATTAAGATGGTATAGAAAAATGGCATTAGCTTTTTATAGAATGTTGTACATTGTTTCCAATTAGCAATAATCGCACCTCGGATAAACCTCATTGGGTACGATACTCCCACTGTGCTAAGCTGGACATTGTTTCCACATCACTAATATCATTATTAATGGAGTGTTTCCCTTCTTCCAGCTTCCTCTGTTTTTCATAGAAAGCTGAAAATGCCATGTTGAACAAGATATGGATAGCTTTCCAAGTCATTGAGTGTCCCATTTTTACCTATATAACTATAGTGTCCTACTTTGTTCTGAGCTATCCTTCACTGGCTAGAATACAAAAATAAAATTCCTCTTGCTAATGTCTTGGGGAAATTTTAAGGACTTAACCTATAAAGGCATTGTTTGCAAAGAAGACCAAAGAGTCTTCTTTTCACAGAGGACTTGTTTTACACAAGATCATTTTCACGGAACAACCCTAAGTAATAAAATTTGACTGCAGAGAGGAATGAGTTTTTTTAAGACTCTTTAGCGCCCACCTTACTATTTATTTTATTTTATTTTATTTTATTTTATTTTTGTAATCTAAGAACTTCTGTCTCAAACATATTTTCAGGAATTTGTTTTTGACCTTTGGACTTGATTTGCCCTGATTTAGATTTTTTTTTTTTTTTTAGATAATAGAAAAGCAGTTTAGTCCTTGGATTCTGGCTTGATTTAAGGAATAATGAAGGCACTCCTCAAATTTTACTGGAGAAAACCCTACCATTGTGTTTGTTTTCCACTTGTTTACAGGGCAACTGAATAAAGCATACATTAGTACCTGATAGGAACCATGTAAATGTGATTCTAATGAGTAGATCCAGTACCATTTCCATCACTTTCTTTCTTCAGGGAGATATCAGGTGGGTCATTCTAGACAGTAATGCAGGGAGCCAACCACTGACCACCTTTCCTAAAACTTCCCTTAGTGTACACAAGCGACATAAATTTAGGTTCCTGTAAAGTCAGATAGGTGGTCTTAAAGATGAAGTGAGTTAGAGGCTAATTATGGAAACAGGAGAATTGAGCAAGTTTTGTGCCCTGTCTGGAAGATGGAAGCGAACATTCAGTTCCAGCTATAGTTGTCTCAGTGAAATGTAAGCACAGGGGTCTGACCCCAGATTTTCCAATTAAACAAGAGAAGTCAGCAATCTGGATTTTTATTAAAATCTAATTATTTATTTAAGTTATTTATTAAATAATGCAGGTAGTTGGCTACCTGTATCACTGGTTAGAATGACTCACTCTACACTTCACTGTAGAAAGCAACTAGCATAAAGTGGCAATGCATCCATTCGTTAGGTTTTCCAATTTATCAAGAAAAGCTAGGAATCTGGAGTTTTACTTGAAATTTTTTTGAAATTTATTCCCAAATAATTGAGATTTTTTTGGAAATATCTGTGGGCCTTGTATTAGTCTGTTATGGCTATAACAGACTATATATGGCTATATATGGCTATATAATGCTATACCATAGCATTACCACAGACTGGACGGCTTCAATAACAGAAATTTGTTTTTTTATAGTTTTGGAGGCTAGAGGTTTAAGATCAAAGTACCAGCAGAGTTGGTTTTTTGTCTCTTCCTGCTTGTGGACAGACGCTTACTCTTTGTGTCTTTGTGTGGCCTTTCCTCTGTGTGGGTGTGGAGAGAAAAAGCTCTAGATCTCTTCTTCTTTTTATAAGGACACCAGTTCTATTGGTTTAGGGCCCACTCTTATTACCTCATTTCACTTTAATTACCTCTTTAAAGGTCCTGTCTCTAAATATGGTTACACTGGGGGTTAGGGCGTCAACATGTGAATTTGGGGGGAAGTACGAATCAGTCCACATGGAACTCTGGCTTGCAAAATCAAACTTCCCCAGATTACCTGTGTCATATAAGATTGTCTGGTACAGGATTCTTGAACACTGACATGCATCAGAATCAACAAAACCTAGAGATTTTGTTAAAGCAGATTCTTGGACTGTACCCCCAAGATCAGCAGGTCAAGAGTGAGATTGATCAATGTGATCCCATTTATTTTCTGGTTCCTGGGAATTCTTCATTCTCTTTGAATGTCTCTATTGCCCATCACACTCCTAAGATATTACAAATTTAATAGGATAAGTTCCATAAACCCAATAAGAGTGAATTCCTTAAGCCCATTATGAAACACACAGTTTTTAAGAGAGAAAATAATTAGGAAAAGCATTTTTTCTTCAGAAGTTGAGCAAAATATCTTTAGGCACTATCATAAGTTCAGTATGTTAACTTCATAGTACAGTTGGAGCTGGATTGAGGTAGAAAATTCAACTTATCATTTTTTTTTCAACTTATCATTTTTAAAAAGGAAGATATATAAGGAAAGATCAATAATATGCCCTTTATGGGATGCATTAATCTTCTGGTTATTAGCATATCTTATGTATCTGTGCCCCATGGATACTAAAATGGATGTAGAGAAAATTGTGGAGAGGCTGTAAACCAGAGTAATCAAATGATTATGGACATTGCAATAGCTTCTGTCATAAAAGATTAAAAAAATGTGATGTTGTTTGTTTTCCCCGAACATGTGTTATTTGTCTCATGCTGTGCTAGGTTTAAAAGAAATAGATACATAAGCTTGTAATCTGTGGAAGTTCTCAGTATTTTTTTTTTCCTGTCTCTACACCTGGTGAATGAATTTCACCGGTGAGACAAAATCCCATAGGTATATTTCAAATTATTTACAGTGATTTTTGTGCTAATTTTTACTCTACTAGTAAATTTAAACTAATTACTCCAGAGTAAAGTATTTGTGGGATGATTTCACATCTGATAGTTTTTTTTTAAAACTCAACCATTTACAAACTGCTGAACTTTATTATTAATAACACATCTTATTAAATCTTGTCTGAGAATTATTGAGCTATAAATCTAAGGAGTACTTTATTTTTTTTTTTCTAATTTGTTTAGGAATTACTGAAAGGATGGCGACCAGTTGTTAAGTATTCTTTTGAGAATGGCTGAGATAGACTTACCATACATCCATTTTGCTGGAACTTAGGAATAACATTTTTAATAGTTAGGAAGGCATTAAAATAAATAATTAGAGACAACTGTAGACAGGTTAATGTCTATGCTGAATGCTCAAAAGTCAGGAACTAAACCCTAATGGTCTCTTCTACTTTGTTATTTCTTGCTTTCTTTTGTCTTTACAATGCATTCCTCAAATCTTATTCTAAATTTACTACCTACATTTTTATTCCCTTTGAATGAATAACTCTGATTTTGAAAAAATATTTATGTATGTATATCATCTTCTCCCTTTGTTTTTCATGTCAGTCCATGTACAGAGGATCACCGGTTAGTACAATTTTTAGAATTTTTAACTCCTGACTTTTATAGGTAAAAGAGAACATAAGTTTCATGCTATTTGGTAACAAACTTCAAAGTAAGTGCATTTTCTTAAACTACTCATCACAGTTTCTTTTAAGTTCCAGTCAACTTCTGAATGTAAAAAAATAACCTTTTTTCCCCATGTAGTTTTTTGTTGGTAATTCCTTGCATGATGTCATATTTTTTCAACTTTAAACAATTTTTGAAATTCATCCTATAGTTGTTTTTATTATGTGCACCTAGTGAATGCTCCTGAAATTTCCACTGAAACCATGTGTGTGTTTGTTTTGATGGCTCACCCGACTTACTCTTGTGTATCACTACATAGGCATGACCGAATTGTCCAACTGATGTCTAATAAAGTGCTAATTATTGTTTAATTATGTGATCTATAATCTTCTAGTACATTACTAGTACACTTTTTCTTTTTAAACAGATTAAATTAGTCAACATTAACTCCACTGATATAGCTGACGGCCGACCATCAATAGTTCTTGGATTGATGTGGACCATTATTCTATATTTCCAGGTATTGTAATAGAGCTCCCTTTTCAGTTGATATAATGTCATGGATGGAGGTAGTGGTGGAAATTTTAATAGTACTCTCATTTGCCCTGCCCTTTGGGTTGATTCTTAAGTGAGGAGAAACTTGACTTTCCCATATACATTGTTTGTTTTTTGTTAGTGGAAAAATTTCCTCTTCTTCCCTGTAACGGTGTTATATATGGAACTCCCCCAAAGAATTGTGACATAGGTACTCAATCTGAAAAGTGAGTAGGGCACAATGGAGATGAAATATTGGTATAGAGAGAGTTGAGGAAATTGTTGTTGTATGGAAGGGACCAGTTTTATGTTCCTCTTAGATGTTAAGGGGAGAAATGAACTTGCCATTCCATCTAGAATAATTGTTCTAGCCGTTAGGTTGTTTTTAACTTTTTAAAAATATTTTATTTATTTGAGAGAGAGGACAACTAGGGGTAAGGGGCAGAGGGAGAGGGAGAAGCAGACTCCCCACTGAGCAGGGAGCCTGACACCTGGTTTGATCCCGGGACCCCAAGATCATGACCTGAACCCAAGGCAGACACTTAGGTTTTTGGTTTTGTTTTGTTTTGTTGTTGTTGTTGTTGTTGTTTTTAAGACTTTATTTTTTGAAGCAGTTTTAGTTCACAGCAAAACTAAACAAAAAGTACAAAGATCTCCCATATACCCTGGGTCTGCGCACCATGTGTAGCTCCTCCCATAACCAATGTCCTCCACTGGAGTGATACATTTGTTACAATTAATGAACCTATATTGACACATCATTATCATTCAAGTGAGTAATTTACATTAGGATTCCCTTTTGGTGTTGTATGCTCTATAAGTTTGCATAACCATTAGGTTTTATTTTATTCATTCATTCATGTGTTTAACAAGTGTTTATTACTGTGTACAAGGTAGTTTTAAATGCAATGGGAAGTTGGAAGAAGAGCACAATGTCAGTCATGCCCTTAAGAACTTACCTTGTTAGTGGTGTTAAGGGTGTGAATTTAAATTACTTTTAGTTGGAACAGTAAAACATCCAAGGAAAGAAGAATAAGATAGTTCTTATGTTTTTGCCACCTGTTAAAACAGATTGAGGAGTTGACCAGCAACCTGCCGCAGCTGCAGTCTTTGTCTGGAAGCACATCCTCTGTGGACAGCGTGGTTAGTGCTGAGACCGCCAGCCCCCCAAGTAAACGGAAAGTGGCCACCAAGATCCAAGGAAATGCTAAGAAGGCTTTATTAAAATGGGTTCAGTACACAGTAGCCAAGTAAGTACCAAGAATTTGTTTAAATTTGAAACTCTTGAATAATTTGAGTTACCAATTTATTACTGAGTGCACCTGTCAATACTGCAAAATTGAAGAGACATTTGAATGAAAGGCTTTCCTTCGGGGTATTCTGCTCTTTCCTTGAATTAAAATATAAACAGAAATCATCACGAATACTCTTAGCTGTACTCAGCCTACTTCCTTCATTATTCATTGATTGGGCCCAATTAAGTTTTTTTAACACAAACTTTGGTAATCTGAGGAATAACTCTGTTTAGGTCATTTTTTGGACTTCCTGCTTTTATTAAATAATCTTGAGGTGAAAAAATTAGAGGTTCAAATGTGATTATCTCTTCATAAGACTATTGAGTTCTATTTAATAATAACGTGAACTAAGGCCTACATTCTGAAATAATTATATTTGTTTTTGTTTCCCAAAACTTTCTAGCAATTTTATTTTAAAATTCTTTTTCCTTGGGTCTCTTTTTTTATCTGGAATGTAGATTCCTTTGTCAACTTCAGTTTGATAGACTGTGGATTTGATTCTGGGCATATTAAATTTATGTGTGTGTATGTTCATGTGATAATGCTAGATAGAAAATTACTACTCTCAGTGAGTATCTTTCCATAGCAATTTCAATAGCATTTTCAGTTGAGCATACCATTGTTTTGTGGTCGGATGTAGTGAGTGGTAAGACCTCTTCACAAAGAAGCTGTGCTTTTATATTACTTCCGAAATGACACGTCAAATTAACTTACTTTCTGTTTTGTTTTTGCATGCCTAAATCTAATCTGAACCTTATTCCCTACATCTGAAAAATAGTTTTAAACAAGTACTTATCATTATAAAATATTGAGGCACTAAATGTAGGGAGTTCTATTTTTAAAGTGTTTGAAGAGCAAAAATAAAGAGAGAAAAATTAAACACAGAGAAGATGTAATTAGTGTTACTATTTTACATCATTTTGTTTAATTTTTAAGTGTGTTAGTGGTTTTCTAATTTGAGATATATTTTTATGATTCAACTTGTACTCAGAAATATTTCTGAAAACAAAGCTTTGTGGCCTTTTAGAATCTGTAGTAGAAATGAAATGTTAAAAGCCTGACCACATTGCTGGTATATTCCATCCATAGTGGCAATTACTAATCTCTTCTGCAGCTTAATTGGGCCGAGAGAAGAAATGTGCGAAGTAGGAAGAGACTGATGACCACATGCTAGAATATTTGTCAGGATGCTATTGAATAAAACTTTGTAATACTATTGATGGATACTCTCTTGCCCGTTGCTCCACAAAACATTAAATTAACCAAAAATAAATTGGTTTCCACTTAATATAATAGTAGCTTAAAGTTAACTCAAATTTAATGTTGGAGTTTTTCGGCATTGGTTTTGTTTTACAAACGGTGTGTTAGTTTTCAGAGATCTGCAGGGCTCTAATGATAACTAAAAGTCATTCCTGCAACTTGTATATTTGTAACATCAGTGGAAGCTGTATTTTCCTTATAAATGTCCGGATTTATGGTCCAGGGCTTTTCCATCATCAACATATGAGTGAGACCCATTTATTTTATAGCTGCATCAAGTGGGGAGATTTGGGGAGATGACTCTCTAACATAAAAATTCTGTGATGAACACATGATTTCATTATAGCTACCAAATTGTTGATAATTTTTCTAAAATTTGCTTTTTTAAAAATACTATCCCACTATATATTTTTCAAGCAGCTCTTTACCCGATATGGATAAAAGTCTTAAGAATCTATACTCATTTCAGTATATAACATGTTTTAAAAATTATAATCGATGAGACTCTGTGGTCTGAATATTCGTCAGTCTCACAGTACTGACCATGACAAGAAAGGACAAAAAACATCCGGGAAACACTAAACATATTGTCAGAACACATTCACTGTTTTCATGTAAAATTTCGAAATATGAAAAAATTCAAAATATGTAAATAAAAACTGTTTCAGTAATGCAACATAATTAAGCCTTCTCTATTTTTTTAACCAGTTTTCCCTCCTATCATTGTATTTCTCAGACATGAAAGCCTTGAATTGTAGCATATCTGATATTTGTATACTTTATTTTGAGAGGTACAGGAAGAACAATTCTATTTTAAGACAAAAATTAATAAGATAACAAAACAAATGAAAATGTGTATATCTAAGTCCATTCAAAATAACTTGAAGTAAATATGTATTAGAGATCATAAGTGCCTGTAAATTGGATATACTTCTCTTTAAGTGATGTGTCCAAGTTTAAGTTTATGTCATTTCTTTAAGTGACATAACTAAATTTTCCTAGATTTTGTATACAAAAATTCTCAAATGAGGGGTTTGAACTAAAACTAAAACTTTTGAGGAATATCATCTACTGCTTAGATATAATATGAAACATTATAGGTGTGCATGTGTGTATGTGTGTCTCTGTATGTGCTCAACAAATACAGAAAATATATAATGAAACTTGAAAAATTATTCCAACATAGCAATATTTCAGGAAATATTTTATATATTTTTGAAATTATCTGAAACAATAAAGAGGCTGAGGAAAATCAGAAAATATCTAATACGTGATGAATATTTGCTAGCTAATTGGTTATTTACACCCACCTTATTGCATTAAAAAATAATTTTATCTGTGAATATGAATATTTCCTCATTTTCAAATGAGAAAATGTGAGCAAAAGGGAAATGTAAGTGGAAAAGTAAGATGAAGCCGCGGTAAATGTATGAAGCAAAGAGTTAACAAGAGCACACTGAACTGTTCCATCTGTGTGGGTATTTGCCTGTGTATCAGACACTGGCTGAAATTATTATATACATACTACCAGAGACAGAAACTCTGAAAGAACTAAGAGCAGATACAGGATTACTTTATAATTACCGGTATCTTACAGAATTGTTTGAAAATATGTATTTATGAAGCCAGTGATGAGATCCAATAATGCTATTTTCAGCACAAGATGTTTTTTTTTTTTTTTAAAGATTTTTATTTATTTGACAGAGAGAAACACAGTGAGAGAGGGGACACAAGCAGAGGGAATGGTAGCGGGAGAAGCAGGCTTCCTGCAGAGCAGAGAGCCCGATGCGGGGCTCGATCCCAGGCCCCTGGGATCTGACCTGGGCTGAAGGCAGACGCTTAACGACTGAGCCACCCAGGCGCCCCTCAGCACAAGATGTTTTATGCAAGCTGAATATACATTGGTAGAAGAGGATTTAAACTGACATCTTAAGTTTGCAGAGATAAAATTTAAGAGCACTCACCAACTTTGTATATTAATCAGTGTATCAAATATATCTTACAGTTCATGTAAATCTTAAGAATATAGTAAAAAAGAGAATTGGGTGATATTAATTCTGCTTCATTTAGAAAGAATGATAATGAGACTAATTTTTTTTTAAAGGAGACTACCAAGATACTCATCTGTTGAATGTCACCTAATTGGTCACCTTCAAAGGCTCTATACTTAACCAAGGGATGTTGTTCAAAGACATTTTGCAACTTTCTTTTTGGGGCTGCCTTTACACGTAGTTGATAAGTTACATGGTAAAAAATTAATTGTGAGCTTGTATCACTTTTATTTTCAACAACAAAATATTACTACCAACTTGAATGAATTCTTAATTATCATAACTGGCTTTGAATTAATCATATCCACCACAGAAGAACAAAGATTTGCCACCAAAAGCATTGCTCTCAAGGCAATTCCAAAAATAGAGTTTAAAAAACAATTTGATCAAACAATTTGATCAATGGGGTAAATGGAAACTTGCCTGGACTTATGTGATGTGTAGGCTCCTATGTGACTGATTTAGACATACGATTACATTCATTTTGCATTTGTTCATTCTAAAGCATTTGATATAATTCAGCCATATTATCTTAGTAGGTTAATATCTGTGCACGTACAACACATTGTTTTTTATCATTGTCATTAGAAATGTGCTAAACACTTCTTCAAAAATATACAGTGGTGAATTACCACCAGTTTTGGTGTTTTTATAATTTCCTTTTTTATTTTGCCAGATATATTTTCTCTATATTCGTTTCCTTTAAAGATGTGCTTTACATTGAATATCTCAATTACTGAAAAGTCTAATATAGAAAACTCAGGTATGGAACTAGAACTTCTCCTGCTTCTCTTGTTACCCTCTAAAAATTTTGTTTTGTCTAATTTTTTCAAGCAGCCAACTGCTATAACTAACTGCACTTCAGTCATTTCTGATGATTAGATTTTGCGTTAGTCCTTGAGTGCAGTGCATATTACCTATTCAGAATGTGACGTTATTTTAGGCAGACAGGAATAGAAGTGAAAGACTTTGGGCGGAGCTGGAGAAGTGGGGTTGCCTTTCATTCCATCATCCACGCCATTCGTCCGGAACTAGTGGACTTGGAGAGAGTGAAAGGGAGACCTAACCGGGAAAACCTGGCGGAGGCTTTTACTGTTGCTGAAACAGAACTAGGAATCCCAAGACTGCTGGATCCTGAAGGTAAGCAGAGTCACTGTTGGTTCTTGCACACACACTTTAAATCAGTAGGTTTCTATGTCTTAACGGCAGAAATTACAGATGATTTCCAAGACCTTATCAGAGGCCAGAAAACTTTAGAAAAGCAGGAAGAAATAGTACCTTCCTACACGGATTTTCTTTTTCTTTTTTTAAATTTAATTTAATTTTTTCAGTTTTCCAAGATTCATTGTTCATGCACCACACCCAGTGCTCCATGCAATACGTGCTCTCCTCAATACCCACCACCAGGCTCACCCATCTCCCCACCCCTCTCCCTTCGAAAACCCCTCAGTTTGTTTCTCAGAGTCCACAGTCTCTCATGCTTCATCTCCTCCTCCAATTTCCCCCAATTCACTTTTCCTTTCCTTCTCCTAGTGTCCTCCATGTTATTCCTTATGCTCCACAAGTAAGTGAAACCATATGATAATTGACTTTCTCTGCTTGACTTATTTCACTCAGCATAATCTCCTCCAGACCCGTCCATTTTGATACAAAAGTTGGGTATTCATCCTTTATGATGGAGGCGTAATATTCCACTGTATATATGGACCATATCTTCTTTATCCATTCGTCTGTTGAAGGGCATCTTGGCTCTTTCCACAGTTTGGCTATTGTGGCCATTGCCTGCACTGATTTTCTTTTGGAAAAATATTTGCTACTAGATATGGGAACAAAATAAAGTTCTGTTGTTCCAAACAGTACTTTGACATTGGTGGTGTCAGCCAGGTGAAGTGTAGTAACTCCGCAGAGTAAGGGCAGAATGGAAACTTTAGAAGTGTGCATATTAGGGAGGAGGAATGTCCAGGATGAAAAGAATTACTCTGATTATATAATGAAGAATCTGGAGGAAGTAAGAGATTATTAGTAATCCAAGGTCATATCTTTAAAATGTCAGTTATTAGAAACTTAGAAATGTTACCATCCAGTGTTCTGGTGTCAGTTGGGAAAACCATACAAATGGTCAACTATTTTTTTTTCATTAGAATTGTCTGGCACCTTTTTGGTAAGATTGTGAATTTTAAGGTGTTATGGAAATGGATCAAGCTCTTTTAAGCCTGCAAAAGACAATTTTGATGCCTTTAATGAACTTTAGTAAACTGAATAAATTGTTTGTTATAACAATATAAAAGGATTAAAAGTAAATTTTCCAAGGGCAGTTGGGTGGCTTAGTTGGTTAAGCATCTAACACTTGATTTTGGCTCAGGTCTGATCTCAGGGTCCTGGGATTGAAGGTGGTCTGGCTCTGCTCTCAGTGGGGAGTCTGCTTCTTTTCCTCTCCCTCCCTTTCCCTCTACCCCTCCGCTGCTCGCTCTCTCTCTCTCTAATAAATAAATCTTTTTTAAAAAGTGAATTATCCAAATGTCACAAAAAACTTATTTGGGTTGGCGGTTATGGATATTTCTATTAATAACAAATGCAGAAGAGTAAATATGGAGGTGCCTGGGTGGCTCAGTTGGTTAAGCGTCCAACTCTTGATTTCAGCTTAGGTCATGATCTCAGGGTCATGAGATCAAGCCCCATATCAAGCTCCATGCTGTGTGTAGAACCTGGTTAAGATTTTCTCTCTCTCTCTTTCCATTTGCTCCTTTCCCCCAATTAAAAAAAAAGAAAGCAAAGTAAATACAGTGAAAGCAAGTTCTTTTTAAAGATGAGATTTCACAATGAGCATATCTGACTCTAAAACAGTGTCTAAATGGAGACAGTTGTGCCTCCAGGAGTAGGTTATGGATACCTACAAGTCCCTGGTTGGCTTCTCCTGAGATGAGAACAGCACAGAGATCCCTTGTGACTTTAGGATCCTGCTGGTGGTCCCCCAGATTCACTAGGATAGCCAAGGGCTTTCCCACTTGTTTCTGTGGACACGCATGCACACACACACACATACACGTCAGTAGTGTTCAGCTCAAGGAGAAAGCTACACACACATCCCAGCTCTCAATTTTTTTAGAGTAGGACAGCAGGAAGCTATAAATGGTTCTTTCATATCCACTAGACTAGAGAAGCTTAGTGTTCCCTTTAATGATAGAACTGAGGTTGCCCAGATGCAAAGCTAGCCCAGATATAAGGTAATCTTTTGTTTTCCTAATAAAAGTTATTGATCTTAAACTCTTTTAATTAAAAAAGTTAAAAATATAAAAACAAATAAATTAATTTTTAAAAAGAAATTTATTTTCCCTCCAAATACTTTTATTTTATTTTTTCAGTGTTACAAGATCAATTGTTCATGCACCACACCCAGTGCTCCACATCATCAGTACATCCCTTCCTCAAAAAACTTTATTTAGCTAATCGGGATGTATAAACTTTGAGGAATACGGATTAAATAGATCAAAATCTATAACAACAATTAGTTTATGATTTAGTTACATGTATATTTAAATGCTGTATTACTGTATTAAATCATGTGTTAAATGTTATTTTTCCGCTTTCACATATCATGGAAGTTTTACTTGTCCTTCACATACATCTTCCACATCAGTGATCTTGTCATTTCTATAGTCACCTGTGAGTCATCCAGTGCATTCAGAATGCATGACCACTGTTTCCTTTGAAGTCGTTTAAGCTGTGGCACTTTTTCAATCCTTCATTGATAGTCTATAAAATTATATCTCAAATCACAAGTCACATTTCAAAATATTAGAGCAGTTTATAGTTTGGTTTCCATGACTTTTGTTTGTTTTGTTAAATATTTGTAAACTCCAAATGTAATCACCTTTTCATTGCCTTTAAAAGGGATAGCTAAGCCGCAGCCATGTCAGATTCGGTGTCCGCCCGCCCGTGGCCGGCGCTGGCCCGGAAGGCTGCCACAGAAACACGGTGACCCATGGGCCCTGGGCCCCTGTGCTGGGCCTCAGGGATAAATTTGGTCACGGACACCTGGAAAAGAAAAAAAAAAAAAAAAAAGGGATAGCTAAAAGGTGATTTAAAACATTCAACACTTTATATGTTGCAGTGTTACCCCTTATAATTCTATAAGGGGTATAAATTTGTATAAATATCTTTGCTTGATTTTTACTGGTTTTATTGGTAAACATCTAATTAAAAATATCTTTCAGGCTCTGTGTTTCCCTCAGACTATTTCACTGTTCAAAGTATAGTAATTTAGAGAATCATGCCCGAGAGAGAGGCAATCCAAGGAATTGGACATAAGGCATCTCCCTCTTTTCTAAAATAAAACTTGTGGGGGCAAGAAGGAACTTATCTATAGTTGTCCAGATACAGTATACAAGCTCTGGGCATATCTTTTGGTGCCACACCTGTAAGCATTTTTTCCTACCTGCTCACCCCCGTTCTGAAATTTACATAGTATTTGTATTTTATTAATGACACAGAATATCTGAATTACCATATCATGTCTCAGATTTCTGGTGAACTATTGTTGAGTTTATTTAAATGAGACGTGTATTACTTTCCCAAAGATTCATAAAGATCAAAATATGATCTTTCTGCATCATAACATTCATACCATATATCATCCAAACTAAATTGGCTTGCCCTCCCTCACAATCTTGAAATATTAATTTTATTTTTCTTTTACATTGAAGACGGTGTGTTTTGGTATACAGCTAGATTTCAAAGTTTGTGTTATTAAAATATAAAGAAGGTTAGCTAACCTATTCATATTTGGTTTTGGTTGTTCCAGATGTTGATGTGGATAAACCAGATGAGAAGTCTATTATGACCTATGTAGCCCAGTTTCTGAAACATTACCCTGACATCCACAATACTGGCACTGATGGGCAAGAGAATGATGTAAGTATTTTTTTCTTCAAGCACTGATAGCACACTCAGTGATAGTGACTTAGATGTTTAAGCATGGTGCTTTCTAAAAATTAAATTTGAATGCATTATATTTTATTTTATTTTATTCTATTCTATTTTATTTTATTTTATTTTATTTTATTTTGGAATGCATTTCAAAAAGGGAGCAATTGAGTAAAGAATAGGTACCATCAACTGGGGAAGAGGTTATAGGGAAAGATTTTTCTGATGTGTATGTTGGATATGTGAGAGAAAGCATTATTAATGATAAATACTGCACATATAACACTAATAAATTAAAAGTGAGGTAAGGTAGACACATTGGGATATTCATTTAGTAATCTGAGGATTGAAGTAATTTTATATTCATCATGTCGTTTGTGCCATAAGAGCTTGAGTTCCCATAGTCTGTTCAATCTGAGAAAATATGATTTTGACTTTCAGGTTTATTATATAAGTCACTACTCACAACAAACATATAGAAGGAAGGCAAACTTGTAAAAATCCTAATTATTCACTGCGATTAGATTTTTTCAGCTTCCCAATATTTTAAATAAAATTTATATTTTTATACTGCTTCTATGACATATGTTCATTGTCATTAAAAAAAAGTGAGAAAAAGGAAAAAGAAAATGATCTGTACTTGATCTTCTAGAGAGACCCTGTCCTAAAAAAAATTAATATGTTGGCGTAAGTTTCCAACATTTTTCTATATGTATGTAGAGACGTATAATATTTTAATAGAAATAGAATTATAGCACATTCAATTTCATCATTTTTTTCTGTTAACATCAAAAATTCTTTCTATGCCATTCTCTCCGGGACATCATATGAGTGTACAATATTTTATTCAATCTCAATTGTTGAAAATTTCTGAATTTTTGCTGTTATAAAAATGCTTCTATGAACAATTTTGTAATAAAACATTGTTTAACTATTTTTTCTTAAAAGTGGAATTTCTAGGCTAAAGTGCATATAGATTTTTAATGCTTTTTGAAAATTTTTTTCAATTTTCCTGTAGAAAGTTTGTCCCATTTTACACTCCAGCCAGCACACCAGAATGCCTATTTTCCCAGACTTTAACAATGGATATTACTATTCTTCTAATTCCTAAGTATTATTGTTATTTTTTAATTATAAGGAGGTGGATTTAATACTGAATTTAAAATTAATTATAAGGCAAAATGACATCAGGGAGAGAAATAAATGGAATTTTCAAGATATGTTAAAAAACTATCTGTCTGACTTCATTGCTCATATCTCAACTAGAGTTTTCAAAGCAGTTTGAGATTATAATGAAGAGAAACAAGAAAAACAGCAAAAAACTTAGCTGGTTTCCAAACAGACTTAGAAACAGGTCTACGAAAGGATAAGGCCAAGTACTCATAACCCCAGATTTTCAAATAGGCAAAAGTATTGCACCAATAGAAATCTGTGACTTCATAAAAATTAAGCAAAACTTGTGTTTCCTAGTTTGCTTGGATGAAGTTAATTTGGCATTTGACGGAATATGTTCGTTTTTTTAAAACTATCATTTTCAGGTAACCTGTTTTGTTCCTTGACAAGATTCAGGCACAAACGTTGACCACTTGAGTCACTTATCCATAATCAACAAAGTCAATGTTTCTAAGAAGCACCACAGGAAGCAAAAGCAGACTTTCTGTACAAATCCTAGCATAGATTGACGCATGTGCTTTGGTGTCAATCAAGCCAAACCAATGGTTTGGTTTGGTCAATCAAACCCATTCGGGGCTTGCTGGGTTTTGAGAATATGATTGGGTGTGGATGTTGCTGTGTGAATAAGCAACTCTATTAGAAAGCATATTAGACTTACCCCATACAGCCTAGAGAAAGTCGGCTTTCCATCTGATTTTCATATCAAAAGTCCTTCTGTTACCCAGTTGGACTTATTTCTGATCAAGCTTCTGAGTTTGTACTGTCTTAATTTCTCTGACATTACTCATCTCCCCAGATGAGTAAACTCTGTGACTGGCAGTGTCTGAGAAACAAAAGGAGGTGCTTTTGTTACTGTTCATGAGCAAGAATTGAATGCTGAAACTCCTCAAGATTTGAAAGACACGCATTCCCGACACAAGCTTGTTAGTACGCTTTACTAAAGAGGCTTTATTATTAAGAGATTAATTTCATTATCTAGAAAATAAATTCTGATTGTTTTTTTAAAAAGCTCCCTGTATCCCTTCCTGAAAAGAGAGTACATATAATTTCTTCAGGGTTATTTCAAAAATTAATTTTAAGAAAATATAAGCTTTGCCCCTTTTTAGTGTGGCATTACTGTAGGGCATATGCATCTAAAAATGAATATTTTCAATAAGAAAAAAGGAATTCTATGTATTTTGTTTATTTTTCACTTGCTTAATGCAACTAAATGGCCATCTAATTTTGTCTAGTGAAACTTTAAGATTTTATAGACTACACACATTAGGGCTATAGATGTCATCACTTCAAAATACTTAGTATTTGTCAAATCGAGTCTTGGGAAATAGTTCTTTTAATTCACTTTTAGAAAGCTTGGCAACAGTGTATCTCCTAGGCTCCCATTTTTTGGTGAATTTGATTGCTGTCCTCATTATGAGTTCATTTAAATTAGATACTTTATAGATATAATTTTTAAATCTAATTTTCTTATTGGAAATAGACATTGCTATGCCTTTCTTACTCCAACCAATAAAACTGATCAACACCCTCAGGGTGTTCTAGCACTTAATCATAAATAAATAAATATAATACGGCTATTAGTAAATGAAATATGGCTATGTTAGTTCGTCTTTCTGAGCTATTCAGCTTCCAGTTATTTATTCACTCCTTCCTTCTCCCATTGCAACAAATACTGACTGCTCTCAGAAGCACAGCACCATCTTAATTGTTATAGGGGTACAGAGATGCGTATTAGGAGTGTATTTAAGAGAAAAGAAATGAATTAATATACCTCTTCTCTACATAGTTCACCATTTAAAATGGTTACTATTTCAAGCTGTAAATATTTGTAAAATGTAATTATTGCCAAAAATTAAAACATCAAATGTTAGAATACTACATTGCCTTATTGGATTTGCACATTTTGATGCTTTCAAAAGTTATGAAAATCTTTTAAAGTAACCATACCCATAAAATTATCATCTATTTATTTATGGACAGATGCCTCTCCATTGTTTTTTTCTTCTTGTTTCCTATATAACTTTTATTCCTGATTTATATTATTTTTCTATATATTATCTTTTCATATTGTTAGGAAATACTTCCAGGTTTTCCATCTTTTGCAAATTCTATCCAAATTTTTAAGGTAAGACTTAAATCTTGAATCAGTGACCTCTTTCAAGCATCCTATGTTCCATAGCTTATTAGCCATTCCTTTGCATGTATTTGTCTTTATATACACATTTCTTTTAATGCATTAATTGTTATTTCCTTTTCTTTTCTAATAGAAAAATAACATAAGTAAGTGTTATTGAATGTTAGTTATAGTCTAAGCCACTCCTATGGACTAATCTTTAATTCTAAGATATCAATTAATTTCTTTTTAATAATACTTAATAGCACTAATAAAAGGAAAAATTTGTAATAACGATAGTTTCTTTGTATGTGACAGTAGAAATAAAAAATAAAGCTAAAGATTTATTTTTATGTTAAAATATTAAGCATGAGATAATTATTTGAAAAAAGGCAAGTATATATTTAACTTGTATCCTGAGTTTTATCAAATCTCTTCTGCTCAGTATTTGGTCGTATAGTTTATTTAGTAAAGTTCATGACATGTGGTAAGTGCTCGATATACTTGTAAAATTAATGATTATGAGTTCTTTCCCAATTCCAAGTTATCCTATACTTTTTCCATCTTTCTTTATGTTCCATCTAGGCCTAAGGTTAAGGATCTATCAACAAAGTAGACTTTATGCCAACACTGGAATGACAATTAAAAGTAACTATTTTATATTAAATATTAAATTAATTTTTATTTCATGCTCCATGAATCATGAATTGATGTACACATAAACCTATTACAGAACATGTAAAGATGCCCGTGTGTATGTAAACTTCCACCTAGAGTTTAGGTGGTCTTCTACAGGCAAATAGACCGCCAGGGTCTTTGAACGCATGTAAAAGTTAGTAGTTGAAGAAAAGCCACTAAACTAAATGCACTCTGGGAATTTAAATATTGTTTGTGTAATATCTCCTTTGAAGAGGAGAATGTTGAGTATGTAAATAGCTATATGCTTCTTACCTTATTGCAGTTTGCCTGACACTGTCCCACTAGAAAAGTCATTTACTAGATGAACTCTAATGGAATTATTTTAAGAACATAATTCTTTCTCTCAGATAACTTTGTGAAATAATTTCAGTTGGTGAGAAACAGGTCCTTGGAGGCTCATAGTGAGGTCCAGTGCTCACGTTGATGGTCTTCCCCCCCACTTAGTCGTCACATTAGCTTCTGATATACCTTGGAGGTAAACCAAGAACATTTAGTTCCTCTGAGTTCCTAAGAATGTGCCATTTGTACTTTTATGGGCATGATGGTCAACCAGTGAACCATGTGCCTTGGTCATATTTATCTGTTCATGCAGAGGAGCAATCTTAGGAAAAGCTAAAGCTTTGGAGTTTTAGGCTCCTGTTCCATTTCTTTCTCTACTTACGTATACTACCAATCATTTGAGACTAGGCAGGCAACACTGAGAGAAGGCGTGGATCATGACAGCTCTGTGGGCCTGTCTCTGTGCTAGGTGTGCTGCACAGGGTACCGTGAATCCTCTCCCAAACTGGGGAGCAGTGTGTGATGTCTACTCAGATGATAGCACAGCAGTGAGAAGATTAAAAAAAAAAATGTGTCCAAAATCCCAGAGCCAATACTTGTCCGAACAAGAATTTGGAACCAGTTTTGCCTGCCTCCATGGCCAGCACTCTATCTCCTCTGCCACTTAACCTGTCATCAGTCACTTGATTTGTGTCACAGGGCTGTGACCAAGTGAGATGCCATAGTTGGAAGCTATTTGTAAGTGCCAAGGACCACGTTAATGTGTTTCTGATTACTTTGACATTCTTACCAGATAAGAAATCTTGTGAAAAAATAGAGTATTTTCACCAAATCAATGCTAGAATGGCTTGTTATTATTTGTGGAAACAATGATATAAATCTCTGAATAGTTGTTGTTTTTTTTCATGTTTGAGATGTGAGTGGTAGCCTGGATGCATTCATTCAGGAAATATTTTGGCAAATATTTTATAAGAGCTGTGTTACCAGGGTCTAGTAATACCATGTTAAACAAAATAAATATTTCCTGTCATCATAGAGCTTATAATACTGAAGAGCATTTTAAAATAATACTAGTTCACAGTATTACTTTAACTATTATTCCTTGGATTCAGTCAAAATTTTTTTCATCCGGAATGGTCCTTTGGGGTACAAATGACCTTCCGTTAAGAAGCAACCCCTGACCTATGTTTTTAGTCCTATTCCAGCCATTGCTCTTTCTGAGTACTTTTGTATTTAGGACATTTCCTTTTGAACACATTTTCTTAACTGAATTACTGTTTCTTGAGAAAAAAATGGAGGTAGATCATTTCAGTATTTAGCAAGATAATTAAGCTATTTTTCTAGAATTAACTTTTGCCTCTTACTCTCCAAAAGTGGTGAGGGAGAGGAGAGAGAATGTTTTTTAGAGATAGTTGGAACTTATTAAATATTCAGTGCATTCTAGAATCAGCCAGGTATTAATAAGCAATTAAAGCAGTGCAGTTACTAATGAAATTGTGATGTCTGCTGGTTTCTAGAGAGAAGACAGGCTAATTTTGAAGGAAACAAAAGTTTGGATAGAACAGTTTGAAAGAGATTTGACAAGGGCACAGATGACAGAATCAAATTTGCAAGATAAATATCAGGTAATGTATGAAAAAGATTTCAATTTCTTAAATTCCTTTTAATTAGTAATATTAATATATGTCATTTAATCTATGTTTAGTCTTTTGAATGCTGTTAATGA
The DNA here is from genome assembly GCA_028646535.1 of Procyon lotor. Taxonomy (NCBI): domain Eukaryota; kingdom Metazoa; phylum Chordata; class Mammalia; order Carnivora; family Procyonidae; genus Procyon; species Procyon lotor. The sequence goes on from CM053608.1 coordinate 10,707,934, forward strand.
GAAAAATCTTTAAAGAAATAATATGTGTTGTGTTAAGTTTGCATGTAATTTAATAATTGTATTTCTGTGTAAATAGGTAGTCTTAAAATATTTAAGACACTTATATGTTATAATATGATTGCCATTGTGGAGATAATTAGCACCTCTGTCACATTGAATAAGTATTTCATTTTTGTGATTGGGATAATTAAATTCTAGTCTTTTAGCAAGTTTGATGAATATAATACAATATTGTTATCTATATTCACTCTAGGACTTATTTACCACTCATTGCAAGTTAGTACACTTAAATAACATCTTTCCTATCTCCCCAGCCTCATCTCCCATCCCTTGGTAATCACCATTTTCTTTTTTTTTTTTTATGAGTTTGGTTTCTTTCACATATATGTGATGTCATAAATTATTGTCTTTTTTTGTCTGCCTTATGTCACTTAGCATAATGTCCTCGAGGTCCATCTGTGTTGTTACGAATAGCAGGATATCCTTCTTTCTCATGATATTTATAGATCTATCTATCTATCTATCTATCTATCTATCTATCTATCACATCTCTATCATTCCTCCATTAATGGACACCTAGGTTCTTTCCATGGCTTGGCTATTGTGATTAATGCTGCAGTAAACAAGGGAGTGCAGATATCTCTTCAGTATCTTGTTCTTATTTCCTTTGGGTATATACCAAGAGGTGGAATTAGTAGTTTTAAATTGTGTATGTCCATCCTGTATGTAGAGCTCTGAAGCTTCATGACTTTTCTGGAACTCAGAGTCTTATGGATGACCCCAAACATAAACATCTAGTCATTGTTTTTCTACAGCTTATGATCTTGTAGATGTCACATAACAAAAAATTCCACCAAAATATGACTTCAGTGCCAAACAGAAAACCACTGTAGAATGAGCTGCATTTAGTAACATCTTGCAACATGACTGTTTGGAGTGGGCTCATTATGGGGTCAGTTTCTATTGCGATTCGCCTGGTTCGACTCTGTTGCTCTCAAATTAAGGCAAGAGTTGTTGCTACTGTAGTTCCCACAGTTTCCTTATACCGCCATTACTTGGATTTTGGCTTTCAATTTTCACTTCTCAGACACAAAATCTTAGGTTTTCCCATGAAATTGTGATTTATTGTATGCAGCATTGATGTTTTCCTTCTATTTAAAATAGCATTGAGTGTTAGTGGCCAAACTATAATGTATCCTAGTCTACATTATATTTTAATCGGTTTTGCTACACAAAAGGAGGCAATGATATAAGACTCAACATGGCAGATTAGAAAGGATTTAGCTGTTTGTGTTAGTGTGTGGATTTTATGTAACAATATCTGTAAAGTGTGCCCGAATTTAGATGGATGATGCCATCAATGTTATATTTATTGAACATAGCAAAACAATGTGTATGTGCTTATATGTTATTTGCTTTGAAACTCAATGTAATCTTTTTTCTCAAAAATATAATTTTCTGGATGAGCTTCATTAAAAAATGATTAAACCAGTAAATGGAGAAAAGAAATACAAGAACAATGTGAATATACTTATTAGATCATTAGTGAGTTTTGGTTTGGGCATAAATTATAAAAAAAATCAGGTCCAAATTATGAAGTTACCTGTTGTACAGATGTTATTGTATAAAGGGAAAACAAAGGACTATAAAAATATACAACAGAAACATTCCTTTCAGGCCAAAGATGATGATCAGCTATCTCTTAAAAAAGATTTAAGGACCATCTATAATCTGAACATAGGGAACATTTTCCTCATCTGTGTGTTTCTTAGATAATCAGCATTTTCTGTTTCTCCTTATCAGTCAGTAGTTCATTTGCCTGTTTTTTTCATGCATAGAATTCTGTGGAACAAAACCGAAGATCGATTTTATGTTTTGATATTTTTAAATTACGTTGAAGTTAGAGGCAATGGAAGATAGAAGTTGTGGTAAAATACTTACTCACCGTCTCCCCCCAGTGTTCTTCATGTGAACTTACATGTTTGTTTACTCAAATTCTTTCAAATGTGTTACCTGCTAGATTCTGTAGGGACATCCTTATGTTCTTACCATAATTGCACATTTTAGTAGCATTTTCAATTCATATTTGGACTTGGAGACTTATTTTAGAATGTGTTAATTTAATATGAAATGTAGAACTTTAATTAAAGTACTTCTTAAGGTTAGTATTAGACTTAAGGTTAAGTCTACATACTACAAATTTATGTTAAATACGATGATAAAAGAAATGATACAGTAATTAATATTTTAATGCCACAAAGTTAAAGCAAAATAATATTATATAATTGAGGTCCCTTAAGTAAACCTCTTTACCCCAGCTTGCTTAAACACAGATTTAGTTATCTTTAAGCCAGTAATATTTGGGTATATATAATTTCTAACCCAAATTATTTGGTACTTTGAAGTAAAGCAACTATTTTGATTCTAATCCAGATTTATATTCCTATTTAATATTATTTCTTGATGTACATGGACTGGGACATAGATTATTTAACTAGAAATGAGAAATCTTAGGTTTTAGTCCTGCTTCTACTACTCGTTGTTCTTGCCAAATTCCCTCTGGGCTTCCTGTGGTAATAAAAATAGGGCACATCGATGTTGTAGGGCTAGGGAGAAAGCCAGGGGAATGATGTGTAGAGAGCAGATAGCATGGGACCAAGCTCATCATCAGGGCTTGAGGAACAGTAGCTGCTATTAGTATCATGACTGTTATCCTTATTATCAACAACATACATTGAGTGTTATCCCAATATAAAGGACTGTTATTTAGGAAATGTGGTTTCCTTTGCATTTCCAATTTTTGACTCATTTCCATGTTGTTGTTCTTTTTCTTCTTTTAGTCATTTAAGCACTTCAGAGTTCAATATGAAATAAAAAGGAAACAGATTGAACATTTAATACAACCAGTACATAGAGACGGTAAACTGTCACTTGACCAAGCGTTGGTAAAACAATCCTGGGACAGAGTGTCCTCCAGAGTAAGTTCTCTCGTGATTAATTTCATTAAGGCTGACATAATTCAATCAAGAACATTTTCCATCATGTTTTTCTACACAGTGATTTTTCATCTGGTCCTACAGCCTCTGTCCGAGAAAAGAGAGACTTATCTATGGGAGTTTTCCTTTAAGTTAGTGGAAGTACTTGACTTAATAACTCTTCTGCTCTGCCTGTCCTACACGTAGTTTCTCTGTTGAGTAGATGATGGATTGAAATCCTGAAAGACTCAATTCTGGGTCATTTAGAAAAGATGACTCTCCCAACAATGGAGCCTCAGCAATTTCTTAAAAGTCTATAACCAGGTTTCATCAACAGTCAGTCATCCTCCTATATGTACATTCATCTTTACAGTGTTTAATATAACCAAATCTTCTTATCCGGTCATTCATGAACCTGAAGGAGAACTGCTCAGTAACTTTCATGTTAATATTCTGCAGACTTAACAGCCAAGATTTCAAAACCTCTGAAACTTCTATCACTAAGTGGAATATTTGCCTTGAACTTACCCTATTTTCTTCATTTTTATTGTCTAATCCTTTTCCCACAAACTCTACCAGAGACTAGGTTAGTGCTAAGCACATCATCCTGTCCCACCTAACATTCCAATAAGTCCGGGCTCGACTTAAGAACTGGATAAAGTAATAGAAATTAAGAAATAGTTAGAAATTGCACTGTCATAGAAACAATCCTGAATATTCTACTTCCTCCAGAGATGACTGGAAGACCCTGATTTTTCTGGACCTGTACTCATGTGGCAGATTTTAAAGGATGCACATCAGCTAGTGTATGATAGCTGCATCCTTGAGGATCTCAGCAAACCCAGTCCCTTCCTTTTCAGCAAAAGCCAGATTGAAGTTCAGCAGGGGCTTCATGCTCTTCTTATAAGAAAATTGTTTAAGCTCTCAATAATGTCCTTTCATGTCTAAAATGTATTTTAAGTGTCCTCGAAATTTACTTGTAACTGTAATTTTCTCTTCATTCTGAAAGTATCAAATTCAGAACAGATATTTTCTTCCTTGATATTTATTAAGTTAAACTGAAATTATTAACTTAAACCCTTATGTAGGCCTTAGAAATCATTTGAGGGAGTTTTAGGAATTGTCTTCTGTAGTAAAGATAATTATGTGTTTCTCCTCTTGTATTTCAGCTCTTTGATTGGCATATACAGCTTGATAAATCTCTCCCTGCACCTCTAGGCACCATAGGTGCCTGGCTATACAGAGCAGAGGTGGCCCTGAGAGAGGAAATTACCATTCAACAGGTCCATGAGGAGACGGCCAACACAATACAACGGAAACGTGAGCAACACAAGGTAGAAATTCTGGTGGGGAAATCTGGCACGACAATCCTAGTGTAATCTGGGGCCGTGGCCATTTAGACCTTCCATGGATACAGGTCTCTCAGGCATCGCTCATACCATTTCAGAGATTCGCACTTCCTTCACCCATGCTTGTCCCAGTGGATTTATTTTCTGAGGTATTTTCCAGTAGCTCCATGGCATTTTTTCATCTGTGGTTATCTTTGTTAATGCTATTGCTGTGTGTTATATTTCAAAAGGTAAGCCCACAGGCCGTATACACTTATCTAATGATGTGGTTGGACTTCGGCTGCAGACCTCATTCCTGTCCCCATTCTCAAAGAAAGGCAAGCCAGGTTGACAAGTTCTTAGGTCCTGTGCTGTGATGGGGCAGGGGTTGAAGGAGAGTGGTGATTTAAGGAAGTGGTGGGATTAGGCCTTGATGACTTTTTAGTTATTTATAAATTCTTTGGCTTACTGCAAAGTCAGGTGTGCTTCGTATAAATTCTAACATCCTTCCTCTTGGTGTTTTGTCATAGTACAGACCTAACTAAAAATGCTGTTTTTCATCGACATCAAATTAAACTCAATCCCGCATTTTGTGCAATTGAATTTGTGTACCATATTTACTGTGTCTCGGTGGGGATTACTATATATGTGGAAAACAGACAAGCAGAGATGACCACCTCTGGGCAATTTATAGCTCGTTTATATTTTCTATCAACATATTAACACTTTTAACACTGCTTGAAGGAAGTAGACTGTTATATATTCTAGACCAAATTGTAAAGCAAGTTCATGACAGGTTTTGTCTCATGCCCTTCTGGGACCTTATTTTTGGAACTGGAAAGGTTGGGGTACAGAGGTGTCATGCAGTTTCAGCTCCTGGCCCTCTCAACTCAGCTCACTCAACCCAGACTCAACCACCAAACAAGAGGGACACAAGATGATTTTGTGTTCCTACATAATTAGTCAGGGCCCTTCCTGTGTTTATTCTTGGTCCTTATTCAGTTATAATCAGTATCTCCAGACAGTTTAAGTTTTCCTGATTATCTCTTAGCCTCTCCCTTTCCTACCACCAACAACATGCACAAAACACACAAAAAAGTCCATAGAATCTGCTCCTCAGGCAAGAACACCGTTTGGGATCTGTTCCATGGCTGGAGATACTCACACATAAAATCCAGGCCTGCTAGTCTGTACTCTCTATGAAGATGGAGGATAAGAGATCAAGTCACAAGAGTTTTTCTGGGACTGAACCAGGGTTAAGGCTTCTTAGAATCAAAAATGCCTAGGCTATGTCCGTGTTGAGGTTCCTAGGATATTAAAAATAGGAGGAAATGCTGAAACAGTGTTGCACAAATGATACCACTTTAACAAATTAGCAGTTCATCATAAATACCATGTAGTACCTCAGGTAACAACTGAAATGATGCTTAACTGATATGAATATTTCATATAAAAGAAGTCACCTTAGGGTTTAAAATCAAATGTAGAGTGTGTATCAATTATGAATTAAATGTGTTAATTTAGCAAATATTCACTGAGGGCCTACTGTGTGCCAGCCTTACGCACCAGGGAAACTGGTGAAGGTGCCTCCAATCTAGAAGTTTGAGAAATGACATGTATTTGTTGTTTGTATAACATACCCCAGTATGATTTGAATGCTCCACCTTAGAGAAAATGCCCTACATTATTAGCTATCCTATTTACTAGGTGATAAGATTTAGCAGAAATGTTAATTTGCCATGCACTCTAGGCTGCAGCAATCCCTGCCAAGGAATGAGTTTTAAGTTGGATGCGTACATGCTGTCAGTGTATCGCTCAATGATTATATGACTCCAGGCTCCTCATGACCCTTCTGGCTCCCTTGAGAGAGAAACCCTGTGCCAACCACCAAGTGTGCAGCAAGAACCATCCTTTTGCCAAAGTGCAGTAAACAACCATAAAAACCGGAAAGGAAATGGGAGTAGAGAAAAGGAGAGTGGGAGGAACTGGAGGAGATGCTTATCTGAGACTAAAAATCAGAAGCTGGGGAATGCAGTGAAGAGACAACAGGAAGCGAGCAGAGGCAGGTAAGGGCAAAGACTAGGTGCAAGGCACATCTCCAGAATGATCTTTGTACTGAGCGAGGGACTTGTACTAGGTCTGAACACAGGTACTTAAAGTAGTAGAGTCATACAACAATGTCACTGTCAGAATGTCAGTTCTCACTTATTTAAAATACACTTATTAGGTGCCTATAACAAGATCAGCTTTGGTGATGTGAGAAATTTGTATCATTGTGGAGATAACAAATTCTAGGCCCCTTCAACAGCAAAAAAAATCAGCCCATCAATTTGGTATTACTACTTTGTGCTGGTATGTTGGGCTCATTTGGAAATGTAATATATACATCGAAAAGAGCACAATATAGGACTCATCAGTACATAAGCAAGAATGTTTTAGAATATTATCTCTCTATCCCAGTCTATAAGTAATGATGGCTTTTTCCATGAAAACTTAGATATGCTATCAAGATATAGAATTTTTGGTTTTCTGCATTACTCACATCTTTTAAAAATATATATGTACCACAGGACAATTGTTCATTGCTTAATACATAATTAGTGTTTGAAAACTGGATTCAGATAATTTTTAAAATATGCTTTTTTTGCAAAGAGATCATTTTATAAACGGTTCTACCAAAGTTAATTTTTTTATTAACTTGCATGTATGTAGAGTCATATTATTCTTAAAAGCAAGATACACCTTTACTAGCTTTTCTATTTTCCAGGTTCACATAGGCTTAGTTATCTAGGAAGGTAAGAAATATAGTCAGAGCTAACTATAATTGGGTATTAAGCCATGTTTCTGTCTTAAGTACTTAATTTTGCTAAGCACTTGACACATAGGACACGAGACAGGTATTATTATCCTTATTTTGCAAATGAATAAACTTTAGGCAGAGAGAAGTTAAGTGCCTTGCCCAAAGCCACATAGCTGATAATCCAGATTGTTTTATTTTCTTTTTAAAATATTTTATTTATTTATTTGTCAGAGAAAGAAAGAGTGCACAAAAGCGGGGGGCTGGCAGGGAGAGGGAGAAGCAGGCTCCCTGCTGAGTAGGGAGGCTGATGTGGGACTTGGTCCCAGGACCCTGGGATCATGACCTGAGCTAAAGGCAGATGCTTAACCGACTGAGCCACCCAGGCATCCCTAATCCAGATTGTTTTAAACACTAAACTTAACCCATGTCCACAAAGCTATTGCATGTAATACACAGAGTAATTAAACTTCTTAATTTTTAGTAGTAATATTGCTTTGGACAAGTAAGGCTTTCAGTCTTAAGGAATCATAAAAATAGCCATCAGATTCTACTACCTACTAACCATCTCTATTGTAGTCATCAGCCCTACTTAGATCACTTCCCCTCCTTTTTTGAAGATTTTATTTCCTGCATGATAATGCATGGCATAATTCTTAATAACTTCAGTAATCCATAGATGATCCTGCCAATAGCCTGGCTTTTTAGTTTCTTGATCTCCTGTCTTCCAGGGTTTCCATCCTATACCCTATTCTAGCCCTTCAAGACATAGGCATAGTCTAGAACTTGTCATCACCAGTAACCAAAACCCCTCCACAATCTCTTTTTAAGCATCTATCTCACTGCCTAACCAATTTTGCCCCAGCTCCAAATGGCATGGACTCTATGCCCTATAATCCGTGGTTTTACTGACTCTTTTACACCCTCTTCATGTCATCCTTCCCCTTGGTCTTCTACTTAAATTCAGTGCTGAATCAATAAAGGTCATCACTTGTACATGCACTAGTTGTCTTGACCAGGTTTCCTTTGTCCTGTGGGCCTGGTTAAAACACAATCCTGGTTATAGCCCACTCTCTGCCTAGTTGTCCCCCTCTCCCCCATATGTAGCTGAGTGTGGCTTCAGAGAAACACACCCCCAGGCACGATGACTAACCCAGCTGGGTCCCTAATGCTGCCTGGCACTCCAAAGGCATTTCCCGACTCCATCGCCTCTTTATTTTGGGGACAACTATTCCATACCTTGTCTCTTCAAATCTTCCACGCCTCCTCCCATATCCTTACTCTCAGCTGTTGACACTGCTTCCTATTTCTCTGAGAAAATAGAAGCAATCAAAAAAGAATTTCCGCAAGCTCCCACGACCACATCGACCCACCTACATGCATCTGTGCCCGAATACTCAGTTTTCACTTCTGTTACTAGGGATGAACCATCTGTGCTCCAAGCTGAGACCAGCCCCTCCACATGTGTATGAGCTCCCATCCTCTCTGCTCTTCTCCAGTAAACAAATCCTGCAGCTCTTGCCTTTTTAATTTTTTCCCCATTCTTTGCTGGATTTTTCCCACCCACATAAAGTATATGCTGTTAATCCTCTTATCTTAAAGACTCCTTTAAAAAGAATAAATAAAATTTAAAAAATAAAACCTGTCTTTATTAACCCTCCCCTCCAGTTACTGTCCATTTTCCCTCCTTCCTTTTTCAATGAAGCTCTTTGAAAGAGTTCTTGGTGCTCACTTAGGTTTCAGAATTCTCTTCTCCAGTTCTTTCAAGACCCCATTCCCGTCGAGCTTTCTCCTGCCGTGCTGTTCAGGCCGGGTTCGTGAGAGACCTCCTTCCTCACACAGGGCTCAGTTCTCAGCCCTCATCCCACCTCTCCTGTCAAAAGCATTTCATATAGTTATTTCCTCATCCTTGAACCACTTTCTTCATTTGGTTTCCTCATTTTCTTTCCACCCTTCTGGCTATACTTTCTAATCTTTCCTGGTCTTTCCACAAATATTCAATGAATATTCTCTATGTGCAAAGTGATGTTCTCAGCATCTGTGATGCACCCATAAGAAAAACAGACCAAAATTTCTACGCTCATATTATTTCCCTTCCAGTGAGAGGAGGTGGATAAGAAATAATAAATGTAACTAAGTAATAAATTATGTATTAGGTTAGAAATTTAAAGGACAAAGAGTATTAAGAGTGTTGCAAGTTTAACTAGGGTTGTCAGTGAAACCTCACTGAAAAGATATCAAACAGGCCAGCACGTTCCCATCTCAACCCCTTTGCCCTTGCCATTGTTCTAGAATGTTCTCTGTCCTTGGCCTGAAACATTCTCTCATTGATTATTCTCAGTACGCTCTTCCTCATTTCCTTTGGGCCTTTACTGAAAAGTTACCTCTTAGTCAACGTTTTCTCATCCACCGCTTTGAAATTACCACTCCTTTTCCTTCTTCCCTGCTTGATTTTTCTCTTTAGCATTTATCTGCATTCTCAACCACTATTTTAATTATGTATCTCATTTACTGCTTGATTTCCTATACTGTAGTATCAGCTCCATAAGGGCAAGAATTATTGTTTGTTTTTTTCCTGTTGTATTCCCACTCCCTAAAAATGATGAGAAATATTTAGAATTTTCATTGGGTCAGTAATACAGATTCATACTTAGTGGGAAATTGTCCATTTGACCAAGTTTTCAAAATCATTCAAAATATTTAAAAATATTCTTTGGTAATCTTTTCCATGTAGTTAAGCCCCTATTTTTTCCTCAATATTGTTTCTTTGCACCTCCTTACTTCCCTTAATTGTTCTTTTGGCACTGTTGATTTTCCCTATCATATTATAACTGTCTTTTCCCATCCAATTTCTTACAAGAAGAATGATGGTATCACTCTGTCTGTTATGTGAGAATAGAGACTGGTTAGTAATAGAGGGTAGAAGCCAGGGGACCAGTCTCAATAATCCACGTAGGGTGGCTTAAACCAGGGTTGTAGTTGTAGAGATGATGAGAAATGGTCAGATTCTGAATATTTTTAAGGCAGAGCAATTTTTGACGTTAGATATTGATTGTGGGGAAAAAAAGGAGAGTCATACATGACACTGTGTTTTTTCAACTGAGCATTTGGAAGAATGGGATTTCCATCATTTGAGATGGAGAGACGGTAAAGCAGGTTTGGGGAAATATCAGGAGTTCAGCTTGGGACATGGTAAGTATGAGACTTTTTCCACATCGAAGCAGTTGTGTGGCAAGGTAGTGAGAGATAAGAGACAGGAGCTCAAGACAGAAATGTAGCCTGGAGATAAATATTTAGAATCATTGGTACATAGAAAGATGTCAAAAACTCTGAGACTAAAGAAATTAAGGAAGTATACACAGAGGAAAAAAACCTGTCAAGAATTGAGCCCTAAGTGAGATCAAAGAGTAAATGAACCAGCAGAAGAGAATGAGAAAGAGGAGTCAGTGAGTGAGGTGAGGGGGAATCCAGCTTCTGTGTTGTTTGAGAAGCTACAGGAAGCAGTGCAATATGGGAGGGGCATTTTAAGTAACATGGCCACAGCAGTGCTTTTAAAATGCAAGTCAGTTCATTTCACCCCTCTCAAAACTTCCCACTGGCTCCCACCTATTCAAAATAAGCATTCTCAAATTCTTACAAAGGCCCATGAGGTCCACAGATCTGCAGCCCCTTCCCCTGGCTTCCCCTCCTCTCTCTGCCACCCTGCTACCCCAGTTGTTCCTTTGCTTCATCTCGGTCACTGAGAAAGGGGCATTGGTAGCTCCCACAGCCACGTGGTTTCATCAATGTCTCCCTATAGTTCTATCAATCAGTTTTTACTCTATGTATTTTGAGGCTTACTAGACATGTTCAAGTTCAGAATTAAGATAGCCACTAGTAAATAAAAAGTTTCATCCTTAAACGATTAATTACATGTAATGATTTTTATACTCAAATCTATTTTGTCCAACATTGTTACACTCCTCCCAGTTTCGTTGTATTAGTATTTAAGGGTTCTGGCTCATTAGGACTCTGAGTTTCAATCCTTTCACCTTCTCCAAGTTAAGACTCAAACTCCTACAGCAGTAGTGTAGGTATTTGCCTCAAACAGTCAGCTTTTTCCATTTGTATTTGCTCACAGGCCTATGATCCAGTTTGGGAGTCATATTTTAAAGGACTTGGAGACCTAAAAGATTTCTCTTACTTCTTGTGAGCCCACCAGTGAATTAAAGTCACATGCTGTGCTTAGCATCTAGCTGGTTTTTAGTGCGATGGCCAGTGACATTACAGTAGCTATAGTTCCTTTATCATATGTTTGAAAATGTTTCTGTTTGTTTTGGTATCTTGTCAAGATTCTTTCAGTTAACTAGATATTGACTATAATAAGGAAAGCTTTTTAGAAAACAGCTGGACATATGAGTTTTCCAATGTAGTCCCAGAACCCTACTCATATATTAGCATATAGTCATATATAATAAATCAGAGCTGTGTGTGGTGATGGCTCTGAATTTGCCCTGCACTCACCTGTGGGAGTCTCAGCCAAGATCATAAGCCACAGAAATGTGTCTAGATGTTATAAAGGAGGCAAGGAGTGACTAAAGTACTCATAGTCATTAGCTACTTTACGTTGGTCTTCTGTCCCCTGTGATTAGCTCCTACACCTACTGGTCTCCCTCAGGGCATGAGTGACTTTGTGAATATCTGTATAGTTGCCTGTGTAGATCAATAGATGATAATAGCAAAATATACCAGGATGGAAATAGTTTGGCCCTGGATTTTTCTACAGTGTAAAAATTAATGTCCCTCAAATTAAGAGGCACAGACACATATGTCTTTATGTGAGCAAGCACATGTGACCTTAACATTTTTTAATTATTATGTTTAGTTAGTCAACATATAGTATAACATTAACATTTTAATTTATATATTAAGTATATAAATTTATATTTTTATATAAATATATAAAATTAAATATATAAATTAAATTTATATAATATATAAATATAAACACTTCCATCAAGTGTTTCTATTATGGCTTTATTATGATGGTTTTTTTGCTTCTCTTGTCTCCAATTAATCCACTAAATCTCAATGTGAGCTAAACACTGTTAATCTTAATGGATCATTCTGGTGGGCTAATGTGTCTTACTTTTCAGTGAGTGACAAACTGTTGGGTATTTATTCTGCTACTGAGAAACAAATTAAACTCTAGAGAATATAGCATGAATCACATTTCATCTTTGCTTCTGTGTGAGAAAATGGGGCTAGGAACTGTGACATACCTGTAAGTCTTTATACAAGTAAGTCTATTGACAGTGAAAAACTCAGAAAACAAATCTAGATAAGTTATTAAAATTTGTGTGGTTCTATACAGCCTACAAAGAATATTTATAAGGATCACATTTGATCTTTCCACTCTGATATCTATGGGACATTCCCTGTGTTTGTTTGAAATCTTCTAGCCATAAGAGTATTTTCATAATATTGTAATATAATTGACTTCAATGGTGAGAAATTATCACTTTATAGTAGCCCATGTGCATTCAAAGTAAAATAACAGGAGTGTAATATATATGTGTGTGAGTGCGTGTATTACCATTAAAGGGTTAAACCAGTTGCATTTGGTTTACAGCTTCTGAAAGCCAATATATTCAAAATCAAGGAAAGAGAAAAATCCTAACAAATCTTTGTTTGTAGCACTAACTACATTTTTCTTTGGACCATATGCCTTTAAAATGTCTGAATGCATTGCCGTGCAAGTGTCATGTGTGTTTAAAAGATGCCATAATTATTAGATACAGCTCGAGCACAGGCCTTATAGACTAGCACCAGGGCTCCTGGACAAGGTAAAAGCCTGTGAGAGGCACCAAGCCGCGTATGGATGTAGCAGCACGATCAAATTGTTGAGTACATTGACTCATCGGTACAGGCTGAAAATTATGCTTCTTAGCCTCCTGTGAACATGTTTTCTCATTTTTTATTTTTTTAAATTGTATCTTAGGATCTGCTTCAAAACACAGATGCCCACAAAAGAGCATTCCATGAAATCTACCGGACCAGGTCTGTTAACGGGATCCCCGTGCCGCCTGATCAATTAGAGGACATGGCTGAGAGGTAAGAGAATGGCTGATTATAAATTAAGTGTCTTTTTTAAAATGCTTGGTGGGTGTTTTTTCCATTTCTCTTCTTTTCAATGAATTGATTTTTTTTTTTAACAGAGATGCTTTCATTTGGTACATAAAAATTGAGTTCCTGTAACATATGCTAAGAATGCCAACGTTCTAATGTATTATTGTTTGAAAAGAGTAAACCTGAATATACCCACAGCCTGGAAATCACAGAAATGGTTTCTTCAGAGACTGTATTTTTATTCAGTACTGTGAGGAACATTATGTAATATTACAAAAACAGCTTATAAAAGAAACAGATGAGAGTTGTCTTGGCAGGGGAAAGAACTAAATTAAATACTCCACTCAATCATGATTTGCCTTTAAATCCACAGCTAGAAAAGGAGTCAGATCTCCTGATACTGATGGATCAGCCAGAGTTTAGAAGACCTTGTGCCTGCTATTATATTTAGCACTGACGTGTAACAGGTTAAGTAAGCACCGTTCTGTTACTATTAGTTACATTCTGTAAATTCTCGGTGTTTTATTTCTAGGTTTCATTTTGTTTCCTCCACATCAGAGCTACACTTAATGAAAATGGAATTTCTAGAATTAAAGTACCGTCTGCTCTCACTGCTGGTTCTTGCAGAGTCAAAGCTGAAATCTTGGATCATCAAGTATGGGAGGAGAGAGTCAGTGGAGCTGCTTCTGCAAAACTACATCGTAAGTCTCCCTGGTGCTTGGAGAAAGAAGTCAGAGGACACACGGATTTAGCATTTAGTACCTACCAGTTTATTTGACATTATTATTTTTATCTTGAATTTAAGCACAAAGGTACCAGGGTGTTAAATGGGTTTGATATAAGTTAGCTTTTTGCAGTATTCTAAAATATTCAAAAATAGAAAAATAGAAAGATTCTTTGGAAAAATAGATTTTGCTGCATTAATCAGACTGAACCATTGTGACTGGCTTTATTGCTTAAAAAAAAGTTTTTGTATTGCATACCCATGACTTTGATTGTGAGCTCACCATTGAAACTGAGTTAAAATACTTAAAAGATTATCCTCATGTCTCTAAAAAACAATCATTCTCAGTTATTCATATGGGAACTATAGGTCCAGTATGTCTCTGAGTTTCATTGCTTCTCGTGTGCATCCAGGAAAAGTAAAATTTTTGTCTATGAATCTCTGTACCAATTTAATTTTTATAGACTATCATATTTTGGGTTATCAGTATAAATAATTCTATGTCTATGTAGAATTGTAGCCCTGCATCAATGAAGAAATTAGGTTGTTCTGTAATGATCAGTTTCTATTTACTTGTAATTAGAGTATTATTTATTAAAGGTAGTTTATTTCTGTTAAAACAAAATCCTCCCACAAATTTATTAGCAATACAAACTTGCTCTCAAAGTTAATGTCCATAAGTCTTCTCAGTCCCATACCACGCCATTTGTGTTTAATCACAAATTCTAAATGAGAAATTAGTAAGTTTAAAATCCAAGCCCATTTCTACTCTGACTAGTCAAAGTAGCTTTGTAACTGATATGACTGAATGCTTATTGAAACCCTATCTTTACTGAAGCATTCTAGAACCAGAATATACTTTGCTATATTTTAATTAAATTTTTAAAGTGATGAATGAACAAGATGCATTTGAGAAAAAAATACATTTACAGTAGTATCTTTCTTTAGGGTTACTACAATTGTCTTGGAAATATGTATCAAAAAATGTGAAATCTGTTACGATGTGTTCCCTTATTCATTTTGAATTATTTTGGAAAGTAATGAAAAATCTTAACTTTTAAGTTTGAGCAATTATTTTAGTTTTTTAAGTATTAAATACAGATATGCGTTTATATTTTGGGGGTTAGTCATATCAAATGATACATAGTGAGCTCAGCAGGTAATTATGCAGGATCCGTCTTTGTTCTCACTATTTAAGGACAGCCAATCAGACTGAAATGCCTAATGGGAGTGTTCCACCAGGTTAATGTTCTAATAAAAGGATGTTAGTAACTCTCTTTCAACTTCTCAAATAAAGAATATGTAGAGAGTTGTTTATTAATGATTAAAGAAATTAATGTTGATTAAAAAAACAGTACTTCTGCTTTCTCCATAAAGAGAAGTTCACTAAGCTGCTAGTTTTAAACTGCTTCATAACTTTAAATTATTGATAAACTTGCCCATTTCACTACAAATGTAGCACATTTGAGTGAACATTTCTTTTTTTTTTTTTTTTTCAAAGATTTTATTTATTTGACAGCGAGAAACACAGTGAGAGAGGGAACACAAGCAGAGGGAATGGTAGCGGGAGAAGCAGGCTCCCTGCCGCGCAGAGAGCCCGATGCGGGGCTCGATCCCAGGACCCTGGGATCTGACCTGGGCCGAAGGCAGACGCTTAACGACTGAGCCACCCAGGCGCCCCTGAGTGAACATTTCTTAATATTTTTATTCTATGGTGAAAAACACCTATTTATTGCTAACCCTTCTTTTCTATGAAGGGTCTTACAGTATTTTTTGTTTAATAGTTTTAATAACTGTGGGATATTGAGTGTTCCCCATGAACCCCTTGTTTTACCTGTGTCATCTTGCATCCCAGTGACAACTCTATAGGCTGGGCATTTCCACATGATTTCACTGAGAAAAACAGAGCCTTTTAGCACTCAAGCCACATGTTCTGGGCGGCATGGTTGGTGAGAAGTAAGAGTCAGGATTTGAAGTCACATCATTCCGAATCAAAAGCCTAGGCACTGAACCTGACTATCTGACAAAATTGGTTGTGAACCTTTTTTTTTTTTTTTTTAACTTAGAAGACCAAATAATTAAAATGATCTCCTGTAGCTTAATGAACTGAGGAATGTAGCTCACATAAATACTAGTTCCATTAATGTTAGTTCATATTTGACAATATTTTACCCTTACATACAGTAGCCTGATAGTGACAGTGACAGAGATAATCATTTCTGTTTTAGGCATGGTATTAGGGCAGAGTGGGGTGAAGTAGGGGAGATATTACAGTCTGGCCACGAGTCACATGGAAATGTGTTGAATTATGGTTCAGCTACTTACAACCCATGTGACTTCATAAATAACTTAATTTCTAGGAGACTTAGTCTTTCCCAGATTTTTAGTAATGATGATGATGATGATGATAGAATTATAGGGACTTTTGTAAGGAAGAAAGATGGATTGCTTTCCTTTTCTCTCACACCCCCTATAGCTTCTCTCACCCCTTTGAAATTTGTGAGAAACTAATTTTCTTTAGAACGGACTATTTCAAAGAGTGAAGACTTCCAAATAAAATAATAAAATCAGGTTCTTAAATCCAATCCTTTCCTTGGTTTCTAAAAAAATTTATTGTAATGAGCCATATGCTGCTCTACATCATCTAATAGCCAAAGTAATATGCAAGATGTAAAAGTTCCATAATTTTCTTTTCCTTAGTTTGAATTCTGAATTCAATCTTATTCATATGCAAAAAACCCACCATGTTTTAAAGGGTTAGAGAATCAGAAAATGTGCTTCTTACTTACCTCTTGTACTAGGTGCTCAGGTATGCAACTGCTATGCCCTTAAAAATTCTTGGAAAATACTCCACAAATACTTGTTAATTAAACCTAGGCCACATGCTATACATAAGAGATTAAGAGATTACATACTGTAATATAAATAAGGAGATAATCAGTTTGGTTTTTGCTGTCAGACTTGTTCTTGACATGACTGTGCTTGTTAACACATGCTTCAGTTTTACTATGGAAGAAATAGGATAATTCATTCTTTTCCATAAGAGAAGAGCTTTTGGAATTGTGGCCTATGTGAATGCAGCATAAGTAATATGAACAGTTATTTTATTATTTATAATTATTTTATTAATATAAGTAAGCAATTCTGGTAAAACCTCTTCTCAAAAATGATTTTTTTAAATCTTCAATTACCTGACTTAGCTCCATTCAAGTGAAATCAATGAATGAAATTTATTTATCTCTATATTTATCTTGTGGAGAGAAATTTAGTATCTTCCACTAATACTTTGGTTTTAGTGCGATAAAGAGATATCTTCTTTTTCTTAAAGTGCCATCAACTATAACATGGCTTATTTATTGAACTTGTTATCCAAATTTTAATAATTATAATTAATAATTATACAATTCTTTGTTTTTAAGATTTTATTTATTTGAGAGAGAGAGAAATAATAGGAGCAGGGGGGACGGGGAAAAGGAGAGGGAGAAGCAGACCTCCCCGCTGAGCAGGGAGCCCTATGCCGGCTCCGTCCCAGGACTCAGGGATCATGACCTGAGCTGAAGGCAGACCCTTAACTGACTGAGCCACCCAGGTGCCCTGTAAACCTTATTTTTAAAGAAATAAATTAATCCTATCATTATTTTAAATATACATTTACATTTTATTTTGCACCCTTCTGAGAGACTATCTAGTTCGCTCATGGTAAAAAGGAGATTTAGCAGTTCTCCTGCTAAAGTGATATTAATAGATAAAATAATTCTTGCTATGAAATAGATTTACTCTGTGTTCAGAAAGAAAAAAGTGTCAAAATAAATGAAACTGTTAAAAGGTAAAATAACAAATAAGGTTATCTTTCAAAGGCTCAAAAATACTTTAACGAATCCCTACAACATTTATAGTATTTTTAAAATATCCTGTTTTCCCCTGGGAAATGAAACTGGAAATAAACTTTTCTCTCTTGTTCATTTATAATTAATTTGTAAACAGTTCAAGCAAAAGCCTATTTACTGAGGTCTTTCTGTCCAATACAGCCACTATTTCTCATTCCTCTCACACTTGGAACAATTGTTTTCCCATTAGCTTCTTGAAATTTGTTCCAAAAATAAACAGAGACTATTTTTTTAAACATTGCCAAATATATTTATCTCTTCAATTGTCTATAGTGTCTTGCACATTAGGTGTGATCAAATTTTTTTTTTATCAAAGTATGATATACTCATTTGGTTTAATTATTCCAAAATTAAATTGCAGTAGATTACTCTTTCCCTAGTTGGGGAACAAGGAAGTTAAGGGAGTAGAACATAAGGCTAAATAGTTAACCAATTAATTACTTTACTCGCGAAAGTAATACAGCCTATTAAAATATTGAAATAAGTATTTCTCATGGAACCCTTCATTCTAGGTAACTTGCAGCTTTCCCTAGTCACTATATTCCTGAAGAGTAATTTTTACATAGGTAAAATGCTTAATAAACATAAAATGCTATGAAATGTATTATGCATGAATGTTTTTAAGTGTTTTTAAGTGTTATCTTAAAATATAAAAATTTATTAGTAAAATTGAGGGAAGTCTATGACATTGTGAAGTTTTATATCTCCACTCAAACATTTTACATCTCCATATTAAAAGTATTTATCAACGTTTCACACTGGACTTCAGCTGGTTTTTAAAAGCTAATTTTGCATTTTATAAAAGAGACACTTTTCAAATATTTTACTGGGTTCAAATCGTAGGAGCTAGTTGTACTATTAAAAGAAATTAAATAGCCTTTGGTGATACATTGATAACAATGTTTGCATTTTTTCTTAACCTTACAATAGCAGGACAAATCTTTGAAATAGGAATTATTTCATATTTCCTGGAGTTAACAATACAGTTTACCTAAGGATTTCTTGTGTGTTCTAAATTGCCTAGTGCCCATTTGCTTATGGTGGCTTTGCTACTTATGTAAATTACATGCAGCTATAGACTTACCTGTAACTTTTATACTTATGGATGAGATGTGTGATTATTTAGAATTTTTCTACTTGTAAACATTTTTTTGTAGTTTTTATTTTAAAGAAAGTGTGCTCTGTGCCATTTATTTATAATCCAAGTTCCTTAGAGCCATCATTCACCAGAATTAATGTTCAAAGAGCAATGAAATCCCACAGCTCAAACACAGTTGGACATGAAAATGTTCTTCCAAATTTAGTGCTTTCTAAATGTTAGCCCCAGGTTGTCTGGAGAGACTTCAGTCTCTTCTAAAAACAAACCCTTGCGTAGAGAAGAAATAGAATACTTTCTCAATAGTGCTGAGTTAGAATTAAAAGTGTGGAATCAATTTGTAGTCTCAGAATAACCAGGTTATTTTATAGCAGTTGGATTAATTTGCTATTTTTTACAAGAGTGAGGTTGGTAAATTTGTGCAAAATACCCATATACCTCTCCTGAAGAAACAGACTTTGGTATTTCTACCTATGCCTAGTGTTTGCTGTCTTCTAACCACTCCCCCTTTCTAGTCTTTTATAGAAAATACCAAGTTCTTTGAACAGTATGAAGTGACATACCAGATCTTGAAACAGACAGCAGAGATGTATATCCAAGCTGATGGGTCAGGTAAAACACATGACAGAATTGGCTGAACTGTTGAATGCGGTACACTTTAGAACCTACAGGTTTCTGTGATCAGATCTTTTTTTTTTTCCTGTTGAATCTTTCTATGACCATGCCTTGGGCCTGGGGAGCACATATTGACTTCAGTCTCCTTGATTTTGTGCAATGCCTGTCTGATCTGTATAATCATATCGCGTGTGTGCATGTCTGTGTGTGTGATCTTCTGAGAAGGGGCAAAAAAAAAAAAAAGCATTCATTTTCTAAATTGCAATTTTCTAAACTATTTTCAATTCTGAGGATTAGATTAAAAAAGAGTAACTTGAATATTATCAAGTGAAAGAAGAGTTAGTGTGAAGACATGTATGTCTGTCACATTTGCCAAAAATTGTCACTATATATGTGACCATCTGTTTGAGTACATATAAAACGTGAAAAAATACATGTCACTTTTTGCATCCCATTTGTTAAAAATTTTAAATGTATTATCATCTTTAATCTTTATAAATACCTGTGAATATGGTATAATATATTCCCAGTATTAGCTGAAAGAAATTCTAACATTTCGTCTTTTAACTTTATGATCTAAAGAAGAATTATAATTGTGCACCAGTGTAAGACCATAGGAAAAAAAGGCTTGGTAGATTTAAAATATAAAGTAAGGATTATAATTTGTTGTATCTATCTTAGTGGAAGAAGCTGAGAATGTAATGAAATTCATGAATGAAACCACTACCCAGTGGAGGAACCTCTCGGTAGAAGTTAGGAGCGTGCGGAGCATGCTGGAAGAAGTGATTGCTAACTGGAATCGATACGGCAATACTGTGGCCAGTCTTCAGGCCTGGCTAGAGGACGCAGAGAAAATGCTAAATCAGTCAGAGCATGCCAAAAAGGTAAGATTGCTTCTTACTAAAGGAAATGAATACGCACAAACTTAACAATGAGACACTTAAAGCATAGTTCTCTAGGGAGTGTTCATATATTTGCAAACGTGACTCAAGATTCTTGACTTTGCCTGAAAAGTTGTGCTCTCAGGTTGATAAATTATTTTAGGCCAAGAAATACACTGCTTTATAGAAGTTATGTTAAAACAGTTCCCTCTCTGATCAGTTCAGTGTTTTGCTTTTGCATTTAGAAAAGCAGGAAGGACAGTCCCTATGGAGGGACAGCCAAACCCAGGGGGCAACAGAGGTCTGTATACTCACCATTAGGACTCTGTGGATTTCCTCATTTAAGAGAGGATAACATAATATCAATTCTGTGTAATGACATACACCAGTTGGACCTGTGGGTCATCACATTTTTTTTCCTCTTTGGATATATTTTTTTTTTATTTTATCAGCCCTCAGCCAAGGGTTGAGAGTGGCAAGAGTAGGCAAATGTGATATTTTTCACCCAATAACAGGTATACATGTGGGTTTAAGAGGTACTGTTTTGGGGTTCCTGGGTGGCTCAGTGGGTTAAAGCCTCTGCCTTCAGCTCAGGTCATGATCTCAAGGTCCTGGGATCAAGCCCCACATCGGGCTCTCTGCTCTGCGGGGAGCCTGCTTCCCTCTCTCTCGCTGCCTGCCTCTCTGCCTACTTGTGATTTCTCTGTCAAATAAATAAGTAAAATCTTAAAAAAAAAAAAAAAATAAGGAAAGAAAGTTTCCACTGTGGAAAAAAAAAAAAAAAAAAAGAGGTACTGTTTTACTTTAATGTCACTTACATTAAAATCTCACATAAAATGGATTGATTTCTGTATATGTATTTCTTAATGGGAATCTGATATTTTCTCATGAAAAATCAATTTATATGTAAAAGATATTAAAATGCCAGGCTCCCATTAAAAAGTATAATAGATACTTTAGAATTAGTGCTTGCTTTCCAACATTGGCTCTTCTATTATTGTGTTATGCAAGTAGATGCATAATTTTTAGATGTTTAGCACTCTATATTTCACATAGATCAAATATTCTTGTGTAGCTAAGGTTGACAAGAACTGTATGCCCATACAGATTTTGGCTTTTCTGATTAGACTGGCAGTGCTCTAGTAGATGTCATATGTGTTAATTTCGTCCAAGGGATTATAACCACCAGAAACAGAAGTGTTCTCTTCTATTTATGTGGGAAGTCCTCCCACACATGGCTCATAAAATAGATTTTGAATTATCTTTGGTATCCTTGGTTTTTACTGTGGTGTATGTGTATATGTATGCGCAAGTACCTACATTAACTTGAAATCAGCAGAAAACTACTTCATTGCCAAGTGAGTAACCATAAACAAATAAGAAACGATGTTATTGTATTGTATTGTATGTATGTATTGTGTATAATGTATTAAGTCTTCTTGGCCCAGACATTTAATTTTTTTTTTAAATTTCCTTCAATGATTTCTATCCATGATTGTTAATTATCTTCATGTACTATATTCAGATTTAAAAATCAAAAATTATAGGTCAAAGTTTATTTATAATTTTTAAACAAAACTATACATTACTCTAATATACCATACCTTTTACATGACTCTAGCACTGGTATTTACCAGCCTGAAGACTATGTACAAGTCCCTTACACTTACAGAGATTCAGTTTTTTCGTCTGTAAAATGGGCATAACAGAAAATATCTATCATGTTTTCTTTTGTCTTCAGCAAAAGATATGGCAAAAGATAAAAGCTGTTCTTATAAAAAGACACTTAGCATTTCTAGTTCCTATTTTTTTTTTAAAGATTTTATTTATTTGACTGAGAGAAACACAGCGAGAGAGGGAACACAAGCAGAGGAAATGGTAGCAGGAGAAGCAGGCTTCCTGCTGAGCAGAGAGCCCGATGCAGGGCTTGATCCCAGGCCCCTGGGATCTGACCTGGACCGAAGGCAGACACTTAACGACTGAGCCACCCAGGCTCCCCTCTAGTTCCTATTTTTGAACCTCTTTATTGAAAATTGTGTTTGAAAGGAGAACTAACATTTACCTTAAGAGTTACACAAATTGAGAACAAAGATACTTCTCATAGTTTGGTTACTTCAATATCATTTATTAGTTTTTGGTCTGTGGTTTACAATAGTGTGCATTGTTTATTTTTTAGGATTTTTTCCGAAATTTGCCTCACTGGATACAGCAGCATGCTGCCATGAATGATGCGGGCAATTTTCTAATTGAAACATGTGATGAGATGGTCTCCCGAGATCTTAAACAGCAATTACTGTTGCTGAATGGGCGATGGAGGGAGTTGTTCATGGAAGTCAAGCAAGTATGTCTTTAAGTCTCTATATGCTTAGAACATGCATGTGTTATAAATGTGGTGATAAACCATCTATTTAGAGACTTTCATTGTTGTAGCATGGGCTTATTTAAGCATAGTATAGATGTGTTTAGAGCTGTTGTTTATTTTTGGTCCTTTATTCTTTCCCATTTATGATAGAGGAACATTACAGAAATGTATGGTTTGATGAAGGTTTATACTGACATATGGAGCCTACAAATATGGGACGACTCATGTTTGAAATCATAATTCTTTGCTTCTATGCTAGTTCCTTTTTCCCTTTCACAGCAATTGGACTTACTTCAAGTGTATCTAAAATAAGAATCAGAAATTAACATCTTTCTTACCATGTAACAATTCCAGAGAGTATGTGGATGTGAAGGTTACAGGCTCCTAGAGGTTTGACTTAATGATTTTCCATGTTGTGCTCCTCCCTTTTCTTAACAGTATGCTCGGGCTGATGAAATGGACAGAATGAAGAAGGAGTACACAGACTGTGTTACTGCCCTGTCCGATTTCGCAACTGAAGCCCATAAGAAAATTTCTGAACCCTTAGAAGTCTCCTTTCTTAATGTCAAGTTATTAATTCAAGACTTGGAGGTGAGTGGGCAGTTTCTGGATAGCAAAGTGAAAACCAGTTCTGTTGTGAAAAGGAAGATCACTGAAGTTAACCCAGATCATTGCAAACTTTTCCCGTGTCTGTTTGGCACCATTCTGACATATGTGCATATCCTGGTTGGCACTTCAAAATTGAAAAAAATGCGTTAAATAAAAAAATCTGCTTGGATTTTTTAAGGATATGTTTTGATATAGAGTAACTTCAAAGGGTTTTGATAATTCAAAGGGTTTTTTTTTTTTTCCTAAAACCAAATTACAAAGGACTAGGAGAAAACAGGAAACATCTACAAATTACACCTCTACATAAATGCCTCTCCGTTAAAATATTGCCTACATGAATTGTGCTCTTTACATATTTTGAATACCTTGCAGCCCTCAAAAGTGAAGTAGTAGAAGAATATTTAATGACATGGAAAGCTTTCCTAATATACTATTAAGTGAGAAAAGCATAAAATAGTATCTCTTTTTGTAAATATAAAAAACTGGGTGTAAGCATGCACAGAGGAAAAGATTAATGATATATAGTGACGGGATGTTGGCTCTGGGTATCACTATGTGAGAAGACTAAGTAATTTACATTTTCTTTTTCTTATTATTTCTGATTTATAAATTTTCTATGATGACAATATGTTACTTTTTTTAAGAAAAAGTAAGTTGTATAATTGTTAAGGTCAGAAGAATTGCCCCAAATTAAGATGCATTTACTTTATATAATGTTTACATACTACATTAACACACATATTTTGAAAGTGTACAGATTACTTCAGCTTGTCTATATGTTAATTTAAGGATTTACAGTTACTTCGAAAGGAAAGATTTTATCTATTCATGTGATATTGCAACTATATAATATATTAGCAATAAAGGAAAGCAATAACTGGAATCTCCAGAAATTTATTAGAAGTATAGGATTTTATACAGTACATATTGATTTTTGTCTAACCTTCTGTGGAATCCTGAAATTAAAAGGAAATGTACCATGTGTTAATTTGGCTGTTTCAATGACTCATGCAGGACATTGAGCAGAGGGTGCCTGTAATGGATGCTCAATACAAGATGATTACAAAGACTGCACACCTCATTACCAAAGAGAGCTCCCAAGAAGAAGCTAACGAAATGTTTGCAACCATGTCTAGGCTCAAAGAACAGCTAACCAAGGTGGGAAAATACTTTAAAGCACGACACACTGTGTGGGACCAACACTACCTTCAATGTGCTTTACGCCTCCTCAGTCACACCCATGGGCAAATTCTTTACTTGTTAAGAGATCATGCTTTTGTTTTTTTCCTGGGATTCTTGATTTAGTAACTCTGTCATTTAGTAACTTTGTCATGAGTTTTAAAACTGAAACTGTGGAGCTGATGTCAAGTATTACCTCTGTTAATTTAGAAATACTAGGAGTTTTATTAGAAAGATAAATCTCTTCTAGAGGAATAAGGGGTCAGTTAAATGTGACAAAACAAAGGTGGTGGGAGAAAAGAAAGGGGAAGGAGGAAGAAGAGATCAGATATTTAAATGAGAAAGAATTCCCAAATGCCCTTTTATTGAGTTTTGTTTGACATCCCTCTGCTCTAAGATTACATTTATGCTATTTTCTGCTGGCATAGCCATGAAGCAGTGGAGAACTCTGCCCTCTTCAGCTCATGGAGCTTACCTTAGACTTAAGATCTATACGTTTGTACCACTTGTGGATAGGGAACACTATACAAGCACTAGCCATAATACTTTTCTATTTTATTGAGGGACTTTCCTTAAGAATTTTGCAAGTTCCATTGGGATTTTTTATCAATCTGAAGTTGAAGATTTTGTGAGATTGGTGTTGTTTGAGATTGGGTAATTAATTTCTGATAGAAGAGTGATTATATAAATGAAGAGGAAAATCTTGTAATGAAGAATTGAGAAACAGAGGAAAAGAAATTAGAGAAACCTGTTATTTAGGAGAGAGAAAAAGCGGAAAGAGAATAACCTACATGAAATCAGTAGTGGAAAATTAATGAAAAGAGGAATAAATGAGATAGGTGAAAATAGAAAGAATATGGTCTTGAAAAAAAGAGAAAACTTCATTTGCCAAATTGGTATAAATTAGAATGTTAATTTCTAATTTAAAAAATAATTAAATAATTATATATTTAAATAATCAAATATATTTAATATATATTTAATATTATATATTAAATATATATTAAATAAATATTTAGAATATATTTAAATAATTAAAAAATAATCTTTTATTTTAACATTCAAGTTAAGATTATTTATAGAGATTGGGTAGAATTTGAGGTCAACATTGTTGATTTGATAAACTTCAAGCTTTTAGAGCCATATCTTGGGCTTATATATCTTAGCCTAGGCCAAGTTTAATGATTTAGGGCAACCTCTGAGAAAGCAAATTCCACCTGTAAACACATCTTAAGTTGTTCAGCTTTTTAGAACTACTACTTCAAATGTTGGACAGTATGTGGAGAAAGGGGAATCCTCTTACACTGTTGGTGGGAATGCAAGTTGGTGCAGCCACTTTGGAAAGCAGTGTGGAGATTCCTTAAGAAATTAAAAATAGAGCTATCCTATGACCCTGCAATTGCACTAATAGGTATTTACCCCAAAGATATAGATGTAATGCAAAGAAGGGCCACATGTACCCCAATGTTCATAGCAGCAATGGCCACAATCGCCAAAC
>CM053608.1:10734092-10778988 GCA_028646535.1 Procyon lotor
GACGGGAAGTTCTTGGAGAATGACCTGGTCCTAGATTCTAACATAAAGGTGATAAAGCAGAAACTTTATGGATCTCTTGATCCTCAGAAGTGTATGGCCTTAGTATTGTGATAAAGAATACAGGTGTATGGAGTAACAAGATTTTTTTAAAAGACAAGTAACAAATGAGGTCTGGGCCAATTCAGACTAGAGAGATATCCCCTGGTGTGGGGACCTTTGTAAATAAATTCGTACATGACTTGTGCACTTGGGATGAGTAAGATGATGGGCAGAGAGTAGCGAAGCATGGAGCCAGGGGAGGTAGGGAACCATAAGGCCTGTCTGGGAAGAATGAGTCAGCAACGTTACACGTTTGTCTAGAGTTAAGGATTCAAGGAGTTGAGACCTGGCAAATCAAGTTGGAAGGTCAGTCTAGATAATGTAATTACTATGACTATCTCAGGTCATATTTTGAGGTCGAAGTGAAGATGAGCTGCATAGTTCATGAGGTAGAATTTGATGCCATCTGGCTCACCAACATCATTTAGATGGGAAAGTGTTGTCCAGATGGACAGTTTAGATGAATCTTCATGGGAAAACTCTAGCATTTATTTGTCTCAGTGATACAGCAATATTGTTTTTTATATAAAAATTTAACAGTACATAGGAAATGTCATTAAATAAATGTCTTTGGAGATCTGTAAGCACCAGATGACAATATCACTGAAGAAAATGTTCCTGAGAACTGTGAATAGTGCCCTGAATTTGTGGTAATTAGTGGCCTTTCATAGAATTTTTGTCTTTGTATTTTTAAAGGTCAAAGAATGTCACTCTCCACTCCTTTATGAATCTCGACAGCTGTTGATACCATTGGAAGAATTAGAAAAGCAGATGACATTCTTTTATGACTCACTTGGGAAAATCAATGAAATTTTAACAGTTCTTGAGCATGAAGCACAATCTAGTGCTCTTTTTAAACAGAAACAACAGGTAAGGAGAAATCCCCTTGAGAAGACATAGTTACTCATAGTAGTAGACAGGAAACATTTTTCTAGAATAGCATTGTCATCCTGGTGTGCCTGGATGGCTCAGACAGGTAAGTGTCTGCCTTTGGCTGAAGTCAGGATCCCAAGTTCCTGTGACTGAGCCCAGCATCCCCGGGCTCCCTGCTCAGCAAGGAGTCTGCTCCTCACTCTCCCTTGGCCTCTCCATCCCTGCTTATGCTCTTTCTCTCTCTCTCAAATAAATAAAATCTTTTAAAAATAGTAGAATAGCCCTGGCATCTCAAAACAAAAATGTACATCTGTCCAAAGATGAAACCCTTGTCCACTAACAATAAAATAAAAATTTTACCTATCTACCTATCTAAATTTATAGAGAGTTAACATTTTTATAAATAAATTTTAAATAGATATTTAGATATATATAAAAGCAAGTAATTGCATTCTGTTTCTTTTTTTTTTTTTTTTTTTTGCATTCTGTTTCTATCCAATGCCTGTAATCTGTCTTATGAGATCGTTTCTTTGTCTCTAAGATTAAGTCTGATTATACAATCACAAAATTCTGGAAATGTTTGTGGAGTGATAATCATTTTTCTTTGTGTCTCATTTTTAGTAAGCAGATCTCTATGCAGAACAGCTTCCTACTCTTGCAGTTAATTGACTTATTTAGATGGCTTATTATAAATGACCCTATCTCTCAGAGGAGTGTGAAACTTAATGGGCAAATGATTTACCACTGCATTCACTGAAACAGACTCCTGGAGGGAAGGCAGCATCACTTAGCAGAAAGAGCAGAGAGTATCTGAAGTGAGTCAGACAAGTATTCAGATCTTAGGTCTGATATAACAAATTACAAAGCCTTGATTAGCTTTTATTTCCTCACCTTAAAATGCAGGTGATAACGTAAGTTGAGAGCTTATTGTGGAGATTACATTATATATTCCACAATGTAACTAGCACATAGTGGCACATAGTATGTACTCTATAACTGGTAGCAATTATTATTGTTATTATTATCTTCTTATTGTTTGTAGTAAAGCCACAATGCTTCTACCACCAAACTCTATTCTAGTGGGTTCTCATCATATTAGGTAAAGATTGTCTTTCGCTCTGAGTCATAGTGCCATTTCTTGTATTCTCAAATTGCTGTAAATTGCCATCAAAGATGTGCGTGCAGTGAATTGTGTAAGATTGATGAATCACAGACCTGTACCCCTGAAACAAATAATACATTATACATTATTTAAAAATTTCCATCAAAGAATCCTTCCATAATTAAAATAATATTTGATATTTTAGTAGTAATATTAATAATATTTAATATCTTCTTAACATATTTCACTCTTTTGTGTCCTAAATCTTCAAAAGGAAAAATAAGTCCTTACCTCATTTTGCCAAAACAAACAAACAAAACCTTGGTCTTCGTACTTACCTCTAGATTACCAAAACTGGTATCCAAATGAGCAGCTTAAAATACTTTTCCAAAGCTGTTGAGGATGTCGAAATGCAAATAGTGTGGCTTCAAGTCAAAAAATGACTGTTGGCCCTGCTCTGGGCTGGATAATTTCCATGCCGTCAATTGCAGAAATCACTATGATGCCAGGTTCCTAAGCAGAGGTGGAAGGGCTGGGTCACCATGGTTTCTCATCCTGCGAACGTGTGACAACTGCAAGTCCTCCCACACCCACCTGCCTTTTGTGGTTAGGATATGAGGTCCACCATTTTGTTAATGAGGTTGACAGCTTATGAACCTTAGGAATTCAAATGTTGTACTTTTGGGGATACACAAATAATATATAATTTGCTGCAGCTCTTTCAGTGAAGTATGTGCATTGGTATTAAATTTATTTAGTCAGATTAAAACCTAATATGTTGATTGATTTTGTGATTGTTCTCTCAATAAATCATAGGCCTGTGAGTCGGACACAGGCAAATGGCAATTTTGATGGCCTTTCATTTTCTTAATGTTAATAACATAGGCATGAAATAAAAGAAATCTCAGAAAAACTCTGTGACATTTAAATGCCTTATATAAAAAGCACTGACTTTAGTGATTGCTTAAAATTGAGCTCTTCTCAATGAAGAGAAACACTTCTCTGTACTTTTGATTTTACTTACAGCTGACTAAAAGCCTAAAAGCTATATAATGTTGTTCTTATTGTTTTATAATGGTTATTCTCTATTCTCTTTCCTTCTCTTTCTCATCTTTTTATATACTATTGTTGTGGGCTTCCTTTCCCTGTAGGAACTGTCAGCTTGTCAAGAAAGCTGTAAGAGAACCATGACACAAATTGAGAAAGGCAGTCAAAATGTTCAAAAGTTCGTGAGCTTGAGCAGTGTGTTAAAGCATTTTGATCAGACAAAGCTGCACAGACAGATTGCAGAGGCCCATGGTGCTTTCCAGGTAAGCTTTCTCCCGGCTGGAGAAACATGAGCCAGAGAAAATACAAAGGGGACATGTAATCATCATGTTTCATGCTTTCCCCCTTGCTAAATGCCTTTCCTACTGAAGTTTGGAACCAATCATTTTACTTCTTTTTCTAATATTCATTAATGTCAAAAGAAGTTGATTACTCTCATCATAATGAAATATATTCCTTCCAAGTGTTTTTTTTTTAAAGAAACAATACTCTTTAATAAAATGATGCTTTCAATAATGAGAAAGCAACATCATGTTGGCATTATTTTTTTAAATTAAGAATATGGTGAAGAAAATTGGAGACTGGAAGAAACACGTGGAAACCAATAGTCGCTTGATGAAGAAATTTGAAGAGTCTCGAGCAGAGCTGGAGAAGGTGCTACGGATCGCACAGGAGGGCCTGGAGGAAAAGGGAAACCCAGAGGACCTCCTGAAGAGGCATACTGTGAGTTTGTCCCTCATCGGGCATTTGACCTGAGGACACGGATATGTGGTCTTGAGTGAGAAATAAAAAGAACATTCTGTTCTAATACTGTTTTTGAGGCAGGGGGGAAGAAGAGGTGAGTTAGGAAGCAGAAACATTTTAGGTTATTAGACCCAAAGAAATGGCAGCAGCAAAAATAACTTCGGGAGCAGTTGATGAGTTGCATTATAATTGGCCGTCCAAAGCCCCTAAAGTGGTAGAGAGTTATTGGATATATAATGAGGCTCTCCTGAATTATTTAGCTGAGAAATTCTTTTATAACCAACATATTCTTTTTAAGAGATAATTGTAGGTAGATGGCTAAGTCTTTGTGCTCATTTCATGAATCTGCCATGTCAAAGTGTGAATGCCATGTCACTTAATATTTGGTAGCTGATACACAACTTGTCCTAATGTGAAGTCACCTTCCCATTAATCATAGTCATTTAAATCATATAGGTATTGAAAATGTTAGTAATCTCTTAAATGCTGTATAGAGACTATGGGTCCTCTGAGATCATGTATTTTGAGTTACGTTTCTTGAAATTTCGGTGGGTACTGGTATAAACCATGCTATCATATGATGACAGGAATGTATTGTGACGTAGCTGACTGGACTTAGGGTTGATGTCTGTGAACACTCAGCGTCTTGTTCAGTCGATACATTTACTGCAGTGTGGCACTTTCTGTTTTGAGCCACTGTTGTTTCAAAATGCCTCTGCATATCTCCTCCTGAGTCTGTGTGAGACTCGGCCATGCACATAGGTACACATGTGCTGTACGGGTCTGTTTGGTCTGCCATAAAAATATACACAGATTAGGTGGTTTCAGCAACAGGCACTTTTTTCCTCACAGTTCTGGAGACCATAGGTCTGAGATAGAGTACTAACATGGTTGGGTTTGGTAAGGACTCTCTTCCTGGCCTGTGGATGGTCACCTTCTCACTGAGAGAGAGATTCTCTCAGTGAATCTCATAAAACAGAGGTACATAGGGAGCGAGATCTTTGGTGTCTCTTGTTACAAGGGCACGAGTTCCATCATAAGTGTCCCACCCTCATGACCTCATCTGACCTAATTACCCCAATGGCTTTGTCTCCAAGTATTATCACATTGGAGGTTGTGGATTCAGTACATAAATTTGGGCAGATAGTGGGGGGCACAATTCTGTCCATAGCATGTGGGGTCATGGGTACTTGTCTGAATGTGGAAATGGCTCATAATGAATCAGCAAGGGCCTGAAACACATTAAATTAGGGTATGAGGAATTGTGAGGCTGAATGCCAGCTTCTATTCTGCTCTTCTGACTTTACTAAAGAGAAACGGAAACTCTATTACTATGGAATCAAGGTTTTAGGCCCCTTGGCCTTCCAGAATAGTCTACCAAATTTGAAAACTGCGAAGATTTTTTTTTCTAAAAAATGAAAAGCACTAGTTGAATTTCAGATGTGGTGGCTTCTGACTCATAACTATAGATAATTATAGTTCATTCCTGAAAAAAAAAAATAGAGTAGTTGCCAGGAAGGTTTGAAGAGGGCAGCAGCTGGCTGAGGGGCTTGTATAGAGTTGTGACTGCTTAACTGTATAGTGTCTGATGCTGCGTTTCATTCTGCCTGCCGCCCTTAACCGCTTCCTCCTCTCCATGCCAGGAGTTCTTCAGTCAGCTGGATCAGAGAGTGCTCAATGCTTTCCTAAAAGCTTGTGACGAGCTCACCGACATTCTCCCTGAGCAGGAACAGCAGGGTCTGCAGGAAGCCGTTAGAAAGCTCCATAAACAGTGGAAGGTGAGTCAGGACATAATGGGAACACACACACAAGTAGGTGTCACGCGTGATGGGAGAGAGCATGAGAGTGTTAAGGTTCAGTTGTAAGAGAAATGAAGAAATTCATGGAAAATCACCACAGCTACTTCTCCCGTTTAAAAAACCAAACTTGGGGTGCCTGGGTGGCTCAGTGGGTTAAAGCCTCTGCCTTCGACTCAGGTCATGATCTCAGGGTCCTGGGATCGAGCCCCACATCGGGCTCTCTGCTCAACAGGGAGCCTGCTTCCCCTCCTCTCTCTGGCAGCCTCTCTGCCTACTTGTGATCTTTCTCCTTTCTGTCAAATAAATAAATAAAATCTTTAAAAAAAAAAATAAAAAAAAAATTAAAAAAAATAAAAAAAAATAAAAAACCAAACTTGAGGAAAACAATGAAAAAATATGATGCGATTTTGTTTTTCTTATTTTTAATAGCATCAATTTTATCATACTACTCAGTGGTGCTCTCTTTCTTTTCCTAAGTATTTTTGGGGATAGGAATGGCAAGAGCATTTTACTTGATAACATTTAGTAAACTCTTCTAATCTAAGTAAATTATGTTAGGTTTACTAACATTTTGTTGTTTTCAAGGATTTTACCATCTGGTTTAGATTATTATGATCTAAAAAATACAAATATGAACATTTATTGTTTAAGGGCTCAGTGACAAACAAAAAAGCACAATCAATTTCTCCAAAGAGCTTAGAGTCCAGTAGGAGACATAATTAGTTGCAGATGATGAAAGAACAATGTGTAATAAGTTCCCCAAAATATAGGTAATACTTATGAAAGCTTTGGAAGAGAGAAGTGGGCCCACTTGGAGAGTGCAAAGGAGTGAATCAAGTAACTATTTTTAAGCTAGGATTTTATTTATTTATTTTTATTTTTTTATTATGTTCAGTTAGCTACTGTATAGTACATAATTAGTCCTTGATGCAGTGCTTAGTGATTCATTGGTTAAGTACAATATCCAGTGCTCATCACAGCATGTGCCTTCTTCAATACCCATCACCCTGTTATCCCCTCCCCACACCCTTCTCCCTTCTGAAACCCCCAGATTATTTCTCGGGGGTCTATATTTCTCATGGTTCATCACCCTCTCTGATTTTTCCCCCTTTGGATTTCTCTCCCTTCCCCTATGATCCTCCATGCTATTGCTTATGTTCCACGTACGAATGAAACCATATGATAATTATCTTTCTCTATTTAACTTACCTCACTTAACATAATCCCCTCCAGTTCCATCCATGTCAATGTAAACAGTGGGTATTCCTTGTTTCTGAGGGCTGAGTAATATTTCTTTGTGTGTATGTACCACATCGTTTTTATCCATTCATCTGTTGAAGGACGTCTTGGCTTCTTCCAGGGGTTGGCTCTTGTGGACATTGCTGCTATAAACATTGGGGTGCACGTGCCCCTTCTTTTCATTGCATCTGTATCTTTGGGGTAAATACATAGTGAGCTGGGATTTTAAAGAAGCAGCTGAGATCTGAGGGTGGGTGGGAGAAGGAAATACCCAGCACCTGGAAGAGAGACAGCAGGAGAGCATGTGAGTGGGGGATGTAGGGATTCACTTGGCTTGTCTAACTTGAGTGCCCCACACTGGGCTTGTCACAGGGAAGCTGCCTCTGAAATCTGCATGCGGGGGGAGAACAGCAGTGTGGCGGAGACCCACCTGAGCCCATCTTCCTCGAGCTAGGCTGGAGGAAGACAGCCCTAGCCGCAGGCTAGTGAACACTATCACAAGGTGGTAGTGGGTGGTGACCTTCCTGTGTGCTACATGAACTCACAGGGTCCGGACCATAGGCAGCTAAAATACCCTCATCAGCTTTTGTTATTCCCTTGATTTTTTTTTTTTGTTCATCTCAGTAACATAGGCTAAAAAATCAGCTCCAAGCATAGGAAAAACACAACTAAGGACATACTTTGTTTACTTGCTAAATTTGAAAATTAAAAAATATTCTTAAAGAAACCCAAGCTTTTTAACATGTCTTTAAAGTTTAACATATGATAAATGTATTATGGAATAGAGATTCTAATGGAAAGTTGGATTTATTTTACATATACATATTATATTACATAGACACATAAGCATTAAGCTCTCTAGGATATAATCTGTTCTAGTCTTTCCAGAGCCCCCAATCATTTTCTCATCGGTTATCTTAGTATTTTATTTTAAAGGTAACCTTTTAAGTGCCATAGGATACAAGCTGGCTAAAATTAATTAATTGTAGGACTGAAGATAATGATGTAGCTTGTGCTTATATCAAAAAAGAACATAAAACATTTCATGTTTGCATGAGGCTGGTTTGTTTTTCCAAGGAATGCTCTAAGGAAGAAGGACAAGGCAGGTGGTCGGTCAAAAGTGTGGGCTGTCTGATCCTGGATTCTTTACTAATAAAGTTTTCTCTTTGCCCTTTGTGTACTGAGTATAAATACGTTCTTCCTACCTCACAGGGTCATTGATGAAATTAAAAAGGACATATACCAGGGAGAGGGTATGTGAAATCAGTGCATGGTTTAAATTTAGATTCAAATCTAGCTTTTCCGCTTACTCCTGAGCCTCAGTGGTCCAATCTGTAAAATAGAGGGATATTAATACTGTGTGGGGCTATAGTAAAAATTAAATAGAATAATTACTCTGAAAAATCTGACACTGCAGGTTGAAAGAATTCATTGTGGTCCCAGTCTTTGGAAAAGTACAAATCACAGCAGCCGAGTGCAGACAATAGTGATTAAGTCACATTGGCCCCAAAGGGAATATTTTTTGGATTTTGCCATTCCAATTGAAAATGTGTATAATCTGGAACGGTATCATATTTTTTTGAATCTTCCTATGGAATGTAGGATCTTCAAGGAGAAGCCCCATATCATTTGCTTCATCTGAAGATCGATGTGGAGAAGAATAAATTCTTAGCTTCTGTGGGAGAATGCAGAACTGAGCTGGATCGAGAGACCAAGCTGGTGCCACAGAACGGCAGTGAAAAAATCATTAAAGAGCACAGGGTACGTCTCACACACCCCAAGTGCAGGCATGCGAAGTCACCTAGTTACCTAAAAGATATATACCTGATGCTTTGGTTTGGGTCTGAAAACACTAAATAGCTTAATTACTGTGTACTAGTAGACTTAAATGGGAATCTTCTATGAAAATAGGAAAGTATTGTATGGATTCTCACAGGGATTATATCATTTATTGCTCATTAGATTTTCTTCAGTGACAAAGGTCCTCATCATGTTTGTGAGAAAAGGTTACAGCTTATTGAAGAACTGTGTCTGAAACTCCCAGTCCGGGACCCAGTAAGGAACACACCTGAAACCTGTCATGCAACTCTCAGAGAGCTCAGAGCTGCCATTGATGCCACCTACATGAAGCTCGTGGAAGACCCAGACAAGTGGAAGGACTACACGAGCAGGTAGTTGTGGAATAGAGAAGGACATGGTCTGTCCTAATACTTGTAAATCCAGAGATCATTGCACAACATGAAGTGACTTGTGTTTCCTCTGAAGCCATAAAGAAAATCAGATTATGTGATCTTGCCCATGCTCTTATATAAAATAATGCTTCATTTAATAAAAAGAATGGGTTTCAGTCAGAAAGAGGGTCAAACACTTTATTTCCAAGGGACCCAGATGTTCTCTCTCTGAAGCTTATTGGGCAATTCCTTTCTCCCTAATATCCTAATATCCCCAGAGGGGGACTTCGGCCTCTTGGTTCTGTCTCAGTCTGGTGGAGATAGATGAGGCCAGACCTCAGGTGGTGCCTTCCATACTCCCAGGTACTCATGCCCTGGGAACACACCTTTTTCCTTAGCTGAGCTCCATCTGCTCTGCTTTCTCTTTCCTCCAAGTGACAGCTCAAGGGAGCCACCCCTGCCCTGAGCATTATGGTAAAGGAACAGTTTCCAGAAAATGTGTTCATTGACTTGCTAATCAGTCGATTGTTAAATTTCCATGAATAAATTCAAAACAGAAAATGTATTTTAACCACCGGGATATTGTCTCCCTTTAATAAGAGGATACTTTTGTTATTTCAGAATTTCTGAGTTCTCATCTTGGATATCTGCAAAGGAGACACAGTTGAAAGGGTTTAAGAGTAAACCCTTGGATACTGCCAACCACGGAGAGGTTAAACGTGCTGTAGAGGTTAGTTCTGGGCCATATTTTTCATTAATAAAAAAATTAATGGTAGGCAGACTGACTGATGTATTCTTTTCTATCTGTAAAAAAAATTAAATAGCTGAAAAAAACAATCCTAAGAATAAGTCTCCTCATGTTACTGTGGAGAAGAATAGGGGACTTTCCCTATGAATCATTGTTAGCTTTGAGATTTAGTCATGCTTAGTGGTACCTCTCATACGTCTTTAGCTAATGGAAAATCCTGAGAGGATAATTGCATGCATGAGTGTACAACACAGCAGAGATTTAAGAAATGTCCTGGAAAACAAGAACACTGTAGGTTTTCATACATTTTCAGCCATTCAAAAGCCAGGTCACAGAATTGGGCAAGGTCTCTAAGTTTCATTTCTGTGTAACATTCAGTCTGGATTGATAAGCTCTGTGAGCATGGGCACAGCCTGATAAACCGAGCCAGGTGACTGAATCTCAGGCTTGAACCCAGTTCACATTCTGTGAATGACACAGAGCAACCCTCTCCTTCTTAACGTGGCTCTGCTCTGTGTTGTAGACACACGCCACTGTGAAAATCCTTATCTTTCAGCATTTTGAACTCTTGCAAGTCACATCGTTGCTGTTAATGAGGATATATTTCCTTTCTATTTAGGAAATAGAAACCTCTGAGTTTCCTGTTTTTCTTTTAAATTTATAATACCACTAAATACTAGAGATGCTCAATAATAGCATGCTATACCCATAAAAGGATACTTTTATTTGCTATTGGTTGCTGTTATAATTTAAAAAATGCACATCTTAAAATGAAGAGATCACTTGGTTCTGGAACCGTTTTCTGTGGGTGTGAATTTACCCTATATGGTCCTCTGTTAGCAGCATGCATGGTTTCCTCGTGCTTCCCGGAGCTGTGTAGGAGGAAGAGGTTGCCCCAGTCAGCATTCCCATGGTTCCCAGACCTCACAAGGGCTGAGGCCCCTAGAATCTTTCTGGCATTGTCCTGGTCAGTATGCCCTCCCTTCCTGGATTAGAGTTGTTCTCCTGTGTGCACATCTTACTATGTGGTTTATTGACTTCCAAGCTAACAAAAGTGAGGCATAAATAGAAGTTAGTAAAGGTAAGATCAATTTTTAGGACATCCATAATAGTATTCAACAACTAAACTCTTCAAATAAAAAGAAATCTGCTCACTAGAAAAGGTATTCTTTCAACATTTTTTTTCTAAAAATACAATGTTCCTGCCAGCTAACAGAAAATAATATATGTTATAATTCCTAATTTTGGTATCCCATTTTCTTTTACAGTACTTTTTTTTTTTAAAAGATTTTATTTATTTGACAGAGAGAAACACAGCGAGAGAGGGAACACAAGCAGGGGGAATGGTAGCAGGAGAAGCAGGCTTCCTGCAGAGCAGAGAGCCCAATGCGGGGCTCGATCCCAGGCCTCTGGGATCTGACCTGGGCCTAAGGCAGACACTTAACGACTGAGCCACCCAGGCACCCCTCTTTTACAGTACTTTTAAAGGCATCTTTATTTGTGATCAAGGGAATATCTGTAAATATCTAACCATCCAATTATGAACTAACCATCTAGTTAACTTTTTGTTATATTGATTTTACATATCAGGCATTGGCACTTGGGGAAATATTTTATTCTAGCACTTGTGAACTTTTGTTAAAGATGTGAACAAAAAGCACAATAAGCAGGCACTGTACTCGTGAGTAAAAGGCTCTCCTACCCACCACATGAACTTCCTTAGTCTGAGTCCACCCTTGATTCACATGTATTCTCTTCATTCCAGGAGATCAGGAATGGTGTTACCACAAAGGGCGAGACTCTCAACTGGCTAAAATCCAGGCTTAAAATATTAATTGAAGTATCTTCTGAGAATGAAGCCCAAAAGCAAGGAGATGAGTTGGCAAAATTATCCAGTTCCTTCAAGGCTCTTGTAGCTTTGTTGTCAGAGGTATACCATTTATTCACACCCTAAATAGATAGTCTTGGGTGAGGAATCTGGAGGGTTCTTTTCCTTTTGGCTGTGATTTAAGAAGTAATTATATAAAGTATAGTTCAAACACAATAGTTAAGATATTTATTCATATGAGGATTGGTGGGGAAGATATTTGAACTATGGTGTGTATTATTATCGGATATGTTAGAGTAACAACCTATATTTAAAGTATGATGCTTACCAGATCTTCACTTTTTACTCTTACTAAAAACATTGTTTCATAGTCAGTGGAAGGTATATTATGGAGGTTAAGAACATAGGCTTGGGAGTCAAATGAACCCAGAGTTACTTTCTGATAATAATAAAATAACTCCGATAAAAATAAAATACAGTTTAACTCTGGTAATAATAAAATATTCAATGTTAGCAGACCAGTAAAATAGATTTTATGCAAGACTTACTCATTTTAAACTTCTTGATATATATTTTAGTGTTTATATTCCTATATGGATTAAATTATACAAACTTATTTACTTCATTTCTAGTAGGCCCCTTCTACCCTCGGCAAGAACATTTTTACTGACCAAGTTATCATGCGTGTCTAATGAATCTGTGCATGGGAAGATAACTAAGAAAGGAAAATTGAATAGATAGCTACCATTATTTCTTGAAGTCATTTATGAACCATTATTTCTTGAAGTCATTTATGAACTTGCATGGAAAAATGATCATCTAGATGACTTTTAAAGTTCCCTGATTCTGAAGATTGGGAATTCTCTGGAGATTTGCCTAATCTAACAGTTTGGTCAATTAACCTTGTATATTTTGAATGCCTGTAGACCTGCTTAAGACCCTAGGAGTGAATTTGCATAAGCCAAAAATACTGTAAACTGCACCTGATTTTAGTTTTATGTGTGAATTTTGATATTATGTATCATTTTTCTTAACAGTTTTTGACAAAATGAAAATAGTGATAGGATTAATCAAACTTTGGAATGTGAGTTATTTCAGTCCTTTGATATCCATCTTTCATAGTGCTAGTCCAGGAAGCATAGCCACTACCAAACGGTAGTAAAATTCTGACATCATTCTTCTCTACTCTTTCTTTGATCAAGAAGGTAAGGAGAAAAGTAAGGATTACAGCTTTAAAAAGTAAATATATGTGCAGATGATCTTTGATCCAAGACTTAAGTAGTTTTAGTCACATTGATAGATGAGTTTCTATTTTGATCCACCCCCACAAAACACTTTGTCAGCCTTTAAAGTTAGACATTATTAGTCTCCCTAACACTTTACCAAGACTGTTTATTTACTTTATCTTCCAAGTACTCTCATGACACTGCCCATGGGACTTGTAGCAAAAATCTGCCCCTAAGAAATACAGACATTAATTCTTTGTACCCCTATCTACCTTTTTTTTGTTTGTTTTATAAAGTTGTCTAAGTTTTTATTTGAATTTGACTTAGCTAACGTAGTGTAACGTTAGTTTCAGGATTACCATATAGTGACTCAATAACAGTGCAGGATACAAAATCAAGGTAGAGAAATCTATTACATTTATATGCACCAATATGGAAGCAGCAGAAAGAGAAATCAAGGAATCCACCCATTTACAATTGCACCAATAACATAAGATACCTAGGAATATTATTTTTATATGTCCCTTTATAAGGAACATAAAATTTTTAATTTTTGCTTTCAATAAATCCAGTCTTTTTTTTTTTTTTTTAGAGAGAGAACGCCATCATGGGGAGGGGCAGAGGGGGAGATAGGATCTCAAGCAGACTTCCCGCCGAGCCCAGAGGCCTACTCAGACTGATCTCACCACTGTGAGCTCAGGACCTGAACCTTACTTACCTTAAACTTCATAATTTATATTCATACCCTTGTATGCTACTCAGTCCTTAGTAAAATCAAAGAAAGAAGAAGGGAAAACATTTATTTTGTTCATGTAAGGATTTATATTAAAAGATGAATTTGACACATTCAGTCCATACTTTGATTATAATCCATTTAATATTTAAATTAGTGTTGAATACAAATGTTTGCAGTTGTCCACTCTAAGAAAAAGAGGCTGTGGATAGACTGGTGGTATGTAATGATGAGTCACTTCTTTCAACGAAAGCTGTGATTTACTGAGATCTGGAGTCTGTGGTTTTCATAGGGTCTTCTTGCTATTAGTTTGGAGAATAGCACACTCACGTCACCTGGGACAAACCCAGAGGAGAAGAGGGTCAAAGAAAAATATGTGATAAGAGTAGAAGAAACTGAAAGGCTACTGTGGAATGCAAATGACATGCAGTGTGAAAATGAGGATCTGATTGAAGATGGAGAGCAATAGACTTTGAAAATAAAAGATGCTGGTGTCCCTGAAATAGCGGAAGCAGAAATGAGACAGGAAATTCAGGGAAAAGAATTCATTAAAGAACCACAAAATTAGCAATTATATTGTGTTTTATGTAAAAATGTTGGAAGTATGTTTTTAACAAATACTCTTCATTCTTTTCATTTTTTTCCCTCCACATTTTTTTCCTTCCTTATTTTAAACAGGGTGGACTCAGCTTTATTATACTGTATTTTTTTAATTTATGATTAAATTTTAGTCATGGGACTGTCATTAAAAGGATCCAGGAAATAAAATATACCCACTTTCACCACCCTGTTTGACTGTCAGGTTGAGTGGGAACAGAGCGCCATATCCCTTGAGGCTTGCGATTCCCGTAAATGGCTATGCAGTTTAATAATAACTAAATAAACCTCAAAAATATAAGAAAAAAACAAAAGAGATCTGTGTATATATTTCAGAGTTACTGAGATGGACTTTACACATATTCTTAGAATATTTAAGATTACATGAGCATCATATGAGTTATAATTTTTTCATGAAAATCTAGGTTGAAAAAATGTTAAACAACTTTGGGGACTGTGTCCAGTACAAAGAAATAGTGCAAAATTCCCTTGAAGACTTAATTTCTGGCTCTAAAGAAGTGGAGGAGCAGGCAGAGACGATCCTGGACACAGAAAACCTGTTTGAAGCACAGCAGTTACTTCTTCATCACCAGGTACGACGCTTATTACCTAGGGAACTTACACAAAGTGCATTAGTCACTGGCAGCACCAGAGCGGACAGGTTGTAAGGACAAAGAGAAGGGGGCTTCTTCAGGGAGGAGTCCAGGTGAAGTGTTAAAAAAAACCTTGGCAGCTTTGTTCTTGTTAAATATTAGCTATTTCAGAAGAGCCTGTAAGGTAAATTCTCAGCCTGAGTGATTTGATGACATCAAAAACTTCAAGGAATATTAGGGAGAAAAAATTGATTTAGCTGTGAAAACCTTCATAAACCTTGCTCAGCTGCTCTTTTCATTACAGAGAAAGAAAGTATGGAGATAAAACGCTCCATATTTGAGATCACTCTTCTTTGCCATTAAGTTAAAATCCGCTCTTCAATTTACAACTTTGAATACATCTTAGTTTGGAAAATTATAACTTATATGAAATACCAGACCTTTCAGGATAATATGCTTTTATGAAAGATTAGAGCTAGAAATAAAGAAATTCTGGTACATGTATTGATAATCAATTTTTTAAAGATTTTATTTATTTATTTATTTGACAGAGAGAGAGAGAGAGATCACAAGTAGGCAGAGAGAGAGGGGGAAGCAGGCTCCCCGCTGAGCAGAGAGCCCAATGTGGGGCTCGATCCCAGGACCCTGAGGTCATGACCTGAGCCAAAGGCAGAAGCTTTAACCCGCTGAGCCCCCAGGTGCCCTGATAATAAACAATTTTAACCAACTTGCCAAACTCAATATAAGAAGAAGTATGATTCAAATCAAATACTTTAATGACAAAACCCTAGCTAATGTAATATATAGCAAAATGCTAGCTAATTTTATTTGTAATAATATATGAACATGGAAGTGACATTAAAAGCGTATGTAAAACGCAGCCTCTAGATTTATTTAATAATTATAAAAAGACTGAGTACAAAAAAATTAATGCTTGGTATTACATTGTTCTCAGTCATTTTAAAAGTTGTGCTAGGGTTTCAATTTAAGTCAGAGAAATATGTAATTACAGATATTTACATTAATATTTTAAAACTCTTCACATTTCTTGGACCAGGTGCTTCGTTATATGCCTGTTTACTTTGTGAAAATTCAAATGGTTTACACCTCAGATTTGTCTACCACTGTTGTACATTATACTTCAATAAAAAGTTTATTTTAAAAGATAACTTTCCCCATATCTCAGCAGGTTTATCAGTCTGACTATACCCAGGAATTAAATCTCTTAGTATCAGCATTTTTACAGCATAAATGATTTAAAAATAAATTAGAGTTAGGACTTTGCGTTTTTAGGCAGAAGTAATTCTTTAAGGAGAATCATGTCAAATGAACACTTTTGTCAGATTCCCTTCTGGAGTGTTCCATAAAATGCTAAATGTCTAAATTTGCACACAGTTAAAACACCAATATCAAATTATGTTGTTTACCATTAAAAACATAAAATATTCTTAAATAATGCCCATTTTGACCAACGTAGAGTCCCCATTGTCATTTTTTTTTTTAAAGATTTTATTTATTTATTTGACAGAGAGAGACATCACAAGTAGGCAGAGAGGCTGGCAGAGGCAGAGGCAGAAGCAGGCTCCCTGCTGAGCAAGGAGCCCAATGTGGGACTCGATCCCAGGACCCTGGGATCATGACCTGAGCCGAAGGCAGCCGCTTAACCAACTGAGCCACCCAGGCGTCCCCCCATTGTCATTTTAATTGTTGACATTTAGCTTTTTTTTTTTTAAGATTTTATTTTTTTATTTATTTGAGAGAGAGAGAGAGCATAAACAGGGCTGGGGGAAAGGGAGAGTAGGGGGGGGCAGGCAGACTCCCCACTGAGCAGGGGCCCGAAGAGGGGCTTGATCCCAAGACCCTGAGATCATGAACTGACCTGAAGGTGGACACTTATCTGACTGAGCCATCCAGGTGCCCTGTTCACATTAACCGATAAAAGACAGTTTGGGGGGCGCCTGGGTGGCTCAGTGAGTTAAAGCCTCTGCCTTCGGCTCAGGTCATGATCTCAGGGTCCTGGGATCGAGTCTCACATTGGGCTCTCTGCTCAGCAGGGAGCCTGCTTCCTCCTCTCTCTCTGCCTCTCTGCCTACTTGTGATCTCTCTCTGTCAAATAAATAAATAAAATCTTTAAAAAAACAATCAGTCAATCAATCAATCAATGAAAGAAGGAAGGAAAGAAAGGAAGAAAAAATAAATTTGGGCCCACGCTGCAATGAGGTTGTACCTCTCTGTACCTCTATTAGCCTGCAGGTGTTTCTGTCCTTAGCTGCTCAGAGAGTAACATTTACATCCACCTGTTGTCCAGCAAAAGACAAAGAGGATTTCTGCAAAGAAGAGAGACGTGCAGCAGCAGATAGCACAGGCTCAGCAGGGAGAAGGTGGGCTGCCCGGCCAAGCCCGGGAGGAGCTGCGGAAGCTCGAGAGCACCCTGGACAACATGGAGCGCAGCAGGGAGAAGCAGGAACGCCGCATCCAGGTGAGAGGCCAGAAGTCTAGGGCCCTGTTAACCTCCGGGTCACGGCTTACATCTCCCCATGGGAGCAAACGTTGGTTCCCACCTCTGGTGCTGCAGCATTGTGTTGAGTATTGATATGAGTTATCTCTTTTAATCATCACATCAACCTTAGGAGATAGGTACTATAATTAGCACATTTTGCCAGAGTGGAGGCTTAAGAAGAAACAGTTTGAGGATTTTACCCGAAGTCACGGAGCAGCGATCAGTCATAAAGCCAGAATGTTAATGTCTGAATCCAGGAATTAACACTGGATCATTTTACCTTTCTGGGCAGTCCAGCAGTCACATGTTTATGCTTTATTGTGATCTTGACACTCTTAAAAAGTTTTTTAATTCTTTTTTTTTTAAAGATTTTATTTACTTAGTTGATAGAGATCACAAGTAGGCAGAGAGGCAGGCAGAGAGAGAGGGGGAAGCAGGCTCCCTGCTGAGCGCAGAGCCTGATGCAGGGCTTGATCCAAGGACCCTGAGATCATGACCTGAGCTGAAGGCAGAGGCTTAACCCACTGAGCCACCCAGGCGCCCCTAAGTTTTTTATTTCTTGC
Organism: Procyon lotor; assembly: GCA_028646535.1. Lineage (NCBI taxonomy): Eukaryota > Metazoa > Chordata > Mammalia > Carnivora > Procyonidae > Procyon > Procyon lotor. The sequence goes on from CM053608.1 coordinate 10,751,955, forward strand.
CACCTACTCACTACCCACTCCCTTTCTTTCTCTCTTCCTTTTCTTTTTTCTTTTTTTGAAAGGGACTGAGAGGCCCTTTTTTCCTTTATCCCACATTTTAAGTAATATCCTTAGATTCACAGAACTTTATAGCTGATAGAAAACTCAGAGTGCTAGTCTGCACATCCTCTTTTTTGTAGATGAATTGAAACACAGAGTGAAATTCTTACAGGAGACATTAGGATCATCTTTGTTCAGCATAACTATGTGAAATTTGGACAGAGGTAAATGGAGATTGACAGCCCAACAAATGAATGGAAATGTGAATAATATTTTGTGATACGTGCTGATAATTCATAATGTGATATGTTTATTTTTTTCAAATTTAGGTCACATTAAGAAAATGGGAGCGATTTGAAACAAACAAAGAGACAGTGGTCAGATACCTTTTTCAAACAGGTTCCAGCCATGAGCGCTTCTTGAGTTTTAGCAGTTTGGAAAGTTTATCTTCAGAATTGGAACAGACAAAGGTATATTGGTCTGACCATGTAATCCTTTGGTATTCATTTTCAGAAGCAAAACTGTGTTTTCATCCCTTATTACAATTAATTATTATAATTATTCATTTAATCAGTACTTCTTGTTTATTAATCACCCACTCTTCAGCACACTGGTCAAGTTGCTCTGGGGGATGAAATAAGATTTAAACATCAAGAACTAAGAGGAATTTTTTATTAAAGTGGGAACTGGTTAGTTCCCTTATAGATGAATACATTTAAAAAAATCTTTCTGAAAGCAGTAATATTTTTAAATCAACCTTAAAGGGCAGGTAAGGCTTAGAAAAGCAGAGTGTGGGACAAAACATGAGCATTCCTATAATGGGAAATGGCATGAAGTATGAGAGTGTATGGAGATTCTGTTTTAAGGCAGAAAAATGGAAGTACAATTGTAAAGGAACTTTGGGCCATATTACAAAGACTCTGGAAGATCGAGGCCACATGGAACTCTTAAAGGTTTTTAGGAAAAAGAGTCACATGATCAGAGCTATACTTTAGGGAGATGCTTTTTTTTTAAAAAGATTTATTATTTATTTATTTATTTAAGAGCGTGTTTTATATATGTGTGTGTGTGTATGTAAGAGCACCTTATATGTAATATATGTATATTAAGAGCACGTGTGTGTGCAAGAGGGGGGAGGGGCAGGGGAAGATGGAGAGAGAGAATCCTCTAGCAGACTCCCTGTTGAGCATGGAGCCCACGCAGGGCTCCATTCCAGGACCTTGAGATCATGACCTGAGTCAAAATCAAGAGTCACCACTCAACCGACAGAGCCACCCAGGTACCCCTTGGGAGATACATTTTTAAGCAGTGTCAAAAATTGAAAGGGTGGAAGACTTGTGTCATGGGATCCAATTAGAAAGTTATTGCATGTCAGTATTAATACGGGCGTGAATTAGGGTAATGGGAACGGAAGCAAGAGATGGAGAGTAAAGGAAAGGAAGATATCCCAGATTCTGAGCCTGAGAGCCCAGTGGGCGTGAGACAGGAACTTGAAGGAATGGCTGTTAGTTGAGGAAGATGACAGACTATTTGGGACAAACTGGGGTTGAGGCTCCAGTGGGACATCCAGCAGATAATATTTAGTAGGTGTGCTTCATGAGCCCAAGCCTGTAGGCCCAAACACCTTAGAAAGTCAGAGCAGGCCAGTACGTTGTCTGAAGCATTTAGAGTTGTAGAGGTTCTTTTGGTTCCTTTTGCACATATTTTGGGTCTAAAAATGACTGAGTTAGTATAGATATGTGTTAGCCAATGAATAAGAAAGAAGACTCCTCTCCATCAGTAGTAGCCTTCAGCAAGTAAACCCCTGTGCTGCTTTTTTCTTACCAGTAAAAGTCTTCTCTGTCTCTCATACTGCCAATTTTGTATTATCTCTCCTATATTAATTCACTAAGGAGTTTGAAGTCTTACAAAGCCACAGAATTTTTCAATCCTGTATGATTTTCATCAGCCATTTAAATAGAACATTTTAATTTTAATTATTACTTTATATATTAAAAATATACCAGGTGTCTTTTAGAAAATACAAACAAATTTATTAGGTTAATTAACATGTGGGTATTCTACCCAGATTACATCCAGAGTTACCACAAGAATACCTTGTGGTTCTGATCCCTTTGAATAGGTTTATCAGCTGTAGGTGAAGCAAATGTAATGTTTTTAGTCTTACTATTTTAGTCTTACTATTAGGTGAAGCAAATGTAATGTTTTTAGTCTTACTATTAAAATTAAATTTTAATTTACTATTAAAATTTTCCTTAGCTAATAATCTTGCATACTTTGGGATTGATTTAATAATGTGAGCTAACATTTACTGAATGTATAGCCATATGCTGGTCTGTTCACTTGATGTTTATCACCTTTAATCTCCAAAACAATCTTAAGAAATAGGTGTCATTATGAATCCTATTGTATGAGAAGGAAATATAAGGTACAACGGGTTTTTTTTTAATGAATTTATCCAAGATCTCAGGATTACTAACTGGTGAGGTTGGGATTCAAACCTAAGAATTCTGAGCCCAGAGCACATACCTTTAGCCACTAGATTTTTCACTGAAAAACTGAGCTACTTTACTGTTTCTGTATATTGTTGCACAAGCACGTGTAATCTAGAATAATTGTTCTCTACTTCTTTGCTCACTCAATATTGTTAAGACAGCCATCATTCTATTTGTAGCCCTCTTGTGGTTGTGCTAAAGAGCTTGAGTGCTTTCTGTCACTATGTGATAAGGAGTCCATAGCAATATCATGTTTATTCTTTAATCAAGGCTTGACTAATGAGGAAATGAAAGTTCAGTAATGTGATTCAAAGTCACACAGCTAGTGAAGGACAGAGCCTGGTTTCAGCTCTCGACCTACCTGATGCCAGAGTCCATCCTTTCCTGCTGCGTCCTACTGCCACTCATGGGTCTTCTTTATAGAACTTAGAGATAAAGCCTTATAACATTATTCTGTTTTGGTCCAATTTGGTTTTTATCAACATCGTTCTGTCCTTTGAATTCCTCTCCATTGTGTTTTCCCCATACCTAACTCTTACAGAAGGCTCTTAGAGTAGATGTATATAAGTATTTTCAGATATAACTCCACTTTCTCCATGATTTTCCTGGGCTCTGGGAAACACGAGGGGGAAAAGTACTATCTTACGCTTCTGATTCTGTTCATAGGGTTCTGAGAGATTATGCTGTGATTCAGTCTTCACAAATGAATCCACCCTAACTCCAAGTTCATCACAGCAACAGTGGGTGCTTATAACCACAGAATTTAATGTGACATTGGCAAATACAGGTTCTTAGGATTTTAGAAATCTATCATGAAAAGGAAGCTATACTTACCCATTTTTATTCTACCAAATTTCTGGGTACTTCTTTGAAGTAATGTTGATATTTCTATGAGAACTTTAAGTTTTTCAAACTTGAAGATACAATAGTATTGTGTAGTAACTATCTTACATGGCATTATGTAGTAATTCTGGGAGATACTCTCTGCCAAGAGGTGGCTGTCAGAAGTCTTACCTTTGAAAATATTTACTTGGGGTTTCTTCATTACCTATTTTGGAAAGCAGAGTTTCTGATCAAAATTTAAACCCCCCATGAGTTTCTCTTACGTAAGAAGAAATGAGACACTAAGGTAATTTTTTTTCACACAAGATGATCTCTGGCGTTAGCTTTTTTTTTTTTAAGATTTCATTTATTTGACAGAGAGAGACATAGTGCGAGAGGGAACACAAGCAGGGGGAGTCGGAGAGGGAGAAGCAGACTTCCTACAGAGCAGGGAGCCTGATGTGGGGCTCGATCCCAGGACCCTGAGATCGTGACCCTGAGCCGAAGGCAGAAGCTTAACAACTGAGCCACCCAGATGCCCCTGGAGTTAGCTTTTTAAAGTCAGTTTTCAATGCATTTACCTGACAAAATTCAGGTAACAGCTAAAATTTACCAGTGCCTCATCCATATTGAATTCATTCTTGAATTGAAGTAGTTCACTATTAATAAAAATCAATGTGTGAATTTTATAAGCCATTTTGTCCTCAATATTATGTGAGGGACATAAAAAAGCAATAATAGATACCTGCTAGAGTGCCAGGCGCTTAATAATGACATTGCTGATGAGATGCTAACAGCAACCTTATAAGAAACCATTGCTACCTGCATTTTATATGAAAGTCTGAAAAATAGTTCACCAAAGTCAAACAACTAGTAATTAGCAAATCTAGGGCTCTAGTCCAGGTTCAGCTGGTTAACAACTTATCTTCTTTTCATCATGTAGTAGAGGTATATAGTGAATAAGATTTAACAGCATTAAGATCAGATTATCTCTCTTTTCAGGGAACTAGTTAACAATATGTTTCTTTATAGGTAAATATCTGTGATACACTGTATTGACTACGATATTCTTCAATTAAATAAAAAATATGTTAATTGGCCTAGAAATCTCTTATCTTTATGATTGAAAAAAAATCCATCACTATTAATCATTGCCTGAATGGGGCCTGCAATAAACTAACATATTTGTGGATAAGTTAGTTATTAATTCTAAGCAATAAACCCAAACCAGGAAACAATGGAAAAAGATTTTTGTAAGAATTGCTGGATAACTATGAAGATAGATATCTGACTATATATATGTATATATAAAATGAAAATAATCTAGTGAACTGTTTATTCTGGTCATAAGGAAAATAAGTCTGTCTTATTACCAAGACTGTTATGTACTAAGATTCATGCATGCATGAATCTATCTAGCCAACCATTTATTCCAGTAGAGACTCTGTAAGTATATGCAGTTTAGTTGAGGGCAGAATTTAATAAAAGATGCCTTCCTAACAATTATAATCTCTTTTTCTAGGAGTTTTCTAAACGAACAGAAGGTATTACAGTCCAGGCTGAAAATCTTGTGAAGGAAGCTTCCGAGATACCACTTGGGCCCAAGAATAAGCAGCTGCTTCAGCAGCAGGCCATGTCAATCAAAGAGCAAGTCAAAAAATTAGAAGACACACTTGAAGAAGAGTATGTGCTTGACAAGTCCTAAACTTTCTTCTCTGAGATAAAGTTTCATACAGTCTTTCCTGTATATTGTATTCAAAACATTCCTTTAAAATCTCAAAGTGTCTGTGTATTTCAGCATGTTTTGAGGAAGCACTCACAGTTCAAAAGAAAGTATCACCAAGACAGAAACCATCGTCTATATAACAGAGCAGAAAAATATAACGGATGTGGTTTTTGCATTGTAAACTGACTTTGTTCATGAGAAAGCCATATCTATTAAATTCTGTGGCCTTCATACAATCTCAAAAAAGAACCAGTATTTAAAATAATTTTTTTACTGTATTGTTCGGCTGTTACCAGTTAGAGGGAAGAAGAGATATTTTGCTTGTGTAGATGCTGGGCCTGAATATGTGTGACATAGACCAAGTGTCTCCCATCTCCAAGAAGCTCACAGAGCTTGTTTATAGTGCCTCCATATTTGAATTGTCACTGATTGATATACTGTTTCCAAAAATTAACTTCAAAATCTATTTTACTTTTCAACATCTAATATTTGGTTGTTGAAACATAAAGAAAAAATAGTTTAGCCTGTGGTATACTATTATGTGCAAAATAAACACTAAAAAAATTTGGAGGGGATAAATATATGAAGATATGGCTAATGTTCCTCAACCTAAAATGGCCGCACATTTTTATTAAAGTTTCTTTACTGGCAAATCACTAACATGAATTATTCTTAAGATACAGAACATAACTTCTAAGGTGGATTTTAAAAATTAAAAATAATTTCTAAGGTGGATTAAAAAATTTGTTTTTAATAGTAGTAACACCTTGAAATTAACATTGTATCTTTGCCTAAACTTTAAAATTTGTTAAATAACTTAAAGGAAATTATGACTCAAAACTTTGAGAACTTTATATTAAATATTATCCATCAAGTTATGGAAATAATGAAACTCAGAGTTTATTAGATAAGAAGCTACTTTTATTAGAAATATCATTTGAATCTATTTCCTTTCTTAGCTTGCATTTATCTGTACTGATGAGAACATTAGGCACATTCAGGGTATACATTTGAGACTGCAATATTATTTAATTTAACATTCAGCCATTGCATTCTTCTTGATGTCTTCAAGTGCCTTTTGGTAAACAGGGAAATTCTTTCTTTTTTTTTTTAACCCAAGAATGTATCAGTTCAATGATATACTATTAGTTTCTTAGTCTTTTTCTAACTGAAAGCCATAATCACCTGGTTATATACGCATAGCTAATACAAACTGGACAATTTGTAGCTGAAATTTTCTTCACCAGATTTACAACAAATAAAGCCCAAATTTTCTAATAGCAGTTAGGGTGCTCATGTACAAGACTGTATAAGAGTCTTTTGGAATCAAGACTGGGCCAACATCAAAGAACAGCTGAAATCATTATAGATTATAAATTGCAGGCTTAGCCCTAATGATAGAAACAGTTCCTGTAAGGCAGCAAGGGATTCAGATTACAAGCTGTCTCTTGACTCATAAAGGTGCATTTTATAAATATCTTTGCATATAGAGCACCCCTGCAGTATCTCTGCTCTGAGAGCAAAAGGACATTGTCCACAGACAATGTTTAGCGGGACTGCTAAAAGACTCTGTGCACTGAAATCTATGTAGGCACTTTATTGAAGTCCTGGAAACTACTGGTCATGCGCAGAGTTTACCCAGATCATACCTGGATTCAAACCTGTTTGGACCCAGCTGTATTTTGTTTGAAGCACAGTTCTATTCATAACATAGTGTAGATACTACCTCGCTAAATGCTCATTCTCAGAGGAGATAGATAGGAAGACTTGAGGACTAAATACTCAGATCAAATGTTCATTTTTTTTTCCTGTTCCAGTAGTTTCAACTTTGACATCGTCACAGATGCCTTTGCTATCTTTTCATCTGGTGATTTAAAGGAAAATGTATTGTTGTTTTCTATTAAAATACTGCATTTTATTTACTTAATTTGGTTAATTTTAGTATTAAAACCATGGAAATGGTGAAAAACAAGTGGGATCATTTTGGCAATAATTTTGAGACCCTGTCCGTCTGGATAACTGAGAAAGAAAAAGAACTCAATGCCTTGGAAACTTCGTCATCTGCCATGGACATGCAAATCCAGCAGATTAAGGTGACCTGCTCACACGTTGTTACATTTATAATCCATGTCTAGCTTTTAAGAACTCCTTTCTTACATTTCATCAAGTGCTAGTTGGTCCCACGATAAATCTTTCATTGCTATGTGATTCTATTAAAATTCAATTCACACAAAATGCTAATCTGAGAGGTCTTGATTGATACTGGGCAAACTTTACAGTTGGAATTATGTATTAATATTTTCTGACTTATGCATTCAAAGTCAGTATTGTGTGCAATATCATTAAAATGTTTTTATGGTTACATTATTCTTTTCCTTGATTCTGAATTAACCCCATTGGAGTGTTTCGTTGATTCATCTATACAACACGAAATGTATTCATCACCTACGACTGTACTTGGTGTTATACAAATGTCTGCCTCAAGTATTAGTGGCATTTACCCTCACAAACCACAGGGAGGAGTAATTACTTTCTTTAGATGAAGACATCAGACTCCACTGCTCGGATGATTTCATTTAGGATGACTTTGGGGCACAGACAGAGATACTCTGATACTCTAGCTCTCCCACCTCTAACATGACCATGTGCATAGACTGTCATTGTTCACTTTTTTCAAATAGTTTAAGAAAAAATGGACTGAAAGAAATGAATTCTTTCTTTTATAGTTTTTATGCAATACACTTTCAAAATGCAGCCAACTTTTCTATCTAATCGCATATTTTTTTGAATGGGAAACCCTCTGCCATATCATTCAATTAAAAATAGTAAAATAAATACCAAAGTATTTCGCATTATTGCTCAGAACAAGTCATTATCATGTGCACAGTGGAAGGGTGCTGTGTCACTTAGCTATGATTACATTGCTGTGCAGATTATCCTGGTTTATCATGCATCTTTTGCAATCAAGGATACATAGAATCCAGTATATATGGAGTCTGCCTATGTGTCGTGTGGTATGCTAAGGAAAATAGATGTCAACGCACTAAGGAATATTCATGAAGTATGTTTAATCTCTAAAACTGTTTTTAAAAGTTGTCATTTGATCATTTCACTACATCCTAAGTAAACAAAGAATAGCACATATAAATAACTTTATCAAAAATTTTCTTTCAAAAAATTTTGGCATACACTTTTTAATGTGTTTATTCTTGCTATAATTCATTTACACCTTAATTCAGTTCCAGGACTTCAGAAATATATCAGTGATCAACTGTCATCACCTCTTTACTCTTTGGGAAACAAAATGATTACACACTTTATTTTTAAATATATAAACATTCAGTTGTAGATTTCCATGCCATTAGATTAGAAATACATTTTAATATTCCAATATAGTATTTTGAAAACATCTAAAATGTATTAAATGAATATGAATAGTAGGGAAAAAAAAGTATTTTCCAGAAATAAGCAAAGATGGTGTGGAATACACTAGTACTGTGAAATTTAGGCAAATAGGTTCATATTCTGTTTCCACTCAGAAGACCACATTATAGGAAATATTAGAAATAAGGTAACACTTGTCATAGTGTTTCACTTTAAAACAACCTTAGGATTAAAATTAATGAAGCGTTTTCCTTGTCGTGAAGACATTTATCTATAAGCCCACTTTTAATTCTTCATTGCATGCTATTCCAAATTCACTGATTTTCTTATTCTTAATTGATAATTTATAAATGGTAAGAACATACACTGGGTACATCTTCCATCTTCCCTTTTTGGATTAGAATCCAACAGTATGATTACATAGTTTGCATTTATGAATTTGTTGGTAACATGTATTAATTACTCTAAAAACTAAGAAATTAGTTTATTTATTATCTTATTTTAGATTGTTTCACTGAGCTATTGCCAACACCCAGGAGAATTTTGGCACATAGGAGACACCAAATATATATTTGTTGAATTTATGAGTAATTTTTCTAAAAAAATCATCTTGAAAAACAAAAAAGAAAGGTTGTATTCATGTTCAAATAACAAATATCTATTAGATATTCCACTGTAGTCATGCGTATGAAAAATAAAAATAAATAAAGCGATAAGCACCTGGCACTAATCTAAGTTATTTCTGATTGTCTCATCTGGACAGAAGTTATTTCTGACTATGTTGTCTCATGTAGACATAAGTCACACATTTTTTTTCCTAGGGTAACTGAGACTTATCTGAATTTTTGGCTTTATTTGATTGGAAGACTTGGCTCTTTTTCTCAGAGAAATCATTTTAATTCCTTATGCATAAATAAGCCTCTGTGTTTATGACAGACATGCCTCTTTCCCCCCACACACATCCTTAGTGGCTTTCAGTACTTTTCATGTGTTGGCTAACGTATAAAGTGTCATCCTGCTCCAAACGGAAATGATATTCTGTAGGTTCTTCACTGTAAGTCCACAGCTAATGCCAAAAGCAGTGGTTCAAAACAGCATCGGCAGGAGCAGCATCACCTGGATATTTCTTAGAAATGCAAAATCTTGGCCTCACCTTAGACCTGCTGGGCCTGACTCCCTGAGGTTGGGAACCAGGTGACCCTAACATACTCCAAATTTGGAATCCACTGGCATAAAGGCAATAAATTTGAAAAGAATGGTTTTAGGTAAAAGTGGAATCAGACAAGCTTTTAGTTTCGTAAACATGAAATACGCAGCTACATTTGAGAAAAATTAAATGAATATCAACATTAGCATTTCTGTGAGTTACTGGAGCACACTGCTTCCCAGATCAGCTGGTAAAAGGCATGACTCAGAGGAAAAGCAAGGAATTCTCTTTACCTTTAGAGATACTTCTTGTTTGGTAAAAAATGAAATACAAAAATGAAAAACAATGAAACACAGGGACATCTCCCTGCTTACTTCTCTGCAACAGGGGTAGCTCTTCCTTTTTATTCATTATGCACTGAGCACGACCACCATCACTTCATATTTTCCAGATAGTGTCTGCATATCTCTCCTCTCCAAATAAGGTCAGGAAACATGTGGTGTTTGTTCCTAGCTGGTCTCTAATGGTCCAAATGTGTTGAAATGTCAGCTAAGAAGACCTCTCCTGATTTTCTCTCTGTACAGAGAATCTATTATTTCAGAAAGACAAGCTTACTCAGCCTATATTGTCATTTTTCTTGTTTTAAATATTAGGTCACAATTCAAGAAATAGAAAGCAAGATCAGCAGCATTACAGAGCTAGAAGAAGAAGCTCAATCTTTTGCTCAGTTTGTCACCACTGGAGAATCCGCTCGAATCAAAGCCAAGCTGACACAAATAAGAAGGTACTGGGAAGAACTCCGAGAGCATGCACAGTGTTTGGAAGGAACAATCCTGGGGCATTTATCCCAGCAGCAAAAGTTTGAAGAGAATCTTAGAAAGGTAAGAATGGGTCCATGCATGCGAAAGTTATTATTTCCTGTTGCATTTATAATGAAATGCAATAAGTAATCGAGAAATAGTGGACTAAGGGAAGACACAATTTGCTAATCATTTACCAAGTTGTCAATGATGACTAAGTTTTTAATTATTCATGTGATACCTCTTTTGAGGGGATATAAAAGTGTCATTATACATTGTGTTCAGATAGGCATTAAGGCTTATCTGTTCCTTTCAAATAATAGGAAATACTGATGTTAGATTTTTAAAAATATGTCTATTTTAACCATTTTATTGAAAGTTATAAAAAAAGATACCCACGCTCCTTCCTTGGTAACTTTTTCTGTCTTGATGTACATTTTTTCCACCATTATCTTTATATTTCACTAATGTTTTAGATCCAGAAGTCTGTGTCTGAATTTGAAGATAAACTTGCTGATCCACTTAAAATATGTTCTTCAGCCACAGAAACATACAAAGTTCTCCAAGAACATATGGTAAGAGGAATTTGATAATTCCTGCTTGAGAAAATAGTAAATATTTTTATGATGGTTAAAATCCAAAGGATTTTTATGTTACTTGAGGAATGACATAGATCAAACATGTTCACTTAACACAAAAAGTACAAGTATACAAATAAGTTTTTATTAAAAATGCATATTAGGGGCACCTGAGTGGCTCAGTGGGTTAAAGTGGCTCAGGTCATGATCTTGGGGTCCTGGGATTGAGCCCTGCATTGGACTTTCTGCTTGGCGGGGAGCTTGCTTCCTCCTCTCTCTCTGCCTGCCTCTCTGCTTACTTGTGATCTCTCTCTGTCAATAAATAAATAAAATCTTTAAAAATAATCAATTAATTAATTAAAATGCGTATTAAAAGAAGGTTCATTTACAGTACTTTTCTCCTACTTAAGACATGATTTTTTTGATTTCAGCTTTAGTAAATTCTGTTACTTGTTGCGAGCATTATAAAAAAAATGCATAAAAACATACACGTGAAATGGCTGATTTTAGATTTTTAACCCACGGCAATCAGATGTGCAAAGAATATGTCCTCACCAACCTTTTACCAATGACTAGCTTTTTTGGTCTGCTGCCTGAACTAGTGACTATTGTGGGATGTTTGCAGAGCAACAGATGCCTTTGATGTAATTTAGGGAAAGGAGCAAAGAGGGAGAATCAGGCACAGAGAAATACCAAAAAGAAATGTGTTAATACAAAAAATATGTCTGTTACCCCTAAATATGTGCACATGTGCTGAGGGAGGGGGCTGAAGTGATAGAAAGCAAAGAGTTGACAAAAGCACATCTGGAAAATGGAGTAGAATTTATATCATTTGAATACTTACAACAAGAAAGTGAGCACCTGGGTGGCTCAGTCGGTTAAGCATCCGCCTTTGACTCAGGTTGTGATTTCAGGGTCCTGGGATCCAGCCCTGCCTTGGGCTCCCTGCTCCATGGGCAATGGGGAGTCTGCTTCTCCCTCTCCCTCTCCCTCTGCCCTTCCCCCCTGCTTGTGCTCTTTCTCTTCCTCTCTTCTCTCTCTCTCCCTCTGTCTCAAATAAAATCTTTTTTAAAAATGCATTTTTGGGGTGCCTGGGTGGCTCAGTGGGTTAAAGCCTCTGCCTTCAGCTCAGGTCATGATCTCAGGGTCCTGGGATCGAGCCCCTCATCGGACTCTTTGCTCAGCGGGAAGCCTGCTTCCCCTCTCTCTCTCTGCCTGCCTCTCTACCTACTTGTGATCTCTCTCCTCTGTGTCAAATGAATAAATTTAAAAAAAATCTTTAATAAAAAAATGCATTTTTGTGCTACTTAGGTTATTTTTTTAAAATAACTGAATTTCCTGGAATTATTTTAATAGTTTACTAAGCTACTAATTGAGTACCAGAGAGAATACTATTCTATTTTTTCTAGTATTTAGATTTCGTAAAGCAAATTATTTTTCTCTATCTTGATTGTTTGATCTCTAAAATGAGGATAATGAAAGAACATAACTGGTAAGATTCTTATGAAGAGTAAATGAATTACTATATGAAATGGACATAGCATTGTACCTGCCCCATCCTGAGGCACCATTATTATTAGGATGATTATCACTGATTACTGATAGGAGCTATGCCAGCCATAACACTCCCCATATATTTTTTATAGAGATTATGGCATGTTACATATAGCTCTTGTAAATTAGATAGAGGTTTTTTAAAAAGATGTATTTGGGTGCTTGCTTCGGCAGCACATATACTAAAATTGGAACGATACAGAGAAGATTAGCATGGCCCCTGCGCAAGGATGACATGCAAATTCGTGAAGCGTTCCATATTTTTCAAATAAATAAAATATTTTAAAAAAAGATGTATTTGGCATAGAAGGAATAATAATTTTCACAAATTATCTGAATCATGAAGGGAAAGTTGAAATTACTCATATATACAGCAGTAAATTCTTATTTGGGGAAGAGCCTTTCCGTTTTTGATTTCTGCATGCATGCAGTAACTCTCCTCACTTTGACTATGTCTCGCTGAAGATCATGGACTGAGGGGAAATTTTTAGTGATAATGGGTCTCAAAGAAAACCGTTAGCCTCGTTTCTTGATGCTGTACTTTCTTTGTGCACCTTTTGCCTCCCCTTAGGATCTCTGCCAGGCCCTGGAGGGGCTGAGCAGTGTGGTGGCTACCACCTCAGCCAGCTCCCAGAAGGTGGCTAACAGAGGCTCCTCCGTCCAGGAGGCAGCAGCCCTGCAGCAGAGGTACGAGGAGACGCGGACTCAGGCCAAGAAGAGGCAGACAGGGCTGGAGACCCTGCTGGCCCACTGGCAGAGGTGAGCAGCCTTCCTTCCCGAGTTGGCAGCATGGATTTCAGCTGCCACTCTTAATAGGAAATGCTGGACCAGCTGTTGGGAAATTATCATCCCAGGTGTAAAACACATCAACTCCCGTGTCTAATATGGGAAGATCTTGGTCTTTGTAAGATGAAGAAGATCCAAAGAAAAAAAGAAGAAGATGAAAAGATCCCTAAGGTGGAGAGGATGTATGTGTATCTTTCATATTACATAGATACAAACACAGGTACAAATACATATATGAATGTGAAGGGAATGTTCTTTTTACCTTTACATCTAAGAATAAGATAACCAACGCTGTATTATTCGTAATGGTTAGTGTTGGACCTCCAACTCTGGAAGTGTTTCATTTTCTGGCATAATAATTTTGATGAATTTGTCTCTCATCTCTGCTTTCTTTAGGCTAGAGAAAGAATTATCAACCTTTTTAACCTGGTTAGAGCGGTGCGAAGCAGTAGCCAGTTCCCCAGAAATGGACATTTCTGCAGACAGAGTCAAAGTGGAGAGTGAACTTCAGTCAATACAGGCAAGTTCAAGTTCAAATTTCCTCCTTCCTGGTTTTGAGGGTTTCGCACACTCTTGGTTCTCAACAACTTTCTAGTTTATTGTACACTGGCGTTCTGCAGTAATCTCCCCAAAAGTTACTCCTGAGAAACCCCCAATGACTGTTTCTTGCCTAAGGATAAAGAGCCATCCTCAGCCCACACCGAGGAAAAGAGTTCTTACCTTTTTTTTTTTTAAAGATTTTATTTATTTAACAGAGAGAAACACGGCTAGAGAGGGAACACAAGCAGAGGGAATGGTAGCGGGAGAAGCAGGCTTCCTGCAGAGCAGAGAGCCCGGTGCGGGGCTCGATCCCAGGACACTGGGATCATGACCTGAGCTGAAGGCAGACGCTTAACGACTGAGCCACCCAGGCACCCCAAGAGTTCTTATCTTTTTATAAATACACTGTGAAGTGTTATAAGAGGGGAAGTCACAGCTCCTTATCTGAAAAGATAAGGATATCTTTGTATGTGATGATCTATGTATGTATATGATCTCTCTCTCTGTCAAATAAATAAATAAAATCTTAAAAAAAAAAGAAACAAAAAAACACAACTATTCCTACACATCTCTACATAGAGAATAAGTGCTCTACAGGTTAGGGGATCAGGAGGGGTCTGAAGCCTCTGCGAGGTCCACTCCTGGGCCCAGTGTTCGCCAAACTGCCTCCCACTGTGTTCTGAGCATTCCTTATCCATCCCCGTATTCTGGCTTTTTTTTTTTTTTTAAAGATTTTATTTGTTTATTTGACAGAGAGATCACAAGTAGGCAGAGAGGCAGGCAAGGAGAGAGGGGGAAGCAGGGTCCCTGCTGAGCAGAGAGCCCGATGCGGGGCTCGATCCCAGGACCCTGAGATCATGACCTGAGCCGAAGGCAGAGACTTTAACCCACTGAGCCACCCAGGTGCCCCCTGTATTCTGGCTTTGTGTGTTTTGTCCTGCTTGGCTTAAGTCCCGTTTCTCCCTTGTAGCCCTTCCTGCCATCCAGAGGCTGGGTGACCCTTCTTCGAAACCTTTAGCAGCTTTGCTTGTATCGCACATGTGGCCTCATTAAGGAAGGGGAGGAAGCATCCTGACAAGCATCTACTGTGTGCTATGCTACAGTATCATCCCATTTGATACCATGTTATGCTGTGAGCTATCTATATGTGGTTATCTTTTATCTCCTGTTAGATAGGAGCTGCAACTTTCATGTAGCACTCACAGTACCTTACAGTTCATTGCCTGATTAAAAATAAGTCATTTTGTTGCATGAAAACAAAATGAAGAGCCCTTAAGTTCCCCAGTTTGGCCTAATATAGTCTCTAAATTAAAAAGGAGACCACAATTCTGGTACCTAGAATCGCATCTATTTTTGTTAGATATGCATTGTTTCTTTTTAGCAGTAGCTTTGCTTTGATTCTCCTTAACCTACACAGTTTGTTCATATTGAAAGAAATTCTACAGCATCTAAAGTTGCTAAACTAAATAGAACTCAGATTCTGGAACACTAATTCAGGTTTCAGTAGTATTTTAAATGTTTCATTGAAGGTTAAGCAGATCCATTCTAAATCAAGTAATAAAAACTCTCTTTAAACCTGGTGGTTCCCATGACCTCTGCGTTGCAAGAATGCAAATCTTTTGGACAGCAACCACCTGTGTCACGTGGTCCTTCCTAGTCAATCATGCTGGGATGAGATTTAGAATGTATTCTGTGTTTCTTAGGCACTGCAAAATGAAGTTGTATCCCGGGCCTCAACCTATAGCAACCTTTTGCAACTGAAGGAATCACTATTCTTGGTGGCCTCCAAAGATGATGTGAAAATGATGAAAGTACATTTGGAGCAGTTAGATGAGAGATGGAGAGATTTGCCACAGATAATCAACAAAAGGTTGGGTTTTTTAAAAAAAATATTTTTATATTGTTCATTTTTTTAAATGGCAAGCATATAAATTAAAAAGAGTTTTGTTTGCTTTTATTTAACAGCTATCCAGAAAAGTATAAAAGGGAAAGAAATTACTTTGTTATTTGCGGTGCATATTAAGGAGGGCATGTATTGCATGGAGCACTGGGTGTTGTACATAAACAATGAATCTTTTGGGTTATGGGTATTGGGGAGGGTATGTGCTATGATAAGTGCTGTGAAATGTATAAGCCTGATGATTCACAGACATGTGCCCTGGAGTAAATAATACATTATATGTTAATAAAAAAATAAATTAAAAAAAAAAACAATCTTGGAACATTGCATCAAAACTAATGATGTGTTTTATGGTGACTAACATAACACAATAAAAAATAAATAATATTTAGAATAATAATTAAAAATAATAATAAAATAATAACTAGTTATATAAATATATAAATAAACAATAATATTAATAAATAATAAACATAAAATAATAAAAATAAAAGCTGAGAAAAAGAATCAAAAGACAACCTACTGAATGGGAGAAGATATTTGCAAATGACATATCCATTAAAGGGTCAGTATTCAATAAAAAAAAGGAGTTAGGGGCGCCTGGGTGGCTCAGTGGGTTAAAGCCTCTGCCTTCGGCTCAGGTCATGATCCCAGGGTCCTGGGATCAAGCCCCGCATCAGGCTCTCTGCTCGGCAGGGAGCCTGCTTCCCCCTCTCCCTCTGCCTGCCTCTCTGCCTACTTGTGATCTCTCTCTCTGTCAAATAAATAAATAAAATCTTTAAAAAAAAAAGGAGTTAATATTCAAAATATATAAAGAACTTATACAACCCACCACCCAAAAAAACGAATAATCCAATTTAAAAATGGGCAGATGACATAAACAGACATTTCTCCAAAGATCATGGCCAACAGACACATAAAAAGAAAAAGATTTTCAATGTCACTCATCATCAGGGAAATGCAGATCAAAACCACAATGAGATATCTCACACCTGTCAGAATGGCTAAAATCAACAACACAGGAAACAACAGGTGATGGCCTGGAGAAAGAGAAAGGGGAACCCTCTTACACTGTTGGTGGGAATGTAAACTGGTGCAACCAATGTGGATAACAGTATGCAGGTTCCTCAAAAAATTAAAAATAGAATTATCATATGATCTAATAATTCCACTACTGGGTATTTACCCAAAGAATGAGAAAGCACTACTTTGAAAAAATATATGCACCTCTCTGTTTATTACAGCATTATTTACAATAGCCAAATTATGGGAGCAGCCCAAATATCCATCAATAGATGAGCAGATAAAGAAGAAGTGGGGTGTATGTGTGTGTGTGTGTGTGTATATATATACACACACACAAACATATATCTAGTGGAATCTTACTCAGCCATAAAAAGTGAAATCTTGCCATTTGCAACAACATGAGTGAATCTAGAGAGTATAATGCTAAGCAAAATAAGTCAGAGAAAGACAAATACCATATGATTTTACTCATAGGTGGAATTTAAGAAGCAAAACAAACAAAGAAAAAAGAGACAAAGCAAAAAACAGACTCTTAGCCAGAGAGGGGTGAGTGGGGGGAGGGGTGAAATAGATGAAAAGGATTACGAGTATGCTTATTGTGTTGAGCACCAGATAAGGTACAGAGTTGTTGAATTGCTATTTTGTACACCTGAAACTAATATAACACTGTATGTTAACTACATTGGAATTAAAATTAAAAAAAACAATCTGAAGTGCTCAAAAATCACCATTTCTGATGAACCTCAGTCCAAAATTTTTGTCTCACAATTAGGGAAAATGACCAAACTAACTGAAAAATATTGAAGAGGGTAGGGTTGCTCATGTTTGTATTATTTGTGTCCAAGCTGTATGTGTACAGGAGAAAAATGGTAATTAAAATTTTGCCTTCCATGGTATTAACTGAGACAGTGGCAGCGTGGACCAGCGCTATGTCAGATGAGGTCAGAGAAGTGGATTATGTGGGGTCACTCACTGGCCACAGTGAGGACTTTTGGAGTTTGCCTTCCCATATGAAACAGCAAGTTGCCTCCATGTTAAGCTTGGCAGACAATGTTCTGATTACATTAAAGCCATTCCTGGCTATTACCTAGAGAGTGAACTGTGGAGACAGTGGCAGGAGGGAGGCCACTGAGGAGGCCAGGCAAGAGATGAAGCAATCTGAACCCAGGTAGGCTTGTGGAAATGGAGAGGAGAGCGCAGAATATGCTGTGTGTGTGTTGGTGGGAGGGGTATATGCAGATTAGATGTGGTGGTCAAGAACCAGGGGCATGAAGAATGGCATGGACCAGCTCAGGGACAGTGGTAACATTAACTGAGATGTGGAAAACTGAGAATAAAGGGTTTGAGAAGTAGAAACATCAAAAATTTTGGTGTGTCCATGTATGACAACATCACTTTTGCCTTCGGTTAAGCTTATTGCAACAACGTTATCATTAACTTTTTCTGTTCATTTGTGGGACATTTTAACTTAAACACCTTTCTTTACATAGGATTACTTTTCTTCAGTCTGTGGTTGCTGAACACCAGCAATTTGATGAACTGCTGCTTTCTTTTTCTGTCTGGATTAAGCTGTTTCTCAGTGAATTACAATCTACTTCAGAGATAAGCATAACAGACCATCAAGCAGCATTTACTAGGCACAAGGTAAAGTACATACTTTTAAGATCAAAGAATTTATTCATAAAAGAGCTCTCGAATTATAAAGAAAAGCATTTTTCTAACCCAGCCATTCTGCACCAGTTTAACCTTGCATTCATATGCAAATGTTTTAATAATTGAACATATGGGTCCTAGCAATGTGTTATACAGATAAATTAAGCAGATAAAACCACTTCACATAAACTAAACAACCATGTTAAGACACTGTTTCTTCAAAATGGAGTAAATGATTTCTAGGGTAAAGTGATGAGACTGTTCATTTTTAAGCTTCTTGGTTTGTTTTGTTCCAATGCTGAAAACTAATACTGAATTCCAAAGCTTTAATGATACACTTTTACTAAATTACTGTTTAGCTCAAAAGTTATTTAAAGTTCATGATTTATTTTCCTTATTTATAAATTATATATAATATCCTGGCATAAAAAAAATTAAATCAAGTGTTGGGGTAGTTGGAGATAAACTACATAATAAACTTATGACAGTATTCAATGATAAAACTATTAATATTTATGGCGTGCTCACTCTGTACTGGGTTTGCTAATTGGTTTTACCAAAAGGAATAGTACTTTCTCATATCTTTATGACCTCAAGTACAGGTCCTCCAATCTTTACAACTTGGAACAAGTTGCCCACTGAAGTTAGGCTCTTACAATGGAATATTACGCCTCCATTAGAAAGAATTTTGTATCAACATGGATGGGTCTGGAGGAGATTATGCTGAGTGAAATAAGCAGAGAAAATCAATTATCTTAAGATTTCACTTATTTGTGGAACATAAGGAATAACATGGAGGACATTAGGAGAAGGAAAGGAAAAGTAAATTGGAGAAATCGAAGGGGGAGAAGAACCATGAGAGACTGTGGACTCTAAGAAACAAACTGAAGGTTTTGGAACGGTGAGGGGGTGGGTGAACCTGGTGCTGGGTATTAAGGATGCCACATATTGCATGGAGCAATGGGTGTGGTGCATAAACAATGAACCTTGGAACACTGAAAAAATAAAATTAAAAAAAGAGAGACAGGGAGATGGGGGTGCTATCTTCTTTCATGATTATATTTCAAAAGTGTTAACAAACTGAAAAGAGTTTGTTTGTCCTCATACAATGGAAAACCAAATATCGTAACTCTGGCTTTTTGCAGAGGGGTAAGCTTTATTGCCAAGCAAGGGCATAAGAGGCTAGTTCAAATCTGTCTCCTGAAAGGGTTGGGGTTGGGTGCATTTAAGGATAAGGAGTTAGGATGTCATGGGTATGTAGGTTGAATGGAACATGAGCATTGGACATAAGGAAAAGGGAAATGTCCCCCCTTAATGAGCATGTGCATTCAGGAATTGTGTCTTGTCATAGGACACATGTTCATTAAAAGGCAGTCTCAGGGGCGCCTGGGTGGCTCAGAGGGTTAAGCCGCTGCCTTCAGCTCAGGTCACGATCTCAGGGTCCTGGGATCGAGCCCCACATCGGGCTCTCTGCTCAGCAGGGAGCCTGCTTCCCCTTCTCTCTCTGCCTACTTGTGCTCTCTGTCAAATAAATAAAATCTTTAAAAAAAAAAAAAAGGTAGTCTCAGCATGATAAGCTGGGGGAGATCACGGGATGTGTTGTCACAGGGTTACTCTCTTTCACTTTTGGTCCCTTCTGCATAACTGCAAGGTTTCTTCCCATCTTGCTCTAGTCTTAGCTTATGGGTGCTCACTCTACTTCTACAAAAGAAGCTCATAAATCAGTCAGGGCAACTAGAGTTTTCTTAGGGTAAACCCGTCAAGCATTTGTTAACTCAGTGTATTGGTTTCAAAAGGATGACCCCCTGTCCTTGAGAAACATATTCTTGGGTTGTAAATGTACAGAAGCTTTTAAAAAGATTTGTGTCTCAAAAGGGCAGAGAATGAATTGTAAATTTTCTGAAGTAAATGCTCAAAGCTTCTTTCTAAAGTTTAAGCTTTAAGCTGAGGGGCATATTAAGGCCATTGCGGTCAAGATTAAGTTTCGTGTTAATTTCTTTTTAATGGGAACCTTGCTGAGATTGTTAGCAATGCTTTAAGAGATTTCAAACATGATTATTGTGAGCAAGTCAAATTTCCTATACAGCAGTCTCAATGAGTTCATTTTTGTTTCTTTACAGGAGGCAGCTAAAACCTGTTTTCGTCTGCCTCACCTACTGCCTCTGAAGAGAGGCGACTGCCCATCTATTCCTATGCTCCTTCCCTACAAGCTGTTAGAATTAACTTTATTGCATATATATTTAAAATCTTCCAAACTTCAATATCTTTTGTATAGATAGGAAGTAATATAAAATATATAGTATTGTTATAATACATATAAATGTATATTTATGTATATACAGTATTGTTAAAAAACAAAAATTTTCTGAGTAAATTTGAAGGTTTAATTGCCTTTATTAAGTGATTTGTGAATCAGGCAGTATCTTATCTAGCAAATAGAAAGGAGCTCAGAGGGATTGTACAAAATGGAAGGTTTTCATAGGAAGAAGAGCAGGCAAGGAAGTTATTAGCAAAAGAAAAGAAAGGATCATTTTAGGCAAGGCCACTTTCCCTTAGGGGTAAGAACAGGGGTCTTATCTTGTAGATTACCTCACCTTCCTTGGGTTGAGTGGGGGGTGGAGGAGGAGAGGGTCCCCTGTGACAGATTGCCTTATCAGTACTCACCAGAAAACTCCTGACTGACAAGCTAAGGCTATATTTCTCAAGGATTCTGAAACTGTAGTTAGGTTAGGTCTGAAGCACCAGTTTGGTGATGTGACCTACCATAAGTGACTCCATTTTGGGCATGTGATTTGCTTTTTGATGTGTGTGTGTGTGTGTGTGTGTGTATAGTATTTTGATAATATATAATACTATATATAATATAGTATTTATTACATATTATTTATACTAGAACTATAAACTTTAACTATGTATACATACATATTTTAAATCTTCCAAATTATCTATGTATGTATTTATACAAAATTTCCTTTTACGATTTCTATTTATGAAGACATTCTCTTCCACTCAATGAATTAGTTTCAAATCAGAGTTGTGTTTTATGTGAAATACATAGATGAGAAATCAGGAGATTTTAAGACCGTTTCTCAAAGATTCACCATAGATGACTTTTAAAGCCTACAGCATCCATTGCGTTGAAAATGGATCTTGGCATTACAGATTGGGAATGTGCCTGTCATTAGCCGCGGTGTATCCGAGGACTCAGTGACTCGCTCTTCCCTTCCAGGACCACGCAGCAGAAGTCGAGAGCAAAAAGGGAGAACTGCAGAATCTACAGGATCACCTAGTGAAGCTGGGTGCCCTCGGTCGAGCTGAGAGCCTCCACCTCCTCCAGGGCAAGGCAGAGGACTGCTTCCAGCTGTTCCAGGAGGCCAGCCAGGTGGTAGAAAGGCGGCAGCTTGCCCTGTCCCAGTTGGCTGAATTCCTACAGAGTCACGCCTCGCTGTCAGGGGTTCTCCACCGGCTGAGGCACACAGTGGAAGCGACGGACAGTATGAACAGGAAACAGACTGATTTATTAGAGAAGGACCTAAATCATGCAATTCAAGACGTTAAAACATTGGAATCCGCAGCCATCAGTCTTGACAGCATTCTGGCCAAAGCTCAATACCATCTTAAGAGTGGGAGTTCTGAGCAAAGGACTTCCTGCAGAACAACAGCTGATCACCTCTGTTCTGAATTAGAGAGAATCCAGAACCTTCTGGGAATGAAGCAGAGTGAGGCAGATGCCCTGGCAGTACTGAAGAAAGCATTCCAAGCCCAGAAAGAGGAGCTGCTGAAAAGCATTGAGGACATCGAAGAAAGGGCAGACAAAGAGAGACTGAAGGAGCCTACCCGCCAAGCTCTTCAGCAGAGGTAAAAAGAAATGGCTGGAGCCACTTGTTCCCTTTACTTTTTATTTGTTCCAGAGTTCACTGCAATGTTTTCACGGTGTCATATTTAGCAACTTCTAATATTTTGAGGATAAAATTAATGACTAAATTGACACTTAAGAAATACTAAAATTTCTTTGGTTTCCTTGAGGATTTTCCCAAGGGCTCTGTCTGTATAAGCCATGCTAAGATCTTATTTATAACAGACGATATGGATCATATTGTCTATTTTTAAGCAGTGTCTAGCTGTTAGGAGAAGGGCCTCATCTTCTGTAGTAAGAATGAAGGCAGAGACGAGAGGGGGTGATCCAAGTAGCTTTGTAGTCCTGGTGGTGAAAATATGAGGGAATTCCTTCCTGGTGGCTTTCAGAAAGACCGAGTAAGCTCCTCAGATGAGAGTGAGTGCCAGGATATCGGCAGAAAGAAAATGGCATGAAATGACTCTTTTGCAGAGAGGAAATGGAAATGATACCTCTGGAGCTTGATAAGGTGCTAAAGCTGCCATTTGAGATTTATATTCCTTCCCTTGAAGTGCAATCAGTCAGCTTGCTGGAGTAGTTTTCAACAGCTACCTTTAACTGTTTGCTCAGCGGTGTTTTTCCAGGCAGACAAGTGGGTTTAAGCGAAGTTGGGGTTTTGTCGGTGAGTTTAATAGAGGACCTAAGGGCTGATGGGTATTTTCCTGAAGTAAATCGGAGGAAGTAATTTTTTTCTCTAATTCTTTAGTGTTCTTGTCAATCTTGTTTTTCCTCAATAGAACTTTCTCCCCACTTGCATTCTCAGGGTTGGGGGCAAAGAAGCAGCTGAAATGCTGTCATACCAAAGTGTCCGTAATTGATAAGGATTTTGGTGACGTGCCAAGACCATTGTGATTTCCCTCCTTTTAATTGGAATCAAGCATTTAGCAAAACCTTACAGTTAGATAATAATAGCTCTTGAGGTTACATGCCTTGTGAGCACTAGGCCAACTAGTTTAACAGTAAACTAACAAAAAGGAATAAGATTTGAGGAGGAAAAATAGCCTCCAGAGTAAAGACAAAAAGAGGAGCCAAACATGGCAAAGGAGCAAACAGTTTATGCCTGCATAAACCAAGCAGGCGGGAGATCTTGAAATTGCTGGAAAAGAAGGCCCAGGTTGGGCTCAAGAGCCACATCAACACCCCTAACACTGAACTCACCAAAGCCACACAGAAGTTATGGAAGATGTTGCATTGAATTGATGGATTTATTAAAGTTCCCCCCATGTTTATGCTTCACTGTGCGACTTTGGGCGAATCACCTATCTTCTTAGTAAGGTGCAGATAATACTAACGTGTGCTCCTAACCACTTTGTTTTGGAATTAAATGGAGCCATGCGTGGACATTCACTTTATAAACTCTACAACACGATAAACCAAAAGGCAAGAATGCACGAGTCCATGGTCACCCCTACATGACCACTTTTTACAAGGACTCAAATATTAGTATATTAGGGACAAAAAATAAAGTTATTTTTATTTTGAATGAAACAACTGTACCCTTAAATATTCTTACTTTACATGAATTGGACTTCGGAGCACAGAAGGACTTTTTACCAAATACCTTTTAATAAGTACTCATCTGCTTTGCCTGCAAGCTCAGCCGTAGTCTTAAAAGTCTTATATCATGAAAGCAAAATAGAAAAAAGAATACAAACTTAATTGAAAGTAGAAGATGAATGGTTAAAATGACTTTAAGTATTTCCCAAGATATAGTCTGTAGTTCTGCAAAGTTAATTTTTAAAGTGTCTTTCACAGTTGATAAACATTAATTCAATTGTTGTGTTAAAAGTTTCTCTAGATATCTATAGGTATGCTTTATGGGGAAGAAATATTAGTCCTTCCTTTGGTAAATTAATAATAACATTTTAATTCACAGACTGAGAGTCTTTAATCAGTTAGAAGATGAGTTGAATTCTCATGAGCATGAACTATGTTGGTTGAAAGACAAAGCTAAACAAATTGCTCAGAAAGATGTAGCCTTTGCATCTGAAGTCAATAGGGAAGTAAACCGCTTAGAGGTTACCTGGGATGATACCAAAAAACTAATTCATGAAAAGTAAGTAAAAAACCTCTCGATTTTTTTCTCAACTTTCTATTTTGTGGCACTGGGCTGTTGTCTGTTGATTTGCATTGGTGTGATTAAGATTTGAATACCTTTTGCCACCTTATGTATTCTGTGTCTCTTTAGTACTATTAGAAATTTAGTCGTACAAAATGTTACTGAGGAGGTTGCTGAGATGGCAATGACAGGTGAAATTCAGTGCGTGAAAGCAGGACCTGTCAACAGTTATAAATGAGAGCTTATTTTTTTTTCTATTCCATAGAATAGAAAATTCCATTTCTAAATAGAAAATCTATTCTCTAGATAGAAATTATATTTCTCTTAACAATGAGAGTTATAAGCTCTGATTTTCTTTTTTTTTGTTTTGTTGTACTTATTTGTAATTAAGGTATGATTTACATATAGTAAAATTCACCCTGTTTAGTGTATGTTCTTTTTAAAAAATTTTTATTCATTTATTTATTTATTTGACACAGGGAGAGAGAGAGAGATTCACAAGTAGGCAGAAAGGCAGGCAGAGAGAGAGAGAGAAGCAGGCTCCCTGCCCAGCAGAGAGTCTGATGTGAGGGCTCCATCCCAGGACCCTGAGACCATGACCTGAGCCAAAGGCAGAGGCTCTAACCCACTAAGCCACCCAGGTGTCCCTAGTATATGCCCTTAAACTGTATGAGTTTAACACACATATAGTTAATGAGTACACACACCCTCTATGAGTAACTATTAGAACTATCAAATCTCATGTAATCATTCCACCACCTGAAAAAAATCTCCCTCTCATTGTAGTCAGCCCCTCCCCTGCTCCGAGTCCCTGGCAACCTTTGATCAGCTTTTTGTCTCTGTAGTATTGTCTTTTTAGAATCACATATAAATGGATTCTTTCCAGTTTGGAGGATTATAAATAAAGCATCTTTAAATATTCATGTTCAGTTTTTTGTGTATACGTAAGTTTTTACTGCACTTGGGTAAACGACTTCTTTTTTTCCAGCACAAGGGACATTGTTACGTGTATAAATGAAGTCCATTTTTTATAGTCAAATTATATTCCATTTAATAGGCATACCACAGTTTATTCATTCACCAGTTGATAGATATTCAAGTTCTTTCCAGTTTGGATGACTATAAAAAGAAGCATCTATAAATACTCATGTTCAATTTTTCCTGTGAACATAGTTTTTATTGCACACTATAGATTATTAATGTAAGCTTCTAAAAATTTAGTCATGTTGTAAAATTTTATCCCATGTTATTGAACATTCTCCTAAATTGTGATTTGTTAGAGATTGTACAGTATTCAATTGTAAGAAGGTATCAGAGTTTATTCAATTATTAGCCTATTTTTTAACATTTGGGTTATTTTTATTTTTTCTCCTATTATAAATATTGGTGTAAAGAGCATAATTTTACCTAAATCTTGTGCACATCTTTTTCTTTGGAAAAATTCCTACATATAGAATTGCTTGTGCTCAGAGGCTTTTTATGCTTATAAACAGAAACCATCTTCTTATTTTGACAATTTTCAGGGGATTCATATTCAATGAAAATATGTGTCATTGAGATGGGAAAAAAATATCCTCATGTGTATTTTACTTATTGAGCAGTGGAGTTTTTTGGTTTGGTTTGGTTTGGTTTGTTTGCTTTGTTTCCCCTTAACATAAACCATTATGATGTAATTAACTAATGAAAAAATTGAAAAGCAAAAATTTGTTGGCATTTAGTTGTCAAGAACATATATTTTTTCTTGTCGTTGAGATCACAGATTTTGTTTTAAGGGCTGTGTGCGTTATTTACTCTTGGAGAACAATTTGGACATTAGAGTTAAGTTGACTTGACCAGCACTCTTGACCTCAGTAGGTAGAAATATGGCTTCCTCTTCATTCCAGCATCCATCTATGAGTACATTTATGTAGTTATATATCAGGTCCAATTATAGGAAACACTTTCCTTCCATACAGGATAATAAATAATACCTTTTCTTTAATTACTATAGCCAAGGTCAATGCTGTGGACTTATTGACTTAATGAGGGAATATCAGAACTTGAAGTCGGCTGTATCTAAAGTCCTAGAAAATGCCAGCAATGTGATTACAACCAGAACTACTATAAAAGATCAGGAGGATCTCAAATGGGCTTTATCCAAGGTAATAATTCAAAATGTATTTATTTTAGCAGACTACTTAGTAAATCTGATTTTCACATAAAATGAATTCTCTGTATAACTCTTTTCAATACATATAGATGTAGAAAATTCATGCTGAAAAACTCAGCTTTTCTTTCTTTCTTTTTAGGAATACTGATCTCCTAGGATTCTAGCAATCCAAAAATATGTATAATTCATTAATATCACTGGTTTCTGCATAAGGAAGGGCAACCATGAATTAAATTTCTTAAATTAAATGGTTTTGAATGCCTGACTTATCACTGATTATTTTATTCATTAAGGAAACATTTATGTCCACAGCATGAAACCTCCAAGAATGAAATGTGTAATAAACAGAAAGAATTGGATAACTTTACCAGTAAAGGAAAACAGTTGTTATCTGAGCTGAAAAAAATTCACAGTAGTGATTTCCTCTTGGTGAAAACAGACATGGAGAGCACTGTGGACAGATGGCTGGATGTAAGATGAT
>CM053608.1:10779488-10836613 GCA_028646535.1 Procyon lotor
AAGCTTCAGATTAATAATGGTATGGCTTCTGTTTTCCATCCCAGATATCAGAGAAAATTGAGGAGAACATGGATAGGCTGAGGGTAAGCCTGACCCTTTGGGCTGATGTACTTTCGAGTAAAGACGAAATCGATGGATGGTCCAATAGTTCTGTTCCACAGTTGGCCGAAAGCATCAACAACCTGAATAACAGCCTCAGAGCAGAAGAATCCCTTAAAGAATTTGAGGTAAATTGACTACATCTACTTTTGTGAGCTTGCGAGCTCACTGACCAGAATACGAGAAAGTTGTGCGCTTTTTTTTTTAAAAAGTTCTTTCTTTCAGAGACAAATATGAATGCTACCAAAGTCTTAACTCTCTTTTGCTATTTACCTGAGAGTTGAGTAAGCGATGATGGATAGGACTTACTCCCTCCATTTGTATCACTTCTTAGGTGGGGGCCCTGTACTTAAAATATTAGTAGAAAAGTAAAAGCCCATAAAATCTGTATTTTTCCTACTTTCCATTCAGCTGAGACTATTGCACTTTCCTACTGGAAAACCAAATTGAAGGTGTTTGTAATTTAGTAATATTTAGAGGAGGCTTTTTTTTTCCATTCAAACTAGATGTTTACTGAGTAGTTGCCATGTATTGAACACTTACCCTAGGTGCTAGGTTCTTCCACTTCCTCTTCAGAAATGGGAGAAAAATGGAAACTGGAGTGTGACAGATTTCCCCAGAAAGTGGCCTCTTAAAGTTCTAGTCACCAGTTTATTTTAAACTTTTTATTGCCATTTCTTGCATTCATTTATTTATTCACTCACCAAATTCTTAATAAGCACCTAAAGTATGTCAGGCACTGTTTTAGACACTGAGAATAAACAGTAAAACAGATAAAGTCCCTATACTTGTGGCATTTACTTTATTTACATTACAATATGTATGTAAAATGTGCAGTTGTAATTAGGCTGGAATGAAAAATGAAGCATGGTAAGAGGAAACAGTGACAAGAGATAACTTGTTTCTTTTTTTTAAAGATTTTATTTGTTTATTTGACAGAGAGAGAGATCACAAGTAGGCAGAGAGGCAGGCAGAGAGAGAGGGAAGCAGGCTCCCCGCTGAGCAGAGAGTCCAATGCGGGGCTTGATCTCAGGACCCTGAGATCATGACCTGAGCTGAAGGCAGAGGCTTTAACCCACTGAGCCACCCAGGAGCCCTGAGATAACTTGTTTCATAAAGCATATAATCACTACTCTCCACGAGACTAGTCACCATTGCATGGGTGCTCAGGACTGTGCCCAGCAAACAAATGGAGCACGACAGATAGGTGATGACTGCAGTCTGAAAAAATGTAGGTGAATCAACTCTATACCTACATTATCTACCTTTGATCCAAAAAAACTTTCTAGAGATTTTTAAATCAAACGCCTATTTCTAAGGGGAAACAGAAGTAGAGGAAATTAGCCAGACTGAAAATACAATCAGGAGAGGGATACTGCAGTCTCTTAAGTTCTCTTTGATGTTAAATTAACATTACAGCTCAAAACAGAGGTGTGCGCCGGAATAGGGCTCATACTAGCTCTCAAAAGTCAGTTACTAAATTTTAAATACGTTTGCAAGCCAGTGTTAACACAGCCATTGTTGAAAATTAAATTGTGAATACATTTATAATCAAATTATATTAAAAATTAAGCTAATAAATACTTAAAACTTGCCACTTTTAATTTCTACTCTACATACAACTACTATCTAGGCTCTTGAGTTATGGGGTCTATTCTATACGGGGGAAATGTAGAACCCCGTGGTGCAGTGCAGTGTTTCCCACCACATGTGCAGTGACATCGTGGTGTAGCTCAGAATGGTGGTAAATGCTACAATCAGGGTCTTTTTTTTTCGGAGAGGCAGTTGTTTAATTGGCACATGCTACCCTCCTACTATTGACCTTTGAGATCCAGGAGGCCAGTGGGCATCAGCCCCACATGCACATCCAGGTTCGGTCACTCGCGGAGGTAGGTTTCTTTGTTACTTACCAACCATCTGTGTGGTGCAGCAACCAGTAACACTGGCGGACCAGGTTCGGCCCAGGGCCAAACTGCATTGCTGTTGCAATTCAAAAATAAAGTGTGTACGTGTGTAGGTGTGATTCTTCAGTTGTTCAGCCTTCTCTTGGAGAAAGCCAGGAAGCTGGGCAGTTAATTCATCATGTCTCACCGGGTAAGTAAATTACTTTCTGGAATGAGGTTCAGGAGGTTTGTTAGTGTCCACAAAGAACCAAATTTAAAGTTGAGAGGGATACTTTATCAAATGGTCCTCTGTGGCCCCAAATAAATAATGAAGCTTAGAAGATTCTAATTTGTTCAGTAATGATTCTTTGCCTCCTTTTCTTTGTTTTGTGTTAGTGTTGGTGAAACAAACAAACAAACAAATAAATAAAGAGCAAAAAATAAAAAAGGTTTTTATTTAAATAAAAATATTTAAAATTTTTATTTGAAACATTTCTGATGTATTACATGTAGTCTGTAGTAATTAGGTACTCCTAATGTGTATTTGCTTTGAAATGCTTCCTCAAAAGTTTAATGCTGCCATGGTAGCCAGTGATATTAATGCTGATGAATAAATGACAGTTACTGAAAATTCCCACTGACTCAAGACTTTTTAGTTAGTGTTTAATTTTTTCCAGGCGCTTTTTTTCCTCCCTCCATAGAGGAGGGTGGGAAGAAAGTTCTGCATATTCCCTCACTTTTGAAGTGGAAATTAATGATGACATTTTTCCACATGCATAAATAATAAGTCCTCAGAAAATCAGAGACTTTTTTTAAACCCTGGCTTGAAGTTGGGTTAACTCTTCGAATTATTAAGTGCCAAATGTATTATGTCAGTGTCTGCACAAGTTATGCTTTTTCTCTTTGTCTTTTATTTTGGCAGTCTGAAGTTAAAAACAAAGCCTTGAGATTAGAAGAACTTCATTGCAAAGTTAATGATCTTAAAGAATTAACTAAAAATCCAGAAACACCCCCAGACCTTCAGGTAAGTACTCAATCAGGTTTGTAATAACTACTATATACTAGACTCTATCTCAAATATAATCTCTAATATAATTGACATATAATAAATACATTTTATATACTATATATAATACATATGTATATATTCTCATTATTGTCATCATAATTTCAAGCAAACATGTGGAGCTTACCATATATGGGGGTTAAAACATTAACATCTTTAGACTTCCTTGTGCTAGTATTAATGCCATATTTCTATTACAAGTATTATAAGATTAGTTCCCCTTTTCCTTACTAAATTTTGGAAGTAGTATCATCCAACTTGACTCACAGACCATTTTGTGTCTGGACCGGGACAGAAACCACACTTAAAAATATTGATATTTTTCGGGGTGCCTGGGTGACTCAGTGGGTTAAAGCCTCTGCCTTCAGCTCAGGTCATGATCTCAGGGTCCTGGGATCGAACCCCGCATCGGGCTCTCCGCTCAGCGCGGAGCCTGCTTCCCCCTCTCTCTCTGCCTGCCTCTCTGCCTACTTGTGATCTCTCTCTGTCTAATAAATAAAATCTTTAAAAAAAAAAAAAAAAGAATATTGATATTTTTCGAATTCATTTACTCAGTGACTGGGTTTGGCGAGGTCACCATTGCAAACCTCCTTCCAGGACTCACGGATGGCACAGACCCACAGGGGCACGGGGCAAGCAGGCTAGACTGACTCTGACCAGTAAGCGGCGACTGCAGTGAGGGAGCTCTGGGAGTGGCCAGTGTGGGGGGGTGCTCTTTGGGCAGCCAGCACCTCAGGCTCCAGGCTGAGTGTTCCGCTGCCTTACTTTAACCTATGCATTTCTTGCTGCCTTCATGGATTCTCTCTACGTTTTCCTTCTTCCTGTTGTGCCTTTGTCCTTTACTTACTGCATCTTGCTAACCCCTATAATCTTGCTTGATTATACATATTCTCTGACCTGAGACTGTGTATCTGTCACTTAGTATCATCAGTGGGTGATATACATATTCCAGAATGTTAGAATTTCACCCGAAGCAAGAAGCAGCAAAGAGTGCTAATCATATAAGAAACTAAAAAGGAGTGCTTATGCATGTCACCTGTAACAAGGATATAAATGGGCAACAGGCAGACTCTTGCAGAGTTAAGATGGCGGCAGGGTTTTGGGAGAGAGCTACTATTGTACTGTGCTTTTTCACACACCCCCCCAACACATACTCAATGAACAGGTGTTGGGGCACCTGTTCCTTACCTCAAAATAAGGAGAAGCATTTCAGTGGTACCATCTGGAGAGAATGACATGTGCCCCTGCAGTTGGTGGACCCCAGAGTCTCCTCTCTAACTCCTCTGAGAGACTTTATGGGGGACAGATGGGCTGACTAACCGTTGATGTATTTGCCAAATGGAGAAGTGATTGTTTTGAGTGGCATGCATCTTGGAATCATTTAGCGTGAATGCGGGAGTGTGCCCCCTGGCCCAGAAGCGAATTATCAGAGGAAAGACAAGGAAAAGGCATCAGTGTGTGGGTATCTCAGGTTATCTAGGAAGGCTTTCTGGGGAGGCATGGGCCTCAGCAAGAAACAGAGCTGCCCACAGGCTGTGGAAAGAGAAACAGGAGTGCATAACTTGCATGCAGGCCATGTGGGTAGTGGGAGGTTCCCTGCAGTGAGGGGACTCTCAGAAAACCCTGTAGACTAAGGCCTGTGACAAGAGAGAATGCAAAACGTCACCCAGCCTAGGAGCACAGATGCAGCTCATAACAGTCATCAGAATTTCAGAGCCCCTCACCCACCTCCTGCTTGTCCAAGCCTTTATGGGTCAGAAGCTGTAGGCTGTGTGGGAATAGAAATAAAGTAAAGAAAGACAAAGAGGCATTTGGCTCTTTTTTCATATGGACTTCCTGTTTATAGCAGGTCTGAGCTGGGGATGAGAAAAAAGCCTTAACTTTAAGTTCAAAGTTTTGATTATTAAATGGGCCTAGATGTTTTAACTGTGGACTTGAAATCATTCTGCAATTTATCATGATTTTATAAGTCCCTTTGTTATCTGCAGGGCCACAGAAGTCGGGAGCCCTCCCAAAACAAATCATTTGGGAGGAGAGAAGAAGTAGCCTCACTGAATACATTAAAGTGGGAGACAAAAATAAAATTGCTTTATGATAAAACCCTACAGTGGTGTTTGTCCAAAGTAGTGGTTATATCAGGGGATAAAATGTGTCTTTCCCAGGAAGGAGTAAGAGCAGGGTTTTGGTAACCAACTTGGTAACTGCGTAGGTTGAGCTCTGCTTTTGAAATGTGATCTTACGTATTCCTTGGACCCTCAGTCAGAACTGCCACTCTAACATCCACGTCAACTGTAATCCTTACTGTTTCCACTTTCCCATCACTTACAATGTTGACCCACTCATTTCCCTTCTTAGAAAGGTTGAATTGGCATCCCAGGTTGGGCTTAAGTGCTTTTTACAATTAAGCTGCACATGAACAGAATTCCTACAGAGTGAGTATTCTGGTCTTCATAGATTTTAATGAAATCATACTTTATGTTTAGTTTATAGAAGCAGACCTAAGGCAGAAACTGGAGCATGCCAAGGAAATTACTGAAGAAGCAAAAGGAACCCTGAAAGATTTCACTGCTCAGAGTACACAGGTGGAGAAATTTATTAATGACGTATCAGGCTGGCTGACAAAAGTAGAAGAATCAGTGATGAACTGTGCCCAGACTAAGACATGGGAAGGGCTGAAAAAAGTAAAGGTAGGTAGTCACCTATCGTTAAGCTTGTATACTTCCAATGGTAGTATGGTTTTTCCTGTTTTGTGGTGACTGGAATAAAAATAGAACTTTTGCCCTCAATTAGCTGTATTAACACCAGGCCAACTAATTCACAATTTTGGACATAGCAAGTAAGTTGTAGTTGGAGAAATGAATGTAGGTAGTAGGAAGTTGAAAATTAATAATCTAAAAATAGAAAGCATGCATTACTGTAAGACCTGCTCATAAGCTATCCTTGTTAATATCTTTTTTAGTAAATGAATAGAGCCTATAGAAGACCTGTTTGAATTTCCATGAATTTTCAAATTTGAATGCCAATTAGTTTTTCATTTCTTGATTACTTTTATTGGTTGGTATAACTGCTTTTATCTAGGGAAGAATATTTTTTAAAAAATAGTTGAGAGACAACATTCTACTTCTATGTAATCTATCCATAGAGATAATGTTCCTGATCGACTATCTGTAAAGCTTATGAGTTGACAATTCAACATATGTGATCCGTTCTCTTTTGCATTTTTTCTTACTGTACTTAAGAATAAGGACATATATTTTAGAAGTACTGGTGCTTTTGGTGTGGCCTGTGACCCTGAAACAAAGCCCTACTAGGCCATTAAAGAATGTAAACTTAGGTCGTGACTCTGTTAATAGTTTCTAGTCAGCTGACTAAACCCAAGATCATGGACTGGAATCCCCGAGAAACTATTCAATTTGCTTGGAATCCTAGACCATAACCCATATCCTAGTACATTTCAACAGCTATTTACAGTTGGTCCCAAGGAGAACAGGACAAAATTCTGCAAGTCAACAGATCTATTATAAACACGCGCGCGCATGCGCGCGCGCACACACACACACACACACACACACACACACACACACACACACACACACATCCCACAACAATGCATACATTACCAAGTGGCTTTCAACAGCATCAGTTTCCAAAAAGTACCATAGTGGAGTAGAGGGAATGTTTCCCTTGAATGTGGTGAATACCTTTCATGGCATTCTTTCATTCTGTAGGAAATACAAAAGGAACTTCAAAGTCAGCAAAGCAACATCAGCTCCACCCAAGAAAATCTCAACAGTTTGTGCCGCAAGTACCATTCTGTTGAGTTGGAGAGCCTGGGCAGTGCTCTGACGGGGCTCATCAAGAACCACGAAGCTGTGAGCCAGTTGTGCTCCAAGACTCAGGCCAGCCTGCAGGATTCTCTGGAGAAGCACTTCAGTGGTGAGCTCTGACAGGGCTTAGCATGAATCATTTGTTTACCAGAAAGAATCCAAACCAAATGCTGCCTAGAAACTGCCAGCAATTTTGGAGAAAATTTTAGAAGAAGATCATTCTAAAGTCACTTGTGTGTTGAGATTAAAATGGTGGAAGTGCTGTGCTTGGGCTCTCGCCATAAGCTGAGTGCTTGCTCTTTCTCCCCAAGAAAGTAGGAAATCCACAGTTTCGAGGATTCTGAATTTCATCTGGATTTTCTACATGTAGCTCATTTGTGTGGAAAATTACTTCCACTGCTATGATGAAGTAACACAGTAAACTTGGAAATTAGGAGAGGCCATGAAACAGCAGCAGCCATATAGTTTAGGAAATTGCCAGTCACATGTCCCCGACTGGGTTCTGTGCCTCTACCTGATGACGATGCGGAATGACGCTCTAAGTCAGATTGGTAGAAAGAGAAGATGGCTCCTTCCTTTGCCATAAAAATGGCTAGAGCCTTTCTCCCTTCACTGTCTTCCATATTCATTCAATTATCTTTCTTTACCAAGGGGAAGACAGCGGAAGATCAGGTATTTCAGGAATAGAGATTTCTTTTCAGTCTTTTCCCTGAGATAATTTCTCAGTCCTGCCATAAACAGTCATGTTGTAGTCTATTCTATATTACTATTATTTTATTTCTGAGATATTTTGTATGGCAAGATGCAGTGAGCTGAAGGCCAGAATTAATTCATGGTGGTCTTCCTAGAGGCTCATTCAGTGTTCTGGAGGTATTCTCATTTTTGTTACTTTCAAAAGAGTCTATGCAGGAATTCCAACAGTGGTTTTCTGGAATAAAGGCAGCAGCAAAGAAATCATCTGATCGAACTGGCGACAGCAAAGTTCTAGAGGCAAAGCTCCACGATCTTCAGGTATGAAAGTTGGCAATGCTTCGTCTTCTTCTCTAAGCTGTACTCCCATGCCTTGAAATCAGATCTAAATCATTTCTTTCCATATATCTTATTTTATTCAAACTTTTCTTCTTCCCTAACAGAATTAGATTCCTTGAGTCGTAAGGAGATTAGCAATATGAAAAGTAAGTTGAGAAAATAAATCAGAGCTACAGAATTTCTAGATTCCATTCTTTTCTCTTTTAGCCGATTGAACATTCTTTGGAATTCATTCAAAACTAAACCTAGTTTTAATTTTTCTAGCACTAAAAGCATAAATAGTTCTATTTCATATCACTGTTGTGGAGGAGGGTTGTTTTGTTTTTAAGATTTTATGAATTTATTTGAGAGAGAGAGAGGGAGAGCATGAGCAGGGGGGGAGCAGAGGGAGAAGCAGGCTCTTTCCTGAACAGAGAGATGCAGGGCTCGATCCTGGGACCCTCGCAACATGACCTGAGTCCAAGTCAGATGTTCAACCGACTTAGCCACCCTGGTGCCTCAAATTGTGGAAGATTTTTAAAAAGAAGACATGACTTGTGTTTTTTAATAACCTATAGTCCAGATTTGGATCTAGGGCATACTGAAAACAATAGATAATACAGGTTTTTACAGGTTTTACTGACTATGAAAAATATATGAATTCAGGAAGGAAAAAGTCATTATGAAGTAGAGTTCAGAAGTGATTGACTCAACTTGAGTTTGGGGCAAGTTTTTCAAGTAGCTCATCTGAACAAAACACTGAGTTAAGTATTATTTAAAAACATTTTTTTATAGATGAGTGGGTCGCTCAATTGGCTAAGTGTCTGCCTTTGGCTCAGGTCATGATCCCGGGGTACTGTGATCAAGCCCTGCATCGGGCTCCTTGCTCAGCAGGGAGGCTGCTTCTCCCTCTGCCTGACAAATACATAAATAAAATACTTTAAAATAAAATAAATAATTTTTTTAAATGAATGAGGAACATGAGGATTTTTGTAGCCTAATCAGTGAGGACAGTTACGTAGATAACTCATGAAAAGTCAGAGTAGGAAGATCATTATAATAAAGGAAGTTGGTTTTCCAGGAGGCAATGGTGAATTGAAATGTGGAAGTGTCCCCTTTAAGCTTGAGATGCAGTGAAACTAACTCCACAAAGAAAAGTCTGAGTGACCGTTGCAGATGGCGCTCTAGAGCTCAGAGGAGAATCAGGGCTAGTTCAGTGGTTCTGGATTTCTTTTTCTCTACTGAAGCCATGCTCGAGCATGTGATCTTTCAAGGAAGAGATGCACACCAAGAAAAGAAGGGACCTGAAGGGAGGACTTTGTGTGCAGAGTGGATCAGAGGACGGGGAGGGGTGCAGGCAGCTCTCCAGTGAGAGGGCATCACATGAACCTGCGAAGAAGTAGAGCTGGGCTAGGCTGGGACAGTGAGAATGGGGAGAGGCTGAGAGCAAGACCTTGACGAGAACATCCTCCTTTACAGGCTGGCCTTGTTCACGGTTTAGTCCTCAGCGCTTCCTTCCGGTGACTGGCTGGCACCATCCTTGATTATGAGCCTTGAGTCTATCTAGTTGTATATCCTCACTCAGGCCTTATTAAAGATTTTCTGCCTTTGGGCTCTGGGCTCTGTCTTTCTTCTCTTGCTCTACTATACCACCTCAGAATTGTAATCAGTGCCCCCATCCTCCAGGGTCCTTAAATAATAGCAAATATTTTATGTTACCTTTGTTTCTTGAAACAGAACATTCTGGACTCGATCAGTGATGGGCAGAGCAAGCTTGATGCCGTGACTCAAGAAGGACAAACTTTGTATGCACATGTGTCTAAACAAATTGTCAGCAGCATTCAGGAGCAAATTACAAAGGCTAATGAAGAATTTCAAGCATTTCTGAAACAATGCCTTAAAGACAAGCAGGCTCTTCAAGACTGTGCTTTAGAACTTGGGAGGTAGGTTGTTTTGATAAGTGTGGACTTCATCACACACACAGAATATGTTTTCAAAGACTTTGAGAAAAGAACCACTGTGAATAAACAAATAATATTTGAAAGTACAGGTTCATACTAGGATAATAATTGCCTGGACTCTGATGAGGCTGTTTGGCTTTATTTTCTATATAGAAAAAGTAAGGAATTATATTCATTAGTTTATTGTAACTGGCATACATGAATGTATTTTTGTCTATATGGTTAACTCAAAATCTGAGAGATTTGACACACAGGTTTTAGATTATCCAAGTCCTTTCTTTGCTTCCACCACTTCTTCTTCTTCTTCTTCTTCTTCTTCTTCTTCTTCTTCTTCTTCTTCTTTTTTTTTTTTTTTTTGGAAGATTTTATTTATTTTTTTGACAGAGAGAGAGACAGAGAAAGGGAACACAAGCAGGAGGAGTGGGAGAGGGAGAAGCAGGTTCCCCCCCGAAGCAAGGAGCCTGGTGCAGGGCTCTATCCCAGGACCTTGGGGACCATAACCTGAGCCGAAGGCAGATGCTTAACAACTGAGCCACCCAGGCGCCCCTTTGCTTCCACTTCTGTTTGGTTGGAGTGATGACAGAAAACACTTGCCTAATTTCTATGAATGAAGATTCCGATCTGGAAGCTATGTCAACAGGGGTGAATATAAAATTAGAAGGAAAAAAAAGTAGAGGGAAGAAGATATTAGTATAATCAAAATGCCTCCCGGTCACAGAGTAATTATACAGAGTAATCTTGTCCAGGTTTCTTAAAGAACTTATATTGTTTTCAAAACTTATAGTCCATGTGCCCTTATGCCATATTCAAATCTCCATAAGATACAAAGACACAGAAATGACTTTCCCTTCCTTTCCTGGGCTTCCACTGCCCTACTTAATCCATTGGTCCCAATTCAGAGTCCCTGTAGTAAGACTCAAAGTTAAGTGCATGTTGACATGGGAATGCAATCTTGGTGATAATTACCAGCTGATTACCAGGAAATCAATTCAGCAAGATAGGATCTGAGGAGAAGTTTCCATGATTTTTCATTTTGTTACTGAAATAAGTGATAATATGGATGGGCTTATTGTTCAGTTTCCTCCCATACTTGGGAAATTCATGATATTTTATTTGCCATAGACATCGTAACCTCAGACACTAGAATTTATTTATCGTAATGAGTGCAGAAGAATTTCTACAAAGTATTTTCTTTTCTGTAGCTTTGAGGATCAGCACAGAAAACTGAACTTATGGATCCATGAAATGGATGAAAGGTTAAATACAGAAAACTTAGGAGAGAGTAAACAGCACATCCTTGAGAAGAAGAATGAAGTCCATAAAGTTGAAATGTTTCTAGGAGAACTACTGGCTGCAAGGTATGGTGCTGAAATGGAATAGGTTCTTTCCCTACTAACAAGTGTTTTTTGTCTGGTTGGCTGGTTATCTGGTTTGCTTATTAATTGGTTTAGTTGGTTGGTTAATTAGTGGTTATTGTATATGTTTCTGTCCCTAACTGTCTAGAATACAGATGATTGTGCAGTATTCTTTATGGCAGAGTGGTATTCTAGAGAGAACATAAGGATGGAAATGAGGATCTATCTGTATCCGCCTCCCTTTGCTCCACAAATTGGACAGGCCACTCATTCCTGTACTTCTTGATATTAGCTTGTAAGCATTATGCTGCTAAATAATACCATGCTTTTTTTCTCAGAGGTTATTAGGATAGAAGGTCCTTATAAAGGTACTCTCCACTTATAGAAATAATGCTGTAGAATCCACTTCCATATATTCTTCACACACTTCAGCATCTAGTTTCATTTTTTTCTTAAATGTATTTGTTTAAGACTTGATCAATTCAAGTCTAATTCTGATAGGTACAAAATTAATATTTATGATTACATTTTCTTCCATAATATATAGCAAAAATCTTTAAACCTTTAACAGAAAATACATTTTTTTGAAAAAGCAAATATTTGTACATTTTAATTCCACCACTAAAGGAATATCCTGTACACAATTTTGAGAATAGTTGACGTCTTTAGGATGGCTATTTTACAATTTCAGTAAAAAAAATACATGAAGCTGCTGCTGTCACAGGTCACTGTAGTAAAAAGATATACATGCAATACCGTGTCGTAGAAACAATATATATATCCTCTGATATTTTACAAACTTTATACTAAATTTTGTACAGAGTGAGAGTGAGAGAGTGAGAGAGAAAGAGAGAGCAAAGCAGGGGAGCAGAAGGCAGAGGGAAAAGCAGGCTCCCTGCAGAGCAAGGAGCCTGGTGTGGGACTCAATCCTAGGATCCCGGGCTCATGACCCAGCTGAAGGCAGGTTCTTAACTGACCCAGGCATCCCTCTAGTTCCGTTTTCAATCCCCGCCCCCATCCTCACAATGTTCTTAGTAAAGCAACAGGTATGGTCGTTGAGTCTGACTATGCTGGAGGGTCCTCTGCTCCTCTGCAGTATTTCTCTCTTTGTTGTTTCCCGACTAAGCAAAGACTTTGGCTCCTGGCCTAGGCGACGTTGTCTGGACTATACTTCTGGCTCCACCCCCTTCGGGGATTTGATCCCTCAATTCATACTCCAACTGGCATCATCCGTTGCTTTGTTAGTACTTGGAGTACAGCTAGACCCACAACGTCTGATCTGTCCTCTTCCAGAGAAGATACGCTCGTCTGTGAAGCAGCAGAGGCACCCAGCTTGCTTGATCAGACAAATCAGGAACACTGATCAATTCAAGTCTAATTCTGATCATATTCATTCCTTGTTTCTGCTGAATCATCTTTTGGGTCAAACATGCCTAGTGTGCCTCGCCTTAAAGAACAAACATGCACACAAATACACAAACATGACCCATAGTGACAGCTCTTATTGGTGTGGGAGTTTGATGACTATTATAAAATTTCCCTGGAATGCTCTGGTCCCATCTCTGTGAGCCCTTCCCATGGGGTAAGCTCTTTGTTGATTCTACATGTGCCAGCCTCGGACAGTGAGTTCCTCAAGGCCAGGGACCTTCAGGTCTTTATCATTGTTACAGTTGCAATGTCTGATATAGTGCCAGGAAAAGAAAATATTTGCTGAATTAATAGGATGATTTTAACTATATAGCTTTCTGAAAATTACACTGCATTTTATTGCTTTTTAAATCTTGACTCAGGTCTGGATATAATGTAACATGACCAGATCTACCTCTCTCTTTCTTCCAAACTTCTAAAGTGACTTTACATATTCTTCTGGAGCTGTTACTCTCTGATATTCCAGGGTCAGATGGTAAGAGTCCTTCAGTGTGCTTCCTGCCAGGCTCTTTGTAACTCGTTACTTCTCCAGATAATCTTAATGTACTCTGATGCTCCCTAGCTTCTCCAGCTGAGTCACCTGTCTCTCACTCGCCAGCTGCTTGATCCTCCCAGCCCTCTGGACTTTTCATCATAATATTTCATGTATTCAACTATTTTAGGGGGGTGCCTTTTTTTAAAGTACCCCTAGATTTGAGAATTATTGAACTTTTTTATCATCCATTAAGTAATCCTTCTTGTAGTAATAAGTGACATACATTGTCCTGAATTATTTAACTCACGTCATTGCTTAAGTCAACTTCTTATCTTACCAGATTATAAGAAATATAATTTAGAGTGGATGCAATATTATATAAACAGTATATCTCCCAGGGGGCCACAGGGTGCTATATCCTTGGTAGCTGATCTGAAAAAAATGACAGACCTTATAGGAGGTAGAGTTTGTATTCTTTTTCTAGTACCTACAAGAGTTCAGTTCACACACTGAAGAGTTCCTGACAGACAAGCTGACCAGAGCTTAGAACTCTGCAAAACAAGATGAAGCTAACCCAGACACATAGGACTCTACTTTCCCTGCACCTAATTAACATAACGAGAGTTATGGAGGGGTGGGGTTGGGTGGTTGGGTGAGCCTAGTGGTGGGTATTGGGGAGGGCACGTATTGCATGGAGCACTGGGTGTGGTGCATAAACAATGAATCTTGGAACACTGAAAAAAAATAAAATTAAGATGTTAAAATAAATAAATAAATAAATAAAGCACTTATCATGATGAACCCTGAGTAAGGTATAGATTTGTTGAATTGTTATATTGTACACCTAAAACTAATATAACACTGTATGTGAACTATACTGGATTTAAATTTTTAAAAAGAACAAATAAATGTAAGTTTTTTATATAAAAAAAGAAAAATACATAAGCCAATTATGGTCCTTTGCCTATTTTTGCACATTTCTTGGGCTAAGAATAGTTTCCATATATTTTAAATAATGAAAAAAGGACTATTACTATTTTGTGCCACATCAAAATTATATAAAATTCCAATTTCAGTCTCCATAAGTAAAGTTTTCTTAAAACACGAAAGAACAAAACAAACAAAAAACATAACTCCAAACTGAGATGAGCCAAGTACCCAAGATGCAACAACGAAGCCCATCAGCACGCATAATGGCATTTTGATACAAACTGGTTTTTTGCACTTTATCTTCTGTGTGGGGTCCTGAGGATATGAGATGAATGTGACAGCCCAGCTTCTAGAAGGTGAAAGCCTGTGGACTGGGAGAGACAGGGTGTTTGAGGAGATAGAACAAGATAGAGGCAGAGGGCACACAGGGGAGGAGCCCTGGACTCTCCTTCTCTCGGGGTCAGCGCAATGCTGCCTCGGGACGTAATGCCTGCCTCGGCTTTGAAGGGCCAACTAGGAAAGAAGCAGAGAATCAACAGGTTTTCACAAAAGAGGAATCCCCATGTATACCAAAAAGCAGAGGGTTTGGGCCATTTCGGGGTTAGAGTATTCAGTCCGAACAGAGATGTTCAAGATGAGACTGGAGAGGCAATCTTGGGCCATTTTCTGCAGTGAATTTCTCATAACACAGGGGCCGGGATCTAGGCACAGCACAGATGGAATGAAATTCCCTGATGTATATGGACTGCATTCAGAGAAGTCATAGAGAATGCAGAGCCAGCCCTGTGAAAGTCCCCGGCCTCTTCATTTCAAAGGCATGTCAGCTATGAGCTCTTGTCTGGCGACTTCTCCAGGATCAACAATCACTCCTCACTCTGCCACGCTCCAGAATGTCAGAATTCAATTTTTTTTTTTTCTGTTTTCTTTAGAGAATCTCTGGATAAGCTTTCCCAGAGAGGGCAGCTTCTCAGTGAAGAAGGCCACGGTGCTGGGAAGGAAGGACGCCTGTGCTCCCAGCTCCTCACAAACTACCAGAACTTACTCAGAATGACCAAAGAGAGACTGCGGAGCTGCCAGGTGGCCCTGCAGGAGCACGAGGCCCTGGAGGAAGCCCTGCAGAGCATGTGGTCCTGGGTGAGAGGCATTCAAGACAGACTGGCCGTGGCAGAGAGCACCATTGGAAGCAAAGACACCTTGGAAAAGCGACTGTTACAAATACAGGTAAGCAGAGCACTAGCCACGCTGTGGTTCACACCACACTTGTGGTTCACTTGTGTTTACACACAAATTCACTGACAACTTGTGAAGATCGCTTTGCTGAATTCACATGTTTGACCTGGGTCCCAGTTGTTCCATGAGCCTCTAAATGAAGAGTTGAGGACACAATGGAGAAAAGATGATGTTGGCAAAAGGCATACGGAGGGACCCTGTTCCCCCTTTCTAAAGGAACATTTTTGTTTCAATAGCTTTGAAATAATTTTTAATATCACTCAGTAAGTATTCAGCAAACATTGTGGAATACTTATTCTACTCCAAGCACTATGCAAGTTATTGGAAACACCGAC
The DNA here is from genome assembly GCA_028646535.1 of Procyon lotor. Classification (NCBI taxonomy): domain Eukaryota; kingdom Metazoa; phylum Chordata; class Mammalia; order Carnivora; family Procyonidae; genus Procyon; species Procyon lotor. Next base: position 10,795,086 of record CM053608.1, read on the forward strand.
ATGAAAATTAGTGCTGGCTTTCTAGGTATTCACAGTCCAATGGGAGAGACTAACTTGTCAATTGTAACTTGTATTACCCCATGTAGTACAGGGACAAGGGTGTCCTCCAAACAGAGGGGGGCCACCAGCCCGGACTACAGTCAGTGAAGGGGACCTTGGAAGATTGAAATTAGCAAGACGGTGATAGTAAGGGACTGTTAGGTTTTTGTCAAGTGTGCCTTCATTTTCAAAATAATTTATTTTACTTTGAAACTAACATTCAATAAATGTATGATTTCAAGGTTAGTGGCCCCGAGTTTCCCAAGAATTTAAATTGGTGTTAATCCTTGACTCCCAGACTCCTGATATCTAATATTTAAATAAAGTATCATATTGCAGTAGGGTGCAGAATTTGTTGTTACGTTTTCATTTTGTTGTTGTTGTTGTGTTTTCATTTTAAAGTGACTAAGATAGCGGTGCATATGTCGTTCAGTCGGTGCCTTTGGTTCAGGTCACGATCTCAGGGTCCTGAAATCAGGATCCTGGGATCAAGCCCCACACAGGGCTCCCTGCTCAGCAGGGAGTCTGCTTCTCTCTTGCCCTTGCTCACTCTTTCTCTCAAATATATCTTTATGTAAATAAATACAATAAATAAAAACAAAGTGAGTAAGATGTTCCTTACCTTGATTCTCATGGGAAACATAGCAGTTTTTATTATGAGGTTTTATGAGGTTTTAATATTCCTACTGACCTGTAATCACTGTTCTTTCATAGGATATTCTCCTGATGAAAGGTGAAGGAGAAGTTAAATTGAATATGGCCATTGGCAAAGGGGAGCAGGCATTGAGAAGTAGCAATAAACAAGGTCAGAAGGTGATTCAGTCTCAGCTACAGACCCTTCAAGACGTGTGGGCTGACATCATGAGCTCCTCCGTCCACGCTCAGAGGTACAGAGCTGATTTTCAGTGTTAATGTGCCTAAATAGAACCCAGTGGCTTAGTAAAATGATGAAACAGTGCTGAGAGTATCCTGTGGTACAGTGACCAAGCATATTATTTTAGCTAGCTGTGTACTTTCCTGTCTTTGCCTAGATTGTACTTTCCGTAATGGCAAAGATAGTTTTGTTCGCTTACTTGTTTTGTGCCTGTGTGTGGGTGGGTGTGTAATATTTTCGTCTCCCATAATATTTCTCATGGCATCTCGTACACAACCTGGGCTCAGTAAGATACCTCCTTTCAGTTCATCAAAGCAAGTCTTTAATAACTCTTTCCTTTTAAGAGGAACATACAGGAAATAAATCTGTTAGCAACTGTTGAGCTTAAGTATGAATCTTTTTCTCAGTCGGAAGTCATGTCACCCACAATGGGGCTGTGGAAATGTGTGTAGGGTTTGTGATTGTCATAGTGATGGGTGCATCCCTGGCATTTAGTGACAGTGGCCAGGAGAGCTTCGTCCTGCAGTGTGTGGGCGTGTTCTCACACAGCCAACAGTCAGCCCGCCCAGGATTCCCTAGTGCCCCTTTTGAGAAGCCCTGTACCTGCCGCTGATGAGCAATTAGAGAAGATACTGGGTGTTACACCAGGTGGTGTTCTTGCTGTTACATTTATGAGTGGGAGATTTCTATCCTCCTCTCTTTTCCAAGGATCCACAAATAATATGGCCAGCTGGTTGGACAAATGACCTGCACTCAGAATTGTGCTAAATTACCTTCCAGAAGCCATATCCTGAAAGTTGTATATGGTGTTGGATCACTGAAGAAGTGTATGCTTAATAATAAATAAAGGAATAGCATGATAAATAGATTAAGAAAAGAATTAAAGTTCATCACAAAACTAAACAAAACAACACTGCAATTACCTGCATGGTTATGACTAAATTTTGGAAACTTTGTTTTGTTTTGTTTCCTTTAAATGTATCTCTCAACAAATAAGTGGTAACTCTCCACACTAGCAGGACTTTAAATCTCAGTAATAACTCATAATGATCTGCGAAGAAAAAAAAATTAGATCCAATGGTTCTGATAGTGTGGACCCTCGAACTAACGCTCCCAGGGCTTGGCAATGGGCCAGCTCCAGAAAAGTGAATAACACTGTGGGTGAATGGTTTTCGGATGTTGGAATAAAACGTTAAATACAAGAAGCAGATTTAAGGGGCGCCTGGGTGGCTCAGTGCGTTAAAGCCTCCGCCTTTGGCTCAGGTCATGATCTCTGGGTCCTGGGCTCTCTGCTCAGCAGGGAGCCTGCTTCCCCGTCTCCCTCTGCCTGCCTCTCTACCTACTTGTGATCTCTCTCTGTCAGATAAATAAATAAAATCTTTAAAGATAAAAAAAGAAGCAGATTCAAATCCTTGAGTCTCCCTTTTTAGCACGAAATTAAATTTGACAACCACATATTAAGCAATAGCAGTGCTCCAATTATTGAGCTAAAATAATGAATCAAAACAAAGTAGTGTTTGCTCTCTAAGTGCTCAGGGGCCAGGGTGCATGCATTCTAAAACACTGACTCAGATTGTGTTACTAAGATACTTGGGACTGTGGGATGATGTAGAGCCTGGGGTTGCTTCTGGAGAGGTGAGATTGATTTGTACTTTCTGGAAAATTCCTTGTGGAAAGAATAGCACTTTAAAGCACTTATGTTGAGGTTTCTGTTAATGCAAAAGGAACAATTTGAGAAGATGCTGGAAGTACATTTACCACAGATTTAACTCCAGGATCATAGGATTATGTGCAAGGGATGCTCGGAATGGTCACTGAAGATGAGTTTAGAGTAGTTTGTAAAGATAAATAATGGAAGTTTTTCTAAAGATGCCAGTCTGGAGAGTCTTTTACTTGACAATCTAGAGAGCTGTTTACTTGACTATTACTTATATGATTATGTTTCTCATATTATAAATACATTAAGCCTTTGTTCCTTCACATGTCCAACTCAGAAGCACTAAACACTGTGCATCTATATCCTTAAGTGAAAATCAATCTAAAGATATTATTTACCTAGAAAGAATACCTTAAATTATGAATTCTAGTTAATAGTTATCAACTGATTTGAATAAGATAAATTGAGTCCAAGAAAATTAAGAATTGATAGATATTAAATAAAATTTAATTGGTACCCCAATGCTGATGCTTTAACAATAAAACACTTAACTTTGTCTCCTTATTTAGGTAAATTAGTATTTGAAAGACAAACCTCTAGATGCCTATATGACTATTACATCTTACTTCAAATCCAACATAGATTTATCTTCATTTGAAGAAACTGTTGCAGTCGGTTGGAGAAGTAGTGTTTCTCCCCGCACTTAAAAGCAGTGTTTTCATCACAGAATAGCATTCAGTCGAACAGCTTACATGGACGCAGTGCCCTTATACTTGGTTTCAGCCGAGATGTCAAGATAACTAATTTTTGTAATATGTGACATTAATTCTAGCACTTTGGAGTCTGTGATTAGCAAATGGAATGACTATCTAGAGTGGAAAAACCAGTTGGAGCAGTGGATGGAATCGGTGGATCAAAAAGTAGAGCATCCCTTGCAGCTGCAGCCGGGTCTGAAGGAGAAATTTTCCCTTCTGGACCACTTTCAGTCCATCGTGTCTGAGGCGGGAGATCACTCCGGAGCCCTGCAGAGTCTCGCCTCAAAATCCAGGGAGCTCTACCAGAAGACAGAGGACGAATCTTTCAAGGAAGCAGCGCAAGAGGAGCTGAAAACACAGTTTAACGATATAATCACTGTTTCCAAGGTCAGTGTTTTATATTGAAGAAAAAAACTTCAAGGTTCAGATAAAGAATATACTACAGGCTCAGGGTGCTGGGGGGCTCAGTCAGGTAAGCATCTGACTCTTCATTTTTGGCTCAGGTTATGATCTCAGGGTTGTGAGATGGAGCCCCATGTTGGGCTCTGCACTGGGCGTGGAGACAACTTAAGATTCTCTCTCTCCCTCTGCCCTCCCTCTCTGTGTCTCTCTAGTTAAAAAAATGTATATATCCATAGATATAAAGATATAATCTGTGTATATATATAATATATACTACAGGTGAAATTATAGGGAACCCGGCTGCTCTTGAAGTACTGTTTACTAAATGTACAAATACTTTAAGAGCAGCTGGGTCCCCTATAATTTCACCATAGTATATATACATACACAGATTATACTTGCTTATGGATGCCCATGAATCCTTCTCTTTCTGCAGCAGTCTTGGGATTTTTTCTCTTTTGTTCTTTATCTTTCTCCACCTAGGATGTTGGTCAGTCCATTTCTTTTCTTTGTAAGATTGAGCCTCAAATGTCAGTATTTGTAGTTCTTTTTCTTTTGTTGCCATTTATAGTTGTATTAAATGCAAGTCTATTTACTTCCCAGATTTGAATCATGTACGGTGTATTTCATGCATTTCTCACTGTAGTATAAACTGCCTTTTCCTATTCTTATTCTCCAGATATAGGTTCCTGTAATATCAAAATTGGCTTTAGTTCCCTCTTTGAGTCTTTACTTTCCCCCATGATTTTTCTTTTGTTTATTTTGACAATGTCTTTTTTTTTTTTTACTAACATATACTGTATTATTTGCTTCAGGGGTACATGTCTGTAAATCGTCAGGCTTACACAATTCACGGCACTCACCGTAGCATATACCTTCCCCAGTGTCCATCACCCAGTGCCCCCATCCCTTCTTCCCACCCCCCAGCAACCTTCAGTTTGTTTCATGAGGTTAAGAGTCTTTTATGGTCTTGTTTCATTTTTCCCTTCCTACCCCTCGTGGCCCCTACCCTGCCTTTCAAATTCTTCATATCAGAGAGATCAAATGATAATTATCTTTCTCTGATTGGACAATGTCTTTTTCTTGGTTTTCTATTTGGGAACTCTCTTTGTATTATTAATACTATAATTCTTAACATATATATTAGTTTATCTTAATTTTTATTTTGATAATGGTTAAGTTCTATGACTCTGCAGTCAAAAAGACCTAAATTTGAATTCTGGCTTTGTCTATGTATGTCTGGCTTTGGACATGTTACTTAACCTCTATAACATCTGTATATGCCCTTTTGTACAATATAGTGATAATAATAGTATCTACATCACAGAGATGTTGTGAGGAATAAGTGAGCAAATGAATTTAAGGTGCTGAGCAGACTACTGTACATAGTAATTACATTATAATAATATAGTAATAACACACTATTATTGCCTGATTATCAGTGAGGAACATTAGTGAACATTCATTCAGCATAGATTTTTGTTCTAACCTAGACTAAAGTAAATTTAAAGGAAAATGGTTGCTTCCTCAAAGCCTTTTAGTCTAAGCTTTTCATGTTAAGAATGCAAACAGTTCAATAATGGGAATGAAATCATTCTGAAATCATTAAGAGACCTATTGTTTTGTCTGATATCATATTTTCACTAATGCCTATTAAAATAGCCTTTTCTTTGTCTACTAGGAGAAGATGAGGAAAGTGGAAGAGATTGTGAAAGATCACCTCATGTATTTAGATGCAGTCCAGGAATTCACAGATTGGCTCCATTCAGCAAAGGAAGAACTTCACCGGTGGTCAGATATGTCTGGAGACTCATCAGCAGCCCAGAAGAAATTGTCTAAAATCAAGGTCAGAAGGTGCACAGATACTATAACTTCATTGTTTCATTGGTTCTTAAGTATGACATACCTGTGATAAAGATTCTGTGGATAAGCTTGTTATTTAAAATGTTTCCTATTTTCTGTTTATTGATCTTTATTACCTTGCACCTCTCAAATTATAAACACAAGCAAGGGGGGAAAAAAGGAATTCAAACACTTTACATTTGTGAGCAAAATGGAACATCATCTGTGTATACTTCCACGTGCAAATGTGCTTACGGCCATAGTCGAGGAGACTCTGAAATATATGCCAACTTGGTGGGCTGATGGAACCAGATATCTTTTCTAGCACAGTGATACAAAAGTTTATAACATAACTTTGTTAAATATATTTGAGCAATAACTTGGAAATTTCCTGCTAGATGTTTCCTAGCCAATAGTACAAGAACATAGTGGAAGGCAGTGCTTTAAAAGACATTAAAATTATCACCTAGTTTACTCCTCACAGGGGCAACTTAAAAAATAGAAATGCATATATCTGAGGGAGCTGGAACAAGTATATTTCTATTTATACAATTTCTATATTGGATATTAAATTGCAATAACTCCCCCCATGAAGATAATAGATTTTAATCTAAAAATTGAGCAATAATGAAATTCTAAATGATTTAGTAGTAGATGAGAAAATTTTGGGAATAAATAGTGTAACTGTGATCAGGACTTTAAGATTCACACTGTGTTCTGATCCCTGGACATCAGAATATAAAAGTCCTAAAAGTACTAGTTGATGATAATAGTAATAACTACATTTTGAGATTTTTATTTTATTATTATTATTATTATTACATTATTGTAAGTGCTTAGAAAGTATTATTTAAATCTTACAGTGACCATGTAGGTTTTAAAGGAGATAATCACATAAACCACCTTTTGAAATTCTTATTTTCTGTGTGATTCTTTAAAATATTTCTTTGATACATTTTTCTCTCACTAATATTTTATTCAACCCTCCTTTTATCAATTTATTCAGCCAGGGTTGTGCATTCCCTCAAGGAACTTGCAGTAGAATTGAGAACAGTGATGTAAAACTTATGTTTATAAAATAATACATTAAATGTAATGACAGCTCACTATACTTTTAGAGCTTAGGATCTAGAATCAGACCCTGATGCTGTATTCTCCCTCTACTGCTTTTCTTTTTATTATTATTATTATTATTATTATTAATTTATTTTCTTTACTATGTAATGTTAGTTACCATACAGTATGTCATTAGTTTTTGACATAGTGTTCCAAGATTCATTATTTACGTATAACACCCAGTGCTCCATGCAATATGTGCCCTTCTTAATACCCATCACCAGGCCAACCCATCCCTCCACCCACCTCCCTTCTAAAACTCTCGGTTTGCTTCTCAGAGTTCACAGTCTCTACTGTTTTTCTAGCTGTGTTGGGTTAAGTCACTTGATGTCCTCAAGCTTCAACCTCTTAAATGGTAAATTAATAGTACCTGCCTCACTGAGAGGTTTTGAGGATTAAATTAGATCATACATGTAAAACTTTTAGCATTATGCTTGACACATGGAATACACTCAATAAGAAAATTCAATAGATTTGGGGGGCCTGGGTAGCTCAGTGGGTTAATGCCTCTGCCTTCGGCTCAGGTCATAATCTCAGGGTTCTGGGATCCAGCCCCGCATTGGGCTCTCTGCTCAGCAGGGAGTCTGCTTCCCCCTCTCTTTCTGCTTGCCTCTCTGCTACTTTTGATCTCTCTGTCTGTTGAATAGATTGATAAAACCTTAAAAAAAAAAAAAAGACAATTCAATAGATTTGGTAAATGAGTAACTTTAATTGGCTATGGAATGACAGTGTGGGAAAAGTCAAGAGTCATTGTCTGGCCTTTATACTCTTTGTTTTGAAAATACTTTATAAAATACTTCTAAAATGGGGCGCCTGGGTGGCTCAGTCGTTGAGCGCCTGCCTTCGGCTCAGGTCGTGATCCCGGCGTCCTGGGATTGAGCCCCGCATCGGGTTCCCTGCTCGGCAGGAAGCCTGCTTCTCCCTACCATTCCCTCTGCTTGTGTTCCCTCTCTCGCTGTGTTTCTCTCTGTCAAATTAAAAAAAAAAAAATCTTTAAAAAAAAATACTTCTAAAAATATGGGAAATACAGGAGAAGGAGCTGGCAGGAAGAAGTTTGAATTAGGGAAGGAGAAGATGAAGTCCATGTCAGGCTTTACTAGAGGCTGGTATGTGGGTGAGTAGGAATCTTGGAGGAAGTAAATAAGCACCTCCTCTGTCTTTCAGTGTTGTCCCTCCTCACCCCCAAGAGTAACCACCAAGGATAGGCAACTTTGAAGCCAAATATGTGTGTGTGTAAGGGTGTGTATGTGCATATGATATTCTTAAATGGTTAAATCCAAAACAAGGAAATATGTATACAAGTCATTTCAAAACACTTTAACATGATGACATCCTAGGGGTGCCTGGCTGGCTCAGTCAGTTAAGTGTCTGACTCTTGGTTTCGGCAAAATTCATGATTTCATGGGTCATGAGCTTGAGCCCCACATCAGACTCTGTGCTCAGTGTGGACTCTGCTGGAGATTCTCTCTCTCTTTCTCCCTCTGCCCCTCCGGTCCCCACCCTGTGTGCATGCACATGCTCTCTCTCTCTCTCTCTCTCTCAAATAAATAAATAAAATCTTTTCTAATAATGATGGCATTCTTATTCAAAATCTGGATGCGTGGAATTAGTGGTTGCAAATATTGAAATATTCCATTTTCATGTGAAAGAAAACTGAAATAATGCATTAGAGAGTATTTTGGGAAACTGTTTTTTAACTATTGATACCCTCTTAACTTTGAAATCAGTTGTAAAGGCAAATTATAAGTATTTAAATCCAATAATTAGATATAGCTCTTTTTAAAAAGCTATATATATATTTTCACCACATAACTAGTTACTATGTACACTGATAAACAAGGCAGGTTTTTAGAATCTGCTGCTGAGGAAATGATGGGTGTGTATATATTAAATGCTAACCGTGTGTGAGATTCATGTGATTGCCTCTTGGACTACAGTGTAACAATACTTTTAAATGATCTATACTAAAATGTGGCTCTTATATATAATTATGAGAAATTATATTTATTTCAAGCAAATCTAATGAAATATGAACTACATTTGTAGGTTAGTTAAGATAGATTATGTTTAATATAATATGCTTCATACTTAATGTTCCTATTTTTTGTACACTCATTAATTTGTAATTAATTTTCATCTTGAAATTTTTTCCCTAATAACCATCTTTTCCTTCTCTTTAATCCAGGACAGAAGTTATAATTTTGTATTAATACTAACAAAATCCTAACTTGAGCAATAGATATGTAAATGTATAAACACCAGATGATGAATTCAGTGAGAGAAATTTTAGTAGAAGAGTCTGTTCTGAGAAAGAAATGCCACTACTTTACCTAATTTATGACACATATTTGAATTTTATCTTGTCGTTAGAGCATTTGTGTGCTTTGAGCCCAAAAGTTATACCTCAATTGTTAAATTTCTGGCAAGTTTCTTAGAAGTAAAAATAATATCAATAAATAAACCCAGTCTAAAAGTTACTTTGAACTTTTGACTAAGTAGGTCTGTGACTTATTTGTTTTGGTCACTATTAAAATGTTTATTTAAGGTCTTGAAGTGATTGCAAATGCGTAGGGCTCATTCTTTGGTTGTGATGGCTTGGCCTGATTCCTCAGAGCATGGAACCGACTTAGGCCACCATCTTCTGGAAGAAAATGAAATGGAGCACAGACCCAGAGCACAGTTCTGCGGCAGTTACTGTCAACTTAGAGAGAAACATTCATTTGCATAATTATAGAAGAAACACACTGCAGGCGAATGTTTATATCACTATCCAAACAATTCCACATATTCAAACAATGCCTGATTTCAGGGCCCCCATCTGGTCTGTTCCAGGATGTTGCGGGATTCCGCAGCTCATTTTGCCATAAAATTCAGCGCTGACGATGATAACCCTCTGCTATTCCAACTCAGGGGTGGGCGGATGAGTTGATTCCGGTCCCTGTGGCACACTCACGAAAACTTCCTCGCAGGACAGGGTCCCCCTCTGCACACATTTGTAAACTTGCCGCCCCAGTGACTCACAGCCTCCTTGGTTGCCATGACGATATTCCATTACAGGAGCTGATGGATTCCAGAGAGATTGGTGCAAGCCGCCTAAGCAGAGTGGAGTCGCTGGCTCCGGCAGTGAAACAGAACACAAGTGCCAGTGGGTGTGAGCTCGTGGACGCGGAGATGCAGGCCCTGCGCGCCGACTGGAAGCAGTGGGAAGACAGTGTACTCCAGACGCAGACCAGCTTGGAGAACCTGGTTAGCCAAATGGCCCTTTCGGAGCAGGAGTTCTCAGGCCAGGTGGCTCATCTGGAGCAGGCGCTGGATCAGTTCGGTGCCCTTCTGACAACCTGGGCCCAGCAGTTAGCCCTCCTGGAAGGCAAGAACACGGATAAGGAGATAGCGGAATGCTGGCAGAAAGGACAAGTAAGTTGGCTTCCTGTTGTCTGTTGGTGGTTATGCGAACAATTTTGTTTGGCTCTCACTGTTGCTAAAAATAAATAAATAAATAAATAAAATTCTTGCTAACTAAAAACATGCATCATTCAGACTTAAAAAGAAATAAGCATTTACCTACTTAAATTCTCAAATCTGATTTGTTTCCTTTTCTCCGAAGTCAAACCACTGTAAAACTGAAGACGTGGGGTGAAGAAGTTATGATTTATTGAAGGAAACATGGATTGTTCGTGCAGACATTTTACTTTCATTCTTATGGTGTAAGAGTCTGTAATACTGTATTCAGCCATTCAGCCCGAAAACTAGCCTGTGGGTAGAGGCATAAGTAGACGGAGAGTCATAGCTGGTTTTCTGCCAGTGAATTATTTCCAACAATTAAATGCTTGAAGTTATAGCTTAAAAGAAGCATTTGGTAATCTCCTAAAGCACAACTATTAGTTTTCACCCTGATTAGCCTTCCTAGGGGTGGTTTTGACAGCTGTGCTTGAATTAACCCGTCAACAGAACTCCTGTGTCATGCTCGCGGGTTGTCTTCCAGACCATGTTTTTTTTTTTTTTTTTAAACTAATGGCAGCTCTTTCAGAACACGAATGTAACAAAGCATAGAAAGGATCCTGAAGAAAGAGCAGGAGCTTGAAATCCTTCCCCTTACTGTTAAATGGTGTCTTCAAAACACTGTTATTTGCAGTTTTATAACACTCGGAACCATGGATGTCCTTAAAAGGAAGTTTCAGTGAAGTAAACTTCTCTGTTTCTATTTATGTTATAATCATTTCAAAATAGCTTCAGCCAGTAAGAAAGTCATGTAGTATTTCCAACATTGTCTTGTTTTAAATCAAGTATTTCAAACAAATATAGCGCACCATGAAATAAACCTTTATTATTCTCTCTTTAAGCTATTTTATATATAATGTTTCTAGCTTATTTTTTTTTCCTGGTGCCTGTCCCATCTTTTAGAGTTAAGCACCAGAATAAAGTGTAGAAAGCAATTCTGTGAAAGGGAGACAAGGAAGTTGGTAATTGTTCCATTTGGTCAGTATTATTCACTCCAATAGACAAAAAAAAAAAATCAGTTATAATTTTTAAATTCTATTTTGTTTCTCTTCCTTTCCCTACCATTAATATGAGTGACATTTTTAAAAAGGAAGATTTGGTGGTATTTAGGTTATATTACTATTTTGAGCTATCATTATTTTTTGCATAGATACTATTAGTAAAAATTATTAGTGAGACCTATAGAACATCTACATGATATTGCAAAAGTTAATATGGGTTTTTAGTTTTACTGACAGTTCAAAGACGACAACCCTCTGCTTAGGTCTACTTCCAGGTTGGGCCCCAGAGCTCATTCTTTTGATGATAGTAGTATATTACCTCTCAGTGCACAGCTTTTCTCCTATTTTTATTAATACAATAAGAAAGCAATGGTAATTATGTAATGGGATAGAGGTGTTGTTAGCTAATGCTGGGGTGGGTAATGATCTTGGAATATATGAATGTATCAAACTAGCACATTATATACCTTAAACTTGTTACAATGTCCTATGTCAATTGTGTCTCAACCAAAGCTGGTAAAAAAATTTTTTTTAAATGTTTAAATGGAGATAATTCTTCCTTTACAATGAATACATAGGAAGTTTTACAAAATAATTGTTAGGATCCTTACAGCATTGTTTTGCTGTTGGGGAGGACTTGTCATTATTGACAATCATAGTAATAGTCACAAACCTTCACAAGTGTTTACTTTCTCTTTTGCAATTAAGTGATGAGACCCAAGAAATATTTCAAAATGTAAAAATGGATCATCATCTATAAACTATATAAAGTCATGTTGCAAAAAATCGTGTTTGCCATCTTTGCAAAATTCATCTCTTACCATCTTTTGGGTTATTAGCGTTTGAAATTTAGCCAGTTTCTTAACCTTTATAACCTCTAAGGGGAAAAAAAATGAGTTCTAGGACTTAACTGAAACAGAAATATGTAAACCGATGTTTATATAATGAGACTGTACTAAAATGCTTCAATTTATGATAAAGTTATGGAAGTTTATCTAGTGCAAAATTTTGGTCCGAAGCTTTTTTCTTTTGATATCATCTACCTTATTAGTGACTACTTTGAATCCTGGTGTTTTTTTGTTTGTTTGTTTTACTTTTTTGGTATGTGGTTAAGTTTCTATAGTTCTAAGTTCTTCCTTAAATAAAAGATAAAATATAGTATAAAATAGTAGCGACTAGCTTAGTGTTTGGAGTTTCAGAAAGAAACTTTCTAGTTATTTTGAATTTTGTAAATAAAAATATCTTAGACACCTCTAGCCCAGACACTAGGATAAATAATTTTAAAACCAAGAGAATACACCCCTTTCTCAGAATCTTAGTCTAGATGGAAAGGCCAGTGACTTTAAAGCCCATGCTGAATTGTCATGAACTGATGAGGTGCTGTGTGTCCTCAGGTGAGGAGCCCCCATCAAGAGATGGGGAGGAAGGTAGAGTCCTTAGTGGAGTTGTCATTTGAGCTGAGTCTTGAAGTCTATTACAAACTGACCAAGTTGGTGAGGTGGAGGAACAGTCCCAGGATCCCAAATTAGTGAGGAACAAGAAAGCACAGAAGAGAAAACTGGAGAACAGGTTTCAAATTGAGAGGACATTGTGCCATTCCAGAAAGAAATGACAGATGTGCAAATGGGAGACTGAGTTGGGTACAGAGGGAAAGTCACCGAAAGAGAGCTAAGACAGAACAGACTGCACCTCGTTGTCTCTTGTCTCTTGGCTAAGCCAACATGTAGCTTAGTTTTCTGAGTTAGATCAGTGGGAGGATGGTGGAGCCATTTACTAGGATGAGGAATGCAACACGGACCTGGCTTGTTGAGAGGTGTGGTTTTTACTACAAATCTAGGTCATGTCTAGATAAAAATCTGAGAACATGAATAGTAACACCAACAGCCATGAGTAGTCACTCATCTTCTTGGTTATTCTCAACTAACTTTTTTTTCCTGTGGTGGTACCATAATTTATGTAGTCCCATTTAAATATTTGGGCACTGTTTACCGGCTGTTTTTATTAGGTAGGCATTTATCAGTGTGCCAGGAATTGTGCGAGCACTTGACATTTGTGATCTCATTTGCTCCTTGTGACAGTCCCGTCAGAGCACCGTGTGTAACTCAAGGGATCATGGCCTTGATTTTAGAAATGTACTTGTCAAGTCTGAAGACTTTATGTTGGGTTAGATATTCACAGTATTGTGATTATTCGCATGTCTCTCTCATCTGTTAAATTGTGAGCTCTTCAAGTACAGGATTCATATCTTCATTCATTTTGGGAAGTCCTGAAATTCAGAAAAATACTTGGCTCCTAGCAGACATTTAGCAAATATTTGATGACTGTGTGAATAAAACTATGAAATGAATGGATTACTAGTTAAATCAGACCTGTGAGCTAGAAGCCATTTTTAGTGTCAAAGTTAACTATATACACTACATAAAATCAATTACTATATATATATATTTTTAATCCAAAATAAGTATAGCTTTGCTTGGAATGATTTCTCTTTGCCTTTAAACAATATACCTATCTTCCAATGGCCTAGTCAAACTGGTATTAAGAAATTTAAGTTATTTTCTCTTTCCTTTTTATTGTCCCACTTTGACTTATTTGACCACGTGATCATTTGGTTACTTGGTGACAGTTAATGCGGGAGTGCCTACCCATGCCTAGAAAAAGATACAAGTAAGCCAAGTGCTATTATTTGCCAGGAGGTTCCCTGAAAATAGGATCCATTTATTTATTGAATCTATTACGTTGGTTCTTCCCTCACTAATAATTTATAGTATGATTTATGCATGTGTAGTATGAGGCTGTGGAAACTACCCAATTTAAGTGTCTGTTCACCTATCTTGTTATTCCCTAATAGGAGATACTGGATGCCCTACAAAAAGCAGAGCCTAAAACAGAACATCTTAAATCTCAGTTGAATGAACTTTGTCGATTTTCCAGAGATCTGAGTACATACAGTGGAAAAGTTTCTGGATTAATTAAAGAATATAATTGGTGAGCATGAACCTTATTGGTCTGCAAAAAATTTTTATACAAATAAGCAGCAAGAAGTATGTTTATTTTAAGGCATAGTAAATTCATCATTAACTACATTGCTAAATGTGACTGCATACTCTAAGAACGTTGATTCTATCAAACTTTATTTTAATCTATTTTATCATTTTTTTTCCTTCCCTTAAACATTTCAAATCCTGGTGTTAGTCTTTGTTTGCAAGCATCCAAGGGCTGTCAGAATAGAGAACAGCTTTTACAGCAACGATTTCGAAGAGCCTTCAAGGATTTCCAGCAGTGGTTGGTTAATGCAAAAATCACTACTGCGAAATGTTTTGATATACCTCAAAATATTAGTGAAGTTTCAACAAGTCTTCAGAAAATACAGGTAAGAGTGCCAACAGTTAATGCTATAAACAGCACTTAAGTAGATTAAAAAGGTTCCTCTAGATCTTTTTATAAGCATATTAAATTTTTGTCTAAGAAACGCAAATTTCAAATGAATCCCTGCTTGAAACAACTAATTGTGTTTGTGAAGAGAAACTAGTCCATTTGCCCAAATGCTTGCTATTTTTATATATTAATAGGGATGTAGGAACTAATAAAAGCCCTTATATATGACAAGCATTGTTCCTGAGCACCGTAAGCAGATTTTCTCATTTAATTTTCACAATAACCATATCAGGTACATAAGATTATTATTCCCAATATCTTACTCATTTAATATATACAATAAAAATGGTTTCTTTCTTCTCTTTATATCAAGAAATAAGTAGACAACTGATGTATTTTAAAGCATAGAGCATTTTATTATGCCTAATCTTAGCCTTTTTCTTTGTAGGAATTTTTGTCAGAAAGTGAAAATGGACAGCACAAGCTAAACACAATGCTGTCTAAAGGAGAACTTTTGAGTACTGTGTTGACCAAAGAAAAAGCTGAGGGCATCCAGGCCAAAGTTGCAACTGCAAAAGAAGATTGGAAAAATTTTCATTCAAATCTCCACCAGAAGGAATCTGCCTTAGAGGTATAATATAGCCAGGCACATGGATAAGTTCTCTGTCATTTGTTGTTGTAGTCATTGATGTCAGTTAAAACCAGATTTTCAATATACCCAAATATGGTTGCCAGTGATTTTGGTCATTCCTCACTGAATATTAATGGATAACAGACAACTTTAAGAAACAGCTCGATTTTTGAAGTAGGAACCTCACTGAGGAATTTGAGAGCTTCTTGCCTGGTAGGGGCTGTCATCATAGGCTTGCAGTGTCCCACCACAAATAATTGGTTTTTGCTTTTAAACAATATCACTTAATCATTTATTTGAAATCCCTCAACTTTGGAAGTCATGCTAGGAGAATTAACAAAGATATCCATGTAAGACTACAAAATGCTCTGGATGAGAAAATATATTGTAACTAATGTAGATATCAAATAGTAGGCTTTTAGGAGTTAAGTATGCAAAGAGCCAATGATTATGCAAATTTCTTTTATCCAGAGATAACATAGGTTGAATTTATTATAATCATAATTACTACCATTATGCAACTGTTTGCCTGTTTTTTCTTGTGAGATTACCTGTTTTGTGTATCAGTTCTTCTCTTAGAGGAAAATTTAGAGGGGTGGAGAGTAATTTTTTTCCCTTTCACACTTCCTGGCAGAATAGATCCTTTATTTGATTATGAGCATAATTAATGCAGGATAGAAAAGAATAATAATAGAGAATTAATATCTGGAAAGAGAAAATGTGTGTTCCCTCAATTCTTCCCTAGCCCAAGACTATTGTAATTCTTCTCTGTAACGGTGGGTGTTCTTTCATGACAGGCATTTTCCATTTAATAGGGAGTGATAACTATTGTGCAGTGCCTAGAAATTTATTCATAATCTTAAAGAAATCATTAGTGTAATGTGGCCTGAGCTCTAAAGCATTTATTGTGGAAAGTAGTAACATCTAGCATTGATTGCATGATTACCTAGTCCGAGAGATGTCCAGGAGTAAATGGGTAGGTGAGGAATAACCTGCCATTCTGCCTTCCTTATCTTCCTTCCCTTTTCGCTCTCCCTTCCTCCTTCCCTCCCTCCCATCCCTCCTTCCTTCATTTCTATTAGGAATAAAATAGAAAACAATATGTCCCAGCCACTATATTAGGAATACAAAAGGGTTAGTCTCTTCCCTTTCCTCGGGGAGTTTACTTTCTAGAGAGGAAAATAGTATAGAAAGAGATGATTGCAATATAATATAGATACATTCAGCTTATGGTAGTCACTCAAAAAACGATGCAAGTAACTCCACTTGGAGAAATCGAGGAAAGTTACCAGAAAGGTGACATTTTAACTGAACCTTGAAGGCTAAACATTCTCTGAATTTGCCAGGGCTGACCTGCATTTTAGGCAGAAGCAGCTGGATGTTCAAGGCCAGAGTGTTGTGAGTGTCAACAAGGGAGGACTTTGAGAAGTTTGACATCCACGTGGGGTCTTGTGGGAGGAATAGCAAAAATAAGATTGGAAATGAGAATTAGGGAAAAATAGGAAATGTCTTGTATACTAAGGAATTTGATCTTGACTCTTATAAGGGTGTTTTATCTGAACCCCTGAATAGCATTTGTGTTCTCCATTTTCCCAAGGATGTAACATAACCCATACTGTTATAGAGGCATAGGAACGGGGTTGATTCATTACATAGAATGGATGCTTTAGGACACTAGGGCTTAATTCTCTCTCAAAAACCTACTTGAAAAAGGCTGAGTGAGGAACCTACTTGTCTTCAAGCTGGAGATAAACTTGCTGGAGTGTCAGCTGTGAACGTAGTATAGATAAGAATGGGGAAGCTGCAAGACAAGAGCAAGCTTCTCATAATGGTTGAGATGAGAGAGTTGAGGGCCTGAATTAAGGAAATGATAATGGATAGAGAATTTGTCCCTCAGGGGAAACAGCAGGATTTGGTAGCTTATTCAGTGAGGGGCCTGGGGAAAGAGGGAAAAGCTACGTCTGGGTCTAGTTTCTATTTTGGCAGATGGCATGAATGGTGATGCTGTTATCCGGGACATGAATAGGGTAGATAAAGTAGTTTTGGAGGGGATAGCGAAAATTAATTCAATATAATACACGTTCAGTTAGATGAGCCTGAAAGATATTCAGCAGGTAATGCCAGGAAAGTAGCAGCGACCGTGAGTACAAGTCCAACGGCCGTGACAGTGAACATTGAGCGGAGCAGCACCAGCGTAAGCACTGAACGTGCATCGGTGCATTTAATCCTCATAACCGTTCTCTGAGGTACAAGCCCTCTTATTTGTGTGTCGAGGATGAGGAACCTAAGGCAAAAGATGATTAAATAATCCGCCAAGTTCTCACTGCTAGTAAGTGACGGAGACGGGTTCAAACCCAGGCACTCTGACTTAAAGTGCTGCATAAATACAGTTCTGTAAATATGGGGTTTTAAGAGTCTGTAGGTGGTCATTGAAACCTTGGGAGAAATAATTGGAAACACGTGCAGACTGAACATTTACTAGCAGGTCTCTCCAGCCCTGTAGACGGGAAGTGTCTGAGAAATGTCAGGAGTTGTTTGACTTAGCATCAGGATCTTATTTCTACTCCCTAAGCCCCCTGCTCACACCCTTTGACTTCGCTCCTTACCTAAGGAACCCAACTATCCTGCCTTGGATCTCGAATGCCCTGCTTAGCTCCGTTTCTTTGTAGAACTGAATTCCTTATAATGGTCTTCACTTTGTCCTGAGGCGCCCCATGAGACTCCACTAGCAGAATGATGGAAGCACCTTGAATTTTTTAATTTACTTAATTATTCAACAAATATTTATTGAGCATCTTCCATCTGCCAAGGATTATTCTAAGCTCTGGAGATAATAGCAGATAATAAAACAGAAGAGAACTCCTGCCCTCATGAAGCTTAAATTTTAGGAATTATCCTGGTGTCTTATATTTGTGAAGCACTTTAAGTTTTCCAAAGCATTCCTATAGCTCCCCGTGTCCCTAAAAGGTGACCATGGCAGGTATGAATCTCCTACATTCTAGACAATCTGGATCCAGATACCAGTATCTGGATCAGATACTGATGGAACCAGGAGCCGTTCTCCCACAGGCTCCTGCAGACCTTGCCACTTAGCTTTTCCGCTAATCTTTATGGATTATCTCTTTGACGGTAGTACCTAAAGCTCTGAATTAAATTTAAGTTTGAATTTAAGTTTAAAAGCCTTTAGTCTGTTCACATGGTAACATAAATTTCAAATTCGCTTTGGTCTAGCATTTTTATAAGTAATAGTGGATATAGACACCTTTGCTAAAGTTAAATGGCACCGTAGAAAATCTTATCAGATACATTTTACAGCTATTAGTACCTACAAAGTATCAGGAAAGTGCTCACAGATTCTTATGTAACAAACAGAGAACACTCTGGTATTTTTTTTGTGTCTTTATAAGTTAGAATAAACAAATTATTTATCCTAATAAGCATATAAACCATATGCTATTTCTTGTCCCATCATTAATCAAAATTGACAAAATGTTAATATTTATTTACATTTCTACGGTGGTGTGTCCCAGACCCTCCCCTCATGGATCTTGTAAACTAGTTGTGGAGACAAGGCATGCCTGCATGAGATGAAAGCTCACAATCCAGCCCAGTCTGTGAGAAAGTACATACTGACTGGTATAAACAACAAATGTAACAGAAGCTAAGGAGTGGGTATGAATTCTGGTGTGGGCTAGATAATGAGGCAAAAACTCTTTTTTGAAAAACGTGTGCCTAAAAGGATGTTCAAAAATTATATAGGTGCTAGGGTGAAAGATAGAATGTTCTATACATTGGGAACAAGGAAAGAGGGGAGAAGGGCAAAGGGGCCAGACTATACTGGGCTTTCAAAACCAAGTGAAGGACTTTGGACTTGCTATTAATTTTTTTTTTATCCCTAATATAATCTAAAACCTCATAGAATCTAAAGATCCAAATGAAAGACTTTGAAGTAAGTGCTGAGCCTGTCCAGGACTGGCTGAGTAAAACTGAGAAGTTGGTGCAGGAAAGCAGCAATCGCCTGTATGACCTTCCCGCAAAGAGGAGGGAACAGCAGAAGCTCCAGGTAATGAGACCCTCCGCCCTTCTGGCCACGTCTTTACCCCCATGCTCTGGGCCACCTTGCATTCAGGTGGACCCTGGAGTCAGGTTATGCTGTCTGGAGAGGAGCATACCCCTTCTCGATTTCTGACAGATTTTATGTTTTCTGGCTTTCTTTTGAGGTGCTATCTGTTTCCGTCCTATTGTCTAAAATATGTATAGCCTGGAAATAACAAAGCCTTCAGGACACACCCATTGCTCGCCATGTTTATTTCCGTGTTCTTTGGGCCAAAGCTTCATCCGCGATGTGCTTCTCCCCAGCCTCTTAATAGTAACTTGCTTGTGCTTTTCAGTCTGTCCTTGAGGAAATAAACTGCTACGAGCCTCAGCTCAACAGGCTAAGAGAGAAAGCTCAGCAGCTGTGGGAAGGACAAGCTGCCAGCAAGAGCTTTATGCACAGAGTGTCGCAGCTGTCTTCTCAGTATCTAGCTCTAAGCAATTTAACGAAGGTAACGCCCGCCATGTGCTGCGTGTGTGTGTGTGTGTGTGTGTGTGTGTGTGTGTGTGTGTGTATGTGTGTGTGTTACCGAGGCCGCAGATCTGGAGGCTCGTAGAGTTGTGCAAGAGTGTGCGCAGGGTTAGCAATAAGGCGTGTAAGTGTCCTTCCCAACCTTCCAGTCTGAGCCATGCATTTGTGCTGCGTCACTTTAGTGTGGTTGTCTGAAAAGAAGCAGGAGGGTGTTTCAAAGACTGAAGAGACTTCCAATCTCTATTATTGGAAGTATTTTCTTCAATACTGAAATGGTGTGTTCCCCAAGGCTTTTATCTTAAAGACTCAAAGTGTAAACATAAGGCAAAATTCAGAGTTTGGGGTCTGAACAATTTCAGATTAAACAATTTTAGAAAAATGTGGATTCAAAGCAGTTTAAATTTTCGTGGATTGAATATGAGTTTGTGATAATTTTTTAAATCATAGCTGTCAAGGATGTGTTGATTGAGAGTTTAATTTTGGATTCTAGAGTAGAGCTCAAAAAATCAGTGATGATTCATATCACTGATGAAATATCTTTTCTAACAGCTTAGGAAAAAGTAAATGGGATACCCCTATGAAATAATTTAGCACATTCCGCAGGTATAAGGCAGGCTTAGCTTGAACTACATGGGGCAGGTCTACCTTGAGCTTTATGTGGCTCTTAACATTTGTTCCCTGTATTTCTCTTCAGCATATCAGATCTTAGAAAGTAGGGAACCTGCTATAACACGGCGCAGACTTACTTCTGGTCTGCTGATTTGGGTCCTCAATAAAGCATCACTGATACGGTTATACTAGTATAGGTCGTGTAGTAAATAGTCTATGTTTACACCCATTTTGTCTATGAATAAGTTACTTCTTTTTTGTCTTCAGAAAAACTGGCATATATCTGAAATTAGAAGTAAGGACATCTTTCTATTCCTTTGTATTTATCTAGATATCAAAAATCAGTAGACATTTGAATACTTTAAGAGCTGTAAACATAGTCATAAAATCTTCACTAGGCTCAGATATAACCTTTTACTAATAAATAAAATCACATTTATGGTCCCAGTTTTTAAAATTTAGGGCTATTACCAAATCTCAGATAGTTGTCTTTCAGAACTGGCTACAAGGTATGTCATGTGGGTATGTGGTATCAGTTGAGCCGAATGTGGTATGGGAAAGGTAGAAACTACTCTGATTCATTTTCCACATGAGGCATTAGGAAGAAATTTTGCTGATTCCGAAAAAAATATCACAGTTGTCATAAAACAGAGTTGTGGCCAAAATGGGGAGCAGTAAATTGTTGTTGTAATTGTTCTGCTATTGACCCAGTTATTCCAAAGGTACTTCCCACATCTCCGATCAATACAGACTTGCATCGTATTTGTGCAGCTCAGGAACCTATGCCTGATGGCTGTTATTTGAAACCAATGGTTAGCTTTACAACTGGAGCATCTGTAGGCCGTAGAGCGGGCACGCACAGCTGGAAAACGATTTCTGTCATTTCCAGGAGAAAGTGTCAAGATTGGATAGAATTGTTGCAGAACACAGTCAGTTCTCCCTCGGGATTAAGGAGCTGCAAGACTGGCTGACCGACGCAGTTCACATGCTGGACTCCTACTGTCACCCAACATCCGACAAAAGTGTGCTGGACAGCAGGATGCTCAAGCTGGAGGTGTGCATTTTACAGAGAAATGTCTCTAATTTCCAGAAGTTGTTTTTCTCACAATGTCTCAAGGCTTTGTCTCCTGTGATCATGTCACACTCTTTCCACAACAAGTCTGAGACTGCTCTGTGGGTGCGACCCTGTTTGCAGAGCATCCCTGAATCATCTGACCCCAGACGTGTCCACTCATAAATGCTTAACAAAAATTAAACTCAAATTGCAACCCAGTGTGGTTACTTGTTTGATATAGTTAGGAGGCAAGTTTCAGATTACATCATAGACACATTTATTCTTAGAAAATATTTCAATGAAACTTTTTTAGAGCAAGACATTTCCCATCTTGGTCAAGCTCCCTTGTCTGCCTGTATCCTTCGGTCAGTTCTTCTCCCATCCCAACATAATAGTTCTATTTCACATTTATGATAAAATAACTATTCTGCAGCCATTCACCTGACATTCGTATGCTGGGCGTCTTATAGGAGATTGGCCCTCTGTCTTGATTTCAACATACAAAAATGAATGAAATGTGGTCATTGTCCTCCAGGATTTCATTACCCGGGGCTGGAAGCTGACCCAGAGAAGACAGTAATAGCAGAGAGGGGTGTGCTCACGGTGCTGCAGATAAATGGGAGGAAGAGTGGGACCCCTGGGAGGGACTTGATGGGGATTTGGAAGAGCTTTCTCAGAAAGCCTCCCACCCAAACTGAGATTTGAGAACCGTACCAGCATAAGCAAAAGCCAAAGAAAACAAAATAGCACAGTGGGGGAGAAATTGCTGTCCATTCCTTCTTGCTGCAGCACAAAGTGATAGCAATGTGGGACTGACACTCTAGAGGTTGGCAGCATCCAGATTAGGGAGGGGGATGAATTTTGCCTTTTAAGTGGTAATGCCAGCTTTATAACTTTGAATTCAAACTTCTTCTATAGAAAAAGAAGAGTGTCTGTGAAGACCTTGAAATGTCTAGATTAATCTATAATATCAATTGATCTATTTCTTTAGGCCCGTTGTGCTAGAGACCTTAATATTATGAAGCTCTTCATCCTGTGACCTTTGAAAATCCATAAAATTCTATTGTAGTCGATTTTTCTCTTATCGAACCCCAGTGGCTGTGGTGAGCACAGGGTGTTGTCTGCAGCTGATGAACCACTAAATTCTACCCCTGAAACTAAAAAAAAAAAAAAAAAAAAACAAAGCCAAAAGAAAGCTGGTAAATTAAAATTTCAGTGGAAAGAAGGAATTATTCAGAGAAGACTCGAGATCTAAAGAGCCAAGACCACTTGGAGTCTGGTAGGTGACGGGATTGGTTACTGACACTCGCCAGCAAGTGACTCTCCCACCTGCCACCCGGTCAGCCTGAGAGATTCGTGGCTCAATGCAATCGCATATCATTCTACTATTTCAGGACCATTTAAATGGTCTCAGGACCATTTAAAGCCAGATGTGCTGAACATGCAAATGACAAAGGACTTCTGTATTTGCTGTACAGGCTCTATTATCAGTGAAACAGGAAAAAGAGATCCAGATGAAAATGATAGTGACCAGAGGGGAGTCTGTCCTGCAGAATACCTCTCCCGAAGGCATTCCTGCTCTCCAGCAGCAGCTGCAGAGTGTGAAGGCTCTGTGGGCTTCCCTTTTGTCTGCAGCAATTCGCTGTAAAAGGTAAGTGCAACTCAAGCCAACTCCTGCCAAGCCATTACTAAAAGATCAATATAACAGCATAGTAAAAGACTGTTCCTGGAGTTTTCTTCCCTTCTTTCTTTTCTTTCTTTCCCTTTCTCCCCTCCTTCCTTCCTTTCTCTTCTTTTTTCTTTTTTTATTAGAACAAAAGAAACTTACAGGTACAATCTTGCATTTAGGTTGGCCTGCCATACCATGCCTATGTTTTAATATAACTCCATATTTCTTTTTGTTAGTGTTCAAAACTTAACAAGTCAAAAGATAAAGGTCCCATCACTTAAAGATACATTATTTAAACCAAGTAGTTTACTTGGGAGGTAACCCCAGGAAAATACCAGTAGGGGCTCGGGGAGAGAGATGAGGAATGAAAGGCAGCTGATCAAGCAAGGGAATATTCTCAACCAGGTTACCCAGCGGACGGCTGGAACTTGATCCGGCTGGGCAGCGCTGGGAGCCAGCGAAGAACACGTGTCTCAGAGTTACCCAGCGAGGACTGGAGAACTAGAATGTTTGTAAACAAACTCCCCTGAGTCAGGAGAGCAGTGGAGGGCCGCTCCCAGGCAGGGCAGCCATCCCTGGAACTTCTCACCTACATTGCACTCAAGCTGAGCGGGCACCAGGGAGCAGAGAATGCCCCAGGCCAGGAGGGCACGGGGCTGGCAGTTGGCAGTATGCTGCAGGGCTGTGCTTGGAGGGAGAATGTGGGTGGGGCACAGAGCGTCTGCTACAAAACAGCCCCGAAGTCTGGGAGTGAAATTAGGCACACGTGATTAATGGAGTCGAAAACATAACATTCATATTGAGAGAAGGAGTGTGTAATTTATCTGGAAGAGAAGTGATCAGGTTAGACCAGTTCAGAAAATGTTACCCTACTTTTCCATTGTGATTTTCTGATTTTTAAATCCCATGCAAGTTACTGTGCTTGTTCTTGCTTGGTTCTTCCTTCCTCCTTTCATTTATTCCTTTTTGCTCTCCTCTGGATGTCCTGCTCAACCTGATGGAGTCAAGTGTTGATTCTGTCCCTCCATAGGGTCTTGGCTCCAGAAAAGCCTCAAACAGTGGATCTTTCCCAGTTTTGCCCTCAAGCCTCTCCTAGAGTCTCGGCTGACCTGCTTATTGATTCTAAGTATTATGTCCAGACCCACTATTCCACCTGTCAGCCTGGACTTCACGGTCCCTTGCTTCCTGGGGTTATGCTGGCCAGGGGCCCAGACTCAGATCTGATAAGCCCTGGCCATTCCACCCCTCCCGCCTGGCCCCTGTCCTCATCTGTGGGCTCCCTGCTGGCACAGTGGACCGAGCAGATACATGAGAGAGATTGGACAGACTGGACTTACATGGCTTCTCAATGTAGATTACTGCCCTTTCGCATGCCTTTCAGTCAACTCGAAGGAGCTCTTTCTAAGTGGACAAGTTATCAGGATGATGTCCGACAGTTTTCCAGTTGGATGGACAGTGTGGAAGCCAGCCTCAATGAATCCGAAAGGCAGTGCGCGGAGCTGCGGGAGAAAACCACCGCCCTGGGAAAAGCCAAGGTGGGAGCTGGATTTCTGATTCCGCTTGTCCTCTGGCAGCCTTCCTCAGAAGGCCTGAGTTACGTAAGAATAAGACTGGGTGACCTGTCTATCGTATCATTTTACTATAAATACTGATTGAGATCTTGCTACATGCAGGCATCATGCTCAATTCTAGGTAAATAAAACAGAGGACTGTATTCTGGTGAGGACATAAACATTCTTCTGAGTCGGTAAACTGTATTTGGGGCTTTTACTGTAATTCCTGATGTCTTCTTAAACGAGACCTTTGTTTGTGACTATTGTATTAGTGAGCGAACGTCTTCCTTCCAGGAAAACTTCGTAGATGTTCTATGGTATATTTAAAATTTGGCAACTCGTGATATCTTTCAATATCTTTACCCTGCTCATCATTAGGAAGTAAAAATGCTTTCTTTTTTGTCACATCTTTTGCACTTTACTTTTATACATTTTCATAATGCTTATATTAGTATAGTGCTACGTGCATTTTTTTAAATAGATGATAGATTGATAGAAAGAAAAAATAGGTAGGTAGGTAGATAGGCAGATTAAATAGGTATTGGGGATACGTCATTGAATCCTTTTGTTCATAGTAGTGACAAACATAAAATTTTGGAGACCTTTGATTTATATCCTTACTCCTACGCATATTTTTTGGATGAGCTGTTCTACCTCAGCCTCATCACACCCTGAGAGGACTTATTACTTCCACCCCCAATTCCTTCAAATTCTGATATTCTCAATCTCAGTTCATTTGTGTCACCCGCATGCTGAATATCCTCATTAGACACCTCATTATCCCCAGCTCCTTCTTTCTCATCTCCACTTCAAATCAGGCATTAGGTTCAGCTGATTTTACCTCAGAAATGTCTCCTGACTATAATCCATCCTTCTTTTCCTAATTTGCAACAGATTCCTACCCGCTCACTTGTGTCTTGTCTCCATCTACTGTTACCTCCATGTAAAGGTGAATGTCTCACTTTCCTGCCTCAGGGATTGTCTGTGGTCTCCGACCAGTCTTCCTCGTCTAGTTTGTAAGATTTTAACAGTCTCCTTTGTCACCCTCATTTCCTTCGCTCTCCCACCGTCCTTGCACCTGAGCTTCGGCCTTACTGTACTTCTCACTATTTCCTGAAAATGCCACTGTAGACGGAACAGAGCCCGTGCCTCTGCAGTAATGATCTAGGGCTGCTTCTGCAGCCGGCAGCCTTCCGCTCACCTTTCTGAATTGACAGACGTCTTTTTGCTATGATACCGCCACCACCCTAAGCTTACTTAGTTCTTCTGTTCTCTGTTGTTCATATCTCTTTACCGATTATATAGAGTATATGGTTACATCTCTGTCTCCCTACCAGATAAAGGTGCTTAATTTTTTTTTATACTCTACCATTTGGCTCTCTCACACAGAGGAAATGATGAATAAAAGTTATTCGAATGACTAAATTGCCTTATGGGACCTATGCCAAATCACTGAACATTTTAGGGTCTCATTTATGCATCTGGAAATTAATCTAATCATAATTACCTACCTCATAATGTTGTGATAACGATTTATTGCCTAATTAATTAAATTATTCATCTATTCAATAAATACTGATTAAGATCTTGCTACATGCAGGCATCATGCTCAATTCTAGGTAAATAAAGCAGAGGACTATATTCTGGTGGAGACATAAACATTCTTCTGAGTGCATGAACAAATCAAGAATTACAACTGGGGATAAGTACTGTGAAGAAAGAAAGCTGTGACAGAGGAATGTGCACAGAGCTAATGCAGATTGATTGGGGTCGAGGGAGGGACAGAAAAGTCCTCTCTGAAACAGCAGACTTGTAGACCATGCCAAAAGGACTGTCGTGCAGAGAAATTAGTCTGGGGAGGAGGTGGGAAAAGAGCAGTCCAGATGGAATAATTAGCATGTCCTCGGGCCCTGAGGAGGGAGAGAGTCTGTCTCAAGAAGGGACCTAAAAGAAAGGCCACGTGTTTCTGGAACAGAGAATAAACAGGTGAGCTGGCCGAGGAGCAGGACCCTGGCCAAGCATTGCCACATGGGCTAGCCAGAGGATTTCCCCTTGATCCTGACGCCACTGAGAAGACAGTCGGTGCTTTGAGTTGGGGAGTGACAGGATTCCATTTACAGTCTTAACATCTTTTATCACTCAGGCTGCTGGGTGCAGTGGGGAAAAGGAACAGAGTGAGAATGGTAGCAGGGAGCGTGCCTACAGAATATTGCAGAAGTCCAGTAAGAGACAGTGGCAGCGTGGGCTAGAGAGTTTACAGGACCCATGAGGACAAATGTCAGGACACAGCGAAAAGATAGAACTAATACCACTTCATTGTGACTGGAATGACAGAGAGCAGGGAGAAAGGGTGACTTCCAGTGTTCTAAGATGGCCATGGGAGTGGCAAGTAGTGGCATTTACTCCTTGAAAAAAGACTGGAGGAGAAGGGGACTTGGGGTTTGGTGAGCCGGGGGAGGAATGGGAGTGGAATGGAGATCGGGAGCCCATTTTTTTTTTTTAAAGATTTTATTTATTTGACAGAGAGAAACACAGCGAGAGAGGGAACACAAGCAGAGGGAATGGTAGCGGGAGAAGCAGGCTTCCTGCCGAGCAAGGAGCCCGATGTGGGGCTCGATCCCAGGACTCTGGGATCATGACCTGAGCCAAAGGCAGACGCTTAACGACTGAGCCACCCGGGCGTCCCTGGGAGCCCATTTTTGGGCAAAGTTTAGAAATATCGAAGTTATTTGGAATCAGTATCTCAGACACAATTCTGAGCCAGACATCAAATATGTGTGCATGCATACACATACATACACACACACACACACACACACACACACACGTGCGCACACATGTTTTATATGTATGTATAGATGGATGGGCCTATCGATCTACTTATCTATAGATAGATAACCTAAGATCACTTGTCAACTAAACAGTTAAAATATCTTAATTTTAGCAGTATTACTGAGACGATGGTATTTCTTTTAAATATTCTGTAGTTACTAAGTGAAGAAGTACTGAGTTACAGCAGCCTACTGGAAACCATTGAACTCAAAGGGGCCGGCATGACGGAGCACTACGTCACCCAGTTGGAATTCCAGGATCTTCAGGAGCGATACAGAGCAATCAAAGAGAGAGCCAAGGTATGGCTAACCGTGTTCCCTGAAATGGGAGGGATTAGACCCATGCTTATTTAAAGACCAATTTATTTTCAAGAATGATGATTTGCGAAAGCACAGAAGAACAAATGAATTTTAATACTTTCAACAGTGGCAAAACCAAACAAAAACCTTCAAATATTGTTGATACATGAAAGTTACTGAAGGAAAATAATTCCCAGTAAAAATTCCCAGAAATTAACCAATGTAAGAAAAAAAAATTGAACAGCTTCATAATGAAGATTCATAAATGTTTTAATATGTCTGGTGATGAGAGTTTTCTAAAGCAGTAAATAATCAAAAAAAATAATTATAATAATTATAATTATATATATATAATATATATATACAATTATATATATGTAATAATACAATTATATATATATAATAATAATCAAAAAATAAAAAAAATAATTATAAACATAATATTTATAATTCTTCATTTAGGCCTCACAAAGGAACTAAAAATAACTTTCAAGCACACCCTACTTTATTAGACAAAGTAGACACAGAAAATTAAATCCACAGTGAGTCCCAGTCCTCACTTACAGCACAATATGAGGATTTCAGTTTTCTTCATTAGCAAAAGTGTTTTTTTATGACACATAAAGTTAATTCAGTTTTTGACATATCCATGTTACGTTTCATAAGGAATTCAGAGATCAGGTAGTTAATTCAACAGAATAATCTTCAAGACCCCTTTTCATCCTGATATTATGTTTTTATATTTTTTACGTAAATCTTGCAGCTTTATTCTTCTAGGAAATCATACTCCAGTGATTTGATAATCATGTTTTCCTAAAATACGAAAAGTACGTTCTTACAGTACATCAACACTGCATATAGTAATGTTTTCCTATCTTAATCATCTTAAATGCTGATAATAGGAAGCTGTAACCAAGTCTGAAAAACTAGTTCGCCTGCACCAAGAGTACCAGAGAGACCTAAAAGCATTTGAAGTTTGGCTGGCACAAGAACAAGAAAAGCTTGACCGACATTCAGTCCTTGAAGGTGATGCTCACACTCATGAGACAACATTGCGGGATCTTCAGGTAAAGTCTACGTCATCATAAAGAAATTTCCATTCTGAGCATACAATTATTATTTTAAGCAATGGGAAGTTAATATAACCTTGAATTGTGTAAAGAGCTGATAGTTATTAAGGGAGATCCTGATTCGCAACATTCAGGATCTCAATAGTATAATAGTTGAGATCTTTGGTAGGCAATTTAGACAGAGCAGGACTGGGACTTGAGGAATTTGTTCAGCTATTAAGGAGGCCTCTGACAGCGATGGCTAATGGTCTAATTTATGGTTTTGACTGGCGCACCTGCCTGTTACTCGAATTGGAAGTGGAACTTAGCAGCGGGAGTCAATGGAACCTGACATTCCTCAAAGTCAAACCGATGACACCATCTAGTTTCAACCACTGCTAAAGAAGGAATTAGAAGAGCTAGAGAAAATGCTAGCATGCAGGGCAAGATGGCAGACCTAGTGAGTAAAGTGGTCCTAACCCTTTTACTTATTTACCCATTCTGCATTTATTGAAGACCTAATGTTGTGCAGAGACTTGTCTAGCTACTGCACATAAAGATGATTAAAATATATTCCTGCCTTCAAGGAACTCGCCAGTTAGCAAGAAATGCAGACCTGTAGGCAGATCATTATGAATAATATGATAAGGAATAGATTAATTCAAGGGATCTTACGGGAACATCTAAGAGAGCCCCTCTACCTTACCTAGAGAGATAGGGAGGGGTTAAGAGGTGCCCTTGGAAGAGACCACCAGGCACACACAGTAGAGAACGGAGAAAGGCCAATGAGACAACTCCATGTCACCAGCTGTGCATTGGAATTTACTGACAGAATATCAGCCCTGATTAGAATTGGTTCCGGATTGTGCAGGGTGTACCTATAGCTTGCACAAAGCAGAAACAACAAGGACTGGAATGGTTACAACCAGCATATAGAATTTCTGGCTATTTCAGAAATGTAGCTCTTAGGGAATGTATAATGGCAGGAGCACAAGTTTGGGATTAGGAAGTTTGGACTCTAATCCTCAGTGGAACCAGACACTGAATGACTTTGGGCGAGAGAGAACCTCTCTCATTTGGTGTTCTCCACAGAGTTGTCACGAGGAAGGATTAAATGAGATAGGAGAAAAATCTAATTTTTTTTTTTTTAAGATTTTACTTATTTATTTGACAGAGAGAGAGAGATCACAAGTAGGCAGAGAGGCAGAGAGAGAGGGGGAAGCAGGCTCCCTGCCGAGCAGAGAGCCGGATGCGGGGCTCGATCCCAGGACCCTGAGATCATGACCTGAGCCGAAGGCAGAGGCTTTAACCCACTGAACCACCCAGGCGCCCCAGAAAAATCTAATTTAAATGATGCTGCATTCATGAAATATATATGAAGTGGAAGTTAAAAGAGTCCTAATTTCTTTAGCTTATGTCCAGTCCATTCTGTTTCTCAATAATAGGAACTCCAGTCTGTCCCGTGTAGTTGCTATAATTTCTTTTACTAGAGTTGGCTTTGTTTTTGCCAAATAACCCCTCTCAGCACCTCACTTCAAAATCTTGGCAAGCAGATACCAAGCTCTCAAGCGTTCTGTGTGGGAGCTGAGCCACTAAGTTGCTCGTCACCAGCACATGTTTCTTTTGCTCTGGTCAGAAGACAGTATTTCCCCTCAGTCGGTAGTAGCGTGGCCCAAACTGATACCCACCTCTCATTCCCCAGGCATTAGTTCTTACGTTGTCTTACTTTGAGTCACCACAAATCTTAAAGAGGAGGGAAGATGCTCGTGGTGGAAAAAGATGGTGGAGAATCATGATGTTCGCCTGCCCAGCAGAGCTTCTTCGGCCTCTGAGGTCCTGTGGCATGCCCAGTGGTCTGGAGATCGGCCAGCTGTGTGGAGAGCGTTCACAGATTATTTTGTGTAAACTGAAGGCCTAATCTGGGTCATAGAGCATATACATTACAAAAATATTGAGCCATATTTTTTCCTTCAGAATAAATACTTGACACATGGGATATATAAGAATTTACCTAATACAGTGATGATTTGTGTAATAGAGAAAACTATTATAAAATATGGAAAGAGTGATATATTGGGAAGATTAACAAATTAGGGTGAAGACCTGTAAACGACAGCCAATGGCCGCAATGCTTACATTTTCAGCAAAGTTTTATTGAGTCACAGCCATACTCATTCACTTATATATCATGTCTGGGTACTTTTGTGCTGAAATGGCAGTTTTAAGTAGTTGCAACAGAGAGTATATGGCCCTCAAAATCTAAAATGTTTCCTATTGTGTTTTGTATAAAAAAGTTTGCCAATCCTGAATTAAGAGAAAGTACTGTATAAACTTAACTTTAAAAAAAACTAAGAATATTGGAACAAAATTTCTGTTTGTGGACATCTTGGTTCATATTTTACCACATATCATGTTCTTTTCCATTTATAAAACATTCACATCACAACATTCTTGGAGTGGCATCATAGCTGAAGAAAAACATAGCCATTAGTATGAACCGTAAGAGATCGCTATTTTTGTAGATTCAAGAAATTGTCAGATACCAGCAATTTCAAATGGCTTGAACTGATATTGAAGGTTTTTTAAATAATACCATATTTTAACTAAATATGTTGGTACTTTTAACATTTTTGGTGAGACTTGACTTGGTTCCTTTCAAGTTTAGATGATCAGATGGAGTAACACTATGGATTCTTAAAAACATTAGAAAAACAGCTATATGACTTTGTTTTGCCAGCATCCTTGAGGATATAACAGTTTTCCTTTCTATAAAAATAGTTTATGTTCTTCAAGACTTGATTCGTACCACATTCACAGGGTAAATCCTTGGGGCTTATACTTGGGTGGAAGAAAAGGTATTTGCATCTGGGAGCCCCTAGTGGGCAGGTGTGATGACCAGCCTCCCAGGTTTGTATGCCTTGTACTCTCCAGGGCCAACATTTCTTGCCCATCACATCTGCGAGAACAGCTTCGGCAAATGCTCCCTCTTAGTAAAAGCAAGGGTCTGTGGTTCCTTTTTCAGCCACAAGCATAGTGCTGATCCCATTCAATGTCAAAACAAGAAGCCTGGGACTCTCTGAGTAGTTTATGAACCATAACAAGCCTAGGTTATTCTTTTTTTTTTTTTTGTCCCAAATATGTTTATTTTATTTTTTCAGTGTCACAAGATTGTTCATGCACCACACCCAGTGCTGCATGCAATACGTGCCCTCCTCAATACCCACCACCAGGCTCGCCCAACCCCCCACCCCCTCCCCTCCAAAACCCTCGGTTTGTTGCTCAGAGTCCACAGTCTCTCGTGGTTCATCTCCCCCTCTGAGTTACCCCCCATTCCCCCTTCCCTTCCTTCTCACAATGCCCTCCATGTTTTGCTTTATGCTCAGCACGTAAGTGAGACCATAAGGTAATTGGCTCTCTCTGCTTGACTTACTTCACTCCACATAATCTCTTCCAGTCTCGTCCATGTTGATACAAAAGTTGGATATTCGTCCTTTCTAATGGAGGCATAATATTCC
Source organism: Procyon lotor (assembly GCA_028646535.1). NCBI lineage: Eukaryota > Metazoa > Chordata > Mammalia > Carnivora > Procyonidae > Procyon > Procyon lotor. The sequence continues at coordinate 10,827,426 of CM053608.1, forward strand.
ATTGTATATATGGACCGTATCTTTTTTATCCATTCATCTGTTGAAGAGCATTTTGGTTCTTTCCACAGTTTGGCAATTGTGGCCATTGCTGCTATGAACATTGGGGTACATGTGGCCCTTCTTTGTAATGCATCTGCTTCTTTGGGGTAAATACCCAGTAGTGCCATTGCAGGGTCATAGGGTAGCTCTGTTTTTAATTTCTTGAGGAATCTCCACACTGTTTTCCAAAGTTAAACAAAACCCCTTTAATCATAGGTGTTTTGCCTGTAAGCTGAAAAGTCAGATTTCAGAAACTATTTCTAATATGGGGTGTGTGTGTGTGTGTGTGTGTGTACATTTGTGTATGTGTGCATTATGATTATTTTACTGGAAATATTTCTGAGTCTTTCCTCTTACTTGGGAAATAATGTTCAATGTTAGCTACCTGTTTGTTTTGCATAAGACAGAATAAAATAATTCTTTTTTACAGTGGAGCTCAAGCTGACACAGTGGACTTGGGTGAGCTGTGAAAACTTGCACAGGTGTAAAATATGAATGACGTGTGACAGCCATACCTTTCCGCTTTCCCCTGCAGGAGCTCCAGGTGCACTGTGCAGAGGGGCAGGCCCTGTTGAATTCGGTGCTGCACACCAGAGAGGAAGTGATACCCTCGGGCATTCCCCAGACCGAGGACCGGGCTTTAGAGTCTCTCCGGCAGGACTGGCAGGCTTATCAGCAGAGACTGTCTGAGACCCGGACTCAGTTCAATAATGTAGTCAACAAATTGAGGCTCATGGAACAAAAGTATCAGCAAGTAGATGAGTGGCTCAAAACACTGGAGAACAAAGTGAGCTTCAGGACAGGACGCCAGTCTAGCCGGGCAGCCAAGGAGATACAGTTACATCAGATGAAGGTACAACTCCTGTAAATTCTTGATCTTTGTCGAAGCAGCAGTGACCTTGCAATTTGTTTCGTTAAAATATTTAGTAACTTTTTGTGTAAGATTTAAATTTTGCCAAATCTCTTTCTGCTTACAACAAAGAATTATTATATAGAACATTCTTCAACAAGTATTGAATAGAATCTTAGTCTTTAATAAGATATAATTTAATGAAATATTTTATATTTTCTTCCCGTACCCTATTACTTTGTTTTGTAAAGATACATGAATGGTAGTATTGAAATCATTTACGTTTATGGTTCTGATATAAAATTGCTCTAATAGGGTGTGTTGAAATAATACTTGCTAATTAGTTTTATCCTAACTTTTATGCAAATTCAGTAGGCATGATAAAAATAATGCTTAGGCCTTTGGAATTTCTTTTTTTTTAAGATTTTATCTTTTATATGAGAGAGAAAGTGTACACACGAGCAGAGAGAGGGGCAGAGGGAAAGGGAAAAGCAGACTCCCCACTAAGCAGGGAGCCTGATGCAGGGCTCAATCCCAGAACTCTGGGATCATGACCTGAGCCAAAGGAAGACACTTAACTAACTGAGCCACCCTCGCGCCCCAGGCCTTTAGAATTTCTTATCCATATTCATCTACTTTCAGATTTATCTAACAGAAGATATAAAAATGTATGCCACTCCTTTTTTTTAAGTTTTGAACCAGTGTAATATATACAGAAAAGTATTCAAACTCATAAAGAATAGTTTTTATCATGTTATTATGATACAGTTTTTCATGAAGGTTATATAACATGCATTTTCAAAATTATATCTCAAAATAAATATATTCTAAACATACATTGAAATCATTTCCTATTAGGATGAGTTTATATATTTTTATACTTTTGTCTTTTTTTTTTAAAGATTTTATTTATTTATTTGACAGAGAGAGAGATCACAAGTAGGCAGAGAGGCAGGCAGAGGGAGAGGGGGAAGCAGGCTCCCTGCTGAGCAGAGAGCCCGATGCAGGGCTGGATCCCAGGACCCTGAGATCATGACCTGAGCTGAAGGCAGAGGCTTTAACCCATTGAGCCACCCAGGTGCCCCTTTATACTCTTTACTTGCACTGAAGTTCAATATATAGAGAAAAGTGCCCAGATAAGAAGTGTACAGTTTTTATCATAATACAGTTTTTCATGAAGGTTATATATGGTATATTTTCAAAATTGTATCTCTGAATAAATACATTCTGAACATACACTAAAATCATTTCCCACTAAGAAGATATATATATATATTTGTCTAACACAGTAATGCCTAAGATTGATCCTGTTCCTGCCACGTTTGTCATTTCAGAAGTGGCATGAAGAAGTCACCGCATACAAAGATGAAGTTGAGGAAGTGGGAGCCAGAGCTCAGGAGATGCTGGATGAGAACCACGTGAGCAGCCGAATGGGCTGCCAAGCCACACAGCTGACTTCCAGATACCAGGCCCTTCTTCTCCAAGTGCTGGTGAGTGGGCCACCAGCTGCTTGCCTCAGGCCAGCAAATTCACAAGCGAATGTTCTCCCTTGCATTAACTTATGGTGAAGACACACATTTATCAAGAAAGGCACTGCTACAGGTCTGTAATCTACTGTCCAATTCTGTTTTTCCTTTTAAAGGAACAAATAAAATTCCTGGAGGAAGAGATTCAGAGTTTGGAGGAATCAGAGTTATCCCTAAGTTCCTATTCTGATTGGTACAGCTCTACTCATAAAAACTTCAAGAATGTAGCCACCAAAATTGACAGGGTAGATAAAGCGATGATGGCGAAAAAAATGAAGATGTTGGAGGTAGGTGTGCAAACATTGGACTTGTCTCTTAGCCTTTTTTCCACACTGCTGCTCCATTCCCTCATGCAGACATTGGGAGCATGAGTGTTTATTCCTGCCCTGAGATGAGTGATGGTCCATGGCTCATACTTTACTCCAAATATTGAGTTATAATCTCTGTAAGGCTAAAAGCTGGCTTTCAGTTATTTGTGATGTGATGTCATCTGAATAACTTAGACTTGGTTGCTTATGTCTGAATTCTAGTCTGACACTTAAATATTAAGAAAAAAATTACCTCTTAATTTATGGCACCACATGTAACAAGAGTTTTTACTCAGATCTTTAGGAATAAATACCACTGAGGATGAGAAGAACATCATGTTATTTTTTTAAGTCTCTGATTTGGAAATGACATATTGAACAAGACTGGTTAAAACCCCTATATTAAATAAAGAAAAGAATATTCTGATTCCTGGCACATCAACTCTTCATAAAACTTCAAAAACGTGTTATGTTTATGTATTCCACATAAAGTATCATATCATCTGCAAAGAATGAGAGTTTGACTTCTTTGCCAGTTTGGATGCCTTTTATTTCTTTTTGTTGTTTGATTGCTGAGGCTAGGACTTCTAGTACTATGTTGAATAGCAGTGGAGATAGTAGACACCCCTGCTGTGTTCCTGATCTTAGGGGAAAAGCTCTCAGTTTTTCCCCATTGAGAATGATATTCGCTGTGGGTTTTTCATAGATGGTAAAGCCTTTTCTTTAAAAGGAGAGAAATACTAACTCTGTATTTGCTTCCTGCTCACTCTCTTCCTCAGGGTTTGCTAAAAGACATGGAGAAAGGCCATAGTTTGCTGAAATCAGCCCGGGAGAAAGGAGAGAGGGCTCTCAAATACTTGGAGGACAGTGAGGCAGAGACATTAAGGAAAGAGATCCAGGAGCACGTGGAGCAATTGAAGGAACTGACCAGTACTGTCCGGAAAGAGCACATGACTCTGGAGAAAGGCCTTCTTTTAGCAAAGGAGTTCTCGGATAAATACAAAGCACTAACTCAGTGGATATCAGAATATCAAGAAATCCTACACACTCCTGAAGAACCCAAAATGGAATTATATGAGAAAAAAGCTCAATTATCTAAATATAAGGTAGCGTGTTGTTACTCACTGACAAATGGATGGGAAGCTCCTGCACTCAGGGACCAAATGGGAGGAATGTGATTCCTGGTGTGTGTCACCCTTAATGGGTGTTAGAAAATATCCTTAACTTGTCCATTCTACTGGTGGTGAGTGATGTAGACTTATTTGTCTAAGTATGCTATATCAGACTTATTTTCCCATTCAGGAATCATATTTGCCTGATATTCAAAGATTGTATCAATAAATGGAGATCTCTTCTGACAGTGTGATTCAGGTACAGGGCTACTCCAGATAAGTCTTCCTGGCATCAGGATCTGACACCTACCCATTTTATCTCTTTCATATAGAGTCTTTCCTTCATCTGTTGGTTCCAGTGCCTATAAGCATTTATAAGCCTATAAATTCTAATTAATCAACTGTAGCTAAACATCTTAGAAATTAATTTTTGAAAGAATAAATGGTGAATGGATACAGCTATATATGCTATGTAGATAGAGATATTTCACCTGCTCAAATCTTTGAAAGAATTTGTTGAAGCTTATATGTGGAATAATTTGTGTTCTAAATTTGACCCCAATTACTAGCAATATTTTTTAGGAATCATATTGTGATGGCTTACCTTGGAGCTTTTCATGTTGGAAACTTTTTCCTCCTCTAGCCAATATGTCTTCCTAACCTTCATTTTTCTTTCTTTCTTTTTTTTTTTTTTCCCAAGGGTAACAGTATGTCTTTGAAGATGTCACATAAGATCACAATGCTTTTCCCTTTTTTCTCCCCCGACTGAGTTTTTGTTATATTTAAATAGTACCTTTAACCTATCACAGCAATATTGCAGCTGGAATCTGTCTCTCTAACTTCACATCCATTTCAAACTGCTGTTAACTTCATGAACTCAAAATCAAAGGACATCATCTCACTCTCTTTTGTGTTGAGTTCCCCCCTGCCAGGGGAAGAAATGAGGTGGAAGCCAGAAATATGAACTAGGTTAAATTTAGCCAAAGATAATTCTTTTCCATACATCCCTCTCCACATGAGAAGATGGCTATTTGATGTGTAAATCTTACTCTGTATTTTAAAACTTTATGAGCCACAAAAATTAGTCTCTAATGTTTTACATTTATCAATTTATAAAATATGCATCAGAGCTTTATTTGAGGTAGATCGTCTAGCACGTGGCACGGACATATGCATATGTTCACCTTGATTACATAGATGAGATGGCTGTTCTTTTTTTTTCTCTTCGTACTTCAAGTCACTTCAACAAATGGTGCTGTCCCATGAGCCCTCGGTAAGATCAGTGAGAGAGAAAGGTGAGGCTCTCCTGGAGCTCGTGCAGGATGTCACTTTAAAGGATGAAATAGATAAGCTTCAAAGTGATTACAAGGACCTCTGTGGTGCAGGAAAGGTAAGGAGAGAACAGAAATTTTATTAAAATGTGCTTATTTTTCCATAAAGGTCTGGACTTTTTTTTTTTTTTTAATCTTTCAGAAAATTAAGGCCTAGTGTGAGCCAGTCTTTTCCTTTTATTTGGATGGTCATTTTAAACGATATGATGATTCTTTATGTTTTTTCTGTTCCTTAGTAATTTTTTGAAATCTGTGATTGTACCTATCTTATGACTTACATGGGGTTTTTAAAAATATTGATCAGTTGGGGAGGGTATGTGCTGTTAAGTGCTGTGAAATGTGTAAGCCCGAAGATTCACAGACATGTACCCTGGGGCAAATAATACATTATATGTTAATAAAAATTAATAAAAAAAAAAAGGAAAAAAAATATTGATCAGTTCTGAGTAGATTTTTGGCTTGAAATTCATTTCTAATGGGCACCTGGCTTCACAGGAGCACGTCTGCAGCCTCGAGGCGAAAGTCAAAGACCACGAAGATTATAACAGTGAGCTCCAAGAAGTAGAAAAGTGGCTGCTGCAGATGTCAGGCAGACTGGCGGCGCCTGACCTCATGGAGACAAGCAGTCTCGAGACAATTACCCAGCAACTGGCCCACCACAAGGTGCGCCTCATCTCGGAAGAGCTAAAGAATGCAGAGTGGCTTTAGCAGCTATGCCTGTGTGTGTGGGGGGTGGGGGGGGTGTGGAGAGAGTGAGAGAGCCCATCTCTGGATCATAATGACTGTACTTAAAGAATCAAGTCAGAGTCCCAAGAACATCTGATAACTGAGAACAGTTGAATTCTGTATTTCAGTGAAGCAACAACAGTTAAATCCTGGCTTTCAGCTTCTGAACACATTGTGGCATTTGTCCCAGCCAATAGTTTTTTCTTTACCCCCCACAGAATTTAATCTCTATAAAGTAATTTATCAGAGGAAGAGATTATTTTAGAAAAGTGTAGCCAAAGGATGCAAGAATAGTAATCAGAAAGCCTGGACTCTAGCCAGACTCTGTTGTTCCCAAGTAAGGGAATGTAACCTCTCTGAGTCTCCTCCTTTCACTGTTCTGTAAAGAGCAATAGTGAGAGGAGTCCCATCACACAGCTGTTGTGATCATCGCAAGTGTTGAGGTACATGAAAGCATTTTGTAAGCCACAAAGTCTGATACTGATTGATATGCAGTGTTCTTATCTTTATTAATATATATTTGTAGTAATTATATGTGCCAGATGACAGACATCATATGGTCACAATTTTATGAAGCAGTTTTGGTGACCTTAATGGGAAATTGAATTGTAGTCATGATGTGGTGACTATCTAGTGTGTCTTAGGAAAGCCCTTTAACCTCTTTAGGCTTCAGGATTCCTTATATGGAGCAGGAAATTTTATTTAGTAAATATGAATAGAAAACGATACAATATATTCTATTAGGCACTGAGGAAATGCCCTCAGTCACTTCATGATGTAGTAGTTCAGTAACAACTCGAAGACAAATGGTTCTTTTCAATGTGGTGGATATATAACTGCTAACCCAGCACCACTGCAAAAAGTAGTGGACCGTGGGGTGCTGGGCGACCACTGGAGTTTCTTCTAAATGTAGTGATTGACCCAAGAAATCTTGTGTTGGAATGTGCCACTTATATTAGTATTGTATAGCATTAGAAAATTAAACTTGATTTAAAAAGTTGATTCCCTGCTCTAGGTGGTCTATGAGAGTGCTCACTAGGGATCACATGAGAGATTAGTGATGAATACAAGCTGGAGTCAGACAGTTGTATGACTTTGAGCATGTTATGTAAACTCTCTGTGCTTCAGTCTTCTTAGCTGTAAAATGAGTATCATAATATACATTTATCAGGGATGTAGACAGTTCCTGGACTATACCAGGTTCTTAATAAATGGTGCATGGTGAATATTATTTTTATTAGTATAAATGCTCTTCAATGTAAGTTAGGTATCATACAAACATAAATTACTAATTAGGTAGTAGATTATTATATCAACCAGATATTGTGTTATTAGATAAATTAGATATTGTTAAATTAGATTAAATAGTAATTAGATTATTTTAGGTATAAATTATACCAGAATTATAATTTATAGAGCTGATAAATACATGAACATCCTTTTTCTGCTAATAATACCGTGGAACAGATATCTCTGTAACTGTAACTGAGATCAGCCATGAATTCACTGTAGTCTTAATGGTTGCCGCATCACCCCTATATAACCTAATCCATTAAACTCATTAACTTTTCCCATTAGAGTATCCCTGAAAACATACATTTCTTTTGTTTGTTAATATGGTAACCAAGACAAATTACAAAACTCTTTCAAAAACATCATTAAACAGTGAAATTATTGATTTTAAACTTTGATAAATTAGTTATTTAAAAACTGAAAATGGCATTATGAGAACTCTGTATTTCTTTCATTTCTGCAGGCAATGATGGAAGAAATTGCTGGCTTTGAAGACCGTTTGAACAACCTTAAAATTAAAGGTGACAATTTGATCAGCCAGTGTGCAGACCACCTTCAAGCAAAACTGAAACAAAATGTGCATGCTCATCTGCAGGGCACGAGGGATAGTTACTCGGCTATCTGCAGTACAGCTCAGAGGGTGAGTACCCCTGGAACATTCTAGAACGATGATGAATTAAGGAAAAATTCTGTACAATCTAGAAGTTTTAAAAAATAGCTTTGATCTTCAGATTTTAGGTTCGTTTTGTTGTATGTCCAGACAGGAAATAAGAGGATAGGTTTCATAGTTTCCATGTGGACACGAGAACTAACATACCTTTGATTGATATGATGAAGCGGTGAGTTTCGGATACTCAGTTTTAACTAATCCCTTTATTACATAGATTGAGTATGAAAATTTTTTTAAATTTTGCTTTGCTTTTTATTTGCACACTATCAGTACTTCTAATTTGCCATTTATTCTCTAACACCAAATAATATTTTATAATTTTCACAATAATTAGTTCCTGTTTAACTCTATGCTGCCTGGATTCTACTCCAATTCAGTATTTTTATGAATTCATATAGCAATTTGATGGAGTTAGTACCAAATTTCAGTTATAATGTAATGGGTATACTTCCACAAAAATGGAATTCCTAATGTTATAGAAATAAGTCTAAGATGAATAAGAATCACACTTCTAACAAAAATTAGGTAAAATATGTGAACTGTTTTTTATTATTTTAGAATTTTTAAGTGGCTTTGCAAAAAGTCCCCGTAGTTTTGTTGTTGGGCTAGCCAGTAAGAACTGGAGATGTACATGTGACATGGGAAGAATTCTCTGTCTTCATCATGATTTGAAAAAAAAAAAAAATGCTGAGTGACACTAGTTGACTTCCCAGACTTGAAAAATTCACTTTTGAAAAGTTAAGAAAAAAGATCAAGGGAAGGAGGTAGGGGATAGGGTAACTGAGTGATGGGCATTAAGGAGAGCACATGATGAAATGAGCACTGGGTATTACATAAGACTGATGAATCACTAACCTCTACCTCTAAAACCAATAACATACTGTATGTTAAGTAATTGAATTTGAATTTTTTAAAAAAGAAAAAAGTTAAGAAAAAAAGAGGGACAAAGTAAATCTAACAGATAATTGCAGATGATGACACGGAGGGGAAAAGGGAGTGAAGTGAAATAAAACAGCATAGAGCTCTCTGGTGATCTGCTTAGTGCCCTCCTCCAACAGAGATTATTTTAAACACTGACTTTGTAGTAAGCATTTTCTACACATTAAGGATTTCGCAAATTAAAAAAAAAAATTGGGGGCACCTGGGTGGCTCAGTCGTTAAGCGTCTGCCTTCGGCTCAGGTCATGATCCCAGGGTCCTGGGATCGAGCCCCGCATCGGGCTCCCTGCTCGGCGGGAAGCCTGCTTCTCCCACTACCATTCCCTCTGCTTGTGTTCCCTCTCTCGCTGTGTTTCTCTCTGTCAAATAAATAAAATCTTTAAAAAAAAAAAAAA
>CM053608.1:10847164-11052605 GCA_028646535.1 Procyon lotor
TGTGGACAGGATGCTGCCCTGACCTGATGCCAAGCCACATTTTCTGTGGGGTCTCTCATCAGTTGCCCCTTCTCTTTGTCCTTTCCTCATCTTTTCTTGCTCCCCCGCAGCAGAAGCAAGACTACAAGATTCTAGCAAGAATTCGTTCATGACTTGAATGGGGAGAACAAGGAAATAAGAGCGTGCACAGAACTTCCCAGTTTGATGACCTAATTGCAGCCTGTGCCGAGGCTTGCGAGTTCTGTGTTTTCAAAAATAAGAGATATAATAGCGCCGAGAGGTTTATTTACTTATCCTTTGGCTCTTTTTTTCCACATCTCTCCTCAGTCCCCGGTTCTATGGGATTTCAACCAGCCATTTAAGTAAAAGAGAGTTTTCCTTAGGATAACATAGCAGCTAAAGCTTTGGAGTAAGGCACACCTGGATTTTAATCTCAGTTATTTGATCTTGGGCAAAGGCCTTACATCCCTTAAATCTCAGCTTCTGCTCTATGGAAGAAGGCTAATAATATTTCCTCCTTAGATTTATATTCTTAGTGTAGGGCCTGATGGAGATAGAAGTAGACCTGATGAATCTTAGCTGTCATTTAATTTTATTTTCCACAGATATTAAGGTTAACACTAAATAATAAATCTTTTTTTTTAGTCTTACTATTTGGGGAAAGTCTTGGGAAACTTCGTCAGCTAAAATTCTGACTTCTCAAACTATAGTCTATTTAATATACTTTCACCTTTGCAGGTTGATTCAAGGTCACTGTTAAAAGCTTTTTTTTTTTTTTTTTAATTTCCCTATAGCCATAAAGTATTTACCCTAGAATGAAGAATCAGGACAGAAGTTACCTGGAACTTTCATTCTGGAGAAACATCTGTCCTGTTAGCTTGTTTCTATTGATTTTTTGATATTGGAACCAAAATCTTGAATCTGTTAAGGTGTCCCTACTTCTACCATCTTATGATTGATAGTCTTATTGATTGTCCTGGCTACAGTAACTGAAGGTTGTGGTGCCAGGGGCGTTACTCATCTGCAGCACTCATTCTTTGCTTGGGCGCCCCCATTCTTTCCTTATTAAGAGCCAGTATTGCCTGTACTTCCTACATTTGCTTGCACAGTAATGGCTTGTCTTGTCCAGTCCCTGCTGGCCAGTTACATCTTCCCCTTCCTTTTGGATTTGAATGGATTTTATTCGATGGGGTCATCTTTCCATTCTTTAGCTTTTCTGTTCCAGTCTCTGTTCAAGACTTAGGGACTACCAGTTCACTTCCAGAAATTGCTATCTACTCTGGTGAATGCCAGTTCGGAAGTTTGCTGTTCCTGTCTCCTTCCTCTCTCTCACCCCCATCTTTATGGAGGGTTAACTGACAAACAAAATTCTAAGATATTTAAAGCATACAATGTAATGGTTTGATATATGTAAATACTGTGAAAGGATTTCTCCCATTGAGTGAATTAATACATCCATCACCTCACATTTTTTTGTTTTGGTGAGAACATTTAATTTCTAATGTCTTAGCAAATTTCGATTTTACAATACAGTGCTATCAACTATAGTCACTATGTTACACATTATATCCTCAGACTTTATTCAACTTAAAACTAAAACTTTGTACCATTTTACCAACCTCCTTTGCTTAGTTTCTATGATTTCACCTTTTTTTCCTTTACATTCCATATATAAGTGAGACCATGTAGTATTTGTCTCTCTATGTCTGGCTTATTTTACTTAGCATCATACCCTCCAGGTTCATCCATGTTTTCTCAAATGACAGAACTCACTTCTTTATTAAGCCTGAACAGTATTCATATATATGATAGTTTCTTTTTTTTTTTTAATTGAACTATGGTTGATACACATTGCATTAGTTTCAAGCATGCGACATAGTGATTTCATGAGACTATATGTCATGCTATGTCATCGCCATAAGTGTAGCTACCATTCGTCAACATACAACTATTACAGTACCACCAACTATATTCCTATACATGTAACTATACATATGTTATATGTATATAACATATACATGTATATGTATATACAACATACAACATACAACTATTACAGTACCATCAACTATATTCCCTGAGCTGTACCTTTCAACCCCATGACTTCTTCATTCCATAACTCCAAGTCTGTACCTCCCATTCCTCTTCACTCATTTACCCATCCCCCCACCCACCTCTCCTCTAGCAATCATCACTTTATTCTCGGCATTTTGGGGTCTGTTTCTGCCTTTTGTTTGCTTGTTTTGTTTTTATATTCTACATGTAAGTGAAATCATATGGTATTTGACTTATTTCGCCTAGCATAATAACCTCTAGCTCCATCCATGTTGTCACAAATGGAAAGAACTCGTTCGTTTTTATGGCTGAGTAGTATTCCATTGTGTATATATACCACAGCTTCCTTATCCATTTATCTTTCGATGGACATTTGGATTGCTTCCATATCTTGGCTATTGTAAATAATGCTTCTATAAACACAGGGGTGCTTATTTATATCTTTTGAATCAGTGTTTTCATTTTCTCTGGGTAAATATCCAGTAGTAAAATTACTGGATCATATGGTATTTCTATTTCTAAACTTCTTGAGGAACCTCCATACTGTTTTCCACAGTGGCTCCACCAGTTTACAGTCTCACCAGTAGTGCATGAGGGTTCCCTTTTCTCTGCATCCTCACCAACATTTGTTTTATTTCTTGTCTTTTTGATGCTCTTCATTCTGACAGGTGTAGGGTGATATCTCATTGTTTTTTTGATTTCTATTGCCCTGATGATGAGTGGTGTTAGAGCATCTCTTCATGAGTCTATTTGCCATCTGTATGTGTTCTTTGGGAAAATGTCTGTTCAGATCCTCTGCCCATTTTAATTGGATTATTTGTGGGGTTTCTGGTTTTGGGTTGTATAAGTTTTTTATATATTTCAGATATTAACCCCTAATTGGATATATCATTTGTGAATATCTTCCATTTAGTAGGTTACCTTTTTGTTGATGGTTTTCTTTGTTCTGCAAAAGATTTTCATTTTGGTGCAGTTCCAATAGTTCATTTTTATTTTTGTTTCCTTTGCCTGAGGAGACATATTTAGAAAAATGTTGCTAAGGCCAATGTTGAAGAAATTACTGCCTATGTTTTTTTCTAGGACTTTAATGGTTTTAGGTCTCACATTTGGGTCTCTAATCCATTTTGAGTTTATTTTTGTATGCTGCATTTTCTTTAACCATTCTGCTATAGATGAACACTTGTTTCCATACCTTGGCTAATAAAAAATGCCACTATAACCATGGGAGTACAGATATCTTTTCAATATAATGATTTTGTTATCCTTTGGATAAATACCCAGAAGTGGGATTGGTATATTCTATGGTGGTTCTATTTTTAATTTCTTTAGGAACTTCCATACTGCTTTTCATAGTGGCTCTACCAGTTTTCATTCTCACTGATATTATACTTCCAGCCAACTGAGACATTTCATTTTGGTAAATATTCAGCCTCCTATATGGCAAAGCATTACATATTTATTTTTAAAAGGGAGAGAACAAAGCTTCAGAAGTAGTCAAGATACCACCAAAAGATTTCTATTCTATTTCTGTCCAGGTTTATTTATTTTAACCGCCATAATAAAGTCATAACACAGCGAGCAGAAGGAAAAATAAAAGATAATAGTGAATTGTGCCTAAAAACATTCCACCAACTTAACAGTTCACTTATACACATATATCTACATGACTGAGGACTGGAAAAAAAGTGGAAAAAAAATTAAACTGTTTCTAGTAAATACATTGTGATTTAGAGTTGATTGTGTTTGCAATTACTGTTTTTCAGGCTGCCTTAACTCAAATATATAGTCAATGTCAAAGGTACTATCAAGTATCTCAAGCAGCTAATGACTGGCTTGAGGACGCTCATGAAATGTTACAACTGGCAGGCAATGGCCTAGATGTGGAGAGTGCAGAGGAAAATCTCAAAAGCCACATGGAATTTTTTAGCACAGAAGATCAGTTCCACAGCAATCTGGAGGAGCTCCAAGGCCTGGTAGCCAGCTTGGACCCACTCATCAAGCCAACTGGAAAAGAGGACCTAGCACAGAAAATGACTTCCCTGGAAGAGAAGAGCCAGAGGATAATACAGGACTCACATGCCCAGTTAGATCTCTTGCAGAGGTATTAGAGTTGTTTTAGTCTTTTTTTCTATTCCAGTGAAATGAAATTTCACATGGAAAAGAGGAATATATCAATGATGTACATTAGCATTTAAATTCATTCTTTTCTCTTAAGTTTCATTAGATGTATTGACATCAGAGCTCTGCATGGAAATGTGTGATTTTATGTTGCTTATTGGCTTTTGTCTGACTTTTTCAAGATGTGCAGCTCAGTGGCAGGATTATCAAAAAGCAAGGGAAGAGGTTATCGAACTGATGAATGATGCAGAAAAGAAATTGTCTGAGTTTTCTTTATCGAAGACTTCTTCCAGTCATGAAGCAGAAGAGAAATTGTCAGAACACAAGGTTAGTTATGGATTGTTGTTTTAAATATACTTTCATTGTAATTGTAATGGGTCTTGGTCATCTGAGAGTTCCAGAAACAGGTCAATAAGTCTTCATTTCCACCTGGATGCATTTAAATATGAAAAGGATATTAAATGTGAAAAGGATACATTTAGTCACATTTCATAGCAGTGTGAACCTAATTGAATGCTATCACCTTTTTAGGATTCCTGTTGAAATGCACAGCTAGTTTCACAAAAAGACCGGAGAAATTTGCTTCTGATAAGATATGACACTTAATAAATTTCAGTAAATACTTTCTGGTGATAACTTCAATAAATTCAATTAATATTCACATATTAATAACTGAGTCTCACTCACACATCACAGCAATATAAGGTGGAATGTAACATACTTAAATATCAAATTCAGTGCACTTACATATTTCTGTCCTTTGAAATTGGGAAAATGTTATCTCAAGTCGCAAATAGACTTCTTTTTAATAAATGAAATATTTTAATAAATAAATTTTCAGTGAAGACATAAATTTACCTTACCTCCTTCAAACATTCAAGCCTAAGTCAATTAAAAATTAAGTGTAAAAGTAAGAGTTACCAGAGGAAAATAAAAATATGCAGGAACATTTCCCTTTGTAGATAATTTTGGTCTTTACTGAAATCCGTAGAACTTTTGAAAAATCAATCTCTCCTCATAACCTCTTTTATCCGCTTCCTACCTCAGTCTTTAGTGTCACTAGTTAACTCTTGCCATGAGAAAGTTGCAGCCCTTGAGGATAAAACTTCACAACTGGAAAAAACTGGAAATGATGCAAGCAAAGCAGCCATAAGCAGGTCGATGACTACCGTCTGGCAGCGCTGGACGCGTCTCCGTGCCGTGGCCCAGGACCAGGAGAAGATACTGGAAGATGCAGTAGATGAGTGGAAGAGCTTTAACACTAAGGTAATTTCCATGACTGTTTCCTTGCTGATGACAGTGTATTTTGAAAAGCACTTTTTGTTCCTTTTTTGAAATTGGCTTCCTGAAAAGCAACAAGCCTTTCTTTTTTAAGTCTCTATTTCAGTGACATGAAAGCCAAGTTATGAAATGCAATGTGCAATTTAATCCCAAGTCAGGGTCTGATTATTTTTTAAGATTTATTTATTTTTAGAGAAAGAGAGAAAGACAGAGAATGAGAACAGGGGGAGGGACAGAGGCAAAAGGAGAGAGAGACTCCCCGCTGAGCCCAGAGCCTAACTCGGGGGCTTAGTCCCACAACCCTTAGATCATGACCTGGGCCAAAATCAAGAGTCAGATGCTCAATAGACTGAGCCACTGAGGCTCCCCAGGGTCTGATTATTTTAATGAGAAAACCAAGCAATTAAATTTTGAAAGGAATCCAAGCCCACTCTGCCCCATTTGCTAAGCTCTTAATGAAATCTTCTTACCGCACCCCCCCCCCCCAATAAATAAATCTTAAAGAAAAATAGGGCACCTGGTGGCTCAGTCAGTTAACCACCTGACTCTTGGTTTGGGCTGAGGTCATGATCTCATGGGTCCTGAGACTGAGCCCCCTGTGGGCTCCCCACTCAGTGGGGAGTCTGGTTGGAATTGTCTCCCTCTGCTCCTACCCTCATTCACACATGCTCTTTCTCCAATAAACAAATAAACCTTTTTAAAAAACATTTCTTACCTGGCCCTAAAAAAGTATGAAATACTTTCTTTGCCATGAAAATGGGCAGAAATTTAACTCATTTCCAAAATCCTATATTTCCTTTTATCTTTTAAGTAGGCTTCAGTGTTTTAAACCATAACTTCCTTAATGACTCAAAGGTATACATTCATGTTAACATAAATATTGGAAAGAGTTTTTCTTTTATCTGTTTAGTTAAAAAAAGAAAAAGCAACCTTTTCTATGTTATGCAGTCTGCAATTACCCTATTATTTTGAGATTAAATCTTAAAACCAGAAATCTCTCCTTTCATGTTGAGATCATTCATGTTTAGTCCCTGAAATTTAGAGTTTACACCATCATCTTTAATGTGCTTCAATGCCTTAATGTCAGATGTGGCATTTATTAGAACTGCTCTGTCTTTTCAGTTTATTTTTGAGCTTCATAGTATATACATTTGTCATCAGGTTACAAAAGCCAGTGAAATGATTGATCAACTGCAAGATAAATTACCAGGCAGTTCAGCAGAGAAAGCCTCCAAAGCAGAGCTCGTCACTCTTCTTGACCATCATGACACACTCCTTCTGGAGCTGGAACAGCAGCAGTTGGCCCTCGGCCTCCTGCGGCAGCAAGCACTGAGCATGCTTCAGGATGGAGCCACGCCATCCCCTGGAGGAGAGCCACCCATTGTCCAGGAAATCACGGCAATGCAAGATCGGTGCCTGAAGTAAGCACACACTTGCTTTCATTCTCTGTTACCAACCTTGGCCATGACCCAAAGGGATAAGTGAGGTATCAGAGTCTGGGGAGGCTCTCATCATGCCGCCTTAAAAACGTGGGCAACTGTTCCCTTCATCCCTGCTTTTCATTTTTCTTGACTCTTCAAATGTTGGTATCTGACAAATACATACCAGTAGTATTTAGAAATACAGTAACAAGCCACAAAGATTCAGTGTTTGCCTTCATGAGGTTTACACTCAAGCAGCAGAGACCGACAGCTACGGAAGCATTTCGGCAGAGCATGGCGGTAAGGGCATATGCAGCAAAGGCAGCTACCCTAGGAGAGGAATCAAGGAGGGCTTCCCTTCAGGAGGGGTGCTTATGCTGAAGACTGGGCAGGACTGAGCTGGGCCGTGAAGTGGGAGGGGAGGTTAGCCAACAGGGGAGAAGAGTGTAAGAAAGCTTGGATATGATCATGTCACTTTCAAGCTGTTGGGTGACAGGGCAGTTCCTGACAAATGAAGCTTGAAAGGTAAACAGGGGAGAGCTACTGAGAACTTCATTTTGATAAAGCTTGATAACTCATCGGTGAAATTGGAGGACAGGGAGATCAGAGCAAGTGTAATATCAAAGTCCAGATAAATAATAGCTATTTCCTGATAGTGAACTAGCGGAAAGAGAAAGTTAATCTTAATGATGTATAACCAGCCCAATTCATTTCCTGAGCCAGAGGAAAAAATGATCAATAGATAATTTTATCCTGTATTAACTAGTATTACTCATCCAATAGCCTCTATTCACCTCTTCTACCTATAAATGAATTCAGGGTAATCTGACTCACTTATTTAAACTTTTTTACCAAGCCTTTGTCAAATTCAAATAAAAACTTACAATTTGGATGTTGAACATTATTAATTGCCAAATTTCCAGAGCTTTATACTTGGTTTAGAGACTGGCCTCTTTTTTTTTTTTTTTTAAAGATTTTTATTTATTTATCCGACAGAGAGAGAGAGATCACAAGTAAGCAGAGAGGCAGGCAGAGGGAGGAGAAAGCAGACTTCCTGCTGAGCAGAGAGCCCGATGCGGGGCTCGATCCCAGGACCCTGAGATCATGACCTGAGCCGAAGGCAGAGGCTTTAACCCACTGAGCTACCCAGGCGCCCCGAGACTGTCCTCTTAATAGCCACAAATATTTCAATTACACATTACTTTTAGATGATGATGATTCTGCATCATTTGAGTAGATTTCCAAAGAGGAAATAAATAAGCAAACAATCTCCAGTTACTTAAGATAGGAAAATTCATTGCAATTTAATGGCTTCAGAGTGTGTTGACTCTCAGTTTTCCAGGGATCAGTCATTAACTTCATATGACCTATGTTCTCTGCTGTACTTGGCTTTAGTGTTACTAAATGTTATCTCACAATTTTGAGAAGTGTCTTTACTTACAAAACAAGAGATGAGGCTTTACTTTTTTCATGTCTGTTTTTTTATAATATGATGTCATGGGTTAGGGACTTCCTTTCATTTCAAATCTTCTTCTGGTTTCTCCCTTAATGTTTCTGAAGCATACAAGATGAAGTGAAGAGTAATGGAAAGGTGGTAAAGCAGGAGCTAAAGGAGCGAGAAGTTGTAGAGACTCAAATCAATTTGGTGAAATCTTGGATTCAGGAAACAAAGGAGTATTTGGGGAATCCAACAATAGAAATAGATGCTCAACTTGAAGAACTTAAGGTACCAAACTCTCCTTATTCCCTATACCAATCATTTAAAAATGTTGTCCTGATTTTAATGAGATATGTTTGTTTATATTCAGTGAGTATTGAATTAAAATTTTTCAGAAATGTAATATATGGAAGGCTTTTAGTACTATTTCAAGGTACTTTCTTTTGTCCTGTGTAAAGGGGACCTGCTTCTCCCCAGAGACTGAAGAAAGGCTTGAGTTTTTTTTTTTTTAAGATGGTTCTCTAAATCCACACTTCATATATTGATGAAAAACACATAGTCTTGTCTCTGTACCCAGAAAAATGAGTTTCCTTATAAGAGTCCCAGAAGTTTCTATTTTTGATTGATCTTTTTTCTTTCTTTTTTTTTTTTTTTTTTTTTTTTAGAGTCTCCTAACAGAAGCCACAAATCACCGACAGAACATTGAGAAAATGACTGAAGAGCAGAAGAATAAGTACCTGGGTCTTTATTCCATCTTGCCTTCTGAACTGTCCCTTCAGTTAGCTGAGGTGGCACTGAACCTGGGAACTATCCATGATCAGGTAAACGTAGGGGCACGAAGTATGCCTTTCCATTCTTTCAGAGGCTCAGTGCTCTTATCTGAGATTTCTTGATTTTCACAATCACGTCTTCATGAAAACAGTTAAAAACACATCAGTATAAAACAATAATATTAAAGTAGAGGTCTTATTTGTTGACAAGAAATATATCAGATGATCACAGATATGAACAATAATGTTATGCAATTAAAATAACTTATTTACTTCACCTTTTTCTAAAATAAATGACTTAAAATTTTTTAAAGCTATATTTCATGTACTCAACAAAAATTTTTTGAGTATTCACGACCTGCCAAGCACTCTTCTAGCTCTTATTTCAGCAAAATATGAGTTAAGTAAGTGAAGATATTTTAAAAAAAGGAAGGAAAATCAAATAAAAAAAATAAGGTAAAGCTAGGGAAGAAGTTATTACCCAAAAGGTACGTTGGTGGGTCCTATAATGATGCTAGAGGAAGGCTCTTCAAATAAACTCTAGTATTCAAATGCCCAAAAAAGGAAGTAACACGTAATCCAATCCATGTCTATAAATTTTTAAAACAAATCTTTTTTCTTTTTTTAAACAAAGAGATTATGTAAGCAGTCATAGTACTGAGATCAGACGGAGAGTTCTATCTTAGGTCCCAAAAAGAAGACATGCTTTCATATAGTGAAAATAGCTTTAGTAGCATCTGTAAGGAGTCATAATAGCTTTTTAAGACCTCCTTGGTGACATAATGCTAAAGCATAGTTAAGTTGAAAGCAGCTTATAGGGGACAAAGAGAAGACATACCACTAATTCTAAAGTGCTACATGAAATGGAAAGTAGTATCACATGGTAGCAATTATAAAATTCATACAAGTGCACTGAATTTTTTGGACCCTCCAATGTGTAGTACAAAGTGTTTTAAAAATTTCCTCAAAACCCAATGCTACTACATCATGATATTGACCTACACTAAAATGTTATTTTCTATTTCAAGTATTTAATTGGTCCATTTGGTCTTTCTTCTTAGATATTGGAGGGTCTACTGGGAAGGATAACTTGGCAAGTTCAGATCTTAAAAAAAAAGGTTGAAATTTAACTTTTCTTTTTCTCTGGATAAATTTCTCTATATTAGAGTTACTCTCATGCATCCCATTTATGTTGGCACTCAACTCAAAATAATGAAGGCCAAAGTATTCTTTTTTTTTTTAAGTTTATTTATTTATGTGAGAGAGTGAGCAAACGTTGAGCAGGGGGAGGGGAGGAGGAACACAGGGAGAGAGAGAGAATCTCAAGCAGACTCCCCAATGAGCTAGGAGCCCATGCAGGGCTCCATCTCACAACTCTGAGATCATGACCTGAGCTAAAACCAAGAGTTGGACACTCAACCAATTGAGCCATGCAGGTGCCCCCAAATAGTATTATTAAGGCATGTTTCCTCTATACTAAAGTACTTTTCACTTATATAAAGAAAATATTTCTTTATCATTTTCTCTTAAGCATTTTATTATAAGCAAAAATATCACTGTTATCAAATCAAACCAAAGCAAATTGAAACTTGTGAATATTAACTCTACTTTTTTACCTTTCTTTTTATTGGCTATGCTTAACACTTTTTTGATATATTATAGGGATGTACTTGGGAAGTTGGAAAAAGAGTTAACAGATCACCGACAGCTAACTTATAAAAAGGTGCTTGGGAACAAATCTAGATGCTTCCAGTGATCTGGAAGTGTCTTTTTCATTTTATTGAGAAAAAGGCTTAAAGGAATTTGCATTCCAGAGTTGGTCAGTGCAGAAGCTAGGATTCAAACTCGACTGTATACATACTGCTATTTATAACTATTCTGTAAACATTTGATCCATAGACCACTGTACATGCATTGCTTGTTCCTTTGCTGAAACAGCAGCAGAAGGGAACAATGAAGGCATAAAGGTGGGGGGAGGCAAAGCTGCGTGGAAAGCCATGAGAGCTAGTAACGGCACGTGACTTGTCTGACAAAGTGCATCGGCGCCCAAGTAGGGTTAACCATATCGAGTGTCTCTTGTCAACATCTTACGATTGAGGCTTTTAGTGGCAATTATGCAATTTTAATCATGGTTGATTTTGCTATTCTTATTGATTATTTAGATCCAGGACAAAGTAAGAGAAGTTGAACAGAGCAAGGCCATGAGCCAGGAATTCAGCCGGCAAATTCAGAAGATAGCCAAAGATCTCACAACTATTCTAAGTAAGCTGAGAGCAAAGACAGATAATTTAGCACAAGCTAAATCAGACCAAAAGGTAAGGAAAAAGAAGTGGAAACATAAGAAGTGTTACTGAATGAATTAACTATTTTTTGGAGTTAGTTTATCTTGGGGATATACAGAAAAAAAAAAAACAAAACCTTTCTTGATTAGCAAGCTTCATTAAAACCAGATAGTGAAGGCAGGCAATAAGACATTTTATAAACATAATAGCATAGATCGCTTATATCACATACCTCACCATTACATTGGAAGTGTATTAATATAAATACTTACACATGTGTAAGAGGGAAGAGTGTCAAAGGACCAAATAATGATTTGGGAATATAAGTATAAAAATTCCAAAATGAAGAATGGTCTCGGTGGTTAAATCTGTGTTCCCGCTCTGCTGATGAGGTAAGTGATGAATCCTTTTTGGGTGGGGCAGAAGGAAAACATTAACCTTCTCACTCAGCCTCATAGGAAGTAAACACCAGGATTACAAAACATTATGCCTGCTCTGCCTTTCTAACCGAAGAAAGAGAAATGACCTGATCAGAGTAGAATTATTATTTATGATAGTTGGCATTTACAAAAATCATTTTTTTTATTTGCTAAAGCAAAATTGGAGAAATCTGGAGAAACTTACTTTCTATAGTCTAATGTTCTTTTGTGTTGATTTCCATTTAGGTGCTAGGAGAGGAATTAGATGGCTGTAATTTAAAATTAATGGAACTAGATGCAGCAGTACAGAAATTCTCAGAACAGAATGGCCAACTGGGTAAACCGCTGGCCAAGAAGATAGGAAAACTGACTGAACTTCACCAGCAGACCCTTAGGCAGGCTGAGAACCGGCTCTCCAAGCTCGGTCAGGTATGTCTTCTGGGCCAGGAATCAAATATTCTAAGGCATAAATTCAGTGTTTGCTTTTTCTTTTGAAAATAAATCAGAAGATAATATTGATAATAATGAGGGTGGTTCGAGGGTGGCTTGAGGGTGGCTTATTTCATACCACACCTGTGTTCCCAAAATTTACATGTAAGCTTGTCTTTATTTTATATCAAACCATATTGTAAGTTCATTGACAAACATGGTCGTATAAATGGACTTTTGGAATGAATATTTTGTCAACTGGAGAAGTAGTTTGTGAAATGAATGCTTATCCAGTAACATGTTTTACAAAATCAGTATGGGGTGAATTCAAATATCTTAAAGTAATATACATATATATAAAATATATATATGTGTGTATATGTATATATATAAAGGCATAAGACATAAAATATATAATATATATAAGGATGTAAGACATAAGATACGTGTGTGTGTGTGTATATACATATATACATATACATATATACATATATATATATATATATATATATATACACATACATATAATAGGTTCAGGTCACACATCCATCATAATTGTTGACTACAGATTCACCTTTATAAATTGATTATGTGTTTTTTTCTGTACTCAGGGACAAACTAAATCACAATTTGGCAATTAATGAATTATAGTACCAAACCTCCTTACTCAGTGAGGGTGGAGTACAGGAGAGGGGATAGAGAGGTCCAAGACAGATGACTAAGAGATGAGAATGGAGAATAATTTTAGAAGACAGTTATTCAAGCATATGAAGGACTTGGACTTTATCCTAAAGTCACTGGGAAGTCCTTGACAGGTTTTCAACAAAGAAATGATTGTTCATGTTACCTTTAGATATCACAGATATTATAACAATCATCCCCTAGGATTATTGTATCTAAAGAGAAGTAGAAGACTGATTTCTAGCTCATGAAGCAGAGTTGACAATTGCTATCTGAATGGTAATGATTTTTCAGGCAGCATCGCATTTAGAAGAATACAATGAAATGCTTGAATTCATTTTGAAGTGGATTGAGAAAGCTAAAGTGTTGGTACATGGAAAGATTACGTGGAATTCAGCACATCAACTTCGAGAACAATACATTTTACATCAGGTAACTTTGGGGAAAAAAATCATTTTCAAAGAGTAACTAAGAGAGCAACTGATTTGATTTAACTGGCTAGACTGATAGAAAATTTAAAGGACCATGATGTAGAATTAATATAGATGCCAGAGAAAAAGAAAACTAAGGTAGACCTAATGACTTGTACAAAAGTTTGAAAGAAAGTGGCTACCCATAAGATTTCATTAGACTGTATAAATAACATCCTCTGTCTCCCCTAGACTTTCCTTTCTCTAGGACCCCAAATAATCAGCCCTATAGAGGTTTTTCTTTTTTTGCAGCTTCTTTGAAACAATCACATGTGAGGGGATATGGTGGAAAATTCTTCCCCAGGAAGAGATGTGACATGTGGAAAGATGATAGGGTCCAAACTCAGACTGATGGGAAAACCACACTCTGCTATTTAGGGCTGTGCGATTTGGAGCAAACTGCTTTGCCTCTCTGAATTCAGTTTTCTCATCAATAAGATGGAGCTGTAAATGATATTTATATTGCAGAACTATTAGGAGAATCAAATGGTTTAACATATGTACAAATATCAAGGGGCACCTGGGTGGCTCAGTCGTTAAGCCTCTGCCTTCGGCTTAGGTCATGATCCCAGGGTCCTGGGATCGAGCCCTGCATCGGGCTCCCTGCTTGGCAGGAAGCCTGCTTCTCCTGCTACCATTCCCTCTGCTTGTGTTCCCTCTCTCGCTGTGTTTCTCTCTGTCAAATAAATAAAATCTTTAAAAAAAACCAAACATATGTACAAATATCAAGCATGCTAGGTGTCGCGTGGATGCCTCCTTCTCAGCATTCAGCCTGGTCTCAGTTGTCTGGCTTTCCAGAGGAAGTAGGGTCAGCTGGAAAGGAGCAAAGAGTCCGTATCACATGGTGGCTGCATTACTTCATTTCCGGAAGTTTTCTTCTGGTTATATCATCCAGGAAATTATTTCATCCTTTTATTATCTTTAGCTTGAATTAGATACAAATATCTAATAGCCCAGTAAGCTTACAACACAATACAGAATGGTTTTTACTTAGTTATATGGATATCCTGAAGTATTTTAGATTCTCTTTTATTCTGATTTATATATATTCATATCTTTTAAATCATTCACTTTTCCATTCCTGTGGACAGGTTTCTAGATCAAACCCCCCATTTTTTCCTTGGAATGCTTTTACAGATGCTAACCAGTTTCCCTATGTACATGATCGTTCTTCCCTACTCAATCTTGTATACTCTTCTGGAATCTTTCTTATACCACTGAAGACAAGACTTAAGTTACAGTTGGTTGTTAACAATGGAAAAAATATTCAACCTCATTGGAAATCTAGAAATGAAAAATTTAAAGGAGAGAGAGCACTCTGTTAAATTAACACCATTTAAAAGTTATTTGAAGTTCATATTTAAAGAAGTGAGAGCTCTCAACTCTGAAGATTACTTGTTAAAATCTTTTTGAAGATTGGCAAAATGTAATTGGCATCATGTATCATGATCATCAAAATGTTACTACTCCATAATCCAAAATGTAGAAAATATGTGGTATTAATAACTATATTGGAATTTTATTTTTTAAAGATTTTATTTATTTGAGAGAGAAAGGGAGTGTGAGCCAGGGTGTAGGAGTGGTGGGCAGGTTGGGGGGGATGGGTGGAGGGGGAGGAAAGAAGAGGAGGGTAACTATCTCATGGGAACTCCATGCTGAGCGTGGAGCCTGACACAGGGCTTGATCTCATGACCCTGAGATTATGAATTGAGCTGAAACCAAGAGTCAGATGCTTAACCGACTGAGCCACCTAGGCACCCCACTATAGTAGAATTTGTTTTTTAAGATTTTATTTATATATTTATTTATTTGAGAGAAAGAGTGAGCAGAAGCAGAGGTAAGAGGCAGAGGGAGACAGAGAAGCAGGCTCCCCATTGAGCAGGGAGTCCAACATGGGACTCATTCCTAGAACCCTGAGATCATGATCTGAGCCAAAGTCAGAAGCTTCACTGACTGAGCCACCCAGGCACCCTTCTAGTGGAATTTTATTTATTTATTTTTAAGATTTTATTTATTTGACAGACAGAGAGAGAAATCACAAGTAGGCGGAGAGGCTGGCAGAGAGAGAGGGGGAAGCAGGCTCCCTGCTGAGCAGAGAGCCCAATGCGGGGCTTGATCCCAGGACCCTGAGATCATGACCTGAGCTGAAGGCGGAGACTTTAACCCACTGAGCCACCAAGGCACCCCTATAGTGGAATTTTAAAGAAAAATGTCAAGTCACTTTTCTGAATGACATTTTGGATATATAAGAGAGTATAAATGTAGTCTTTAAAACGACCATCAGAGGTTTTTGTTTTGTCTTAAGTAGGTCCTGCACTCATTTATTCATTCAACAAACATTTATAGAATGATTTCTTTCAAAGGTGGGAATTTAAAATACAAAGAATATTCCCCATTCTTGCCCCAGGGAGTTAATAAAAGGAGGCACAAGACAGACGATCTGGACCATTACAAACAGTGTGATAAGTACAAGAAATGAGGGATTGGGGCACCTGGGTGGCTCAGTGGGTTAAAGCCTCTGCCTTCAGCTCGGTCATGATCCCGGGGCCCTGGGATTGAGCCCCGCATCGGGCTCTCTGCTCAGTAGGAGCCTGCTTCCCCCTCTCTCTGCCTGCCACTCTGCCTGCTTGTGATCTCTCTCCCTCTGTCAAATAAATAAATAAAATCTTAAAAAAACAAAGAAAGAAAGAAATGAGGGATCAAGGTGCTGAGGGAGCCCCCAGGAGCATGCTCTACCCACACTGCCTGGGGTCTAGAGGAAGTTTCAGGGGGCCTTCTTAGGGAAAGGTAATTTCAGGCTGAGTCCTGAATGACAGGCTGCCTACTTGTATGAAATGCATTTTGGACAATAATGCATGTTGAAATCCCCGTAGTAAGAGTGAAGGGTGCTTTTGTGCAGCTGAGGGGGCACTGCGTGTGGGGGAGCTGGAAAGACGCGTAAGAGGTAAGAATAGAGAGAGAAGAGGAAAGATCAAAAGGCCTGTTAAGACGAACTTGGGCTTTACCCTACAGTCTCTCTAAAGCCTTTGACAGATACTCTTCAGGCAAACAACAAATTCAGGCTTGTATTTTAAGAGAGATGATTTAGCAGCCTGTGGAAAACAGACCAATGAGGAAGGTAAGACAGCATGGAAGGGGGCTTCAGTGTTCGCCTGAGAGTGACAGGGTCCCTCTTTGGAGGTTGACAGAAGACAGAATCGAGGGCTATTACTGAGCTAGGATTCTGGACTCGGGGGACTCTTGGGTGTGGGTGAAGGACGGCTCCCAGGTGTTTGGACCTGGGCAGGGGGGTGGGTTGAATGCCCAGGGGCATGGGATGCTGCCTGTCGATGGTTCTCTCAGACGCTCAGGAGAGAACTCAGCCTGTACACACTCTGGAGGAGCTCTCCCCTACGGCCTTAGGGAGGCTCCCCAAGGTTAGCCAAAAACAGTACACAGAGAGAATGAATGTATTCTAATGTCAGGTAGACAGGAAAGATGGAAAATTACACATATATTATGATCTCAATTACCTAAAAATATATTCAAATGTAACAGTAGTTATCTCCTATTTAAAGTTATCTCTGATGTATTGTGGAATATTTTATTTTCTTCTTTATATTTTCAATATTTTCTAAGCTTTAATATATATATATAATACATATAATATATAATATATATATATATAGCATTCCTCATGAGGAAAAAAAACTATATTTAAAAAATGAAGATTTATTGCCTAAGAATAATGTCCCAGCTCCTATTTCTCCTCTCTACACGTCACATATCCCAGTAACTGTGCATTTTGTGCTCACTCACCTCTGTTCCTTTGCTTATGCTCTTCCTTGTCCCAGTTCTCCTGCAGGTAGGAGCACATCTCATCTCTGTCATGTTTAACCTTTCTTCTCTTTCCCGCTACTCTTATAATGTGCATTATGGGGTTAACAATCCATTTGTATTATTAGTCCCACTGGATGATACTATCGTGAATGACGGAGGCTGTGTTTTAGTCTTCTTTGTACCTCAAGTTGCTTCTATCCCCTTTGTCTCACTAAAGCAAGTGTACAAAGGTTTTTGTTTGAATGCTCTTGTGTTATTTTCAGTTCTTAGGTCAATAAGCGTCTCAGATCTTAGACTTAGAATATGAGAGCTGAAAGGCATCTCTTAAGTTTAAATACGAGTAAAGAGTAGACTCAGTAACCTGACAAGATGCCCAACCTGTCAGGGCATCGGCGCTGCTAGGATACTCACGTCCTGACCCTCACCAGGGGGCTGCTTGGGGCAGTAGACAGAGTGTGAGCCTCAGGCTCCAACACTGAATAACATGTGGCCTTGGCAAATAGTTGACAGTTCCTAAACTTTGATTTTTTTTTTCTGTGAAATGGGGATAAGAGTAGGTGGGGAGTAGGCACAGGGGTGTGAAGGTTAACACAGGAAGACACATAGATCCTCCACAGTGCGTTTGAGAACTGTGGATAGCACCTCACTCCCTTCTCGTCTGATGGTCTTACACTGCACCGGATTGATTACCTAGATGTCTATCTCTGCCTGCCTACAATGTCATGAATATTGATAATTCACTCTAGACCATGCTAGAAGAATCTGAAGAAATTCACAGCAATCTGGAAGCAATGATGGAGAAATTACAGTACCTTGCTAGCGTGTACTCCACAGAAAAAATGTCTCAGCAAGTGGCAGAACTGGGACGGGAGTCTGAGGAGCTGCGACAGATGATCAAAATTCGTCTGCAGAATCTCCACGATGCTGCCAAGGTAAGGAAACAACAACAACAACAACAACAACAATAATAGTAATTCAAATTGGAAAGTCTGCCGTTTTTAAAAAAATGATGGTTTTATAGTGAAGATATAGTACTCACCTCTGATAATGCCTTCCTGACTGTGATGTTACTCTGCTATGACTTTGAACTTCAAGTGCTTATATACTGACATTCATCTTGCTTATACTCTGTAGGATATGAAAAAATTTGAAACCGAGCTAAAAAACTTACAAGTTGCTTTGGAGCAAGCCCAAACAACCTTGACTTCTCCAGAAGTCGGACGTCTTAGTCTCAAGGAGCAACTTTCTCATCGACAGGTAAGCAAAAATAATTCAGAGGAAATGAGTTAAGGAGCTATATTTAAAAAAAAAAAAAGGAAATTAGTGATGAAAAATGATTTTTAAAATCAGTTATAGTCTTAGTAGTCTCTACATTAGAGAAAAGTTCCTTGGAAAATATTTATGGCACGTAACAGACCTGTGATTTAGTAGACATCTCTGGCTTATGAAATAAGCTATTAAAATACACATTCTTCCCATGCTTTACACGATGTAAAATGTGAACTCGCACTTTCAGCATTTGTTATCTGAGATGGAATCACTCAAGCCAAAGGTCCACGCGGTGCAGATCTGCCAGAGCGCCCTCCGGATCCCCGAGGATGTGGTCACCCGCCTGCCGCTCTGCCACGCCGCCCTGCACCTGCAGGAGGAGGCCAGCCGGCTACAGCACACGGCCATCCAGCAGTGCACCGTCATGCAGGCACGAGCTGCCCTCCCAGGTCCCAGCCGGGGCTCTCGCGGTCCCTGCGCCGGCAGAGCAACGGCAAATGAGTCATGGGCTTCTTTTCTTAGCATTGTGTGGGCTCAGCCATCAAAACACATTCAGAGTGTTAAATTTGACAGATTGTTGTGGTTACATAAAATAAGGAGATGAAATGCTATCTTTTGGATCACCCACAAAAGCCTGGGGAAAGCTCTATAAAAAATATCCTTTGGTGAAAACTATCTTTGGGCAATATATTTTAGTAAAGAACAACTTATAAAGGTTAATTTTATCTTCAGTCATATATTTTTACTTCTTATTATTCATCTGAGAATCCTCTAAAGCTTGTAAAATGCCTTTACTGCTAGTATATGTTACAGAATTTTTTGTCATATTTTAGCTTACTGATGCACCACATGCATTTTCCTGCCTGAAAAGTACATCCAAGTGTAACTCTTAATTTCTTTAGCTAATAAGAGGAAAATCATTTACTAGGAAGGAATGGCCCTCTCCATGTCATATCTACTTTCAACTAATACTTTACCTGCTTTATCCAAAAATTGCACACATATATGCTCATTAAATAGCGAATGTTAACTTGGTCAATCCTTGCTCCCTGGATTAACTCTAATTTGTTACATAGTAAATTCCTTAGGCTAGAAGTCATGCTAACTTCATTTTTTTTGGTCTTCCACCCAGCATTTCGACAAGTGCCTTATATATATATTTAGTATTTCTTAGATAAAAAAATGAAGCAATCATGTTTTTCATATTGCTTCCCACCATGACATTGTTCTGACCAAGACATTGCCATTTTAAGGACAACATGAATAGGGAAAGGAGAGAGGATCTAGCCACGTAGCTATTCTGAGTGGGTCGATAATCTTAGCAAACTGTTTTAGAGAGAAGTCTTTGAAATATCTGCATAAACTTGAGGACTTGAATCATCCAGGGATTTTTACCCATCATTTCTTTATTCCTTAGACACATAGGTAAATACCAGTTAACACTGTAGACAGCAGCACAGAATGATTCCCATAGTTATTGATACAGAAAGATAATTGTATGATTTTCCTTTCACTTTCAAAGGAGGCTGTGGTGCAATATGAACAGTATGAGCAAGAAATGCAACACCTCCAGGAGCTCATAGAAGGAGCTCACAGAGAAATCGAGGACAAACCTGTGGCTACCAGTAACATCCAGGAGCTGCAGGCCCAGATTTCTCGACATGAGGTAAGACAGGAACGCTGGCGCTTGCGGAGAACATGTAATTGGTTTCTAGTGAATCACAGAGGAAAGTTTGCCCCGTCCCACACACCGTGTGCTCCGTCCTGGGGGAGCCTCTCGGACTGTCTTTGCATTTTCAGCACTATTTTTGCTGATCCTTTCCAAGACCCAGGAGCCTGAGTCTTCCCCCTTGAAGCCAAAACCTCTTTACATGTTGCTGATGACATATCTCAACTGGGATCCACCAATTGTCTTCTGCACCCAAAATTCTCAGTTAATTTCACCAAAACATAGTCCAGTTTGATTCAAAGCCTACTAGAAACAGCAGTGCTCAAAGTCTTGCTCCTATGATCACTCTCTTAAAAAAGAAAAGACATTTCATATCAAAAACAAAATCATTTGCTCTTTCAAATGTAGGTTATTTCAGTTCCTTCCGCCGAAATCAGAGTATGGTCCATGTTGTTTTGCTGATTTCCAGATTGTGTCTGTTAACATCTTCCCCATTTTCAAATATGCCTTCTTTCTTGTATTTATAACTTCATTATAAATTCGGGACTTGAATACCCCTTGTGCAGACTTGGTCTCAGAGATCATGGATCACAAACCTTAAGTATCTTGGCCCAGTGATACCTACCAATGAATTTCTTCTGACCTGTCAATTCCTATATGGCTCACATTTACTCTTTCTCTTGGGCTCATGGCATCATGAATTGGGGTTAGCAACAGGGCAGGAAAGTGTGTCTTATTTCTCTGTGCCAAGGGCAGATATTTAGTTTATTCTTCATCTGCTCTATTTTAACTTTGTTGTCATAAGAGCAACAAACCATTTTCCAAACCAAGTATCCTATATATATGTATATTGTATATATATATGTATATGTGTATATATCAGTGAGTTTCTCAGAAGATTCACTTGTTGCCTTTGAAGAATGAAATATCTCACTACTTACTCTCCAAATGCAATTCTTTAATTTCTTGATATGTCCAATGCATTAGTAAATTACATTTACATATGATTTACAAAATAACATAAATAAACATCCCATCTACATTTACTTCTACACTGTACATATCACCTATGTTAACTATTGATTTCTCTTACGCCATTGGTCAAGTGAAAATATGTCATACAAATATTTGAAACCGCTGTTTATATAATCCATATATTAGGCTATATATTACAAATTAATTTTGAAACTATTTTTAATGTCATTTTATAATATCCAGAATTTTGTTGTAACAACTTTTCTATCATAGTACAGAAAGTATATATTTTTAAAATCTTACCTGAAATAACAATAACTATAATTACTACAGGGTTTTTTTTGAGTTTTTTAAATAGTTTACAAAGTTGTTACATTATCTTTTACAACACCACTGTAAGGTAAGGATTTTTTTTTTTAAATCATCTCCATTATACTGAAAAGAAAACAAACTTATTTTTGTAAGTGACTTTCCAAGCTCCCAAATCTAGTAACTGATAGAAACCAGATTCTAAATCAGTATCTGTGGCTTCAGATTCGATGATTTTTCGCCTGCAGCAGAAACTATTTGGGCTACCTTATTGCACAGAAGAGAAGAATGATGGTCCAGGAAAATAAATGACTCTGTCCAACATCCCGGAGTTGGCTCTGAGCATAGTCAACTGTGGACCCTCCTCTAGGCTCCTGTTCAGTGATCATTCATTTTGTCACATTTTCTCTTTCCAGTTCTAAACATAAGTGTAGACATTTATAATTTTTTCATGTGATTTAGAATACATTTTCATAATAATAGTCCTGTGTGAGATTCATTGTATGTATAAAACAAACACAGGAAGGAAAGTGCTGAATGGAGAAAGCCTGATTTATAAGATAACATAAGAATGGGGAAGGCTGCTTTTTCCTGTATTTTCAGTCTGCTTTTAATGGCATTTTAATTTTGAGGTGAATCTACTATCTAGAAGGATACACTCATAAAAATAATTTATAATTTATTCATTTCTAAGGAATTCACATTTTCTCTGTAATTTTTCTGCATTTAAGTTGAAAAAATCGTGCACTTTTTTTTTTTTTTAATTTTATTTATTTATTTGACAGAGAGAGATCACAAGTGGACAGAGAGGCAGGCAGAGAGAGGAGGAAGCAGGCTCCCTGCCACGCAGAGAGCCTGATGCGGGGCTCGATCCCAGGACCCTGAGATCATGACCTGAGCCGAAGGCAGAGGCTTTAACTCGCCGAGCCACTCAGGTGCCCCTATCCTGCCACTTTTAAATTACAGGAGAGAATCCTCAGGCTCTTTGCTTTTTACCTTTTTACCTACAAGGCCTTCTCCTGAGTGCAGGAGACTGCCCACAGAGGGATAGCCACTGTACTTAGAATAGCTGTGGTATCTGAAGTTCTTCTTTATGCTCATCCTTTGTAATCATTTTCAGAAATAGCCAGTAAAAATTAAAAATACATATGCTTCCTGAGAATAGAAGATATGTTAAGCCAGTGGGGCTCCATTTTAATTTAGCAGATTTAACCACAAAGTTATTATTATGATATAGACAGGTTTTATTCTTACAAAAGAAAGTTCTAAAGAGCTATTTCTCCAAGGGAATCATATAGGATAAGTATAAAATGCCTAGTAAATCAAAATCCTTTGTGGAGACCAGAATTCCATTGTTAACAAGGAACCCAAATGAGTTTTATACACAGTAAAGAGAACTACAGTTTAGGAGATGGGTGTCTGCTGCCAGCAAGGGCACACACCTTAGCAGGGTACAGCAGTAGGGGGCACAATCGTCCACGTAGGCAGAAAAGGGGAGGAACTAAAACTAATGCTACTTCACAAAGATTCTCGAAATCTACCCCAATGGGGCAAGCTATTATAAGAAGTCTTAGTGATTTGTCCTATGAAAACAAAGAATTCAAGGAGTCCACTGAGTTGGTAGATGTCTTCTATATGTGCATGCTAATTATAATAGAGTAATCATGTGTTAAGCACTAGGCCAGATGTAGTAAAGAGCTGTTTAATCACTATTAAAAAAAGAAAAACAACCCTATTAGGTTTAATTAAGTACCTGCAGCTCTAAAAGGAAAAGAAGTGATGATTTCTACTTTTTAAATTCTTGCTTTAAAAATTATTTTGCTATAGAAGAAGTCAAGAAGGCAGGCTACTGGCTGAGTTTTGCTGGGTTGTTTTTCCTTCCATTTATTTAGTCAGTTTTGGCTGGGAGGGGAGAAACAAAATCATATATGTGTGTCTGTATATGTATATTGTGTATATATATATATATGTATATGTATATATATATGTATATGTGTACATATATGTATATGTGTATGTATATGTGTATATACACATATATAGAGACACACACAGATATATGCACACGTATACATACACACATAAATACGCCAGTTTGTTGTCATTTTGTTTCTGAACTTCCAAGTTCAAAGCTCTAGTTTGAATGTCAGTGTGTTTGAAATGATAGGATGTGTGTACATATATATATATACAAGGATAGTATGTATATATTTATGTATATACACACTATTGTTTTAAAGATATTTAATATTTTTGTCACAAAATATGTTATATGAAGACACCAAATGACAGCTTTTCAGGCAACAGAGCCATATAAAAGTGATAGTTTGGTACTTTTAGGATTCATGTTTTGGAATACACATATTCATTTTTGTTAAACATATATACATCTTTTAAGTAAGAAAATATAAATTTAATATTTTAAAATTACCATTTTAGATAATTTTCATATAATAGATTAGATTTTAGAGAGCTATGTACTGTCCAGAATATATTTTCGATAAGCTCTTGGTAAAAGCTTTAACACCTCGATCTCTTAAAACAATTTTTCAACAACAAAGGAATTTAAAAGCCATTAAATTTGAGCTGAACTTCAAGTTCATAGCTCTGGTTTGAAACATCAGAAACTTGTGAAGCATGATGGAGCCCACGAGGGAGAATTTGATGAATGTACAAAACTTCATTGCGGGAATAATCTGCATAAGAAATTAGGATTTCATATGTAATATTTAGTTTATCTACAAAAAACAACTCCGTGGATCGCAGGAATTGACATACAGGTTACTTTTGTGACGCGGTCCGTAACAGATGACTGCTCAATTTGGTAATATTCAGTATGGTGAGAGCTGAGTATTGCATTTTTTGTAGTTTTAGTCATCACATGACCTAATTTCCATGGCATGAACCATCTGGCAGTTTCAGATTCTTTACACATTTTAAAGAAAGTTGCCAGTGCTTCACGTTACGTAAGTCCCCAGTTGCACACGGAGCCTCCCCGGGATTAGAATCCCCCGGCCGCCGGGCACTGGGTCTCCGGCCCGCGCCGCGCAGCCGCTCTTCCAGCCCCGCCGCGCCGTGGTCGGGCTGCGGGTGCGCTGCAGGCGGGCTCCTCTGCTCGCACGTCCACATCCTGCCTCTCGGCCGCGGCCACTGCTGCCGGCTGGCACAGCTCTGCGATTTCATTGGCCCGCGCTGGAGGAAGATGAACGCTACTAGTTGTGTTTCCTTTTGATGCTGCTCTGACACACGGTTGGGGGGGGGGTATGTTTCCCCAGGAGCTGGCTCAGAAAATCAAGGGCTACCAGGAACAGATCGCCTCTTTGAACTCCAAGTGCAAGATGCTGACGATGAAAGCTAAGCATGCCACCATGCTGCTAACAGTGACG
Organism: Procyon lotor; assembly: GCA_028646535.1. NCBI lineage: Eukaryota > Metazoa > Chordata > Mammalia > Carnivora > Procyonidae > Procyon > Procyon lotor. The sequence goes on from CM053608.1 coordinate 10,871,956, forward strand.
GAGGTGGAGGGGCTGACGGAGGGGACAGAGGACCTGGACAGGGAGCTCCTCCCCGCGACCTCGGCCCACCCCTCCGTGGTCATGGTAAGTAAGGACGAAGGCCGGGTTCGCGGGCAGCCGCTCTCTCCCTTCTGACTGTACCCTGCCTAGGGGCTCCAGTTTCCCTCTTCGCGGCTTGTTTCAGGGATCAGTGCTAGCTTTTAAGGACTCGAACTGAGGAACAGTCTCCTGAACTCTCTGACTACATTTGGGCCAGGGCCAGTTTTTGATACTGTAAACAGTGACAGTTAAAATGAAGTGATTTGCTTGAGGTGGCTGAATTATTAAATATGTCGAAGGTTGGCCCTGCGTTTGTTTATAATTTAGCAATAATAATGAGAGACTCTGTGCTTAAATAAAATAAAATAAAATAAAATAAAATGAAATAAAATTCCTTTGCACAGTTTTCTAGTTTTCTGGGGGTTAGGAGAATCATGCTACACATATTTTTTTGTGTATGTTTTCTAAGCTAACACCCTGGCTGACTAGATATGTTTATGTATCCTGTCATACAGATGTTTAGTAAAGTATAGAAGAAAAGACACTATTAGGAAAATAAGAAAACAGAAAATCCAAAGTTTAGCTTTGGATTAAAATAAAATAGGTTCTATTAATTTCTGTCCTGCAACATCACTTACCTATCACTTTGTATCTAAAATGCATTACTTATTTTGGTAACCATAACGTTTTCCAGTGCTGTATATTTTTTCCACACATATGTGCTGTGCCTCAGGTAGTGTATAAATCATACCTGTACTTGTTTGGCAAAATATTACCTCGGGTGCATCTATCTCCCTAGAATATTTAGAATTTGAGATGTCCACGAAAAACTCAAGTTTTATTTTGTAGACTTTCTCCTCGCTTGGATGATTCCTGATTTTTCTACTTGTTTATAAAGACACAGACATCAAGGAAAGGAAAATGATAATCAACAACAAAAGTCTTTATTTTGATATGCACCCCCTTTTACAAATGGTCCCTAGAGTCACACTCACCTGGGGACAAAACTCTTAACTGTTAACACAGTTTGCATGTAGATTTGGGTCTCGAGATCTCTAACCTTTGTTATATTATTACTTTTGTTTTGACCAGTGCCTGACCAGGTCTTTTGTTAGCATAGCTAACTGATGTTCATGTCCTTTGGGCTACATTTTATGTGATAGATGACTGCAGGTCGCTGTCACACTTTGCTGTCACCTGTCACTGAGGAGTCTGGGGAGGAGGGAACCAGCAGTGAAATTTCCTCTCCACCTGCCTGTCGCTCCCCTTCACCTGTGGCTAATACAGATGCCTCCGTTAACCAGGTACCACCCTTTTGGAATTCCTCTAGCTCTGATTTCTGGATGGTTGCAGGACTCCATTCTCTGTTCTTAATAGACTGTGGGTATGAATCTTAGACTTTGAGGGACACACCATTAGGTGTGAAATTGCACCAACTGTGATTGTTGTGTGACACCACTACTGGCTCAGCACATCAGCTCCTCTTCTGGGCTGCTAGCTGTGAGATGAGCAGAAGTTAGGTCACAGAAATTATAGATGGAGAAAACCCTGTTTTAAGGCATTATGACTTTGGTTTCTAACAGCTGTCTGTCATGGAGTACTGCATCCTAACAGAAAATGAAATGTTTGTGTCACCATTGTAAAATAATATGATCTCTTTGTATTTTAACATTCATTAAACATGGTTTTTCCACTTACCAGCCCAGATTTTGAAGTTGAAAAGCTTCTGCTCACCATATTATGCTTTTACTTTATTTACTGTCGACCAATTTATGGGGTGTTTGCCAGTGTATATATTGGAATAGCTAAGTAGACTTGTGCTTTTTGCTTATCTTAATAATCTTACTAATCACTAACCTTAAATTTTATTTCTTATAAAGTAGAGGTAATACCTTGTTGTTATGTGGTGCTGTTTAGCATGTATTATGTTAAATTTAGCTTGTACTAAATTAAATATGTCAGAATTTTCATGAAAAATATTAGATAGAAATTAAAAAATATGCTTTTACAATAGCCAAAAATTTTTAATGCACATTAAGTAATACTTTTTTCCTTTAGCCAAAATAACTTTTAAAGAGTTTAATTATATTATTATGAAATTGTGTAAGTATTCAAAGGAGATGAGATTTATTATTATGAAAGAAGCATTAAATAGAGCAAATTTTCTATAAGCTATATTACAAATCAATTACAATTATTTTTATTTTAAAGCAGATGCATTTGAAATAGTATTTCTGTGATTAAAAAAAAAAAAAACCTTCCTCCAGAGTAGGAAAATAAAACTGATGAAAATTTTAGATAAAACAATTCTCTTGGTAAAACTGTGTATAACTCTAGGATGTTATGAATTTATTCATTCATCAGACACATTCTGAGCACCTGCTTCACATGAAGTTTTGTGCTGGGTCCCAGGTAGGTAATAAAGGAGAAGACAGCAGTGTCCCTGCCCTCAAAGACCTTATAATCTAGAAAGGAAGATGTTTGTGGGATGAATAATAACAGAAGTGTTGAGAGGAAATTAAAAACAGAAAAAAAGGAGAAGTTCAGGGCACTCTGGAGGAAACTGTTCTTCACATTCTGATTTTAAAATACATATTACTCAGTCTTTAATGTTGTAGTCTTCCCTGTGGTCACAGATGTTATTAGAATCAGAGAAATGTGGCTATAGTCAGCTGTTTATTGTAAAGGAAAAAAATTACCCTATATAATATACTTAATGTTCTTAAAATTTTCAAATTGAACAGTAAACACTGGCCTTGAGATGAACGCTGTAGAAAGAATAAGATTTCTTATTCTAAGAAATAAATTTCTAAGATTGTCAGTCTCAGTGACACTTTTTGTAAAGTGTCTTTCAATGTACATGTGAAAAAGCCTTATGAATGATAAAATATGCAAATGTTTTTATTATGGTTACTTTAGCTGTCAAACTCAATCAGATCCTAAAATTGAGGTTTTTGTTTTAAATCGATTTTGCCACCCCCCACATCAAAGAAAAACATCAATTAAATCACATTGTTAATGTACTTTTATGTGATACTGCAGATGAGCAAAAACTGCCTTAATGTCACAGGCGGCTTTACTCAGTGGGGGCTATTAAAAAGCAAATGTGTTCTGCTTGGGGTTGTCCAAACACATCAACCCTATCATTAGGGCCACATGCTCCTCTTCTCGTCTAATAATACAAATCCAAGGAAAATGAGCAAATACCCCAACATGGCCAACAGGCTTTCTCTGGAAGCTGAGGAGGACATTTAGGATCCCCCTAAGTTCCACTTTTCAGACTCAAAATACTGTACAGAATGTGCACAACTGTTTCAAGGGGCAGCCAAATATAGCTGCTTTATAAAATTGCAGCTGTTAAGAAAAGGTTTTGGGCTTGCTGCTTCTGTAAGTAGATCTTCATTATATAACTGATTCCTCCCCACCCCACACCCCACAGTCAGTGTGTTCTGCCTCTGACCGTAGCTATTAGCTGAAATGTGGTAATGGTGGTAGTGGTGTAGCTTCCTGGAGGGTGGAAATAACCAGGCAACCCCCGCCCCCCACCATTGGCTACAGAAGGAAAACAGGAATTGGGGGCTCCTCGGTAGGGTCAAAGGAAGTCAAAGTTTGAAAAGCGCAATCTTGTACCAGGTAGAGTGCCAGACCCCAGGGATAAAGGCTCAGGACGGGTGCCAGGTCTTCTGTCTGTAAGCTGAAAGGCCCTGCAAAGTCCTTTAGTGGCCTCGTCTGTGATGGGAAGCAGTGCTCCTCAGTTCACAAGATTGTGAAAATTCAGTGTGACGTGAAGCCTGAAAGTACTCTTTAACCTGGACAGTGTCCATGAAACAGTAGCTATAGCTTTCCACATTTATTCCCCCGAACCTACTGGATAATAGCTCTCCTTACTTAGGCACAAAGCAACAAGAGACATGTTCTAAGGATGATTCCTCACTATGCCAGTTATATGGGACTAATTCTATTTTATTGAATCCAAGTAGCCCTCAAATTGATACAAATTATTCATGTGCAAAAGGTGATATATTTTCAAATGCTTTTAAGAAACCAGAAATTGTCAGTTCTATTAAATCGGCCTAAGCAATACACATACACACCCACAATCTCTCTCTCACATACACACACACACACTCACGACAAAGAACCAGAAAAAAAGGAATTTTTTGAATAACACATTTGTCTTACTCTGGCTCTTTTGAAGGGCTTCTTTATTTAAAATAGAGTATTTAAAATTTGTACATTTAAAGCAACTCTTTGCTTTTCTTTGTGGACGGTAATAGTATTACCTTCTGTGTATGTAAGATGATAAAGTTTATAAAAGTGTTTTTATATGTATAATTCATTAGGGATGCATATGCCTGCCTGTTTTTTGCCAGACACCCTACGACATGCTCAGAGTCAAAGACAAAAGGCTCAGGCTCAGAGTCAAAGACAACAAGCTCACACTGGTCCTAAGAGATCTTCAGAGTCTAGTGTGAGAGCAGATGAGTAATCACAGTAGAAGGGGACAAGGGCCATGACAGTGGGAAAATTGCATGGTGAGGGTAGTCTTGGAGCAAGCACCTGATCTGGGAGTTCAGGGGGGTCAGAGGTGGCACCCAGAGCTTCAGGAAAGGAATGCAAGTTAGGCAGCTGGTGTGCACGAGAGTGACGTGAAATTTTTCAGACAGAAGAAAGGACCTGTAGAAGGTATGCCGGCTGGAAGGGGGATGGCCCATCAAGACAACTACAAATAGTATAATCAGAGAACCAGATTTGGAGGAGGAGGGAGAGGGGGGAAAAAGAAACTGAAGGCACTTAAGGAAACATGTCATGAAGGACAGGACCTTGAACGCCACGCACCAAAAACTGAACTTCACCCAGAAGCTAACAGTCAACCGCAGAAGGAATTTAATGAGAAGCTATGTACAGAAGTAGGTCTTAGAACAGATCATCCTGGATCAATGTGGACAACAGAGCAGAGATGGACAGATTCGGAGCCAGAGAAGTTAGTGAGGAACAGAAGTTGAACTCTGATACCTGGGCCAGGACTGGTGATGCTCATGAGAGAAACAGGCCGGGGGGCGAAGAGGACCTGAACAGCATGTCTGTTCACACACCAGGCAGCCTCTCCTCTGTTTGAACTGCTGTGGCCGTGTGGACACAGAGTTCAGGCTCATGTGCCTTCTGGTTTGCACAAGGAGCTGTGAATCTCGAATCTTATAAAGTCTCCCTACTTTGATGAAATTTTCAACAATTTTTTTTAAAGATTTTATTTATTTATTTGACACAGAGAGAGATCACAAGTAGGCAGAGAGAGAGAGGGAAGCAGGCTCCCTGCTGAGCAGAGAGCCCCATGCGGGGCTCGATCCCAGGACCCTGAGATCATGACCCCCGCCGAAGGCAGAGGCTTTAACCCACTGAGCCACCCAGGGGCCCCTGAAGTTTTCAACAATTTAATACACTGCATAAGCCAAGCCAAAGGTAGCCTGCAGGCTGCCTGTTTGTGCCTGAGAAGTAGAAAGTTGTTGCTCTAATGAGAACTTAAACCAGTGCTGTGGCAAGGCTATGTGTCGATAGAATTCATCCTGAATAAGCAGTGGATGGGAAGGGAAAGAAGAAATAGAGAATTAATCTCAAGTTCAGAGCTTTGGTGAGTAGAAGTTCTATTTATTGAAAGGTGGATAAAACATTATTTTTTTTCCCCCTAAATTCAGGTCTCATCCTGGATTTTTTTTTTTTTTTTTTTGGAAATGTTGAGATTGAAGAGCATGTGGGATATAAATGTACAAATGAATACGTGAGTGTGGAGCTTATAAATAACCAATATTTCAGAGTGAGGGGAAGAAACAAACTCCACAAGAGAAGGCTTGAATGACTAGAGCTAGAAGGAGAACAGATGGAAGGGACGGCGTTCCCAGAAGGGGGCAGAGCTGTTGCGTGCCTCTGGAAGGCAGGCAGAAGAAGGGCTGAACATAGTCAGTTTGTTTCCTAGTAAAAGAGTCATTAGGGTCGAAACTCAACTGGGTATTTAGAAATGGATTAAGGGTGAGAGTGAACATTATCAAATGTAAACCGCTACTCGCAGAAGCTGGATTATCAAGTGAAAGGGAAAAAAAGGAAGAAGTGGTATCATGAGTGTGTGTTCACATGTGATGACCCATCATGTTATGATTTGTGGACTTTTCTATTCTGTGATATCTTACAAGAAAAATACCCCCAAGAAGATGTTTTTAGATTGAAAAGATTGACTCTATTTATATACTGGGGAAAAAGTCGATAGAGAGAGAGGGGAGGAGGGTACTCATGGACAAAGGTCCTTGAAAAAGCGAAGGTGGATGGGATTCTGGAAGTAGGTGGGGGGGGGGGTTATCTGTAAGCAAGGAAACTGGCAAGTGTAAGGTAAAGGTGAGTCTGGAAATAGACTGGTTTTTGGAAATTTGAGAAGTTTCAGGATGATCTCAGTGGTTTCAGGTATGGGTCTGTGCATGTGTGTGCACTGTGTGTATGTGCGTGAGAGCATGTGTACACATGCACTCAGGAAAGTAAAATTGGATCGAGTCCTGCTTGGGATTTTCCAGGTGAGTTAAAGCAGAGTTTAAGGGGAGAAGGAAGCCAAGGTGTTGGCGAGAGAAGGGCTTAAGTAACTTTAGACATAGTTACAAGTGCACGTGGGCTGAGCCAATTCAGTGATGACAGGCTAGCACGTTCAAGGGTGTGGAGAACTGAAGTGGGGTGAAACTAGGGGAGCATGAGTGGGTATGAGCCGAGCAAAGACTTGAGAATAACAAGGTAATCTACTCAGGACGGTGACAGGATGACAAAGAGGAACCAGTCTCCACATTCCAATGTCATCAGTTAAGGTTGGGGACTTATCCAGAAGTCTCAACAACAACAAAACAGATAGAAGTTCTCATGGCTTCATTTACTCCTCTGGACGCCCCAGTGCTATCAGATGAGGGAACTGAGGCATGAGATGTGACTTTCTCCAATTATAGAGATACTTAGGAGGAGAAGCTCCCCTGGCATCTCAGTTGTCCTGACTCCTCAGGTGTCGGACTCCTGTCTGACCTCCTCCTACGGCACAGTCCTGCTTCTTGGAGGTTTGTGCAGACTGCCAAACACCAGGCCCCTTCCTGCTACTACTTTGGTTTTCCCAGGGACTGGGACCTTCTCCAAGACCTTATTATCCATAAGGCTCAGGTATTTTAAGTTCATATACATAATTATCTTCGACAGTATAATTGTAAAAGTAGTGAACTCTGTAATACAAATACCCAGAACATAAACGTTACTTCCCAATTCAATTTCTATTAATATTCATGAATAAGCAGAGACACAATTGAGAACAGATGAATTTACATGTCTTGATGGAGTAGATTCCATTATGAATACTATAAAATATGTAATATTACTTAGATCCCAAGAAACTAATAAAAAATTCAAAAGTTGTGTTTCTCATCATTCACTTTGATTATTTCTCCAGGAATTGATTACAAGGACTCCCTTTTACTATTTGTTTCTTAGAGTAGTTTTAACTTCCAAGCCATTATATTTTCCTTTATTTAATATTAAAATATTTTAATTAATTTATGTGAATAATGAACTCACAAATACTGAAGATCTGGCTGTATCTTAAAAATGAGTTACACAGATTTATTTAAATCAAGTACTTTTTAAATTCAGTTAGAGGTGGAGGTAAGTGATTCATCAAATTATTTATTGAATTTAAATAAAATAAATAATAAACTTAAAAAATAATAAATCAAGTACTTTTTAAAATTATGTAGAACTTTAATCAATACATTAAACAGCATTTTAAGAAATAGGTAATTTGGGGGCACCTGGGTGGCTCAGTGGTTTAAGCCTCTGCCTTCCACTCAGATCATGATCTCAGGGTCCTGGAATCGAGCCCCGCATCGGGCTCTCTGCTTGGCAGGGAGCCTGCTTCCCCCCCCTCTCTGCCTGCGTCTCTGCCTGATTGTGATCTCTCTCCTCTCTGTCAAATAAATAAAAATAAATAAATCTTTAAAAAAACCAGGTAATTTAGATTCTCTTTTTTTGCCCTACTAGTTAATGAAGCTTTAAACATGTGTACCACCCAAATACTTTGTATTTCCATTTTACCATATATAAACTAAGAATGAGTTTTGGCAACTTGAAATAGTGGTAAATGTGTTCCTTTTTTAATAGAAGCCAAAATTCAAAGGAAACTGTAATGTGCTTCAATATGATCTTTAAATTCTTCTGGTCCCAAGAATTCTGCCAATTTCTGTAGTTTATAGCCCCTGGGATGGAGGTGGGTCTGGAACCTTGCCTCCACATGACAGACAGTGCCCAGAGCATGTTAACTTGGTCTTTCTCTTGAGTCTGATGCTGGTCTTTGTACCCACAGGACATTGCTTATTACCAAGCGCTATCTCCTGAGAGGTTGGAGACCGATGCTGCGAGGATTCACCCCAGTTCGTTGCCATCTCAGGAGTTCTATGAGCCAGGGTTGGAGCCATCGGCTACTGCTAAACTGGATGATTTGCAGCGTTCTTGGGAAACCTTAAAGAATGTGGTAAGTATCTGAAACGTGGAATTGTTTAAGTCGGCCAGACACGGATTACCTTAGTGACTGTCTTACACAAGACATGCAGCGACTTTATACACTCGGTACACCGTTGAATACCCTCTGTTGGGCCACAGAGGTAAGAAAGTTGTATGAGGAAAGAAATGTCGTAATCTAGAAGATAAGGGGCTAGGAAACATTTGGTAACATCCTGTTCTTCTCCAGATCAGTGAAAAGCAGCGCACTCTCTATGAGGCTTTGGAGCGCCAGCAGAAGTACCAGGACTCCCTCCAGTCCATCTCCACAAAGATGGAGGCCATTGAGATGAAACTCAGTGAGAGTCTGGAGCACGGCAGGAGTCCAGAAAGCCAGATGGCTGAACACCAGGTAAAAATAGCAATGACTTCAGTTTCCTGCATGGTTAAGTAGGTGCACTCTTGTGATCAGCCGGCCAAGCGGCCAAGCGTATGTTTGGGACAGCAGACTGACTTTTTTTTTTTTTAAATATCAGTTCTTACAGAATAAACAAAATTCCAAATGGTGGTTGTTTCCACCACTGCTTCTGGGAGGGATCTAAGAGGGGAAGATAGAAATTCAGACCTGGAACTTAAAGAAAGCTGCACACATTGATATTGCTTCTTTACTTTTATCACACAGAGTGCATTTCCTACCAGTTACCAAATTATTTTATTGTTGTTGTGAACTGTTGTTGTAGGGATAAAATGTACCCAGCATCCCCCTTATTGTTGTTTTTAAGAAATCTAACCAGTGCGTGCCTACCAGCTTCCCATTATGACCAGAGAATAATTCTCAGGCTTAAGTGGACAAAGAAGCAATTGAAGAATTGAGGTTCAAAGTTATACTCTTAGAGTTGTCCCCGACTTGAACCAATTTTTAAAAAGTTGTATAAACTAGGCAAAACTTCAGCTTTACGTGAGAAACAGAGATGATTATATTAACTTAATTCAGAAAAGTGTTAAAAATGCATCCATTTAAAATGCGTGCTAAAAAAGCACATACATTAAATTCCAGTTAATGCTTCAGCAACATGATCAAGTGCGCTATTAGTGCACAGTCAGGTGTAATCAGGAGCCAGGGGTGCTGACGTGTTCACCTAAATATGCAGTCACACTGATGGGGGAATACTGCCTGACCCCAAGCACAAACAAGGAGCATGTGATGACCCTATAAAAGGCAGAGGAAAAGAAAGGTATTTTTAGATGCAAATTAAGTGCTGCAAAAGCATGACATGATATGTGTATCTGTCAAGTACCGGGACATCTAACAGCTTTAAGAGTGAAATGCTGTACTTTGTTTTTGGAATCCAGGATAACCTTGCAATATATTAGTTGTTCACATATATAGTCTAAGATAAGCTTTCATTCTTTTGCAGTATAGGACCGTGCAGTATAACACAAAAAAATGAGAACATTTCATCTGGAGACAACCTGTTGAGAAATAGTGGTTTCAGGTTTTTGACACTCTTGTAACTTCTTAAGATAGAGACCAAATAGCACCGATTTTTAGGCCTTATTTTGGTAAAACTGCCTTCTTTCAGGTTTTCTACCATCCCAAAGTCATCCATAGTGAGTCTGGTTTGGGGAGGGTGCTATAAAAATAGCAAATTAAGGGTAATCTGTGTTTCCCTGGACCAGACCAAACATGAGGATGATCAGGGACTCGGGTGACGATTACAGTGCCACTGTGCCTTTGATACGGTAGCTGCCACCACCTCACTGTTATCCGAGGTGCTGTCTGTGTGGCACCAGTGTGCTCCCTGGGGTTCTGTCTGCCCCCCTGCCCCCCAGCCCCATGCAGCACTGTGCCTGGAGGGGGAGACAGCTCACCTCCATTTGGTTACAGTTTCCTCTAAACATTCAAAAGGAATTTGGCATAAATTATCTCAAGGCTGCATTAGAGTGAATTTGAGCATCACAGGCTCAGATTATCAGGACCAGGGGTTCCGGGAGGGTTTACATATTTCGACTCCCTCTAGTCTCAGGGTCATCTCCGCCTTTGTTCAAAGCGCATCATTCTCATGTCGCAGGTGACTGGCCACAGCTCGCCTAGACCCTTCACTAGGTCCCCCCAGGATTTAGGAACTACATGAGAACAGGATCCTGCTAGTCTGCCCTGACATTGCAGGGTTCCTAAGGGGAAATGCAAATTTAGCTCCCAATCACCACTACCACCCCCTGCCTCACTGGCATTGGTATGTAAACGTGCATAAGCAGTGTAGACACAATTATTATTTTGTTCAAGGGACTTAGTGGACAAAGCTCAAAATTGCATGTTAATGCTAAGTATTAAATATTAGAAATGAATCTGTGAATTTTCTTGTAATTAATGCCAACCACTTGACTTTCTGTGTCTTTCTAAATTGGGAGTGGTAATGTGAACAATTTTAGCAGTGAGGAGATGTAGCTAATTTCATGATGATTGCACATCATTTGAACTTAATAATTATATTAATGCTCTAATGAGAGGCAAAGAAAATATAAAAAATGTAATATTTTTCATATGATCACAAATCTAAAATTTTCCATCTGACCTACTTTTGCCATCTGCACCTATGTTCTATAAATACTGGGACAGAGCTGCCCACGTGAAAAGCTAATGGTATCACAAAGTCTAAATTGGTTCTTAGCTTCTGGAATGACATTTAAAAATTCCAAGAACTGTTGTAGAATTACTGTTTCTAAGTTCCAGCGGATTATGGGTGAGGAAGTTAGGTATGCTTTTTATATTTTCTAAAAATTAATAGAAACACTTAACTTGTTATTTCTTTCCTAACTCTCTCTTGGAAGTATTGATGTTTCTTTAAAGAGCTATCCTGATTCCTATGTTTCTTCTCTAAACATTTGTCTGAATCTACTGAATTTGGGTGGAGTGCTGTGTCTTTCCCGTTATCTTCTTTAAATTGTATAGTAGATCGAATTTTAAGACATTACTACAGTTCATAAGCTGTAGTAATGAATGTGGCTGTTCTAAATGATAAGCCGTCTTTGATAGGGACCTTCATGGTCATGGACAGTTCATGCTTTGTGGGTATATGCTATCTTTGCCACATTAAGCTCTGTGATGGGTAGTAAGCAGAGCTCTGAGGTCGTTTTGTTTCTGTTTTTGCTCTTTCAATATACTTGGCAACTCAAGGTTGAAACAAGCTGTGCTGATATTGATAGTTCTGAAAGTCACAATAAAATTCACACTTACCTTTGGTGTTAAACCAAACGTGAACTTCATGTTCTCCCCAGAGTGCATCATTTTAGAGAAGCCCAGGGTACTTCTCTAAAGCACAGAAGTGTCATGCAGATATCCTCCTTGTCAAAACAAGTCAGAAACCCAAAGATGTGCGTTTCTTCTCCTTCTTTTAGTCTTAAGTCGCATGTTGTAAGGGAACAGCTGGCCACCAGCTGAGACTGAGTTATGGGGTGAAGACATATTTGACTGCTGGATCTTTTTGTTGAAAAACTCAAATCACATAATATTAACCACTTTATAGTGTGCAATCAGTGGCATTTAATACTTTCACAATGCCATTCAACCACCCCCTCTATGTGATTTCAAAACATTTTACCTCAGAAGAAAACCCTATCTCTCATAAGCTTGGCTGCTGGATCTCAAAGTTTAAAACTATAGCTTCCTCCTAAAAACATTCACTCTCCCTTGAGAGTAAACTGAAGCACGAATAGGGAGGCTTGATCCCAAGAGGATAAAAACCAACAATTCTAGGATTCCTAAATGGCTTATTCATTACTACAGAACATTTAGAGAGCTGTTTTAGAACATTGTGAGTCTGAAGCAGAAGCTGGTGACCTCACTGGACATTGGCTGGTCAACTCCACTGAGACTCAAAGAGGTGGTTTTTTACTTCCTGGTTGCTTCATGACTCAGGTACCTCTTTTATCTGTCTCAAGTTAGAATTAAGTCACCTAGACGTGTGGAGCCCCTACTATGTGCACAGCTGAAAAAAGCACACTTTCTCATTAATATATGATTTTTAAATGTGCTTTTAGGGATGAGTTACCAACACATTGTATGAAAAAAAGCAATGGGATTGTGGGTTACAGTGATGGGAAATAGATAAAAAGAAATTCTGTCAGGTCTTTTGGGAAATGCAGATCTTAAAAATTTCTAGTGTCAACAGGAATGGGTAGGAGGCACTATAAATATAAACATGTGTGAAGAAAGGCACAGAGTAGAGAATGGGAATGAACATGGTATAAGATAGTGAGGGGCTCTCCTTGCTCGTACAGAGGAGCAGTGCAAGGAAAAAAAGACATAATGGGGTCAATCTAATTACGGAGAAACCTTTGAAAGGGACCAAATATGAATTTTATGTGTTTGGCAATAACTAAAAAATAGTTATGAATTAGTGGGAAATAATTTATTAAAGAAAAAGCATTTTGAATATATAACAAACAAGGTCAGTCTTTAAATTCATTACAATCTCATTAAAACATCCCAGCAAGTTCTTTGGTGGAAATTGATAAGCTAATTCTATAAAGTATTTTGCAAGGGGCACCTGGGTGGCTCAGTTGGTTAAGTGTCTGCTCAGGTCATGAAATAGGGTTCTGGGATCAGCCCTGTGTCAGAACTCCCTGCTCAGTCTTCTCCCTCTGGTTCTCCTGCTCACTCTCACTTGCTCTTTCTGTCTCTCCAATAAATAAATAAAATCTTTTAAAAATTTTAAAAATAAAATATTTTGTAAATGTATGAAAACATATATTGCAAATAAAGAAAAGGGTCAAAATTAGCCAAGACAATCACAGAGAAAATGACTAAAGTTGATGAATGTATCCTACCAGAGAGTGAGACTTAACAAAGCAATAGTAGTTATGACAGTGTGGCATTGGCACAAATAACCCATCTGGGTCAATGGAACAGAATTATAAGACATAAGTACACGGACACCTACAAAGACACCTGTTTTATGTAAGATATTATACTGTAAAACAATGGGTTAAAACAGTATTTTCAATAAGTCATGTAGGGTCAATTGGATATCCATATAAAAAAAATTGACTCCTTTTTATCTTGAACACAAAAATTAAGTTTGGGTATATTTTAGATCTAAATATGAAGGTTAAAAAAAATTTGAAACAGAGCTTCTCAAACTATCTGTAGTACTTAATTTTTGAAATTTTGGACCCATCAGACCAGTATTTTAGTAAAATAAAATTAGATACTGCTTGGACATGTCAATGTCAAGTTGCTTTTTTTTTTTAAATTTTTATTTATTTATTTTTTTCAGTGTTAATGTCAAGTTGCTTTAAAAATTTCTTGACACCTACAGTCTCTCAATCTTGTCGTGAATTGGTAACAAGCATTTTGCAAACTGATAGATTTCATGGGCCATACTTTATTTAAAGTATCTTCTTCTAGAAGATGACCTGGAGAAGTACATTCATGAGCTTGGGTGGGGAAAGATCTCTTAAATAGGACACCAGATCTAACCCTAACTTTTCTAGTGAAAGAAAATGCTGATATATTAGACTATGATAAAATTAAGAACTTCATTTTATTGGAAGGCAGCAGGAGGGAAGTCATTTCCACTAAGGGACAACCATGTCACAAAGTGGGAGCAGGTATTTGCAATACACAGAACCAAAAAGAACACAGGCACTCCTATCCAAAATATAGAAGTAACTTTACACATCCAAAAGAAAGGGAAGGACTCCAGTGGACAAAAGATTTTTAACAGGCAGTCCCAAAAGAGGATATCCAGATGGCCAGGAAGCATAGAAAAAAATGCTCAATCTCATTGGTTATCAGGGAAATGCAAATTAAAACTACAATTAGATACTACTGTGAACCCACTAAAAAGGCTTAACTGGAAAAGATCCACAAACCAGGTGACAGTGGAGTACCATACAGCCATGAAAATAACCAGGTTTCTCTACATGCAACATGAGCAACTTTCATCATCTTGACAGGGAGGGAAAGAAGCCAGACACAGGACAGTAGCTCAGGCATGATTCATTTTATTTATTTATTTATTTATTTTATTCACATATAATGTATTATTTGCTTCAGGGGTACAGGTCTGTGAATCATCAGACTTCCACAGTTCACATCATTCATTTTTATGAAGCTCAAAACAGGCAAAAGTTATCCGTGATGTTTACTGGTAACACTGGTGGTCTTTGGGGAGGAGGTGGGTCATAAGAGAGAGGAGGTCAAAAGGGCTTGTGGAGTCCTAGGAGTGTTCTGTTTGTTCATCTGAGTGGCAGGACATGGGTATGTGCAGTTTGTGAAAACGTATGGACCTACACACTTAAGAGTCGGTGCACTTCTCTAGATGTACAGAGTAACTTCCGTGTAAATGTTTTACATGTAAATGTAAATGTAAATGTTTCCGTGTAAATGTAAATCAATTGAGTATGCTGACACTTGATATTAGGAGAAGAGAAGGTTTTTTTTGTTGTTTTGTTTTTTAGTATTTGTTGAGAGCCCATTCTCAACCCAACTTACCCTGAAGCCCACAGTCCTGTGGCAGCGCTGTGAACTATGCAAGTACGGGGACATTAGAAACTATGAAATATTAGTTTTGTACCTCATGGGGTAGCACCTGTTTTTTCTAACACACCATTCAAGTCCTAAATAAGAATTTCTCCCATCAAGATTCCAGTCCAAGAGCAAGTCATAACATGCCAAAAACCGAGAAATAAAAACCGTGTATAGAATTGTGATGGATGTGAGTAAAGAAATCAGTGTGCTGGGGCACCTGGGTGGCTCAGTTGTTAAGCGTCTGCCTTCGGCTCAGGTCATGATCCCAGGGTCCTGGGATCGAGCCCCACATCGGGCTCCCTGCTCGGCAGGAAGCCTGCTTCTCCCGCTACCCTTCCCTCTGCTTGTGTTCCCTCTCTCGCTGTGATTCTCTCTGTCAAATAAATAAAATCTTAAAAAAAAAAAGAAAAAAGAAAAGAAATCAGCGTGCTATTTCCCTGAAACCGCGGGAGGTCCTAAAGTGAGTACAGGAGGCAGGAACCTCGCGAGCAGGAAGGGAGTAGGGATGGTACCAGGATGGGGAGTGGCGAGACGTACAAGTAGGGCAAGGTCTGGCTCTTACTTTAAGGCGATAAGCCACTAGTATTTTAAAGCAGGGGAGTGGGAGGATCTGATTACCTTCTTAAAAGCTCACTCTGATTGCTTTGTGCAGAGTGGACGGGAGAGGCCAGGTAAGCCCAGAAGCAGGAAAGCCAACCACTAGAGCATGAGAGCAATTCAGTGAGAGAGCGGCCTCTGACTTGGGGTGCGGCAGAGGAGACCTGCAGGATAGGTCGCGGAGGAATTGGTGTTGGATTGGATGTGGCGAGTGGAGGAGAGGAGGTGTGAACAGCGACTCCTAGGTCAGGAGCTTGAACAATAACAGAACGTTACCTTTCACTGCGATGAGGAAGACAGGAGGAAGCAGGCTTTGTATGTATCACACTGGAGATAACCCGGAAATGTGTACGTTGAATATAAAGCCTAAAATTTAGGAGAGATGTTTGGGTGAGGGATACATCCGTGTGAGCATTCAGTATCAGAAAGCATCTGAAGGCTCAGGGTTGGACAGGAGACAACGAGGAGAGGGTGAGGTCATAGAAACGGGATGGATCTCCCCGGTCTTGTGTGCTGTGAACTTTGGGTTAAAGTGCAGTGTTGTGTCAGACTTGGGGAAATTTGGAGTGGGAAGAATCACGCTGAGGAAGAAAGTAGTGAATTCTGTTTTCAACGTAGAATCGTAGACTCAGACTGAGCACGCCCCCCCCTTCTTGGACTGCAGATGAGCCTGACAAAGTCAGAAGGACTAATGAACTTGTTCAAATTGGTTTTGAAGTCAGACATGTCCTGGCATCCTTTCTGGCCCTTTCATTTCAGAACTTTGGTTAGTGGGGCCCCTGTTTGCTGGTTAAATGACTTGCCCATGAAATATCTTCACTAATCTCAGCGTGAGGCTCAGCTAGGGATGCGATTCCTCAGACCAAATAAATACATACAGCAGTGTGATTCCACAGTCTTGTCCACAGGCACTGATGGATGAGATCCTCATGCTCCAAGAGGAGATCAGCGCGCTCCAGTCGTCTCTCGCGGAGGAGCTGCTGTCCGAGTCTCCCGAGTCCGACCCCGCCGAGCAACTGGCCTTGCAGTCCACCCTCACCGTCCTGGCCGAGCGCATGTCCACCATCAGGATGAAGGCGTCGGGGAAGCGACAGCTTTTGGAGGTAACGAGTAGCTCTAAAGGTGCCCCTCATGTCCACACTCACTCTCCAACTTGTGTTGAGGAGTCTGTGGGTTATTTACATGATCTACATTTGTATAGTTCCCCGCTCGGAAGAAGCTCGTGCTGTGTTGTGTCTCAAGGAGGGTCTCGTGAATAGAGCACTGAGTCAGTGTGTAGCCATGAATGTGTCTATTCACCACTTTCTGACTCATTTCAGCATGAAAAATTGAGAATGTGGAAAAGCAAAACTTGGGAGATGTGAGCCTTGTAAAGAATAATTGTGAGAGGTTTGCATAATGGTTTACTCTGTTTAAAGAAGAGCAATTTATGACTAGTATTACTAATACTCTGAAGAATAATTCTTTAGTCATCCTTAGGCAATTTGAGCACATTAGTTCATGAAAATAGTTTTGCAGTTCTGGTTCTCATGTTACTTAACTTTAACATTATTTAATTGATAAATTTTGGTGACTGTAACGTAGGTTACAAAGTAAGTCATTTCACTTTTTCTTTGTTCTCTTATGATTCCTGGCCCTAAACATATATGATGCTCATATTTTTGCTCCCATAAACTGGATTAGACTGGAGACCTCCGAAGGACCTTTAGAGTATCTCTCTCCTGGTATCTCCAGGGTCAAGCAGCTTCTCTGGCACATAATCAGTTCTCAGTACATTTCTTATTATATGGATTTAAGATTATTTACTTAGCTGCTGGTTATGCTATAATTCAGTTGAATATGACCTATTGTTGTGTGTAGGCTCTTTCCAGTTTTACCTATTGTAAGGTTAGTCAAATCATATATTCCTGTATTTTTTGTTTGGAAGACATTTAAAATCAATGTGTCAGCTTTATTTAATCTCTGTTTTCAACAGGCTTCTCTGATGACGCTAACATGAACCCAGAGATTTTAAAAATAATGATAATAATTTATTAATGAAATAATTTTTAAAATAAGGTATTTACAGTACTTGTCTTAAGAATTAATTTTTTAATTCACTAGTACTGTCTCTAATCACACTATGAAAGTCTTATGGAGTTTTAAAATGACGTGATTGGCTTGGATTTTTTTTTATATGAATTATTTGCCATCATTGAGAAAATCCAAAGATGTAACCAAAAAATTTGAATTTCTGCTTTCACTCAAGAAACTCGTACCAAAAAAAAAAAAAAGAAAGAAAGAAACTCGTACCACTGAGCCCCTGCAGGGAATCACGTGGTGCCCACCACTCCGTACACTTTCCCAGACTTTGAGGTAAAGTATCTATTGCCATTTACTGTCTTCTGCCATTGTTTTTTGCTAATCCTTGGTCTATTTCCGTTATTTACATTATCTGCCTAGCCCCATAGGCATATTATGTAAGAAGCTTAAACTCTGGGTTCATGTTGGAATCATCAGAGAAGCATTTAAAAAATACTGATCTTGAGACTCGTTTCCAGAAACTCTCATTTATCACTCTGGGATATGACTTAAGCATGGGTTTTTTTGTTTTTTTTTTTTCTTTTTAAGTTTCACAGGTGATTCTGATGCACAACCAGGACCAAGAACCTGGTTTTTTGTGTTGAATCCTCATGACTTTACCCCGTGGTGATTACATTCTACTTACTTCATTAGGAGAAGTTAAGTGAGCAGCTTGAGGAACAGAGACAGGTACAGGCTCTGCAGAGGTATCGCTGTGAGGCCGACGAGCTGGACCATTGGCTCTTGAGCACGAAGGCTACTCTGGACAGTGCACTGGGAACAGCCACGGAGCCCATGGACATGGAGGCCCAGCTGGTGGACTGCCAGGTACAGAAATGGTCTCGAAGGAATATGCCAGCATCACAAAGTATATTATTTACCTACAGAAGACATAATAGTAAAAAAGACTTGGTATGGATATGTGATTTTTCACAATCCGTATGTTTTATATAGTTGGAGAGTAGAAAAACAGTACCTTATGAAAGCTTAAATGATATCCAAAATTGGGCTTAGTCTTTTGAAAAATTTTACCGGTGGTATCTACTCTTTAGAAAATCTTTAGCTTCCTAAAGGACATTTTTTAAAGACCATAAATACCAAAAACACTTATAGTATCTATATTTAGTGGCTAGTAAGGACTACAAACCCAATGAAAAGAATCAGTATCAGTGAATCAGACTGTGGATAAACACAGTAGGAAGTGTCTCTAGGTGCTCTGTTGTAATTTTGGTTCTAATTCTGATATACTGTTTGGACAACTTGGAAAAACTGTCAGTTATAAAGAGATAGACTAAACATAGGAAGGTTGTCTTTTGGAGCAGAAAATTATCTTCCTCCGATGTGAGGTCTCTCATAATTAATGTAAGGACTAATGATATTAAGGTTTTATTGTAATATTTTTTATCTCTTCATTATGGAAAATTTCAAGCACATGTATTAGTATAGAGAATAGATAATGAACTCCCATGTACCAGTCACCGAATTTCAATGATTAGCAACATAATAGACTTCACACGTGAGTGAAGTATGTCTAGAAGCTCTTTCATTTAACAAATTAGCAAGTATCTAGAAAGATTTACCTGATCCGCAGTGTTAAGCATCAGTATGCATGACTTTACACGTCTCCTATTTGGAATCAAGAAATGTGCAAAAACCATTAATGAATGAACAGGTTTTTTTTTTCTTATTCTGTAGTATGCTATTTTGATTGTTCCTTTTATGATTTCAGATTTATTGTGATATTGATCATTATAACTTGGATTTTTAAATTCTCTAGCCATCTTAACTATGTGTATTCAAAGCATTGTTATTCTCTGCCTGTATGGTAGAGAATAGAGAACCAAGTGTGAATGTTTTCTGTTCTTTATATCATCTTTTCTTGCTGGAAAGAAATGTCTATTTTTTGCGTTCCCTGCTAGTGCTTAAAATTAGCACATGTACTAACCAGCATTCCAAAATTATGTTTTACCATTACTCCCACCTCTCCCTTTTGGATGTCTCTATTTTTATAGCTATGCATAAATTCTACAATTCAGATAATATATTTTAGGGTTTTTATGAAGTATTGAAATGGTATTTTGACAACATTTTTAGACACTCGAAGCATATGGAATCACACAAATATACAGCAGTTCCTGAGTCAATTCAAATGTAGTATTTAAGCCAGCTGTGTAATTAGAACTATGGATATTACTATGGTCTCATGACTTTTGGGGCCCTAGGCACTTTGCTTCTATGGGCTTCTTCTTCTATAAAAATACTAAAAATTATATTTTTATTTTATAATTGCTTTGGTACAAAGAGTAATATGATCCAGGGTGGATTTATTAATACATATTCATTATTACATTCATTTTTTTCTTCTGATTTTAGAAGAAATTAAAATTAAGATTTTTATTGGGCCTCTGAAAGTATTATGAGCTCTTAGCACTGTGCCAGCTATGCCTAGTGGTAAAGTCTGTACGGCACAGAATTTTATTAGTTTCTCAAAAGTAATCTTCAGAAAATCATCCGTTAGGCCCTATTTCATTAAACATTTCACGCTTCCATTTAATTCTAGTTTTTTGATTCCAACATATGTTCTTACAAGTTGATGGCAGTTTTATGATTTAAAATATATTTTCTCATTAATAAATTACTTGATTGAATATAAATTAAGAGAGTACATTTTAAAAAGTTCAAAGTTAAGGACTATAAGAACAGAATGATTTCTGCAGAAAATAAAATGGTTATTATTTGTTTGGCTTTGATGTTTTTATTTTGTTCTTTTTTAGTTTTTGTTTTAAATCTTACCTTGGAAGATAGAAAACTAATTTGCTCCTTCTCTAACTTTAGCCTCTATTTGAGAAGAAAAGACAGCCCTAAAGAGTTGTCACAGAAAGTGAAAGTAAAATTCTGAGGAAAACTTTTGGAAATGCAAAGTTAAAAATATATAAAAAACCAAAAAATTTAAAATCAAGAAATAAGAGCAGCAATCTGAAAAAAAAAAAGAAGCAATGTCTTGAAAGAGAGAATCATCTTTAAGTTGACAAGAAAGGGTTGGTCATATGATGCTTTACTATTTTTAGTCATAAGCATTACAATCTAACACTAAAATGATAAAACAGTCATAACAATGGGGTAACACAACTCCTCATCCATTGGCTGTGCTTTTCTAGTATATTTTCCATAATACCTAATCTTAAAGAAGAGAAAAAAATTAGGAAGCTCAAGGGATTAAAAATCTATACCTACTCTTCGGGTCTGTCAGAAAAGTAGGAAAAAAACCCGAAGGCCTACTCTTCTGGTGAAAGACTAAGGAAGTGTTGTGTTTCCATGTGAGAAAGCATCTTTGCAGAGGCCGGCAGGGTGTGTGAATCTCATCCTCATTTCTGTTGCTCCAGAACATGCTGGTGGAAATAGAGCAGAAGGTGGTGGCCTTATCGGAACTCTCGGTCCACAATGAAAACCTGCTGCTGGAAGGCAAGGCTCACACCAAGGAGGAGGCTGAGCAGCTGGCAGTCAAGCTGAGAACCCTCAAGGGGAGCCTCCTCGAGCTGCAGAGAGTGCTGCATGATAAGCAGCTCAACATCCAGGTGAGGGCTCCAGCCACCACTCCCCTCCTCCTCTGCTCAATCCCAGGGCATTGCTGCCATGAGGGGCCTTTTCTGTGCCCGGTGTCCCTAAAGGAAGATTTGGGGAATGACACATACTTACACATGGACCTGCTTTACACACACTTTGGCATCGATCTTCAGATAGGTTTTGTAAGGACTGTTTGAATCCGTAGACCTGAAGTCTGCGATATAGGAAAAGGAAAGAAAATGAAAATAAATACCCACATGGAGCAAATATAGTATTTTAAGAAGTATTTAAACAGAGGTCATAGATTAAGATATTCTATAACATTTTAATATTTTTCTTTTATTCTCCTATATTCTGTTTTTCAGATATACTTAGGCTTTTTAACTTATACCTTATATTGTCACATATTCTAGGTGAATTGAACCTTTTCACTCTCACATGGTGACCTTAACTTTCCCAAATAGTGATTTCTGTTTTATGTTTTTGGGGCTTTTGATTTTAGGAGCTTTTCAGGGGTGTTTGTTCAATGTATCCTTTAACTTTCCTTTGATTTTACCCTTTCTGTGTCCTTCTGTTTTAGATTTGCTTCTTAAAAAAAAGTCATTTGACTGTACTTTGTTGGTTTTAAACATTTATCTAATCAGAAAATCTCTGACTTTGAAAGGACGGGTTAGTCCGTGTAAGTTTACTGGGATTACTGATCTGTGTATACTTCTGTTATCTCACTTTTTGTTTTTTGTTTTTGTTCTCCTCTTTCTATTCTTTTTTTTCCTCCTTTTTAACCTTTATTTTTAAGTGGTTGAATGCTTTTTCCCCCCAGTAGCCACTCTTTACCACTCAAACCTAATAAATTCTGAGTTTATTTCTTAATCTTCTTCTAAGTCATTGTAAGAACCTCAGGGCACTTTCACCCAGACTTCTCCTCATGCACCTTTCATCCTGATACTGTCTAGTATTTTAATTTTGTTCTTTTTTAATCTATAAAAATTAGAAATTACTATTATTATCCTATACAAAAATTAAGGGAACATTTATTGAGAAGCAACTATGTGTTAGCTGCTATTTTATATAACAGAGTGAAGGAGGGTGGAAAATAGCTATATTTGTATCTATATGCCTGTGTTTATGTCTATACATTCCTGACTTCAAAGGATTATGGTTGGGGGAAATAGGTAATAAATAAAATTAAAACACATTATTATATGTTAAGTTCGGAGATGATAAGAGCTATAGGTGAGATACCATAAGGTGGGTAGATGGAGAATGCAGTCTGGGTAGATTTGCTAAGGAAACCTCCCTAAGGTCACATTTGAAGGAGTGAACCTTGCAGATGTGAAGGAGAGAGTTCTACACAAAGGGGAATGCAAATGCAAAGGCCCTCGGGTGGGATCATCCCTGGTCTCTTCAAGAAGGGCACTGTGGCTAGAGTGAAGTGAGCGAGGAGGGAGTGGTGTGAAATGAAGCCAGACACAGGTAACGGGACAGGGTACAAAGGATCTTATAGGCCTCATAGGTACTTTGGCTTTTACCCTGAGGGACGTAAGAAGCCACTGGAGTGTTTGGGAATGACAAGATCAAGAGGAGTGACAAGATCAGCCTTTATCCACTATAGGGGACCAGGGTGGAGGCTCAGACACCAGTTAGAGGATATAGTATAGAGATTGAGGTGATAAGAACTTCCTAGATTCTGGGTAATCGTGAAGGTGAAAACTATCTGAGGAACAGTTGTGGGGGGAGACAGAGTAGTTAAGGCAATAGTTTAATTTTGTATGGGTGAAGTTTGAGATGCCTATTCAGTGTCAGAGGCTGGAATTCAGGGGAGAGACTTCGACTGGAGTCATCGTCCTCTAGATGGTCCTTAAGTCACGAGACTTGGTAAGATCCCAAAGGATTGAGGAGAGATGAAAACCAAGGTCCCAGAATCAAGTATTGGAACACTCCAGTGTTAAGCATTTGGAAGATGTGGATGAGCCCACAAAATAGAGTGAAAAGGAGAAACCAGGGAGAGTTTGGTTCCTGGAAGCTACTTACAGGTAAGTGGGGCAAGATGAGGATTGGGAGCTGACCATTAGATCTCATGACATGAAGGTCTTTGGTGACCTCTGCAGGAGCTGTTCCAGTTGAGTAGAGAAGACTAAGGTACCCTGAAATGAAAGTAAGGATGAGGGGGGGCAGGTTGGAGAGGAGAGCATTAGTGACTTAGGAGTTTCCCTATGAATAGGGGCAGAAAAATGATAAGCTTTAAGAAACATTTTAAGATCAAAAGAGTAATGGCATGCCTACATGTGCATGAAAATAACTCAGTAGAAGAAAGAATGATGAAAAAGAAGCTGATGAAAAATGTGTAGGAGAGAGAAAATAGGGCCAAAGGGCAGGGTATGGTTTTAAGACTCCAGTACCAGGGAAACTTCTTAACTGAGTCAAAGGCTGGCTGAGGACAGGACACCAATATTGTGATGGAAACTTGATGGACAGACACTTTGATTGCTTCTGTTTTCTCTGTGTAATGACAATTCTTTGCAGACTAAACTACGTATTTTCAGTTCTTTTTGCAAATCGTATAATTATGTGGTCTGGAACATCAAACCTGATCAACAGAAAACTATTAGAAGCAATGGAAGAATTTAGTAAGATGATTGGCTTATTAAAAAAAAATCAAGTGGAGAATCCAGGGACACCTGGGTGGGCTCAGTCAGTTAAGCATCCAACTCTAGATTTCAGCTCAGGTCGTGATCTTGGGGTGCTAGAATCCAGCTCCGTGTTGGGCTGTTCAGTGGGGAGTCCATTTGAGGATTCTTTCTCTCTCCCCTCCCTCTGCTCACTCTCTCTCTCAAAGAAGTAAATCTTTTAAAAAAGAAATGGAGAATCCGTAACTTTGCCATGTTCGAGCAAAAAAGAACTTAGGAAATAATAGTTTTCCATCTGTAATAGCAACAAAATATGAAATATTTGGAATCTCAACAAATAATATTTTAAAACCTAAGTAGAAAAAAATGTGAAAAAAATGGACGGATAAACTTTATTCTTAGGTAGGAATACATCATTTTAATAAAAGATGATATTTTTTTCTTTACTAACATATAAGTTTAAGTTATTTGAAATGTAACACAATGATATAAAATGTGACAAAATGATTCCAGGTTTATCTGGAATAAAATAAATGTGAAAATAGCCATAATATTCTAAAAGTGAAGAGTTATGAGGGTCTAATTTAATTTTACCATATATTAAAATATAATATTACAATAATTAGAATAGTTTGATATTGGCACAATAAATAAATGAACAAAAATATTTACAGAAGAGGCGTCTGGGTGGCCCAGTGGGTTAAAGCCTCTGTGTTCAGCTCAGGTCATGATCTCAGGGTCCTGGGATCAAGCTCCCTGCTGAGCAGAGAGCCTGCTTCCCTCTCTCCCTCTGCCTGCCTCTCTGCCTACTTGTGATCTCTTTCTCTCTGTCAAATAAATAAATAATATCTTTAGAAAAAAAATATATTTACAGAATAAATATTCCAGAAAGAGACCCCAGTGTTTAAGTGAAACTGATTAATGGTTAGGGTGGCATTTCAAATCAGTGGATAAAATAATAATAAAGTAATAGGCAAACCATTTGAAATATGATGAGCTGGATTTCCTATTACATTCTTTATAGAACAAAAGCATCACAGATGGACTAAATATTTAAATATAAAAATTTAAACCTGAAAAGTTCTGGATATATGAGTATTTAAAAAAAAAAATCTTAAGATGGGAAAGATCTTTGCCAGTATGCTCCAAACCCAGAATTTTAGTTTCTTTAAAACTACTACACAAAAATGAAAAAGTTCTATATGACCAAAAACATAATAACCAAATGAAAAGACAGAGAAATAGGGAAGAAACTGTATAATTCATATGACAAGGAATTAATGCCCTTAATTTCCACAAATCTTTTGTAAATCAGTATGAAAAAGGTTACCTAATAGAAATATGGACGAAAGGTGAAGAGAGAATTCAAATGACGAGACATACAAATGCCCAGTGAACAGTGAATGTATGAAAAGATATTTTAACTCACTATTGGTTAAATAAATGCAAATGAAGACAAAACATTGCTTTTTACTTTAAATTTACATACTTTAGAATGTACATGCAATCTAACTTTATGATTTAAAGCAAAAAGGAAAGTGTTAAAAATATTAAAATTAGGGAGTAGGGAGTATAATTGAACAAATGAGGATGATTTTCTGAGAATAAAAGTTTATAGTAATTTATTCGGTTTTATAAAAAAAAAAAGTATTATCACTCTAATATATAATGCTTTTTTTTTCCTAACGGTGATATGTGAATGAACGTTATCTCTAAAACCGAATCAAAGGAAAAGATTTCAAGGTTTCACATCTGGAATCGTTATTGAGAGAGCTGCAGTTGTTGAACGTTAACATCAAAAATGAATGACATCCTATATGTTGGCTAATTGAACATAATAACAATAATAAAAAAAGAAAGCTGTACTTGCACCCTACCCCTTAGGGCAGGTAGGAAGGGAGGGGGCAACCCGATACATGTGGCACGTGTCAGAATTAAAAGGGGGTATGAGGGGTGGGGGTGAAGGGTGAGGGCACAAATTCCAAGGCCTCAGGGCCTGGTACAGGTATTGATGTATGGTGTTTATACGCATATAAATGAGTGAAGCCGGCCCAGCCAGGACCTTGGCAAGTGGGTCTCATATCAAGCAGCTGTTCCTCAGCTCCAGCTATTGTCAGAGAATTTATAGGCAGTATTGCTAGATCTTCCAGAGAAGGGACGTTTGGATTTATATCTAAAAATCTCCCAATTTAAAACACTGCCATTTGATTCTAAAACTTTAAAATAATTTGTGTGCCACACAGAGGTCAGACTAGCTTCTTGGACTTTCACTTTGCAACTGCTGTCCTCAAGTCTCTCCATCATGGTGGATCTACCGTAAGTTGTTAACTAGGTGACCTGGGGCAAGATCCTGGAACTTGAGGCCAAGTAATCCGTTTTCTCATCTGTAAAATAAGGATATTAATAGTATTCAACTTTTAAAAATCCTGAGGATTTTAATGCAAGTAATGCTCACAGGAAGTACTCAAATAGCAATGACTATAAAAACAACAACAACCAGCTGTTTGCAAACCACATTCTTTGGGGGGAGAGGAATTCCTGACACGTTGGAAGGTTAGGTTTGAGATAGGTCAGGGCTGGCTGGGCTGAGCTCTACCCGACAGCTTGTGGTGCTCACACCCAGCAGATCCTGCCCGTGGCCACAGAGATTCTTCAAATTGAGTAAAATCCTGAGTCTACCCACAAGTGGAAGGATTTCTTGAGGATACTGTTGTAAAAAGTGTAAATACTGGAAAATGTGGTAGTGTTTCACTGAATTGAAATTGGTCCTTGTTTATTTTTAAAATATCTATAAATTTACTCATCTTTCGTCTAATGAGTTTCCACCATTTAAACTATTGATTTTCTTTTTTTATAATTAGAGCTATTCTAACTATAAGAATAAAAGGAGTCCTGTTATTATTATTATTACCATAAAAAGGACCGTTTGCCTTCATGTAAAAAAATTCATGGTTGATCTGAAATTAACTAATGTTGATTGGGGGAAAAAAAAATCTTCCTTTGAATGTAGATGTCAATGAGGTTGTACCCTTCGCTTGGGGTTTGCACGATTCAGGAGAACTGGAGCCCCTTCCTCAGTCTTGTATGGCCATAAGCACACCATCTCTCAGTGCTGTTTGCTTACAAAATGATCATATCTATCACGGCCATCTTTTTTAACTAATAGGATTTCTGTATGTATCAAAAAATAACCAATCCCATTAGTATGTCATGTGTCATCCTTTCCCCCCACCCCCAAGAGATTTCTTCTCTTTGTGAAGGGGCATGTAATACTATCTCTTGAATTATATGGTCTCTTTCCTCATAAAAGGTTTAGGTCATTTTCACACATTATCATCCTTTGAAGGAGCAGAGTTTGCCGTATATAAACAATGAAATGCTTTATAAAGAAATGTTTTATTTAATGTTTAGCATTTCCAATCCTCACTAATCTTCCAAAGAATGTTCCTGGCAAAAGTAGTTACTGTTCTATTATTTCCAAAATAAACAGCTTATGTAGCCCCACCCTTGGGGAACTCTGGGGACCAAAGCTGCCTTACTTCCTGTTTCCTAGGTAGGAGAGAAAACAGTTATCAGACCTACCAGAAGAGAATGTAATTACCATTATTTTATTCCTTCAATCAGTGCCTTCTCATCCCTTGGGGAAAGGGAATGAAATTTGAACTGGATTCTTAATCATTTTTTGTTTCCTGTGGTCCGAGTCTTATGTTTTGAAATGACTAAATCAGTCAAAGAAAAATTTACTAGTTGAAAAATGGAACCTAACCACATAGAAAATACATACTAAACATCTGCTTTTGATGCTACTTAATTTTTGTTTCTCTAGAGCTGTGGATTCAATTAGTGAAATATGACTCCTCTTAGATTTTAAGTCTTAGATTCTGAATATGTGTCTGTGCGTGTAGAAGTAGTTTGAGTTCTTAAGATCTAACATTTCCATTGTTATTTTTCTAAGCACAAATTCGGTATGAGGAATTTGGGGAGAAAAAAGCTCTCTATCGGACAATAGTAACCTATGTAGAAGGGTGAGGTGCTGCCCCTGAGAAGTCACATGAGTCTTTAGGCTGGGCTCTGAAAACAAATCTTTCCTGAAGAGTAAAGCAGAGGGGAAGTGACCTGATGCCACATGAAGTGGCAGGTCATGGCCATGGCCACTGTTTTATCAGCTGGGGCAGTTCTCACTGGGGACAACTTTCATCCTTATATGCTGACTTCCTTGGCATCATTCTCTGCAGGTCCCTTTTGACCTGCTGCCTCATTCCTGCCAGAAGAGCTAGGATCTTTCAGAGTTTATGTTGAGTACATGGTGAGTCCTCAGATGGGAGAGAATCTGTTTCTGCTTACGCAGAAATGTGTGAGCTTCCCTGCTGAAGAGTGCCCACTCACCCCATACCTCCTACCCTCTGGAAAATCACAGCTTATCTGTAAGCAACATTCCTGGAGGAGTGGGAATATACTGAACTGGGTGTCACTAGTCCCCCTTGGGGAAGGTCCTGTGAAATGCAAATGGTATACGTTAGACTAATGGCATCCCCATTGTTCTATATCAGCCATATACTCTCGCTGGGAAACTGGATCATCTAAAAGGAAGGGAAGTCACCTGTAAGCTAAAATGGCTCTGAATCTGGGAGAAGATTATGTATAATAGTACCTCTGGGTTTCACAGTTTCCTTCAGTTCACTCTACTTCAAGCACTGATACCAACATGCAAAGCTCATGATCTCCGCATTACCTCAGACATTCTACAATTTAATCATGAGACTCTAATGAATAAGACAGAAGGCTCAATAGACCTCCTTTATCTCCCTGAATAGTTAGTGTAAAAATCTGAAAATAAGAGGAAGAGAAGGGGTTTTGTGGGCAATCAGCCTGGATGACCTGTGGTGGCTGGATCTCATTCCTTCGTCAGATTTCGAGACAAAGAGCCAAAGGGCTGGAGAGTAGCAGCCCTGGGGCTCAGGAGCAGGACCCCTCCTCCGTGGAAGCCATCTGTAAACTGTCCTTCTTCTCTGTCCCTTGGTGCAGCCACACTGGTCCCTTCTCTGCTGCTGCTCTCTCTGAGATGCCCAATTTCTCTCCCCTCACGGCCTTTGCTCTAGCTTTTCCTCTGCCTGGAGGAACAGGTGCCCTCCATCTCCGTCTGTGCTAGACTGGTGGTTTCTCATCATTCAGTGCTCAGTGCAGTAGTCTGCTCTCAAGAGGCTTCCCCCTGCCCTCCCCCCCACCAGCCTAGGAAACCTTTCTATCCCATTATCTAGTTTACAGTCTTTGTAGCTCTTATCTCAGCTTATCTTCTTTTTTTATTGTCTTTCTCCCCAGTAGGGCCCCAATCTGGCTTCTTGGCAGACTATGTCCAGAACAGTGGCCGACACACAATGCATGCTTATTTAATAAGTATTTAGTGAATGAGTCATCTTAAGATTGTATAATTTATCTTTTTGACGTATATACACATATGAGTAGAAGAGCTCTCATTCCAAACTAATTCCATTCTGATATGCAGTATCAGAGGGCTTTCAGATTCCATCAGAATAATCATGCAGGGCAAATACACTCCTGCCTAGGTCACAAGTAATTTCCCTTTTCTCCTTTAGCCAAACATCTGCACCAGCGGTGGCAACAAATGACAGTGGGGTCTGGTCTGGGTGGTGATAGTAGGGGAAGTGAGATCTAGAGTTATATTCTCATGGAAAAAGTTCTGGAATATCTGGTGACCACATCAGTCAGCTAAAAAAGCCTAGCCTCTGAGTAGAAAGTTTCTCCCTCAAATATTTGAGTA
This sequence comes from Procyon lotor, assembly GCA_028646535.1. Taxonomy (NCBI): domain Eukaryota; kingdom Metazoa; phylum Chordata; class Mammalia; order Carnivora; family Procyonidae; genus Procyon; species Procyon lotor. The sequence goes on from CM053608.1 coordinate 10,901,663, forward strand.
TAATCATCTATTTATTATTCTCCTTTCTGCAAATACCATAAATTCGATGGGTTTTGTGTTACCATTTTTTTTTAGACTGGTTTCCTGTCCAAATGGATCTACTTTGGTATCATTATACAGACCACACCAAAGTCGCCTTCACTCCATTTGGTTAAGGTTTTTCTGTGGATAGTATGACTCTTGATTTCTGCCTCATTAAAAGCAGGGCACAGCACAAGAGAAGGAGGAGAGCCATGCCGACCTAACCAGCAGCCAGAGCCCCGGGGTCCAGGACTGGCTGGCCCAAGCGCGGACCACGTGGGCCCACCAGCGACAGAGCAGCCTCCAGCAGCAAAAAGTAAAGCATTTCTGACCTCTCTATAGCCTGCAGACCTGCCACACAAACACCTTGAGAGACATGTTTTGGGTGGACAAGTGACTTCTGTACTAAATACAGAGTGCCCCTTCATCTTCCCCTAGGACAGACACAAGGCCTGGCTAACTGCTTCAGTGTACTTTCTTATGGCCCCTGGAATGATAGGTCATTTTAAAGTCCGATCTTTAAGAAAAGCTGGTGTTCAGGTTTACATATAGCATCACTCAATTATAATCTGCCTTATGAAGGTTACCTACTCTGTTTCCAGATTTGCCCCCATTTGAGCTTATTTTAGAGAATAAATAACCTTAGAAAGGCCTTTTGAGAATTGGTAAAAACAAAACAAAACAAAAACCCCAAGTTACATGTTTTAAAAAAACTTATTAAAAATGCAGTTTATTTCTCACTTTTAAGTAGATACCATCACAAGGTAGGATTAAAAATTATTGCCTAATGAAACAAATGAGCTTTGATGAGTAAGAATGATTTCTCATTGACACCGTAGCTTTATGTATGGGGCATATTAAAATATTTCATTTTCTCAAACGGAAAAGACATTTTTCACAAGTAGTGAAGAAGTAAAACCGAATCTGTTGATTGTCCAATTTACAAAGCAAGTGGGGAATTCAAGAGAGCTGCTGCCCTCAGCTCCAACAGGCAGTATTGATTTTGAAAAGTGAAAGTGCAGTGTGTACCACTTGAGGGCACCATTGCCCAGCAGAATTCTTTTTTCCATTAATTTTTTTACAAGATTTTTTCAGAGATATCTTTCATAAAAGCCAAAGAAAGGTATACAGTACTTGGGAGAAATGATTGTGCATTCACCTAAATCACACCTTTTACGCAACGTCTGAACTTAGAAACTTACTGTAGGAGTTCTCTGAGAATTTTCTGGACATAGAACCATGATCGTAGGTAAGAATCAAAGTAACACATGTTTTCATTTCTGCTTTTCCTTGAGCAGGAGTTGGAACAGGAATTAGCCGAGCAGAAGAGCCTCCTGCGGTCAGTAGCCAGTCGTGGAGAGGAAATTCTCACCCAGCACTCAGCTGCAGACCCCTCTGGTGGTGCTGGGTATGTTTCAAAAACACTTTCTTCTCCCAACTTGTGCAGATTTGAAGAAATGTAAACTTCTCACTCGAAATTTTATTTTAAGCATCTGCAAGACCTTAATCATTTTGTTTTCACCTTATGATATTAAATTTACTTGGATTTGGAACATTTGTTGTGCAACATGAGTATAGCTAGTAATTATGATGCTAGTGGCTGACTTGTTTGCCCCCTTTCCAGAGTGCTGAGCATATCTGTCCAAAGAAGATGCTTATGAGTTCATTTTTTAGAAGCAAATGAGAAATGCATTCTAAACACATTCCTGTGTGTTTCTGAGTGATTATATCTAACTGCAAAGCATTTTCCCTGCAAAATGAGCTTATCTACCCCTAACATCACTTGGAAAAATAAATGTGCGTGCCCACTAAATGTCTTCATTTCTCTTGATGATGTCTGTCTGTAATTTCTACATGTAAAGTCATTGAGTTTCAAGAGCTGGTTTGGGATGGAAACTGAAAGCCTTGTACACAGCAGAGCAAAAGTGTTAAAAATGAAGGAAGTTGGAGAATTTTCAAGTTGGAGATTCTGACTTAAAAGGCAGGACAGAAAAGAAACCACAGCAAGGTTGCAGTATCCCTGTATTTTGAGCCAGGTCTGGGTTTAATTCCATTTCTCCAGCAGTTGTCGTGGAAAAGGAACTCAGCCCTAAGCCTTAGTTTGCTCACCTCTAGGATTACAGAGATAATTGCCCACCTCCATCTTAGAAGGGTTTGAAAGCGGTGGATGCAACTGAGAGGCTGTGGAGGAAAACCTGAAACTCAAAAATATTTTTTAAAAAAGATTTCAGTGAAACCCCTGTGCTCGTGCCTGGTACGGACTGTGATTTAGTGGTATCCTTCGGCAACCAGGATTTGGCAAATAGCTTGAAATCCACTGACGCCAGCGTTGTCAATTCTGAACATTTACTGGAGGAAATAACCAAAGGAGGAAATGCATGCTATGGAGATGACTTTTGAAATATTATTTATAATACTAAATAATAGAAAAGGTAGAAATGCCTTCTACTATAAAAAAAGCCTAAGGAAAATTTTATGCTAATCTTAACAAACAATTATATAGCAATACCTGAAAAATGTATATGTGATACTAAGTAAAAATGTGATATAAAGTTGTAGGTATAGTATAGGCATGGGTAAGAACCGGACAATAGAATGTAGATTATTAAAGCTAACTTTTAGGATTCCTGGGTGGCTCCATCAGTTAGCGTCTGCCTTGGGCTTAGGTCATGATCTCAGGGTCCTGGGACCCTGGGACCCTCATTGGGCTTCCTGCTCAGCAGGGCAGTCTGCTTCTCCCTCCCTCTGCTAGTGCTGTCTCACTCACTCTCTCTGAAATAAATGAGCAAAATCTTAAAAAAAGAAAAACAAAATTAACTTTGAAGACTTTTACTTTTTTGCACTTTAATCAATGCCCCTGAAATATTGCTGATAAAAAAACATCAGTATTGACTATATGTATATATGTCTACATTTAAGAATTGCGAATGCAAAATGATAAAAACCAAGCCATAAGGCAATTGAAATAGACATATTATGACAAAATATATAAGAATTAGGATGTCATTCAAGAAAAGAAAAATGAAACAAAAAGACAGTATAAATACTGATATAATTAATAAATATCAATTTAAAAGGAAACAGATGAAAACTATTGTGACATGGGTAGTCAGGAATTTCATTAAAATAACCTTGAAACTATAAAAGTTGTGTTAAAATGTAAAAGAGTTTTCAAAATCCTGATTGTCCATCATGCTTATAAATATAGGTAAGGCCGTAAATATGTGCGTCTGTATAAAGGGAACATGAGAAACGCTGTTCCCTCCACGCCGACTCTGAATCAAGACCTGCCTTCGCTTTTTCGTTTTCTATTCTGTCTCCAATTCTTCTAGAACATTTATTCATCCTTCACAATTTTCTGAATATTTTTGCCAAACTCTATTTTTACAAAGAACCCATTCACACATTGCCTTCTCATCATATGAATAGTCACAAAAAGCAGCAGTAGGAATCTTCTGCAACTTTCTTGCCATGATATTTTTCTTTCCTTGGCCTTTAGCTTTGGAGAGGACCCAGATGAAAGACAAACAACTATAAATTGCTGTTTCAGATACAAAAATATTTTAAAGAGAAATTCACAGTGTAGTGCTGCCTTTCTACACAGGATTCATTTTAAAGACTACTTGATAAATTTCACAAATTTTTACATTTTTATTCAAAATCTTTAGAAAAGTCACCGGTAAATCTATTTGACTACAGTTCAGTCATGCCTTTCAAGCATCTGCATAAATAAGCCAAACAAAAAACATAAAATAAGCAATATCTAGAAGCCAAAAGAATATACATATATTTTAAAACAGAATAACATTGCTAGGGGAAAAAACCTTGTATTCAGATTTTAACTTATTAGCTAATTTCTAAGACTATCAAATATGAAGTAGTTTGTGTAAGAAAATCTCTGTGGGAGGAACGTGATTTGCTTCAAGGATACAAATTTAATATATAAAGAATAAGTACTATGTGATGTACAGAACTGTTGAAGGATAGATAAAGAAACTCAGCTGGACATTAACTGATATAAATGTCAAAGGGAAAGAATATTTTTCATGGGAAATAAAAGGTTTTGTTCCCATTTAAGACTGATTTGCTGCTGGCATTTTATATATGTCAGTGATTAAGTTTATCCCCTGGTTTTATACTAAATTGTTATGCAAACATAAATGAATTAAAAATGATGTACTATAATCCCCCATTACAAAGGACATCACAATGAAGAAATTTAATTTCGTAAGATTTTAAAACTTTTTTATTTAAAAAGATTTTTTTAAAAACCTACAGAAAGCTCCAGAGACTAACCTGACAGACAAAATTAGAGGTCCCAACATGATTTTAGCACTCTTTCACCCAAATCTAATATGCTGGAGAAGAGATTACTTTTTTTTTTTTTTAGAAGATTTTATTTATTTGACAGAGAGAGAGAGAGATCACAAACAGGCAGAGAGGCAGACAGAGAGAGAGGGGGAAGCAGGCTTCCTGCTGAGCAGAGAACCTGATGTGGGGCTGGATCCTAGGACCCTGAGATCATGACCTGAGCCGAAGGCAGAGGCTTTAACCCACTGAGCCACCCAGGCGCCCCCCCCCCCCCAGTATTACTTTTTAAAACCAATCCATGTTCGTACAGCTCTAGTTCTTTCATTTTAACTGTTTAATTGTATTTTATCTTGTGACAAGAACTTGTTCACCCATTTTTTTATTCATGGGCATTTACCTTGCTCCCACTTCCTTTTTTTTTTCTCTTCTCTTACCAGCGTCGCTGACATCAACCTTCTTGTGTCTTTAAGTGAGCAGGTTGGGGAGATTCTCTAAGGTGTATCCTAGAAATAGCATATCCCGCATTATAGCCTTATAGATAATTTTTAAAGGCTTACTTCAGCAGACTTACCTGAAGAAACTATTGTATTCAATACTTCTTGTATGATGAATAGACTTCAGGGTAGTGCATAGTATTATCCTGCCAATGAACTTGATTTGTTTTTTTTTTTTTTCACTTAAGCAAAAGTTCTGTCGAAATATTAATTACAATCTAGTATGTATTTCAGATGACATAGTTCTAGTTAGGTCTTTTTTAATTTTTAAAGATTTTATTTATTTATTTATGTGAGAGAGAGAGCACAATCAGGGCGGGATGGGGAAGGTGGTAGAGGGAGAGAGGCAGACTGCTCCTGAGCAGGGAGTCCTACCTGCCAGCGCTGTAACCCAGGACCCACGAGATCATGTCCTGAGCTGAAGGCAGATACTTAACCAACTGAGCTGCCCAGGCTAGTTAGGTCTTTAAAACTTCTTTAAAACTCCTGACAAACTAGGGTCTGTTGGAACTTGGGCCCCCCAGACTCTTATTGTTAGACCCCACTTATCAAGTGGCTGTTATGTTTCTGATAGGGTTCAAGGCATTGTGCATATCTTCTCTAAATTTTTATATTTCTACAAGATAGATACTGTCCTCATCGTTAAGATGAGATAATTGAGGATCAGAGACTTGGAGCAAATTACTCAAAATCACAAATCTAATATGCTGGAGCAGAGATTACAACCCAGATCTGTTTACCTGCAAAGCCATAGTCTTGGATGCCACCTGCTGCCTTAGTAAGGGTGATACTCAGTGCCTTCCTTCCACCCCTTGTACTTCCGTTCCACGTCCTGACCTTATCTGGAGCATTTTCTTTGGACTCAGGATAAAAGCTCTCAGTAGACTAAGTGCCATTTTTAGGGTTTTTTAATTATTCTGTGGGCTGTTTGTCAAAGGACACTAGTCTAATTGTACATTTTCTGATTCTAAATGTTAAAATTGTATCTTTATTACTGAGCTCTTTTCAATGAATTGTTAAATTATTATTGTGCTCATAGTTCAGTTATAGGTTAAGAATATATTTGTTAAAAAAAGAATATATTTGTTTGTGGTTATTCTCAAGTTTTCTATTTTAATTGATAGTTTTAAAGTATAAACTAATGACTAAAATAATTTAGTTCCAATCTTAGAGGTCAGATCTAGTACATACAATAAGTTACCTAGAACTTAATGCCTTTTTGCACACATTGTAAACTTAGATTATTTATTCTTCTAATAGCGAAAAACCTGATGTGTTATCCCAGGAGTTGGGGATGGAAGGGGAGAAATCAGCTGCTGAAGACCAGATGCGAATGAAATGGGAGAGCCTACATCAGGAATTTAGTACCAAGCAGAAGCTACTACAGAATGTTCTGGAACAAGAACAGGAGCAAGTGGTATCCAAACATTTTGATTTTATGTATTAACTAATATAAAAGATGTATAGCTTATGCTAATGGAATATAACTGTGTAGTGATCTATAATTTCATTATCAATTCTAATGTAAGACATAAATTATTCATCTTATATTTTTCTTAACAAGCATGTTCTTGCTTCCCTTAATAATTATATATTTATATGTATAAATTTATTTGATTTCTAAATACTCTTTTCTTCAGAGAGGATTACTATCTGATGACTCATTAGCATAAACCATTAAATTAGCAACCCCCTTTTTTTCCCACAAGCTTGAAAAGTAAGGTTGCGAGTCAAGAATATACACATCTAGGACAAAAAAAATGCAACAAATTTGGTTATTTTCTAGAAGCAAATTGTCAAGTTATTTTCCATTGCTATTTCTTTACTTAAAAGCTTCAGAAGATCTTAATGAGAAACATGTTGGGACCTCAGTGGATCTAAAAGGAAGGGAAAGTCAGTGGCCAGCTAGAATACTTATTGGCCCATCTGTAGGCTGGTTCCCTAGACAGCCAAGCACTGTGTGACACTGGACTCATTTCCACAAAGCAAGCCAAATCCAGTGGAATTGAATATAGCAACCAAAGGTTCCAGGAAGATAATAACTATTAGTTCACTATAAGCCAGAGAACATTTGAGAGTCAGAGGAATCAACCCCGTAGAGAGCTAGTGCATGAGGTGGGAACCCAGCAGACCTGCAATGTTTACCACCCTTGTGGCCCAGCAGGATTTTGAGGATAGACGTGTAGTCCTGGGTCCTGGGCTCACAGTGCTCATCTGGGTGAGATTCTGTGACATAGTATTCTCAGTGTAAAGTCTAGGTCCTTTACCGTGGATCTGAGGAAGCTGCTGTTCTCTCACCCAACCAACTAGGGCTAGCTTCAGGGCCAGAAGAGGCTGAACCCAGAAGTGAAAGGTTATCAGTGACTGGAGTGCATCTGAGGCGCGAAAGGCGGGCGCTGACAGAGCAGGCTCGATAAAGCAGATACAGCTCGCCAGGACTACCTGAAAAGGGGACAGTCTGAAGGTCACAATGTATCCCCTTATGTGTGGGGAACCACCCCTCAGTGCCAGAGCCATGCATGTCTGCCTCATTTACAGACTCTCGTGCACGCCACCTTCTCGCTCCTCTCCTGCTCTGGCCAGGAGCCTTCTTTGTCACTGTCCACATGACTAGCCACCAGCAGTGGCCCTGGGCAGCACAGAGTACTTCATTCTTGGAGGGAGTTTTCCCACACTCCTCTTCCACCCTGGCAAGTGGTGCCTTATAGCTTTCACGTGGACTTCCTGCCTGTTTGAATCAATCTTTCTTCACACCCACGAGCAGACATTTCTCAGTCTCATCGCCTGAATTCTTGATTTCTGAGGTGGATCTCCTGGACTTGACCACTCGCTCACCTTCACGTTCTAGTATTCCCCGTTCCTTTGACTATAAGGAGTATTTACTGTCCTAAATCAGGAACTGCAGTCTTCTCTGACTCTCCTAAGTCAGATAAATCCGAGGCATTTCTAGTAATATTCATGTTTACTTAACTATCTTCCATTTGTTAAATGCCCAACCCCTGGATTCCACCTGTTGTCCATCCAGCCTCGAGTATCTGTATGGTTCATGCAGCATTGCAGACTTCCTTGGTGTCTCATCCATGACCCTCCCTGTCTCGGAGAGCTGTGTTTTCTGTCCGTGCTGTGCTGTCACCCCAACATCCTCCCTGTGAGCCTACCACAGGAGCCCTGCCTGCTGCCGCTGACATGCCTCCGTGAACCCTGGACCATTAAAGTTTAGGTTCAGGTCCATAGCTCATTGCCCTTTGGAATTGGAAATGGAAAGCATCAAATGTTCTTTATTTTATGGACTTTTTTTGCATTTGAGTGTTTTCTTTCCATAATCACTGGTCATTTGTACAAAGTGCCTCCGAGGTGGTTTTCTTCTCTTTGGTGTGACGAGGTGAGAGAAAAGGTGAGGAAGAAGCAATTCGGCCGTGAGAGTTTCCAAGAAGAAAGGAGATGATCACTGAGTGAACATATTTTGTGTTCCAGGTGTTATTTCTAACAACACCAAGGCGAGAGTGACATTATCTCTACTTTGTAGATCTGTAAACTAAGGCTTGGAGAGCTTAGATCACTTCTGAGGGTCTTGGGACTAAGAAGAGGCAGAGCTGGGATCTGGATGTAGGTCTGTCCAACTCCAGAGTCCCTCCTTTTTCATACTACTTACTGACAGTTTTGTATACTGAATACAATAGCCATCTCAGTATACAAACAGGCTTTTTTTTTTGTTTCGGCCTAAAGTTCACTAGGTCACCTAGCCTGAGGATGAGATATATGGGTGTTTCCTACTCCTAGGAATCTGTAACCCAACCAAGGAAATATTTTATACACTTCTGAGAAATTAGGCAATCATGGTAGGCTCTATAAGCAGGAATTAAAAAAGGAAGCAAAGGTAAAAAAAAGTAGAAAGCCATTGTTGTAGGTATGGAATTTAGGGAAGTGGATTTTAAAGAGGTGTTGGGTTGTGGGTGTTCTAGCTCCAGTGGGAAACGAGTGGGGCACGTTTAGAAGATAGTGAGTAATCAGCCTGAAAGGCAAGGTGAGAATGGGACATTCTATAAATTATAGGAACTGAGTTTCATGGGAAACGTCTTTCAAAAGTCTGAGGGCTAAGCAGTATCATGGTCCTTATCAGGCACTGATTGTGCCTACAAGAGTGTAGGGGAGGTTGAGTGAATGAAGAAAGCATAGGGCTCAGTCTAGATCTGGTATCATCTGGACGGGTGATTTCATCATGGGTAGTCTAAAACCAAGAAGACAAGTTGAGAGGAAGACTGTGATAGATTTCAGGCTTTTTTCCCACCACTTTGTTTTTTTAAGTCCATCAGCAGAAACGTTACCATTGCTGAATTTGGTCTCCATGTTTAGTGGACATGGTATATCAAAGAGGTCATATTTCTCCAGAAGAGGTTTTTATAAGGACAGTTTTTCCAGCATCTGCTTCCATGTGCAATTCTAAATGATGAAACCTAAACATAGTACATATGCTCTTAAATAAATAAATGCCCCTGTTTGCCTACAGCTATATAGCAGACCGAATCGGCTCCTGTCTGGTGTGCCACTATACGAAGGAGATGGACAAACCCAGGACAAGTATGCAGTGACATCTTTGCTGGACGGATTGAAGCAGGCCTTTGAAGAGGTTTCATCTCAGGTAGGTCTACACTCTTGGCTTGCTTATGGATCTGGGTCTCCATGAAGCTGTTCCACTTCTGGGCATGACTGGTTGAGACCCAGCGCTAGTGATTAGCCCTGAAAAGCAGAACCATTGGACCCTGGCATCGCATCCTGGTATTTTTCTTTGATTCCTCAAAGCACTGTAATTAATTCCATGCCCCCCTTTTTCTCAGGGTGGGGGGACAAAGAAACAGAACATTCACTTGGAACAGAAGTTATATGATGGGGTCTCAGCGACCTCTACATGGTTGGATGATGTTGAGGAACGTTTATTTGTTGCCACAGCACTTTTACCAGAAGAAACGGAAGCTTGCCTCTTCAACCAAGAGGTAAGATTGTCAGCTGGTGTCTGTGAGGACGTGATATTACAAAGCACTTGAAATTTTGATGTTGGATAATTAATGTATAAGGAAGGTCAAACATAAAACAGTTCTAGTAAAGTACAAATTAGGTATATTTCTAAGCTGCATAATACAAAAGAGAACTGCCTAATATAAAAAGCTCCCAGTGATACTCATGTTTTGCATTTTTGTTCTCTATCTTGTGTATGTTGGAGCAAGAAAAAAATGGAGGACTCTTTGTAGAAACTTGTGTTTTGCAAATTTTCTTCATATGAAACACAGGCTAAAAATTAAGAGTTTCTAAATAGCCCTTTACAAATCTTACCTATCACCAACTACGTATTATTATTAGCTAATGATAAAAAAATTTCTAAGAACAATCTCTCCAGCAGCAACTTTATAATATTTGTGGAAGTGGGTTAACTTGCCTTAGATATAGTTACCCCTGAATAGTAAGAGAGATATGGTGGACTTTCTCTGAGGAAACAACTTAATGTGTATATAGATTCATAGATCTAAGCATTGAAATGTGCTTTCTCTTTTATCAACCCTAGACTCTTGCCAAAGATATTAAGGAAATGTCTGAAGAAATGGATAAGAACAAGAATTTGTTTTCCCAAGCATTTCCAGAGAATGGTGATAACCGGGATGTCATTGAAGACACTCTGGGTTGTCTTTTGGGCAGGTTGTCCTTGCTGGACTCAGTAGTAAATCAACGCTGTCACCAAATGAAGGAAAGACTTCAGCAAATAATAAATTTCCAGGTAAGACATCATCAAGAGATGGTTGATCATTCTCTAGCTATATTCAGCAGTAAGCAGGATATCTTATTTTTCTTCAAAGATTTTATTTATTTATTTGACAGAGATCACAAGTAGGCAGAGAGGCAGGCAGAGAGAGAGGGGGAAGCAGGCTCCCTGCTGAGCAGAGAGCCCGATGCGGGGCTCCATCCCAGGACCCTGAGATCATGACCTGAGCCAAAGGCAGGGGCTTTAACCCACTGAGCCACCCAGGCACCCCAAGCAGGATGTCTTATTGAGATATGACATAGATCTATTTTTTTTCCCAAAGTACAATGAAAAGCAAGAACATTACAGAAAAAGAAGGGACTAGAACCCTAGGATTAGGAAACTAAGGTTGATGTTCCTAGAAATGAAGGGTCAAGAAAACCAATCAAGTAAACTAAGGGCTGAATACAACGTTAAATTCAACCAATAAGTCATATGACTATAATTATAATTTTCAATTGATAATTGGAATTTAAAACATGTGACCAAAGTTTATTTAAAACATATGACCAAAGAAATATGTGCGAAGTGCCACAATATAGAACCCTAGACTCCAGCACCCATGGGCCATTGAGAGTAACTATGCCCTACTTCTGCCGCATTAAAAACATACATGATTGGAAAACTTGGGTGCCTCAGTCAATTAAGCATCTGGCTCTTGATTTCAGCTCGGGTCATGATCTCAGGGTCATGAGATCAAGCCCCACTTCGGGCTCTGTGCTCAGCATAGAGTCTACTTGGGATTCCCTCTCGCCCTCTGCACCACACCCCCATTCACTTTTTCTCTACAGACAGGTTAATAGGTAGATAGGTAGATAGGTAGATAGATGATAGATAGATAGATAGATAGATAGATAGATAGATAGATAGATAGATTCTTAAAAAAAAAATAATTACGGCACTACTTCCCAATCCTAACTCCTTAGGTTTATTGCCTATAAGCCCTAGACTTGAGTTCCGTTGCCAGCTGACTAATTGTCTGCTTATGAAAATTTTCCTTTGACTATAAACTTCAGCAAATGCGAAAGCCACTGATAAACTTTGGGTTGATTTCCATTCCTAATAAAAGTCATCTTTTGGGAATACTTAAGTTTTAGTTAAGATTTATTTATTTATTTGTTTGTTTGTTTTTTTGTTTTAGAGAGAGGGAAGAGAGAGAGATGAGGGGAGCGGCAGAGGGAGAGGGGGAATCCCAAGCAGGCTCCACCCCCAGCACAAAGCCTGACGCAGGGCTCAATCTCACAACCCTGAGATCATGACCTGAGCCGAAGTCAAGAGTCAGATAGATGCTTAACTGACTAAGCCACCCAGGAGCTCCTATTTGAGTTTTATTTTTAACAAATGTGTAAGATTTATAAGACAGATAACATGTAATTTGGGCTAAAAGCTTGATATAAAATTTTGATTTGTAAAAAATGCTGTCAAAGTGTCAGGTGTAGCATCAGCCAAGAAATGTGGAATTCTCTTGATAGTCCTCTAAAGGGACAAATCATCACTGCCTTTCAGTAATTTGTATTCTTAAAACTACAAAGTAAAATTATGAGAATAATTTGTGTATCATTTTTTTATTCACAAAGAATTTTCACCTTTATTATTATCTTTAATCTTCATGACATACCTCTTAGCATTGTTCTGATATTCATTTTGCAAAGTCAGAAGAGCAAAAATTTAGAACAGTCTCTAAAACCAGCCCTCCTGGGTTCAAATTCTGGCTTTGTCCTCTGCTGCTATAGGCCCTTAGCTGCATCTCTAAGGCTTAGTGTCCTCAACTATTGAGTAATACCTGTGCTATGGTCTCCTGGGGTTTTGTGAGGATAAAATCAGCTAAAATGTGTAAAATAGTTCGAACAGTGTCTGAAACAGTAAATACTCAGTAAGTTTTGTTATTGTTGTTACTACTAATAGTAGTATTCATTATAACACATAAAGAATCCGAAACCAATATAAAAGTTAAATTACTTCTGTAAGATAATTCAACCATCAAGAACTAGAGCCAGGATTTGACTCAAAGAATATTTTTATGTTTTGTGTCATTAGGGTGCTAGCGGGTGATAAAGAATAGTGGACCTCTTCAAAATGTATTTTGAAAGCAAAATCAACAGGAGCAGATTTGTGTGATGATGGTGTTAGATATGGGGAATGAGAGAAAAAGGCACTGCTGAGGAAGTCCAGGGACTCAGGCTGACAGGACTGGGGCAGAACAGTGCCACTGACCAGTGGGCCAGGCTGACTCACTGGCTGGACAAAGACGTGCTGTAAAATTAAGATACTTAAGTAACTAGTCAGAGTAGACATTTGGGTTTGCAAGATTATGGCTTCAAGGAATGACCTGGACCAGATATTTGCATTTGTAGAGGTTATTTTGTAGAGTTGGAATCAGAAAAGCTGGGGTTGCTTATTTGGGTATTTTGTTTTGGATGCAAGATCTGATTGCATCTATCTAAAATCAGCAAAACTGTTGTGCAGTTTATGGAAACTTGTTTCATTACTCTAAGATGCACCTTGCATAAAATAATGTACTGAGTTTTAACAGCATTCTAGTTGGTCTATCAGCCATGAATGAGGGGGCGTTAAAAGTACAAATGTTTGTATCACTTAGAAGCATATTTCTCTTTACAAATTGCATTTACTATGCTAGTGTCTTCAGCCTTTTAAAATTTTTATTAGTAATTATAGCCAGTCAGAGTGAAATACGACCTAGGCATGAATATTCTGGAACTGATTTTCTGTAGAGGACCAAGAGAAGAACATACAATCACGAAATTGTCTTTAAATCACGTTCTCTGTTTTTCTTGTGCCAACAAGTTTCTACTTGGTGGCCAGCTCACGGATAGCAACTGACATTTCAAAATGTTTGTGTTCCAATTTAATTGAAAGAAATAGTTCCAATGTTAATATAATTAAAGGTCAAGTCACAGACCATTTTATTTTACTTTGGACTAAGCACCTGGTATGTTGTCTGTGCTCAGTAGTTAATGGAATGGTATGCTTTTGTCTTCCACTTAACTTTTGAGTATTAGCTTTTGCCAGACTGTTAACATTATCCTCTACCCAGCAGAGAATCTGGAAGAACGTGTTGATGTTATGTAAATATATATTGTCTCCATGGAATCAAAACAAGTTAATCATCAGTTATTCTATTAATAAAGTTTTTAACCTAGAGACCTAACCCCAAATAAATTTACTGGACATTTTTATGATTATTTTAAGTTATTTAAAAACTGAAAAAAAAATGAAAGAATTCTTTATTAAATGAGTGAGGCAGCACAGATGATTTGAAAACTTGAAACCTTTTATGTACCTATTTCTCAAAAAGCAAGAATCCTGCCTCTTTATACCCCACAAGCAATGCCAGTGACCATACGATAAATCTTGTGATTTCTGATATGTGTGTAATGTGGAGATGCCTTAATTATCCTGCTGTGTCACACGTGTAGTAACAAAAAACAGTTAAAGCCTTTGGATTTTCATTTTTAAGAAAATGCCAACATCCGTGGGGTGCCTGGGTGGTTCAGTCCATTAAGTGTCTGACTTAAGTTTAGGTCATGATCTCTTGGGGTCCTGGGATCAAGCCCCACTTCAGGCTCCCCACTCAGTGGGGAGTCTACTTGTCCCTCTCCCTCTCCTTCTGCCCTTCCCCCCATTCGTGCTTGTGCACATGCACATCCTGTCTCTTTCTCTCCCAAATAAATATATAAAATCTTTCTTTAAAAAGTACCAACATCTGGGGTGCCTGGGTGGCTCAGTGGGTTAAGCCTCTGCATTTGGCTCAGGTCATGATCTCAGGGTCCTGGGATCGAGCCCTGCATCAGGCTCTGTGCTCAGCGGGGAGCCTGCTTCCCCCTCTCCCTCTGCCTGCCTCTCTGCCTACTTGTGATCTCTTTCTCTTATCAAGTAAATAGATAAAACCTTTAATGAATGAATGAATGAATGAATGAATGAAAATAAAAAGTACCAACATCCATATGGTTATTAACACCTTTTAAAGTCTCTTGTTTAGTAATTTTTATATTAGTCATATTCTCAGCTTTAGTGTCTCCTTGACTGGTCCTCTCCAATAATTAATGAGGCATCCAGAAATGTGAACTCTGTTTTCTATTACCTTAAGTAGAATATAATTAAGACAGAAAATATGTTATTAAAAATATAAAGATGATGTACAGGAAATATATCTACAGTATTCATTTCTTTTTTTCTTTCTTTCTTTCTTTTTTTTTTTAGTTTATTTATTTATGTAATCTCTACACCCATCATCAGGCTTGAACTCATGACCCCAAGATTAGGAGTCACATGCTCTTCCAACTGAGTCAGCCAGAGATCCCACAATCTTCATTTTTAACCCATGATATATTATTTAGACTTATCTACTCATTTAGATTAACTGAATTAATGTTGTAAATATATGTCTCTAATAGAAACTTTCTTTTGAATTTGTTCAAATGAATGGGAAACATCTTTTCCTAGACATACAAAGAGATAAATATGTCATCGTTCTAATGGCCCACATGGCTTCACCCTGAGCACAGTTGAATAATACAAACATTGTGATAATTCATAAGCAAAAAAATTCTGGCATAATTTTTCCAGGACTGTTATAGCAATTTCCTAGTGAATCTGCAATGAGGCTTGCAGACTGGTTTGGATTTTGGTTAGTGACAGTTATTGCCTCTTTGGATCGCGTGCTTTTCTCTAACGTTCATGTGCAATTTTTTTCTTTTTATATTTTTTCTTATTTTACTGCATAATCCACTCAGTGTTTTGTTTTCTAGACTTGTATTTTGTGTTAAAAGGCTGGCACACATCCTTAAAGATGTTTTTTTCTTCTTCCGTGTGATTATCCTTCTCCTTGTAGATAGACAGATTTTTGCATCTTGATGATGTGTGCTCGTGTATACATCAGCAGCCCCCAGCAAAGAGGATGTGATGAGTCAGACTTCAGCTTCTGCTCAACAACCAGCCCATCATATATGTTTGCTGACATTTCAGGGGGAAAAACTAGCAATTATATCATTCAAACTTTGCTCCAGTTCATTACTTCCTATAGAACTGAGGACCAAAATTCTGATAGTTAACTTTCTTTTTGTATAAGCATAACTCAATATAAATATATTTGGACTTTTAAGTGAGTGATCTTTATGAACAAAAGGCTTTGCTGGGTTCTTTTTGTGTTGTCTCTTCATATGTCTTTGGTCATCATGGATAAAATTTATTTCCTACATTTCTGGATTTTTTTTATAAGTTTGGGCAAATTCTCTGAAAATAGAAAAGGAAGTTGAGAGAGAGGGAATGAGGGGAGAGAGGAAAAAAGGAATTATATTCTTCTTAAGAATTACATTTTTTGTTAAATTTAAGATGTAAATTTAATTTACATTTATTTCTCAATTTTAAATAAAATTTCTCAATTTTAAATAAAAGTTTACTTATAGAGTACAAAATATAAAATAACTTAAAAGAATCATATTTTTTCCTAAATAAGGGTAGTAGCTGTAGGTCGTTTCACTAAATAGAAGTCATTAGTGTAATATTTCCACTGCAGTGTTTAAATGTGCACCTTTATTTCAAACGTATCAGCAAGATTAGGGTGACTAGTATTGCTTTTTATTTGTATACTTCGTCACCATTTGTATTGTGTTGGAAAACGCTTTCTGAAACAAATTCTTCAAAAGTCAGTTTTAACACTTAACACTTAAATTGTCACCGCTTCCTTCCCCCACTCCCCTAGGACAATATTGTTTCTTTTGGACGTTAAATTCCTACACCTATATATTATTGCTAAGGATGTGTTATATTTACAACCATTCTGAATTCCCTATTCTCTTGTTAAGTCTTCCTATTGCTTTCCTCTTTAGAATGATCTGAAGGTGCTGTGCACGTCTCTGGCTGACAACAAGTACATCATTCTGCAGAAACTGGCAAACGTGTTTGAACAGCCTGTGGCTGAGCAAATAGAGGTATTTACAGCTGCCTTTTTCCAGAAGAGCAGATGCATAGAGTCAATCTAACTTGGTAGGAGATTTCAGATATTCTATAAAAGATTAATGGATTACTATAGCGTTTTTGTTTGTCATACATTTTGTCTCTAAGTGTCAGGTTTGAGGGATGGACTGGGCAACATGGAATCTCTCACCTCTCTTTCTAGAGAACGAGGAACTAGGAGACAGGTAAAGGTGTCAGTGGCAGATGATGACATGAAGAAGTTTGCCACGTAACACTGAGATTAGACAGGAGCCGCAGTGACATAGGACAGTCAGACCATCCTGGGGCGATACAGATAAAACATTGTGGACATTCAGAAGAGAGGCCGACTGCCTCCAGCAAAGGTAGGATCCGGGGAAGTTTTGTAAAGGAGAATTGGAACTGTACTGAGAAGTTTGGACACACAGAGACTGGGAAGAAAGATATGTAAGTCAAGAGGACAACATGAACAAAGGCACAAGTGGTAGGCAATTCAGAGCACTTCCAGAGAATAGCAAGTTATCCTTAGGTAATACAGGAGCTATATCTACAAATATATCTCAGAAAAGCAAGTTATCCTTCTTCAGCTAAATGCTGAATTTATGATGAATGAAAACCATTGAGGGGAAGTAAGTTTGGATGAGTACATTTGAGACAACTTGCAAGGCCTTTTGAATGTCAGAGAAATTTAGGCTTTATTCTACAAACCAGTGGTTTCTAAACTTTATTGATGGCGTACATCATTAGTTTAAAAATAAGCACACCCCACACGTATATGTATATTTACTTATGTATGAGTTATAAGCAGGTACTTTGTTATAAAGCATATATACAAATGGAAATTCAGAAGAATGTGGTTGACTATAAAGGAAAGATGTAGTGTTTCATCCTCACCAATCATCTCCTACAAGGACAGTGCGGGTCCTTGCACTCACCTTGGAGACCACTGGCAGAGTCCCCGAGGTGGTGTGAAGGTGAGAATGAGTGTCAGTGCCAGGCCCTGCTTGCCGGACAGGACTGTGCCAGGTCAGGAAGCAGGATATGCCTCAAGAGGCTTCACATAGCTGCACTGAGGAGAAGGAATGAGAATTCTGACTCAAGTGATACCACTGAAAACAGGGAGGAGAGATGGAATGGGAAGGATGTTACACAAAATATCTCCTGTTTCCCAAGTTAGTAATTATGAAAAGTATGTGTTTTAATAGAATTTCCTAACCTAATTTCAGTAGACCTCTAAGGGTTCTATGACTAGGCTATAGAGAATCATCTGTGATAGAAATCCCCTGAAATATTTCTCTAGATAGAAATCTAGGTCATTCTGTCTATCCATCCATCTGCAAGATCACCTAAAATAATTTACAATATTATACATAAATGTTTATTTTTCTTGACCATAATTTCATCTGCTTTTTAAAACAATCCCTCATTTCCCCAAAATTAAAAAGCATTCTTCTGTGTCAAAACTTCTAGTTGAAAGGAACTTTTTTAAATTTTTACTTTTTTATTTTTGGCTTTTAACATACCTGATTCCAAAAAAGATTTCAGCAGCTATAATGATGGTTTGCCTTGAATTTCTAATGTGAAATATAGGATATGTATTATCACAAGTAACATTTTTACTAATAATTGACCAGTATCACTAAAACGAATCCCACAGATAAAAATAAATGGCTAGACTATTTCTCTGAATAAATAGAAAGGACCAAAAAAAAGTGCTGATTTCACCCCTGCCCTTGTTGGGTTAAAAAGGTAATAACAGCAGGAGACACGAAGATGATACTTTCAATATGTTCATCTTTTGAGTGATGTCATTCTGATCGAACAGACTTGTCCCCACGAACCTAATACCCAGCTGACTTCCAGGGATCTCCTTTTTCCACTATTCTGAGAGTTTCCATCACTTCTCTCTCTATTGGATCTTCTCTTTTCTGAGTCTCAAGTCTGTCTTTATTATACTGCTTTCTTGTTTTGTTAGTACATACCCTTTCTAAGAAAAGATGCATGCTAGATGTATTTTTTAATATTTTGCCTATCTGAAAACGTTCTTATACTGTGTTCACACTTGCTGGAGAACCTGACTCACTATAAAATTCCTGGCTGGAAATCACTTTTCTATAGAGTTTTGAGGCACCTCATTGTTTTCTAGCTTCTGGTGTTAGCTTGAGGAATCTAAAATCATTCTAATTTCCACAGTGGTCTGAAATTTCACAGCAATACACCTTGGAAAGGTCTGTTTTATCCGCTGGGCTGGAAGTTCAATAGGCTATTTTTTTGATTTGGCAGCTCTCCTCTTTCCATTTCGGAAAATTGTCTAATGATTTAATATTTTTCATTCCTCCATTTTATGTCTCTCTTCCTGGAACTCTTTTTAGGCAGATGTTGGATATTCTGGTCCAGTCTTCTAACTCTTTTATCAAGAGACAGTCTTACTCTATTTTTTTGGAAGACTTCCTTGATTTCAACTCTCAACTTTCCTACCGAGTTTTGTATTTCTGCTCTCATGCGTTTCATTTTCCCTGAGCTTATTTTGGTTCTCTGAATGATCCTTTTTTTGTAGTATTCTGTTCTTTTTCTAATAGATGCATTATTTTTTGTAATCTCTCTGGATATGTCAATGATTTTTTGGCCAAAGTTTTATTTTTCCCCATATAGTTTGTTTCCCTTCAGCCTGCTTTGAGTTGTTTGTTTCAGTCTCCATCTTTCATGTTAGCAGCTTTTCTGAGATTATGGAAATTCTTTTGTTGTCTGTTCACATTTAGGATGGAGAACTAAACAGCTGCATGGGAACTTTGTGTATGGATGTGGCTTGATGGTTTTGAGATTTATTGAATGTTGGAGTGTGTGGGCTATTTGTTGGAGAATCCTTGTGTCCAGTTTTTAGATTTTTCTGTTGGTCTTTCTACATTTTCTCTCCTCTCCTGTCTGGAGACTTGAGGTCAGGTTGCAAGTCTACCTTAGAAGATTTGGTGGCTCCCCCTTTAGCATTCTGTGGGCATTCAGTCATGTATCCTCTGTTTTCAGTCAAGTACTCAAACCCGCAACTATGTCTGGTACCTCTTAGTCCAGAGATTGTTTTACCTTCTCTAGAAAATAAACTCCCCATCTTTCCCAGCGAAGGAAAAGGACAATGTGGAGTGAGAAAGAGGCTCTGGAAATTTCACTGCTCTTTAAGCAGCTTTTTGCCAACTGTCCTTATTTGGCACCCCGTCCTTATTTGGCACCCCATCCTACCCACCCAGAGTGCCAGACTCCTGTTGCTATAAGTCTGGTAATGGAGATCTCCTGTGAGCTTAGGATTCAGCTTCCTCAGATTTCTTAAGTCAGTTATCCCATATCCTTCTGAATTCCAGCTTTCAAAATGTTGGTATTGGTTTCTTTCCTGTTTCTTTGTCCTTGTAGATTTATGGGTGGGAGGGGCACCAAAAAGCAAGCAAATAGAATTTTTGCTGTGGTGTAGCGGTGATTCAGGAAGGAGAAAATAAGACACATGTGTTTCATCTGCCATCTGGAGTCCATGTTCTTTTCATCCTTCAGGGCAGCTGAGATTGTGTTTCTTCCAAAAGTCTACTTAGACGACCCCAGAATCCACTGCTGTATTTCTTGTCCAAGCTCCTCTAACAGGGATGAATTGCATCAAGTTGAGTACCTGATTGGATTCACCCTTGTTTTGTTTTGCTCTGTTTACTCGGGTTTCCTAACCAGACTTCAAGCCCCTTGAAGGCCAGGAGAAGACCTTGTTCTACTTCTAGAGAAATCACACTGGGAAGACGAGGCCTAGTGCCAGCAGCCACTTTAATAATTGTTGATCACTTGCTTTTCTACTAAACCAAGAGTGAGCTTTAGGGAAAGGACCATGCCATGACATACTTTCCTCTTGCCTCAGTTAATCTCTCTCAGGATGCTCAAAATGCATCTTGGGAGACCAGAACACGTTCCTCTAGAAAATCTCAGGCCAGTACCTTTTCTAACCATGTCCTAGAGTCATGCTTCTTTTTCAGGTGTTGCTATTTATGAATTTCTATATTTGGTTCAGGAAGCCATTCTCCCAGCCCTCCATGTGAAGTCCTTCCTACTTCCTTACCTGTGAGGTAGCTGACTGTGGTATAATAAAGGGCATCCTTCTCTTTTCAATAGACTAGGTAGTCATGGTTCTTATGCTGTATTAAAATGACTCCTTTTGTAGGCATTGAAAATGTTTCATGTGGGGAGAAGAACAAATAGACACAATAATCACATTTTGCATGAGAAATTGCTTATGGAAGTTTTAATAAAATACCATAAATCTTACATAGGCAATACAAGAGGCTGAAGATGGGCTAAAGGAATTGGATGCAGGAATCACTGAATTAAAAAAGCGCGGGGACAAGTTGCAGATTGAGCAGCCTTCCATGCAGGAACTGTCCAAACTTCAGGTATGGTTTTCTACTAGCAACATTTCAGCTTCAATGATACATCCTAACTAGAAGTCAGGAAAAATTATTTTCTCTATTTTCTTGGTTGTTCTCTATACAGTTCATGTCATTTAGGTCCTAATCTTTTTTCTAAGCAACACTTACAAAATTTTCTGAAACTTTTACCAGGTTTAATGTGATACAATAAATTGGGTTCTCAAACTTCTAAGATTTTTTTTCCATGACATTTACTTTATTATTATTACAATGGTTAAGCATTGTGCTATATATACCTTTAGTTCTGGCATATTATTTTCTACTCTAGAAAATATAATAATTAGCACTCTTAACTGGAAAGTTAAAAAAAAGGTATCTACCCTGCATTGTAGTGTACCTCAAAAAACTATACGTTTATTTGTCTATTTATTTACTTATTTATTTATTTGACAGAGAGATAGAGAGCACAAGTAGGCAGAGCAGCAGGTAGAGGGAGAGGGAGAAGCAGGCTCCGGACTGAGCAGGGAGTCCCATGCGGGGCTGGATCCCAGGACCCTGGGATCGTGACCTGAGCCAAAGGCAGCTGCCTAACTGACTGAGCCAACCAGGTGCCCCATCAAAAATCTATTTTAAAGAAAAAATGCTCAGGCTAATACTTTTTAGAAAGTAGTTTTTCTCCAGTGTTCAAAACAATAATCTTTTATACATGTCTGAATGGAAGAGAGACACGGATTTAATACCAGGCCAACAGAAAAAAATAAACTAGAAGGTAGGTGAACTCTAAACAGATTTCCCAACATCCTTCAGGTGTAGGAAATAATTTGGGGTTAATTTGCTTTCTTAAATCAGGCTGCTAGGTAAAAATCCAACACAGGGATGGTAGGAAGGAACTGGGATATTAGACCAGCAAAATTTAGCAGTTGATAAGCAACCTAGTTAAAGTACATTAAGAAAGAATGGTGTGCAGCGACACACACATGTTAAGGTTTCTCTGCGTTACAGAGAACCATGGGATGAATAGCATAACTCCAGCACAGGGTCACAAGTTCTTCCTTTTGAAAAAATAAAATAGCTCTTATTTTAAAAAGAAAGAACATTTTTATTTTAACTGTCTCATTCCATTACCTAACATTTCACAATGTCATAAGCCCAATGCCCCCACTTTGCACTTAGATGGTTTTCCAACAGTGCTTAAATGTCAGGTGGAAGAGTCAAACGTCATAGTTGTAAATGGGCATTAAAGTTGAACTTTTCCAGATTGAGCCATTTTGGCCTGCTAAACCTTAATATGATACATTAATCAGGTCCATATGGTTCAAATAAATTTTGTGTTTGGTGTATCATCATCTCCTAAAATGTCTTTCCAGTTTAAATAGTTATTTATTTACTCCACCACATTTGGCAAAAACATTGCCTTTTTAAGTCTTAAAGCGTTCCACTCACATTAAACTCCTCTGTTTCTCTAGCTCTTTATTTAGGGAATAGTCCAAAATCTGATCATTATTTAACAGATAAAATGTGAAAGATACTTTATTCAATTACTCAAAAATTATGTAAATGTTAATAACCTATAAAAATTAGAACTACATTGGAAAATTAGAATTTACACTTAGCATATCCCTCAGCCACATGAACGACTTTTCAACGTTTTAACCCCACATCCTACCATAAGCTGTTGATACCCTGAGGAGAGCTGTCAAGTCTACCTCACATCATCTGTAGCCAGTATTTTTGCATATCCTTTGGAATCTGTAAATTTTTAGCTTATCTTTTATTGAAGGAAGTTTTCAAAGAGACTCATGAGAAAGATAGGCAGTGCTCTGTGTAGAGAGTATCACCACCGGTCAGATACCTGAAGGAGTATTCTTGGTTGGGTCATGGACTTGGTAGGTAGCATTCCTTTCAGAGAAGAGTCAACACATGAATTAGAGAGTGAGTATCACTGTCTCCATTTTGTAGGACATGTACGATGAACTAATGGCGACCATTGGCTCCCGGCGGAGTGGGCTGAACCGGAATCTTGCACTCAAGAGTCAGTATGAAAGGGCCCTGCAAGATCTGGCTGACCTGCTGGAGACTGGACAGGAGAAGATGGCAGGTGACCAGAAAATCATCGTGTCCTCCAAGGAGGAAATTCAACAACTACTTGACAAACATAAGGTAAAGAGAGGGAGAGAGAGAGAGAACGTAATTGTGAAAGCATATTCTCACTCACTGATGTGTATCTACCTAGTAAAACCCATTATTAATCTTTTATGAGTTCCTCCTTGAATAAAATACTCTTTAAAATGGTCAACAAATGTATATTCAAACCCATGGACATAAAATAGCATAGAAAAATTATAGAGGATACATTCCTATAATTTTGTGAGTTCAAAAAGAATACAGAGGCACCTGGGTGGCTGACTTGGTTAAGTGTCTGACTCTTGATCTTGGCTCTGTTCTTGATCTCAGGGTCATGAGTTCAAGCCCTGCATTGGATTCCATGCTGGGCGTGAAGCCTAAATTTAATTAAAAAAAAAAAAAATACCAACATTCCCAGTAATTTTAATTATCACTTCTTCATTAGTATTAGCCAGGCCTTTTTCCTTCATTTACTGCAACCAGTGGGAAACTTGACTTCCTTCGAAGTGCCTAGCTTCCTTCTTAACTCTCTTTTGATTTTTCCTTGCATCTTTTATGCCCGTTTATTCATCTAGCCTTAAGTATTCTAGAGAGAATACTTCCCTTGTCCTGGCCAAAGGCTCCTCACTGTGCCCTGGGAAGGTAGAACTACCTACTCAGCTGTGGGATTGGGTATCTGTCTCATATGTGCCTCACTCAGCTCTTCTGGCCCATAAGCACATGCTCCTCTGGTTGCTGTGGGCCTCAAGGGTTTATTCCTGGGGACAATGAGTCCTTTTTACTATGTGATCAAACTTGATAGGCCTGAGACCACCCTATCAGTACGTGCCATAGCCAAGCTCAAGTTAGACACTGATCCTTAGTAAAGGAATGCCTGTTTAATGTGTACACACAAATAACTCTTGCATTTTTGGAATGACTACAGGAAGAGTAGTTTTACCAGTCCAGAAACCCAAATTCTCAGACTGTAGGAATGTCATACATGGAAATTGTGAAAATCCCACTGGGATATAGACAGTTAACATTCTGCCATTCTGTAGCTCTGTGGTGGCTTATAAAGGTGAATTTCTGGGGGTGGGGGAATTGTATTTCTTGCTGTTTTTCCCAGAGATTTTTGTCCAAAACTTTGTAATTTATTAAAGCCTTATCATTTGGCTTTGAAAACATTGCTTTAAACTTCACAGCTGGTTTTCTTCAAATCTTTGACAACAGTAATAAAATATCATCCTGAGTTATTCCAGAGAGGAAGCTAGGATCAATGAGTATAAATAACAGAGACGTAGGCCCAATAGGTAAGGAACTCTAAAAGGAATACTGCCATTGAGCAGACAACTCTTCTGGCCATGGGAAGACTGTCCAAGGCCATTAGGGGGAGATTGGGTTGTAAATGGAATATCAGTTTTTGTGAATGTTTGGCTAAATAACCTCCAAGTTCTCTTCCAACTTTAAGATTCTCTGATATAATAATTGTCAGTTAAAAAATGAAGATTCTGGCTTCTATTGAGCAGACTATTTTCTGAGGGAGAGCTCTGCAGTGACCTTGAGCATAGCATCTTCTATAGACTGGGCAGTTCAGTGTCCTCACCCACCAAATGGGAACTAAAACTACCTACCTCAGAGGTGTTAAAGGGATTAACTGAGTTGGTCAGTAAAGCGTCATACTATACGTCTTATCAGCGTATAGTATGCACTAAATACTGTTACCAGTTTGCAGGTCTTCAACTTTACCCACAGTGGAGGGAACAGGAAACGGGATAAGCCCTGTCTCTCTTCTCTAGGGCCTTTTACACATTAAAAGTAACATTTCAAAACACATTTGTAGGACTGCCTAAGGCCTATCATTCTGTTGTATGTAGGTGTAATACAAGAGAAATTTAAAACTGTATAATAACAATAGGTAACATGTCAAGCTACGCTTGGCACTGAGTATTGGAGCACAACAAATGCTCTGGGAATTTGGAAAAGTAGAGCTCAAGCCCAGACATAGAGGAAAGAAAGTCATGAATGTGTAGAGTGAGGACGTCTTGGAAAGTACAGAGTAAAGACAGAGACAAAGACAGGGGTCTGGGAGCCAATGTGTCCTGGGATGAGGAAGGCCAGTCTGTGTCGTGGAGTTAGGGAGAGTCTCCCAGATTGTACAGGGATGAGGCCCTGAGAAGGCAGACGAATTGTATTAGCAGCTGGTCACACCTGAAGAGCTCTGTTTGGGGGGACAGAGAATCTGCAGCCCAGCATGTATGGGTGTACTTGAGTGCAGGGATGAGAGGCCGGTGAGGGGACTGGAGCCCCCTTCTCTGCAGGAAGCTGTGAGTGCCTACATGAAGTGGGGGTCGGCAGGGGTGGAGAGATACTGCTCATATATTGAGTTCCACTAACTTTCATGTCTAAAGCAGCTGTCGTTGTCAGTTGGGATATATGTGAGTTGCTGACCTCTCTGTCCCTGAAAACTTGCAGGAATACTTTCAGGGCCTGGAATCTCATATGATCTTGACTGAAACACTCTTCAGAAAGATAATCAGCTTTGCAGTCCTACAGGAAACACAGTTCCACACAGAACTGATGGCACAGGCTTCAGCTGTACTAAAACGGGCTCACAAGAGGGGTGTGGAGTTGGAGTACATTCTAGAGGTGAGACTGTTGACGAATCCCTTCCCTACAGCAAACTCAACAGCAAAACACACCATTAAGGCGAGACATATTTGCCCATGCCATTCACCTCATAGAACTTTGGAACTCTCTCAGACTCCGCATAGTGTTCTGCCTTGTCTCCCTTGTCTTTCCTATTTCTATTTGGATAAAGACTCTGCCACACCTTGAGTCAGCTAGATTCCCTCCATACTGACTTTAGTTAGGGCATGATGATATTTGGGGTTTCGACAGTCAGACTAAAAAACTGCCACCCTTGCTTTATATCATCGAAAAAGCCTTCAAATGATTTTAAAGAAGATTTTCCAGTTTCAAATAAAGTAAAAATCAGAGTTTAAGAGTGACAGATGTGGGATTCCTCCTTAGTAGAATGTCTACAGTGTATATCTATATTTCTCAAATGTCTGTGGTAGCTTTTTTATTTGTGAATGTCGTATATTGACTTCACTTTACTACATGAAGTAAATATGCTCTTTACCTTTTGCTTAAATCATACACACATCATCACTGTGGTAAAGAATGAAACCGTGCATATCAGATGCCTACTGTGTCCCAGGTGCCCTGGGTTCAGTCATTCCATTTAATCCTCATCATGGACAAGAGAGTTATTATTATCCCCATATTTTTATGTTATAAGTGAGAGAGAGGTTTAGTAACTTGCCCATGTTCATACAGCTGATTGGTTGTAGATCCACGTCCTGTTCACAGAATTTTGGGGGGTCGCCATCTGATTACGTGCTTCAGAGCCACCTTTTGCTACTCGGGGCAAACCCCCAAAACAAATATCTCCCACAAAACTTTAAAGAGAATCTGTCCAAGGCATATTTTGCACACAAAAGAGGATCCTGTTCTATGATACTATGTTTCTAGACATGGCCTTATTTGGATACTATGTTTCTAGACATGGTCTCATTTGGATGAGGACCACCAGGAGCTCAGCAGACAGCTGGAGGCAGTGGAAAGTAGCATCCCAACTGTGGGGTTGGTGGAAGAGAGCGAGGACAGACTCCTGGACCGGATAACGCTCTACCAGGTCAGCGTACAATGGCGTCTTGGCGTGAAAAGTTGCCACATCTTCTTTTGAAACTTTCCCACGGTTTTAATGGAATCTAAACAAACTTGCAACCAAATATTAAGTATTTTTACTTTAATTTCAAGCCGTTGACATTGTTGAAAGCAGATAGATTTTAAGTGTTTGCTTTATAATAGAACATAAGAAAGATCTTTCTTCTTCTTTTTTTTAAACAAGAGAGTCTTTGAAAATTCAGGCTCCACCAAGCATTTTCTATGGTGTTATGCTGGTGTCACGCTATTCTTATAGCCTGAAGTTACTACAAAAGAAGAAGCAGAAGCAGAAGCAGAAGATCAGTACTTAGATGTGGATGAGCCATCTCAAAGTTTCTAATCTTACTTGGGGGCAGATAGTTGAAGTCTGACTAACCAGAGGTACTGTAATTCTTAAAGAGAAAAATTGCATTGTCCAAACTTTTAACCCAGTATTTTCAATCAATTTTAGCATTTGAAATCCAGCCTTAATGAATACCAGCCCAAATTATATCAGGTATTAGATGATGGCAAAAGACTGCTCATATCCATTAGCTGCTCAGATCTAGAAAGCCAGCTAAATCAACTTGGAGAACACTGGTTAAATAATACCAACAAAGTGTCTAAGGAGCTTCACAGACTGGAAACAGTATTGAAACACTGGACCAGGTAATACAATGACTATTATATATCACTTTAGATTAGTGCTGAAGAGTCTTTATAAGGTCAGTGGGCATGAGACTTGAAAAAGATATGTGCCTCTGGGCACTTATTTCGTATTTTGGAAAATAAAGGCAAAAACAAAGCCCCCACTTGGATTCTTATAGAATTGTATAAATGAGGAATTAGAAGTGGGGAGGGAAGCAAGTGCCTAATGCACTTTATCTTGGACATTTGATCCTCCCTTGCCTATTGACTATACATGGGTGGTCAAAGTAAAACCTTAGAAGGAGAGATAGAAGGAAAGTGTGTTTAAGAAAGTAAAGTTTCTCAAGGGCAGGCTGATTTTACATGACGAAATACTCTATTTCTATGCCACCTTTATTTCTAAGAACTTTAATATTTTCTAAATAGGCTTAATGTGAAGGAGTAGGAGAAAGGTATATAAGGGTGTGTGTGTGTGTGTGCATATTTACATTCAGCTTAGAAATGGGAAAAATGAAACTTGCTTACAGTATAAATTTGAAGGGTAATTGAGAGTGTGAATGCAAGACATTATTCTCCCAAACCTGTTGTGTCTCTTGTTTTAAAATTGACATTGCTGAATAACATGGGTTAGCAGAAGAGATGTATTAGATGTTTACTTAATAGGCTCATTATATAATTACAGATATCAAAGTGAATCTGCAGAACTTATTCACTGGTTACAATCTGCAAAAGACAGGCTAGAATTTTGGACTCAACAATCTGTGACGGTCCCACAAGAACTGGAAATGGTCCGTG
This sequence comes from Procyon lotor, assembly GCA_028646535.1. Classification (NCBI taxonomy): domain Eukaryota; kingdom Metazoa; phylum Chordata; class Mammalia; order Carnivora; family Procyonidae; genus Procyon; species Procyon lotor. Next base: position 10,929,880 of record CM053608.1, read on the forward strand.
ATCATCTAAATGCTTTCCTGGTAAGCCTAAGGATCTAAATCATTTGATTCAATTTTCTGAACTTAATAAGCCAACCTGTAGAGAATTTGTTGATGTTAACTATGTGTGGTCAATAATTGTGCAAAATAATAGGCTTCAACATTGCCTTATTAAAGCAATTTTCAAGGAATGGCTATGTTGTTGGCTTTCATTCAAGGCAATGGTGTGCCTCTTGTTTTCCAATGGAGTGCATAGTGTAACTCCCCTTCAAGATGTAAAGAAAAATTGTTTACGTAGTAAATGGTTCTCTTTCCTTAAATTAAAGGTCGGACTATTTAATCCCAGTTTGAACATTACTACTTCTTTTAGGAGTTTTCCAAAGAAGTAGATGCCAAATCTTCCCTGAAATCGTCTGTTCTGAGCACTGGAAATCAGCTTCTTCGATTAAAGAAAGTGGACACAGCTGCCCTGCGTTCAGAGCTGTCACACATTGATAGCCAGTGGACTGACCTGCTGACAAGTATTCCCACTGTACAGGAGAAGCTCCACCAGGTATGGAAATAATCATAAGTTTAAATCATCACAGTTGATTTAAGCAGTATTAAATGGAAAGAGTGCTAATCTGCTTTTACTTAGAAATTTAAATCAGCTTTGTCCTGGATATCTTGCCTTTTCTCTTTTTCATTGTTCTGCATACTAGAAGTGAACTGTTCTATGAAGCCATACGTATAAATGTCCTATCTTCCAAGGACTTCTTTATTGTGTGTGTGCGTGTGGGTGGTAGAACCTTCATCTGGCCTTGTTTAAACTCTCTCTTTTCTCATGAGTAAAACGTGGGTCACTACACTTCCCTCATAAAGTGAGTAGTTCTGAGGATTCAATACAATATGTATAAAAGACCTATAATCTCACGTACAGTAGAATAATTGGCATTCAATAAACATAAGCCCTTTCCTTATCTGGAAATACACCTCTCTCTCCTGGATCCCAGACAGTATATGTTTATCTCTCTTTGATATTTATCGCTCTACCAGGTATGATAGCTCTGTCTGATGTCTGTTTTACCCTCCTAATCTGCAGGTATGCATTTCTAGGGGACAGGAAACATCTCGCATTCATCTCTGTATCTTCCTGCACTACATAGATGTCCATAAATATTTTAAATGATTGCTTTTGTTTCACCAAATCATTATAATAAATATCTACAAAAATGTATGATAGATCAAGTAAGATTCAGATATTATAATAAATATCTACAAAAATGTATGATAGATCAAGTAAGATTCAGAATTCAAGTAAGATTCAAAATAAGTATATTTTAGTTAAAGAGTAAGGAAATTGGCCATGCTCTTAGGAATAAATATTAGAGTGCCAAAAAATCTAGAAAATGATAGTTTGTATTGTGGTATTTTTCTTTCTTCCTTTGACATTCCTGAGTCATAATACACAGAAATTTTTACAAGATAATTAATAAAATACATCTGTTGAATGTTTTGTAGTTAAGTTTTTTTTAACTCATAAAACTAGCTATAAAATAAGAATAATATTTTCTTCTTACTGGTATTTTGATTAATTAGTTAATGTTTATACAATGTTTATAGTATTGGATGTCAAGTGAACATAGGATGACTGTTATTGTTCCGTGTTTGCCTGGTGTTTAATTTTTAAGCTTCTAATGAGGTTAAGATCCAAAGATGTCATTAAGAATTGTTATCTCTGTTGGTACACAAATAAGTATTAATGCAGGGTTCTTAGGTTGGCAGAGTTCTGGTTTGAATTTTAACACTTGTGTCTTGTTCTGTCTCCTATTGGGCAGCTCCAAATGGATAAGCTGCCTTCCCGCCATGCCATTTCTGAAGTTATGACTTGGATTTCTCTCATGGAAAATGTTATTCAAAAGGATGAAGAGAATATAAAAAATTCGATAGGTTACAAGGCAATTCATGAATACCTTCAGAAATATAAGGTAATGGAACATTTTTTTTCTTTTAACTTTTCATATTTTAGGACCATTTTATTAAAAGAACTCAAAAACTCAGATTATAGACATTAGATTTTGGACTGTATGTTTCATATACAGTGACCAGATAAGGGGTACAAGGGTAAGAAAACTGCCTAATTGTAGACATAGAAAAGTTATCTGGTATTAGGAATAATTTTGAATATGATTTTGTGTCATTTAAAAAATCATAAAACAAACCATGAGAGACTCTTAATTCTGGGAAACAACCTGAGGGTTGCTGAAGGGGAGGTGGGTGGGAGCATGGGGTAACTGGGTGATGAGCATTAAGGACAACACGTGATGTGATGAGCACTGGGTGTTATATGCAAATGATGAATAACAACATATCCGAAACAAAAAAAATAATTCTAAAGAAAAAATGCTATGATTTATAAATATGTTATAGTGAGATTATGCAATTTATCCAATTCTACATCCTCTACCGAAAATGTAACATATATTTATATTCAACATATTAATAAATTCAAAATTTTATAAATTCTTATAAATTCAAATTCAGTCGATAAATTCAAAATGTATAAATTCAGAATGGTCATACATAATATACATTCAACTTCTGATAGTAACGAGTTATGTAAATATATCCAGATTTTGCCATTTGGACTAAATCATGGAAATGATAGTATTAATCGTAAGGTTACCTGTGACTTTCCAATTCCTGATAAAATATAAGATATTTTTATGCATAACCTTGTTTTCTTATTTTCTCCCTTCACTTCTCAGGGTTTTAAAATAGACATCAACTGTAAGCAGTTGACGGTTGATTTTGTGAATCAGTCCGTGCTACAAATCAGTAGTCAGGATGTGGAAAGTCAACGCAGTGATAAGACTGATTTTGCTGAGCAACTGGGAGCCATGAATAAAAGTTGGCAAACCCTGCAGGGTCTAGTGACTGAGAAGGTGAGCTCAGTGGCCCCTGCTCTGCCGTATTTACATGAAAACGCCCAGAACAGGCACACGCTGTAAGGAAGACGCATCGCACAAGTAGTTTAGCTGCACACGGCACACACGTGTGTCTGCAGGGGACACAGCTGAATCCCACTGCTCTAAGTCTTTACTCTTATTCAGTACTGTCTCTTCTACATCCGCTACTCTTCGCCGACTGTATGTTGTTTTACGTGTTCTAAAGATGCCCCTTAACCTCTTCTGCCTTTCCTTTAAGTTGGCCCCTTCACTTTCTTATCAGTACCAGGCACTGATTCACACTTGGTAAGATTCGTGTTTTAACCATACACACAATAAAGGAGTTGAAGGAATTCTTAATTTACGGGGAAGAGCAGCCTGAGTAGTTGGAAGAAATAGTGGCCGGAGTCTAAAATAAAATTGTGCATTTCATTTCATTATGTTTTTTCAGGTCCAGCTGTTGGAAGGCTTATTGGAATCTTGGTCAGAATATGAAAATAATGTACAGAGTCTGAAAACTTGGTGTGAAACCCAGGAAAACAGACTAAAGCAACAACATCGCACTGGAGATCAGGCTTCAGTTCAGAACGCAATGAAAGACTGTCAGGTAACTTGTCTAGGTGGCCGGGAGGCATATGTCACAGTTTGATGGCTTATACTGAAGGAATTCTTGGGCCCTAGGAGTTGAGAGTTAAATACGGAAAAAGTTTTGTTTGGTAATGAATTTCTTAGATTATGTGTTTATAGAGTTTTTTTTTTTTAACCATTATGTTCTTTCACCTATTTAAGATAATTTGGAATTATGAGAATTTTGAGACGTACTCATAAGTAGAGAGAATGCTATTAACCCTTCTATACCGATTGTTAGATTTAATAATTATTAAGGATTTTGACATATTTGCCTGAATTATTTCTTTTCTTAAATATTTTCCAGTGAACCCCAGACATCATTTTATTTTCTTCCTGCCTACTACGATACACATCTAAGAAATTGACATTTTCTTACATAACCGTAACATCATTATCACCACAAAAATTTTAACAATTCATATACTGTTTCCTCAGTTTTCTTTAAAATGTCTTTTTTTTTTCAGTTTATCTGTTCACATAAGGGTACAGCAATGTCCACATGCTACATTTGTTATCAGATCTCTTAAGCCTATTTAATATCTTTTTAAATAGAATTAACTTATGCAGAACCTGTAGACTAGCCCCAGGTTCAGGATTAGCCTGCAGACTTCCTTTAAGATGTCATTGACCCTGCTCTTCTCTCCTCTGTATCTCCTGTAAAGGGAAATTAGCACTAGAGACTTGAATGAACTCTGTTTTCAGCTCGAAGGAGCAGAGTGCTTCACAGGCCACAGTGGTACTTTCTCCCATGTCCCATGGGAAGCATTCAGCAGCATCTGCTTTTTCTATTGCTAGTGATAGGAATCTCTGGTTCAGGTGGAGTGAGCACACTCTAAATGTCTTCCAGTGACTTTGGAACATTTAACATTGGCTCAGGTGTTCTTGTTTATACAAAAGAAATGTGAGTTATTACAGGTAGTGCTGCGATAAAATTTTAAAATAATTCAATAATTTTTAATGTACAGATTAGCTGCGATGGTTCTCTGTAGTGTTTCCAAAGACCAGGTGAAAGACTCAGCTACAGAAGAGTTTTATAGAAACACTCCTTTCCCTAAATCTTGTTTTCATATAGTAGACTCCAAAAAGAAACACCTTTCATAATGACCTTCCTTCCAACTAGCGTTTTTTTTTTTTCCTGGGGACACATATAAAGAGAGATACATTTAAGCTCTTGGTTAAAGCTTTTCCATTCAGAAGAGGAAGAGCAGATGCCCTTGTGCTGGGCTGACAAGCTAATGGATTGTCATTTCCAGAGTGTCTAAAAGTGGCAAAGAAAACCATCATATAGAGAAATACCTTGAAATTTAAAAAATGCTTCACATCAGAAGATGAGTGTATAAAAACACTGAAGACCAAAATTATACATCAGTTAGTTTCACTGCATTTCCAATTTTCCAGGGGCCAGCAGTATTTCTAATTTTGGCCATCAATTTTATATATCAAAATGTACCCCAAAATCCAGAATTTCACAATTTTACTCTAAGGAATGAGAAGGCAGACCTCTTATGCTCCTAAATTAAAATGTTTCCGTTAAAGTTAAAAGATCATTTAAGTGTTAACATCAGTAAAATTAGTACATCTGTGTTATGTCCTTGTGATAAACTTTTACTGTTAAAACTGAAATAATACATTAACTTTCCTTTTTTCTTCTTTACTACTTTTTCTGACTATTTTTTCTTCTCTTTCATGTGCCTTTTTTCTGCCATTTTTCCATTTTGTTTCTTTTCATGGCCATGTCTTCTATTTAACGGAGACGTTATTATCAGAAAATGTAGTGGAAGCTTGGCCAAGTTTTTACTCTTTTCCAGACCTAAATTTTAGTCTCACAGAAGGTCATACCAGGCAGTGTCAGGAGGAAAGCTGGTTTAAATGTGGTTTAAAGCTCTTCACACACAATGCCAATTAGTGATTTCAAATGTAGTCATTTTTTTTTTTTTTTTGAAACAAAGAACAGAAGGAAAGTAACCCACACAGTTATTTTGGGGCATCACATAAAAATCACAACAGCTTAATGGCAGGTTCTATTTGGCAGTACCAGAAACCTTGATAAAAATTTATTGTCATTTTTGAGAAATTGTTCCTCTGGACCGAAGTGTGAAATTCAAGCCAGCAGACTTAAATTGGTGACTGGATTTAAGCTTTATTTTGTTTAAAACATCTTGAATATTTTCCCACTCTTTCAGAGGTGATTTATTAATTTAAACCAACATAAAAATAATATTTATGAGTTAACTCAAGTTAAGAATGATTTATTGTAGCAAAAAATGTTAGGTTTGGCTTTTTCTTCATTGATCAGAAACAGAATCATCTTTTAATTATTATTGAAAGGAAAGGAAAAACACTTTCATTTTGTACAAAATATATATTTCAGTCTTATTTCCTTCCTGGGATTTGCTTTGATGCCAACATAAGCAGGCAGGTCATTTTAGAGATGTGTTTTTAAGCAATGGATCATTCATTTAATATTGTTCCTTAAAAAAGTTAACATCTATGAATAAATAGGATAAATTCAATTCCAATGGCTGGATTTTAGAATCATATTAAAGACATGTTTGAAGGATTGTTTATCGTTACCCTTTCAAAGAAGTAGAGAAATCCTTAAATAGTAAAATTAATGATGTTTTCCATACTGTATAAGGACCTATGACCCTAGTAACCACTATATTCATTCTCTGGTTAGTTATCAAAGCTGTCAAAATATTGACAGAATTATGAAGTGGAAATGAAAGCACAATATTAAAAACAAAAATGATTTCCTCAGGCTACTAACTGCATGAATTTCTAATTAATACATCAAGAAAAAAATAGCTTCATGATAATTAAGGAGAGAAAAATAAATAAATCAGTACTGACTCATGGCTGATTACCAAATAACTGAATAGACAAATACTATCCTACATTTGCCAAGTTTTTAACAGCTTAAAAGACATTTTTCATATGTATTATTTTGGGATTTTCTTCACTTTACCCTCAAAGGCTTACATATCTACCTCTCTAGTTCTGGAGATACACTTCTGAATATAAGCATGCAGTCATGCCATTATATATGGCTTCTCACATCACCCAAACCTGGGATTTATGTCTTCTCCACAAGTCCCTTCTGGGGACTTGCCTCCAACACTGTGCTGGGAGTCATTAGGCTCAGAAGGCTTGGAGTCAAATCTCATCTCCCAGCCTCACCAGCTCTGTAACCCAAGACAGGTCGTGTGAATGATATCCCACTTATTTATCCATAAAATGTTAATAGCAGTCTCAGCCTGCTATACTGAACTTTCCAAAGTTTCCAATGGCATTAAAATATAAACTTGGATTATAATGCATGGTTAAGGATAATCTCCAGAATATTGCCTCATTGTATTTTCTTTTTTAAAGATTTTATACTGACTGTTATAAATGCATATCCCAAAGAAAGTAAGGGTTTGATTCATTAAAAAAAAAAAAAAAAGCCTATAATCTTTCAGAATCACATAGAATCAGGGAGAAAGAAAGGCTAAAAGAAATTCAGATTTTCTGTCTGAAGAAACAGACCCGGTGGAAGTTTTGAACTTAAAAGTGTCACAGCTTAATCGTAACAGAAATGTAACTAAACTCAGATACCAAGAATACCATCCTGTTGCATTCTCTCCTTTGGCCTAGATCTATGTAACTTTTCCTACAGGAATTTAAAAACATAAATCATGTTACCGTTTCCCACATATATTTCTTTTCTTCTAACTTCTTGGAAAAAATTACATGTTGCCATATCTTTATTAGGTAATCAAATTTTACTTAAACTTGGGGGATAGGAGGCTGTAATGGCTGAATTTCAGTGTACCACAGACTTCCATAATAGGACAATCTAAAATGGCGATTTTTAATCTTTCAGGATCTAGAAGATTTGATTAAAGCAAAAGAAAAAGAGGTAGAGAAAATTGAGCAGACTGGACTTGCTTTGATTCAGAACAAGAAAGAAGAAGTCTCTGGTGTCGTCATGAGCACACTGCGGGAGCTCAGCCAAACCTGGGCAAATTTAGACCACATGGTAATATTGCTTGCAGAGACCGGACTCCAAACATGTCATGGCGTTTTGGTTTTCCTAAAATAACTGAGTAAATAGTTACAGAATCTCTACATTATCTCTTTGTATTAAGTCTACTTCACTAACCTCTTTATTATTTTATTTAAGATTTTTATTTATGTGTGTGAGAGAGAGAGTGTGCATGCATGCACAGGGGGAGAAGAAGAGGGGAAGCCGACTCCCCACTGAGCGTGGAGCCTAACATAGGGCTCCACCTCCCAACCTGGAAGATCATGACCTGAGCCAAAACCAAGTCAGATGCATAACTGACTACCACCCAGGCACTGCTATTAACCTCTTTTTTTAAATAAAATCTAGCTCTGGCTATTTCTTATAATAAACCATTATGATGAATATTATTATGAATTATTATGAGCATTACTCTTTTAATAACCCCAAGATTACATTTAGAAGATTAAGGGTGACATTCAGGAAATCCAAAGTAGATGTCTTTCCAAATGACACAGACCAGACTAAGAGCCTGACATAAGAGACATAAGAGCAGAAAAGTCTAGGGAAAGAATGTTCTTAGATGTTTTGTCTTAAGATATGAATTTCAGTGTGTGTGTGTGTATCTGTGTGTGTGTGTGTGTGTGTGTGTGTGTGTGAGCATGCATATGTGAGATAGAAAGAAAGAGAGAGAGGGGAGTGAGGGAGGAGATAGCTAGCTAGATAGATTTTTATTTCATTTCCAGGGACCAGACTACCTAGATTCAAATTGGATCTCTCATAGTCCAATAGTATAATCTCAGGTGATTTTCATAACCTCTTTGTGCCTCTGTTTTTTTATCTATAAGATGGGGATAATAATTGTACCCATCTCATAAGGTTGTTATAAGGATTAAATGAATTAATGCATTTTAAATAATAATGTATTTCCTAACCGTGGTATTAAATATATTGATCTTTTATTATTTTTATATTATATAGATATATAGGATATATGTTATATATATTTACATACAAAGGTTGTAAATTATTTTTTTAAAGATTTATTTATTTGATGGACAGAGAGATCACAAGTAGACAGAGAGGCAGGTGGGTGGGGGGAAGCAGGCTCCCTGCTGAGCAGAGAGCCCGATGCGGGGCTTGATTCCAGGACCCTGAGATCATTACCTGAGCCGAAGGCAGAGGCTTTAACCCACTGAGCCACCCAGGCACCTCTGTAAATTACCTTTTTAAGCATTTTAAGTTAGACTGAGTGGTCAAAAATTCACAAAACAACATACATTTCAATGTTGCCGTCTCTCTTTTCAAATTTTTTTTCTAATTTATTTATAATGCCTGAAACCGTGATGAAGTTCTTAAATATTAATGTTTTCATCAGTTCAGTATTTTTATTCCATCATTTTAAATATTTAAAATTTTAAATATTACATAATTCTAAGAAACATCTGTTTCTTTCAAAAGGTTGGGCAATTAAAGATACTGTTGAAGTCCGTGTTTGACCAATGGAATAATCATAAGATGGCCTTTGATGAGATAAACAGCTACCTCATGGAGGCCAGATACTCTCTTTCCCGCTTCCGTCTGCTGACTGGTTCTTTAGAAGCTGTACAGGTTCAGGTAGACAATCTTCAGGTAAGGAATGAATGTAACCCATCTTTAATATTCCTTTTAATTTGAGAAAATTAAAAAAAAAAAAGCAAAGGTGAACAGCACCCTGGAATGTTGCTGTATATTATTTGCATTTAATTATTTTTAAATATTTAAAATTAATCCCGCCTGCTTTACTTGTAACTTTGCCTGCGGATACCGAATTTCTGAATTATTGCTATACACCTAAATGATTTTTAAAATTCTATTATATAAATATCCACATGAATACATGTCATGAAATGATTTTACATCCAAACCAACCTCCTTGATCTATTGCTGCTTTTATGTCTTCCCTTTCTCTCTTTATCCTGCTTCTCCAAACACATTCTCAGGGAGTAAAAAAAAAGCAAAGAGAAAGAGAGCCCAAATGGTAAACCTGTAAACTATTAAGTTGTTTTCTTCTCATTCAGTATAGTATCAGTAGTCTAACCGATGCATCCACAAAAGCTTCTTTTTCTAGCACTGACTGCGTGGTTTCCTGTGTGCCCCTCATCACTGTGCTCATATGGGCATCATATGGGCACAGATGCTATTTGACTCTGCAGAGCGCTGTCTCCTCCCTCAGGCCCCTGCGTTCGAATCAGCTGCTGCCCTCACTCCCCTGCGCACCACGCACTGATTGGGCACTGTCTCCCACCTGTGGCACCTCTCTCCCTGGCTAACTCGTGCAGTCTGGGATACGAGATGGGCGGGACGGGCCCTCAAGGGATGGGATGCCAGCAAGAGCCACGCGTGTGCCCTCCCGCCATCTGTCCACTCCCCTGGCTTGGCTATGAAAGTTTCTGTGTTGCTCACCTCATACACAGATGCTCTGATCAGGGAGGGCCTTTTCTTGTGGGTGGGGGAGGAGGGAGGAGAGATAAAATGTATGTATCCACAATTTCTTTCAATAGTTGTTGCAGATACTGATAATCATTAAAACTTGCTTTGAAACTGCTAAGTTTGAAAACAGATTTTATGAGTTTGGGGTGATTAGAAGTACTTTTTAATTTAGCCTATTCTGTGTTTTAACCCCAGCACATGCTGTCTTAAGATCTGAAAGGATTTTGATTTGATGGCCATCAGATACTGGTCTTAAATAGAACTGGGTTTTTGCAGCCTGCATCGCCTGTAGAGTCTTACTAAGAACTGAGTCTAGTGCTGCAGCAGTATTTGCAGGGAAGTGTCTTTCTTCAAGATCCTTCGCTAGCCCTTGGTAGAACACCGTGCCAAGTCTGTAGCCAGTCTAATAAATGTTCTTTGCAAGGAAGAACACCCAGAGATAGAACTTGTAAGTGGTTCTCAGAAAAGTCATGACTTCTTAAGGTCGGATTATCCAGAGATTCCAGTGGAACCACTCTAGATACGTAATAAAAGGGAGACCTGGGTTTTGACTTTGGCAAAGAGAACAAGTGTGACACATGCACACATATCACAACCATAGCTTCCTGCTAGACGACAGACAAGGACACTCATGTGAGCTTCTCCCGCAGGATTGCAGATGCCACTGTCAGAACGTTTAGCTGTTAGCAATCCCTTTTTGCACCCATAAGAAAAAAATTATAAAAGAAGAAATGATTATCGATAAAAATTTACAAAGCATTGGAACAAAATCATAGTTTACATATTTATATGTGCATATTTATAGAAACAGCTATAAATTACTTTTAAACTTGATTATTACAATTTACATCCTGTCATGTCATCTGTGGCACTTTTTTTTTTTTAATTTTGGGGCAGAATCTTCAAGATGATCTGGAAAAACAGGAAGAGAACTTACAGAGGTTTGGCTCTGTCACCAACCAACTGTTAAAAGACTGTCACCCACCTGTGACAGAAACTCTTACCAATACATTAAAAGATGTCAATATGAGGTATGGAACATGCTAATTTTACACATTTCTGCATTTTTTATATCACAGCCTTATGGCAAATAATGATACAATTAAAATTGCTGGCATTTTGAATTTGAGCTTTATAGCTTCTACTAATGTTTCAGTTTTCACAAATGAATTTAAGGTAACTAAATACAGTGAAGAGACTTAGATTGCCTCATTTCTACTATCTGCCCTTGAACTAGGAGTGGGGAATTGTCTCAAATAGAAACGAGACATCTCTGAATTATTCCCATATTCACATGAAGCAGGACCGTGAAAAATAAAAGAGCAAATAACAGCATTTGGTAAGAGGTGTTAATCTGCCCGTGAGTGTTGGCTATTGTTTCCAGATGGAATAACTTGCTGGAAGAGATTGCGGAGCAGCTGCACTCCAGCAAAGCCCTACTTCAGCTTTGGCAGAGATACAAGGACTACTCCAAACAGTGTGCTTCTACAGTGCAGCAGCAGGAGGATCGAACCAATGAGCTCCTGAAGGCAGCCACCAACAAGGACATTGCTGATGACGAAGTTGCTACGTGGATTGAAAATTGCAATGTATGTTTGGGGACACTGGTGTTTTCCCACCGTGCCAGTCTCAGCCACCTCAAGTCTAGCAAGGCTAGTGCTGATGTGCATAAGCTTTTGGTATGTCTCCGTATGTGGGACAGCTCGCCAAAAACGGTTTTAAGTACCAAAGAGCCTGCTAGGTTTTCAGAACACAGTTGCACTTGTATCAGATTTAAGAGGTCCCTCCCACTGTTTCATTTTTATAGATGAGTTGTTTTTCCCATTTTTCCTAATGGCATACTATCCTTGTGAAGATTTAGGTTGTTTGTTTTTACACATTTGTCAATTAAGAAATAAGAGAGTATGGAGAATAATGTTTTATCTTTCAAAAATCCACCGTGAAATGTATTATATTATCTAGTTAGGTCCATTATTTCTTATGTAAGCATCAACAGAATTATTTCTTTGAAGAATTTAATGGTATAAAGAAGTCTTTCTCTCCTGATTTACTGGTATAACTCTTTTTAATAGCTTTTTAATATTTCTTTTTTTTTCACTGAAGTTGCCAATAACCTACTTTAGGTTTTCAGAAACAGTTCTCTTGTTTCATCCATTACATGATTCTTAATATTTGTCCTTATTTGTCTTTATTTTAATGAATTTGTTCCAAAGATCTTCTTGTAAACTTTCCCAAATCAGTTTATTAGAATTAAGCAAGTTATAAAAAGCACATAAATTTCAACCTACTCTAATACCTTCACATGAATACTAAATAATCACTTTAGAGCTAAAGTTTAATTCTGGAGTAAAGATAACATAATGCTTTTTTTCTCCTCCTTCCACATAGTTTATCCTGACAGGGTTGGTCATTTTTAATTTTCAGTCCTCCTGAGTTGATACATACACACCTATTTTAGGGGGGCAATACTCCAAATTATTTCTCTGAATTTTTCTAAGCTCTGTGTCAGGGTCAAAGCTTCCTTTCGTTTGTTTTTCTCCCTCTCATAGGAGCCACTGTCTAGAGATAGCAGGCTCTACTCTTTCCATCATGTCTGGTGGAGAACCAGCAACAGGTAGAAGAACCAGTCATTTGTCATCTCTTAGTAGGTTGATGGAAACCAGAAACAGAATTTCCATTGGCTTAAATTCTGAGCATTTAGGAGTGCCCCACAAAAAGTGGAGGCAAGAGAAGCCATGGAAAAGAATGGAGATACAATCTGCTTCGGTCCCTGCTCACCAGGGCCATTGCTGGGGTTCTAGGCTCCACTGAGCTAGGAGGATGCAACCAGTATAATGCAGCCATGCATACGAAAGATGCTGTTGAGAAACTCATTCACTGTGTGTACAAAATTAAACAGGAAAAGATAAAATGTAGCATTGTGTTTTTTATTTTGATTTGATATCAACTACGTGAAAAGATAGGAAAAACATGCCCAAATGCTTCCAGTTATTGGCTTTTCTTATAGATGTGTCTTCTTATGTATGTTTTTCTGCACTCCCCCCCAGTGTCCTACAATGAACCTATGTGGCTTTTATTTTATTATAAGAATAGTACGTGTATCTCTAAAAATGTTAACACACGTGCATTTTCCAAAATCAGATTTAATTCGTCATTATTTTTCTGCAGGTGAAGTTTGTTTAGTGTAATAATTTGACAAGTAAGAATTGAGTGTTTCCAGATGTGTGGCCCTTTGCTGATTATGAGTTTAAGGAGTCCCCTTATCATGTTGTTTTATAGCAGGCATATTTTCATCATCTGCAGGAGCTCCTCAAAGGACTGGGGACAGTGAAGGATTCTCTTTTTGTTCTCCATGAGCTGGGAGAGCAGCTCAAGCAACAAGTGGATGCTTCGGCGGCATCAGCCATTCAATCTGACCAGCTGTCTTTGAGTCAACACCTGTGTGCCCTAGAGCAGGCTCTTTGCAAGCAGCAGACTATGTTACAGGTAGGTTACAGAGCTCATACTCCGCATGTGTTATAAGTCGGCTTTCGATAACATCTGAGCCTAAGCACAGGAAAAGAAAGCTTTTTCATCATTGAGACAACGCCTCTTTCAAGACCAAAGAATTAAAAAGTAAATGAACTTGGAAGTTCCAGTGGGGACAAGGGAAGGTGGGAGTCTTGCACTATTCTTTACAATGTAGTTTTGCCCCTACAGCAATGCTTCTTTCTATGGTACTGAGTAAAATATATTCAACTGATAAATACTAAATGGCTTTAGTATTGACATTCATATTTATATAACAAGTTTTTGCCAAGAATCAGAGTATTTTTCTGGTTGGTAGTATACTTTAAAAATAACTTTAATTGGTCAATTAATAAACGGTATCTAGGAGTATTTCTAAGTTTTCAAAAAATTACATGAATGAAGAGAAGAAAAGTTAAATCATGTAGCCTTATGGCATCTTGAGGATGGCAACTTAACACAAGATATGAAAAATAATTTCAATATCCAATTGCCCTTTCATTATATATCTAAATACCAATTTTTTTTTTGTGGAAAAAAAAAAAGGCTGGAGTTCTTGACTATGAAACCTTTACCAAGAGCTTAGAAGTGTTGGAGGCCTGGATAGTAGAAGCTGAAGAAATATTACAAGGGCAGGACCCTAGCCACTCATCTGATCTCTCAACCATCCAGGAAAGGATGGAAGAACTCAAGGTGAGTACATTCAAATCCTAGGCCTAGATCTTCTTTTGTCCTCAAAATCTTAAGGAGTACTATACTCCTGACATAGGCCTACTTTTTATTTTGAGCTCCGAGAGAAACCCTTGCCAGCTCTGTTTTCCTGCGGTGTGCACGCACTGATTTCACACCCTGTGACGAGCCTAGGAGTCCAGCTCACTCCTCCTTCCCACCTCTCGTCCCTTCCCCTGCCCAGTGGGTCCCCTTGAAATTGCCATTTCCATCTCTACCCACATCCACTCCTAGACAAGCCCCCGATGTCTTGGACCCCGGCAAGAGCCTCCACGGCCCTCTGTGCGGCGACCCCAACCCATCCAACCCACAGTTGCCAGAATGATCTTTTTTCTTTTAAAGGGTTTTACTTAATTGTGAACTGTTTTAAACATTTAGTAAATAAAATGATAACAATAGACGTGCCAGTTTTATCATATTATTCCTCTGCCTCAGACCCCCCACAGGTTCCCACTGCTCTCAGGGTAAAGACCAGTGCAGATTATCACACCCAGTGGACCTGGCTTCCATCTTCCAAAGGGTCTTGTCTTCACCACTGATCACCTCAGTGTCCATTACTGTGCTTCCTACCATTTCTATGCATAACATCACCTCTTTCTAGAATTCGATTTTTGTTCCCACCAACTCCCTTCCCACCAAAAGGAATGAATTTTTGGTCATTTTGTTCAGTGTTACTCTCTTAAGAAATCTTACTCTTTTGTTCACGGTTAGGCTCCCCCATGTAACACTTTCATAGCACACGATTTTTTTTTCTTCAAAAACTTTATACACCATTTTAATTACGTTCACATGATTAGGTTATTACTACTGCAGACTAGTATTATCGGCATAGTATCCTACTGTCTGTAAGCCCCATGAGAAGGACCATTGCCTGTCAGTTTTGTTCACTGCTAATATCTACCCATGAAAATTCTGCCATCTAATTGTTATGCTTTTGACTTCAGCAGTTCGAAAGGCTTATTCTGTCCTTAGGGTAATGAGCTTATTTCAGAGCATGCAAAGAGAAAATGCATACGGTCAAAGATGTCTTGCCATTTGCCTCTTCCTGTAGCCAGTTTCCTTGATGGAGTTACAGATGCCCACACGTAAAGCAGAAAAGACAGTTTTGTCCTGTGTTTGAGGGGAGGAAGGAGCTCTGAGAGCACAGAATGCTTTGTCAGTTGAATCTTAGCAACTTTCGGATTGGGGCCAAGGACCTAAAACTGAAGCAGCTAGGATGATGAGTGGTGACTTCAAAGCTCAAATGGGATCTCATTCCATCTAGCAAGTGCTCAATGCTTCTTATTTACCCAGCTCTACCACTTACTGGCTGGGTGGCCGTGAGCAATTTACTTACCATTTCTGAGCCTCTTCAGTTCTCATCATTAAGTTGGAATAGTCATGGTACTTACCTTAGGAGATTATTATGCAAATAAAATGAGTTATTACCTGTAAAGCTCTTATACTGTTATTTGGTTCATAATAAGTGCTCAAGAAATGTTAGCCATTATTATAATGGTTAACATTATAAATATTCTTATTGGTAATAGGTAATAAAGGAGCAGAATAGCATAGACAGATGGAACATAAAGGGTCAGAAATAAGCCTTTTCAGTCATCAGCAAAATTTTCATCCATTAGCAAGTACGGAATTCACGTGAGCTACTAAACGTTCAGTGGAAGCGAGTGAGGAGCTATAGCAGGAGGGGCAGCAGCAGCAGCAGGGGAATGGGGTCAGGAGACACAGCTCTTTATCTGCAGCTCTGGAGATGACAGGCCCGTGGCCTAGAAATGCAGGAGAGACCAAAGACCTGCTTCTTCCTGAAATCAGAAGGTCTCTGTGCAGTTTGAAAGAACTCCGCCTTTTCCAACCATACTGCTAAACTGGCTTTTGAATCTTGCTTCTAGGGGCAGATGCTAAAATTCAGCAGCATGGCCCCCGACCTAGACCGTCTGAACGAGCTTGGATACAGACTCCCGCTGAATGATAAGGAAATCAAAAGGGTGCAGAATCTGAACCGACACTGGTCTCTGATCTCCTCTCAGACCACAGAAAGATTCAGGTAGAGCAACCAAGACGTGTGTGAGCCACTCTGATGTACCAGTAGGTAGAGGAGCATGGTTTGTGCATATCGATAAATTCCAGGTCTTTCCAATGATACGAAATTTAGACTAGAAGTGGTGAACTCAGATTGTGGTTTCCCATGATTGCTGGATGAAATATTGTTTTAACAAAAAAGAAAAAACTCTTTTTCATAAGACTGTATTAAAGGTACATCCATAATCTTATCATTCTGAAAACCGACCATTTTAAACTTTTATTCTTTTTTAAAAATTTGCTATCTAACATTGAAAGCTTTGTGGTGGTCAGACTAGAATTGGAGGCAGAGGGTATTTTTTAATCTAGTTTGATATGATGTCATAGTAAGAATTGTTTTTAGTAAGAACTAAAAAACAACGCCGTAATCGTATTCTTTTTCCTTTATCAGTAAGTTGCAGTCATTTTTGCTGCAACACCAGACTTTCTTGGAAAAATGTGAAACATGGATGGAATTCCTGGTTCAAACAGAACAGAAGTTAGCGGTCGAGATTTCAGGCAACTATCAGCATCTTTTGGAGCAACAGAGAGCGCATGAGGTAAGGTGTGCTGGTGGGTTTTTGGGTAATGAAACAGTCTTTGGGAAAGGCTGTGCCATGCCACGTGGACGGGGTCAGGCACTGTTTCTCTTGCTGAGTCTGCTCTGGTGTGGGCACTGCTTTGCCTGCTTTCTTAAGTTTGAGGTTTCTGTATCTCAACTATAAAAATGTGGTCCAGTTCTTTGCTTCCATAGTTGGTTTTAAAAATGTGGCAGCCTTCAATATCCTGCCATGTATACCGCTGGAATTGTGGTAAGTCTACTTATGGGGGGTGTCGGGGGAATCATGGCATGTGTGGAAGGAATACAGAAAGTTAGACAATTTTCAAATGGAGTTACATTCTACGTTAATATTGCCAAGACTAGTTGCTTCATAAATTATGCTTTGATCACAAGTCTTTGATAAATGAAAATTGAGTGTTCTGTAAAAAAACAAAACAAAACAAAAAACCTCCATATTTTATACTTGGAAATCAAGCTATCAAATATATCCAAGAGTACCTCTTGATCAAATGGCACTATAATTATTTCATAAGAAACACCAACGAGGGGCACCTGGGTGGCTCAGTCGTTAAGCGTCTGCCTTCGGCTCAGGTCAAGATCCCAGAGTCCTGGGATCAAGCCCCACATCAGGCTCCTTGCTCGGCAGGAAGCCTGTTTCTCCCGCTACCATTCCCTCTGCTTGTGTTCCCTCTCTCGCTGTGTTTCTCTCTGTCAAATAAATAAAATCTTTAAAAAAAAAAAAAAAAGAAAGAAACACTGAGAGTAGTAGATACAAAAAGCAAATTAATTGATTTGCTGTTTGTCTCAATTTTGTTGTTCACCGGTATAAGCACACTGGCCCATGTGTTTCTGAAATATACACAAGTGGAGAAATAGGATTTACCTAAAAGCAGAGAAAAGCTTAAACGAACTTTAAAAAGAATGATACTAAAAGCATTTTGCTTAAAATTTAAAAATAAAGACTTTAAACATGTATAAGGTATTTTTCAGTCCAGTTTTATCGAGTTAACTGAAGATGGAATAAAAGACAATGAATTAAAACTACAGCGAGTGCAGAGAAAGGGGAACCCTCTTACACTGTTGGTGGGAATGCAAGCTAGTGCAGCCACTCTGGAGAACAATATGGAGGCTCCTCAAAATGTTGAAAATAGAGCTACTCTATGACCCAGCAATTGCACTACTGGGGATTTACCCCAAAGATACAAATATAGGGATCCAAAGGGTCATCTGCACCCCAGTGTCAATGGCAGCAATGTCCATAATAGGCAAACTATGGAAAGAGCCCAGATGTCCACTGACACATGAATGGATAAAGAAGATGTGGTATATATACAATGGAATACTACTCAGCCATCAAAAAAATGAAATCTTGCCATTTGCAACAAGGATGGAACTAGAGGGTATTATGCTAAGTGAAATAACTCAATCAGAGAAAGACAATTATCATATGATCTCACTGATAATGTGTAATTTGAGAAGCAAGGCAAAGGATCATAGGGAAGAGAGGGAAAAAATGAAATAAGACGAAACCAGAGAGAGAGACAAAGCATAAGAGACTCTTAATCTCAGGAAACAAACTGAGGGTTGCTGGAGGGGTGGGGTGGGAGGGATAGTGTTGCTGGGTGATGGACATTGGGGAGGGTATGTGCTATGGTGAGTACTGTGAAATGTGTAAGACCGATGATTCACTGGCCTATACCCCTGAAACAAATAATACATTGTATGTTAATTTAAAAAAAAAACCTAAAGGACAAAAAATTAAAAATAAATACACGGGTTAAAAAAAAATACATTCTCTGCATGGAGCACTGGGTGTAGTGCAAAACAATAAATCTTGTAACACTGAAAAAAATAAATAAAATTAAAAGAAAAAATACATTCTCCTATACTGCAGGATTTCACATGTATCCTGATACAACTAGAAATATTTTTCAAAGCCTTGCTAAAACCAGAATTTTTGTGGAAGTTACTAGAAAACTGGTCCCTAAAATTGAGAACTCTAAAAGTATGTTTTTCTGTTTTTTTCATTAATAGTTGTTTCAAGCAGAGATGTTCAGTCGCCAGCAGATTTTACACTCGATCATTATTGATGGGCAGCGTCTTCTAGAACAAGGTCAAGTTGATGACAGGTAGGATATTTGATATTATGAAGAAAGGTTTCATTGAATTAGTCATTTTCTTTTTAATGAGCAGATTAGAGGGCATATGTCTAATCTTCCTAAGGCAATTGTACTGCAATGGAGCCTTAGTAATTGGAGAAAAGGCTTGTCTGAATCTCTGAAATGACTGAGTATTGAATCTTTTTAAAGAACTGCTATTATATTACATGAAGGACATAAAGTAATTGGAAATCACCTAGCCAACCTTCTCCAGACCTCTGCAGGAGACTGGAATTAATGAATAGATCCGAACAAACTGTATCAATGATGTATCGATGGTTTATAAACAGATGCTTCTAATCCTCTCATAAAGTTGAAGAAATTATATTCCTCAAAGGAGCACAGAGATCACTACGTCATCTTTATTACTTATAGATGAAAACTTGAGGCCCAGGAATGCAAACCGATGGGACCAAGGTCACTCAGGCTTTTAGTCAGGACCAGCCAGCTGGTTTTCTACACCATGGTAATTCCAGATTTGAAAATGGTTGCTCCCTTAAGTCAGGTGACTCTCTGACACACTGAAATCCTGCTTCCTCTTCATTTATTTAGATTTCCTCTTTATTTAAAAATGAAGAGGTAGGGGCGCCTGGGTGGCTCAGTCGTTAAGTGTCTGCCTTCGGCTCAGATCATGATCCTGGGGTCCTGGGAAAGAGCCCCGCATCAGGCTCCCTGTTTAGCGGGAAGCCTGCTTCTCCCGCTCTCATTCCCTCTGCTTGTGTTCCCTCTCTCGCTGTGTTTCTCGCTGTCAAATAAATAAAATCTTTAAAAAAAAAAAAAAAAAATGAAGAGGTTAAATCTAGCTCCTCTTTTGACTTCCAGTATGTGAATTGCTGATTTTGTACTATTTTACATTTCCTAGGAACAAAATCTAGCCTATCCCATCTACTTTATGTAATGATATTTGGAATATAAGCCTCATTTGATAATTATACAGTAACATAAGAACGTCTTTCCCATATTAAGGACCAGTAACTATGATTATAATTAACTTACTATTTTTTAAAAAAAAAAAAAAAGACATAAATCAACTGTTTTCGTTAAGAGGGTTTTTAAACTATTTTGAAGCAATTTCAGTTTTAAGCAGATATTTCTTTGGAGGTAACATGAAAGATTTTCACAGTTAAGCTTGGAACAACAAAATGCGATACCGTATTTATTCTATTCAAAGTAAGCCAAACTTAAACGTGAGCTCTACTAAGAATTTCTTTTTTTTTTTTTTTTTTAAAGATTTTATTTATTTGACAGAAACACAGCGAGAGAGGGAACACAAGCAGAGGGAATGGTAGCGGGAGAAGCAGACTTCCTGCCGAGCAGAGAGCCTGATGCGGGGCTTGATCCCAGGACCCTGGGATCTGACCTGGGCCGAAGGCAGCCGCTTAACGACTGAGCCACCCAGGCGCCCCTCTACTAAGAATTTAAGGCCTTCAAAATAAAACCAATTCAAATGCAATTAACTTATTCTTTGCTTTATCCTCCCTTGGTCAGCTCTGTAACAGCATTATAAAAGTTTAAGCCAGTAAGTAAAACAAAACTTAAAATTCATGTACAAGCCAACGTCTATTAAACTGTAAATGTTAACAGTTAAGGAGAAACATCAAAGAGTGAAAATGGGAGGTTTGGACCAAGGATAATTCTGAAAGTTGCAGAAGAAAAACAGATTAGAGCATGAAGGCCCCAGATTACAAATGTATTGTGTTTTAAAAGTTTGTTGATAAGTTTTGTGTTTTAGAGTTCAAGTTCAGCCATGAGAACGGTGTCATGGGTTGAGTACTTCCTCACCTGAGCTGGCAGGTGGCTCAGGACAATTGGGCTCTGCAGAAAGCGAGGATGAGAGCTCCTGAGAGATCTTGGATAGTGGCCTGAGGGGAAAAGCAGTGTGCGGAGCACTTCTGTGTCACACAGTCTCAAGTCCTAGAGTGAAATGTCTTCAGAGATGACAGATGCTTGTAACTTCTTGGGGAGTTTCATGAACTTAATTCATCACATTAATTCTACTGTAGTTAGATTATTGACATCAGAATTTCCTTTCAAAACCACAAGCACCAATAACACAAGTTGTTACCAAAACCAAGGCGTAGATGACAGGAAGTGTCACCGGTACAGCTGTCCACAAGAGTAAGTTCTGCTCAGATTTGAAGCCACCCTCAAGAGGAGAGAATAGTGTATCTGGGGAAGAAAAGCAAAACTAACACAATAGAGAAAAACAAGTAATAATATACTTTAATAATAAAATGTGAATAACATCCTAATTTACGAAGAAACTCATTCTATTTGCTACCCCACAAATCAGTCCTAGAGCTACAAACTGAATGTTAAGGAAAACTTCCTAAAGAACTGACAACATTTTTTAAAAGTAGACACAGAAGTAGAAAGGACAAACTAACAGACTGATGATTATTTAGCCTGAAATTGAAAACACTTAAATAAAATTGCTGGGCACCTGGTTGGCTCAGTGGCTTAAACCCTCTGCCTTTGGCTCAGGTCACGATCTCCGGGTCAAGGGATCAAGCCCAGCGTCCTTGGGCTCTCTGCTCAGCAGGGAGCCTGCTTCCCCCTCTCTCTCTGCCTGCCTCTCTGCCTACTTGTGATCCCTCGCTCTCTCTCTCTCTGTGTCAAATAAATAAATAAAATCTTTTTTTTTTTTTAAAGATTTTATTTATTTGACAGAGAAACACAGCGAGAGAGGGAACACAAGCAGAGGGAATGGGAGCGGGAGAAGCAGGCTTCCCGCCAAGCAGGGAGCCCGTTGCGGGGCTCGATCCCAGGACCCTGGGATCATGACCTGAGCCGAAGGCAGACGCTTAACGACTGAGCCACCCAGGCGCCCCTAAATAAAATCTTTTAAAAAAATTAAAATAATAAATAAATAAATACTTCCTATCTCTAAGTATGTGGACAACCTTCCTATAGACAGTGATGACTAGATAGTTTTCATTTTTCTAGGAACAAAAAGAAGTGTGTTTAAAATGTAGAAGGGATGATTTAGATTAATTTGTGGAATAATTTGCTAAAGATTAAGGCTGTTTATTGTGAGGGAATATGGAGCTTATGAATATAGTTTTAAAAAAAATTTTTAGGGGCACCTGAGTGGCTCAGTTGATTAAGTGTCTGCCTTCCATTCAGGGCAAGATCCCAGGGTCCTGAGATTGAGCCCTGTGTCTGGCTCCCTGGCTCAGTGGGGGGTCTGCTTCTCCCTAGCCCTCTGCTCTTCTGGCTTCCCTCCCTCTCCCACCCCTGCTTGTTATCTCTCTCTCAAATAAATAAATAAAAATCTTTAAAAAGAAACATTTTTAAATAACATGATTTTATTTGAGTGACTTATGATTCTAGCTGAAATAATCCACTATTGTTCATCCAAAGAATGGATGGTTTATAATTCTGGCTGAAAGAGGTTTATAAATAAGTTTGATCCTCATTTTCTTTTTTTAAAAAAATACTTTATTTTTTTACTTTAATTTTATTTACCTATTTGACAGAGAGAGTGAGAACACAATCGGGGGGAGAGAACAGATGGAGAAGCAGACTCCCCACTGAGCAGGGGGCCCAACGTGGGGCTTTGGGGTCATGAGCTGAGCCGAAGGCAGATGCCTAACTGACTGAGCCATCCAGAGGCACTGGTCCTCATTTTTTCCCTCTCGCTGTAGCACTTACAAGATGCTGTCACCTGCTGCACACACGGCTTAGGGTTTGGGCCCATTCCCACTGCATCTGGTCCCCTGTGCTCCCTCCCCTCTCATGCATTCAGGGAGGGAATAATTAGTGAGTGACCTTACAGATATGCCTTTAACCCATGCTGAGACATGAACATGTTTGCAAAAACCAACAGTTTCAATTTAAAAAATTACTTGAAATAGACCTGGTAAAAGATCATGGCATGATATTTGAAAGCCTCTGCCTTAAATCACGTCTCGGGGCTTATTAGAATCATCAAGTGTATAGACGCTGTATGTGTCCATGGCTGATATGTAGATGCAGCTAGGGTAACAGTGTTTCCTCCCCGTGTAATTATTTCCGACCAGGGATGAATTCAACCTGAAATTGACGCTTCTCAGCAGTCAGTGGCAGGGAGTGATTCGCAGGGCCCAGCAGAGGAGGGGCATCATTGACAGCCAGATTCGCCAGTGGCAGCGCTACAGGGAGATGGCTGAGAAGCTGCGTAAATGGTTGGTTGAAGTGTCCTCTCTTCCCGTGAGTGCTCTCGGAAGTGTCCCGATACCACTGCAACAGGCAAGGGCCCTCTTTGATGAAGTGCAGGTAAGGTGCAAAACACACGATTCTTAAACCTCTTCTGCGTTTCCACTGTACACCTTACCCTCGCCTCAGTTCTTCACGAGGCTCCTGGAGTGATACTGGGATGAGGGCAATTATTGTCGCAAAGTATCAACAAGAACATACAGTCTGATTGCATTACAAAGGCCTTATTTAATGATGATAGTCTGGTGGTCCCAGCCTCCCAGAGACCCCATCCATCGCCCACACTAGGGCCCCCATTAGCTCACTAACCTCCAGCATGGAGGAAAGGGCAATAGCTGGGAAAGGAGCACTTTGCATTGATTATAACCAGGAGCAATTTAAATGTATAACTTGGGTATTCCAGAAAAGATTGAAGTCTCAGTCCTGTCTGAGCTTTTGGTCCATTCCTATTTGGCCCATTCCTTCCATCTGCCCGGTAACTGGGGCCTCCAGCCCCTTAGACAACTCCCTCCCAGCACTCTGCTTAGTCATCCCCAGTGTATTTCATGCCTCCTCTTGCTTTGGAGGTCATTGTTTGCTGCTTCCTTTCTCCTGGGAGACCTCATCCACCCATGGCTTCATTGGCCTCCTACCGTCACAGAAGGGCCAACGTGCTATCTTCCAGTCGCATCTACCTCCTGAACTTTCAACTTAATGCATTCAACTGCCATGTATATATATATATATATACACATATGTTTATATATATATATGTATATATATAAATTTAACATTACATATTATACATTACATTTTATATATACTATATATACTATATAATGTAATATATAATATAATATATATCTATATATATTACATATATATTTATATATATTACAGGCGTAATATACTCCATGGGTTCCCACGGAGCCTGTGCTGTCCAGATGAGCCATTCTTTGGCAGTCCCATGTCCCCGATTCGAGGAAATGTCATTACCAGCTGTCTGGTCTGTCAGTAAAGAACTTTAGAGTCGCTCTAGAGCTCTATTCTTGTTCTCTCCCTCCCCATTTCTAATACACTCCCAGTTTCTATCCCCACTGCTATTACCTTAGATGAGGAGCTCTTGGTTTCTTACCTACAGAGACAACAGCTTTCTAACCTATTTCAGTGTATCTAACATATGCCCTTTTCCATTCTGTTTTATACCCTACTGCAGAGTGTTTTAATATAAACACATCGCTTCCCTGCTTAATATTCTCCTGTGAATCTCAGTCACTTTCACTATTCAAAAAATTCCCGTGCCAAGTGTGATGTAGCATTTTCTGCTACTCTTTCACATGCCCAGCCCCTGAAAACTACATCAGGGTCCTGAATTCATCCTATTGCTCTCATACAGTAACTTTGCTCATCTTCATTTCTCTGCAAGGAAGGATTCTTCTCTGACTCCTGGCCTTCATCATACGAGGTCCTTCTTAATCTGGCTATATTCATGTCTTCCAAGACTCATGAAGCCTTTTGCCTTTGAGGAAACCTGTCTTGCATCCATGTGGGTTAGATTATTTGGGCACTGGTCTTTCTTGGAAGAGGGTTGTTTGTATAAAATAAATATCACAAACATCTTTTTGCAGAAGACATGAGAAGATCCTAATAAAACTTAAAACAAATGGAACACATAGCGGTGTGTTCCCTATGCATCAGTCTCCTCAAGCGGTTTCCATATTGCCCTGTGATTGTATTTACCTTGGGGACAGAAATCAAGCCTCTCTCCCTGTTGAATTCTCATTCGTTTGTACCGTGCTTCATTCAGGCCCCAAGCACTAGCTCCAGAAATGTTGGATAAAGAGGGTATGCAGTGTGTGAAAAACTGTACGGTCACTTAAAAACACTTGTAATGGGGACCTGCTGAAGAAAAGAATGAGAAAGTAAAAAGCTACGATTCCTTTCAGTTCAAAGGCAAAGTGTTCCTGCGACAGCAAGGCAGCCACATCCTCGTGGTGGAGGCGGGCAAGCAGCTCCTGCTCTCGGCCGACAGCGGGGCTGAGGCCGCCTTGCAGGCCGAGCTCACCGAGATCCAGGAGAAGTGGAGATCGGCCAGCCTGCGTCTGGAGGAACAGAAGAAACAACTGGCCTTCTTGCTGAAAGTAAGTTCAGCTCTTTCCTCCTGAAGATGTGGTGCAGTTTCAAAAGCCACATAAGTAACTGTTCCCTCCTGTCGTGAGCTTTCCAGACAAGGCAGAGATTGTTAAGTCATACCCTCAAGTATTTTGATCCCCTGCCCTGTGCCTTATTTAAGACTTTGCCCTGTCTTGCACGAACTGGAGAAGTTTCCCAATTTTCAGCAGTTTGTCTTTCAGAAAAATCCCCCAGCGAAGTAGTTTCAAGTCCAATCAGACTGTCCAGGCGATGGATTCTGATTAATGGCCGGTCGGTGCCGAGCCAAGAGCCATGTGATGGTTTTGTAAATCCAAACAGGAATGCAAAGAGTAGATTCCACTCCCTGATCTAAGACTCTAAAATGGTTTTTAAGATTGATATCTCTTATTTTACAGCAGGGAAAAACCAATCCAAGAGGACACTCTTGATTTAATCTTGGTTTATCCGAGCACGTTGCTATGAGATAAAATTCAGGAGGTGTATTAAGCCTTTAGTTGGGTACACAGAGCATACTGATCACACCTCAAGTCTTGAGAGATATAGATTTTTCCAGACCCCCCAACAAGATGCTTTCTCCCTCACTTTCTGTAATCATATTCAGTACATAATCGGAAGGCAGTGGAAAAAGGGCATGGTTTCTGAAGTCAGATCTATCCAAGTTGAAATCATAATAAACCAAGTAACCTGGTTAACCCAACCTATCTGAATTCCAGTTTCCTTCTCTCTATAGTAGGCAGAATTACTCCTCCGTTAGCTGGCATCGTGAGGATATAATGAAATAATGAAAGTAAATATGTGGTACCTGCACAGATTGAGCATGCAATAAATGATGGTCATTATCACTGTTGATATTATTATCATATTAAAGAGTGAACAGAGCTAAATGGTAAAGTTTTATGTATATTGGTAATCGCCAACACTTCAACAAAATTATCCATTAAATTTGGCCTGCCACGTTTTTTGGATCACAGGTAGTAGCTAAAGGTAATGGAATGCATTTTGCTTTTATAGTGCTTCAAGTACATGCCCGTTGGGTTTATTCTGTTAAATTTTATTTAATAATATATTACCTTCTGTGAAGGAAACAATCAATCAAAAATGCCGTTGAACATTTGTTAAAGAACTATTATTTGCCTGCAGCACAATTCATCAGTAATACAATATGTTTGGTTATTTTTTCTTCTTTTTATGCTTTCAGGAAAGGATTAAAAATGTTGTAACTAATCCTGTAGAGATCATTTTAATCATATATTTTTCTTTATTTGTGATGTGATTTTTGGACACATTCCCAAGACTTTAATTAGACAAAATGGCTGAGTCACTGAATTTGCTTTTCTTGCCAGTCTGTTTGTTGGTGTGTGAAACATACACTTTGATAGATGTTTGCAGACCATGACATTTTGTTATTTCCTTGTAATTCATGTAATAAAAAGACTGGGTTATAGCTTCGGAATCTAAGCCCCTTTGGAAAGGGGAACCCTTACTCTTCTCTTGTTAAAGTTTGTTTTATTTTAAATCATAGACCAGGACCCATTTGCCAAGAAGGAATTTATGAAGCTAAATTCTAATGTTAATGTCATCTTTCTTTATTTTAGTGTATCTTTACATCATAGCTATAATGCTTATCTAATTTTAGCCCTTGATTTAATGCTCTGAGTAAATATGCCAAAATACAGTGATTCTCATTCTGTGACTTTCATGTTCACCTGCTTCACTGTGGCCTCTTAATTTTGTTATGGAAAATAAGAAACTGACCTTTTCTCTTTTAGATCAGTGAACATTCACTGATGGCATATTGACAGGTTTCAGAATGTGTGATGATTTCATTGAGAATGCTGTTCTATTTAGTAAGAGCATCTCACTGTGCTTAGCATTGATGAATAATTGTAGCCTGGGAACACAGAGATACTTTAACAAAGGAGAAATGGGAACAGATCCGACCAAGACAGACAGTTTGTGTTTTTTCTGGTACATAGAAAGAGGGAATGCGGTTATGCACTCTAGGAAGTTCCCTGAAAGAATTTAAAAGAAAAATGAGAATTCTGGGCCAAATTCTTAGTTCAGTTAGAAACCGAAAGACCTTTTGAATAGGGAGGCACTTTAGTCAGCACTTCTAACAGAAGAAAGTTTTGGTCATAGCACTTATGGGTTGCTTGTGCTAAAAATAAAACATCAGGAAAGAAGACAGAAAGAGCCCAGACAAGAAAAGATTGGTGACAATGAAAGAGATAATGCGAAGGAAAAGGTGGCATGATTTGGCACTAGGCTCACTACTAAAAGCAATTCTAGTTGTCTTTCTTTGGAACTCAGTAATTTAAGTTGTAGGGAGTGGCCACTGCTAAGGGTTACCAGGAAGGTGGGGGGACAGGAATGGGAGGTCGTAGGCAAAATTAAGGAGATTTGCTTAGATGACTTTAATTTGAATTGTCACTGAGACACTAGATAAGAGTTAATTTGTAGATCCAATTCTAAGAAGAATCAAGTCTCCATTATGGTTCCTATCATTTTTTTCTTTTAATTGAAAAAAGAAATACATGTGTCTGATAAAAAAAAAATTCCAGTAATAATTAAAGTATGTAAAGTGAAAAACGAAATTTCCCCTATACCACCACCAAATCCCGTAATCTTCCACAGGGGTGACCATAGTTACAAGTTTGGTGTGTAATCCTCCAAAGCACAACCACATAGTGTATGTGTTCTCTGTCGCTGTGGAGATCTACTGTCTACACCGCCACACTCTCTACCACTTAACCTCCCGTACCTTCTTCAGAGCACTCATTACTATTTGACATACTCAATGTATATTTTTAAAATTTTGTGTTATCTCTCTGCTTCCATTTATTGATTGTTTCAGTTCTTATGTGCTATATACTCAACCCTCTGTGATACACGTTTCAACACTTTCAAGATGAAGCGCATCCGATACCAACCTTTGGTACTTGTGTTTCTACTTCGGTAACAAATCAAATGTATGTACCGCATACTCTTCATAAAAGGAATTGAATTGGAGTCAGGGTTATATTATTTTTACACTTCATCCTGAAAGAGATTCCATATCCTCTTTTTTATCTCTTACAGAGCGGTAGAGGTCGGGTAGACATCTTATGGGTGGGGTTAGGAAAGAGGCAAAGCACTTTGATTACCTCTTACTCTGCAGTTTGATCCAGACGCAAATAACATTTTTCAGTACCCATAATATTCTGGGCCTCGTATTTGAGGTGTTCACACCCATTGCTTCTTCCGACCCTCCAGCTATTACAGACTTTGTGTTATGTACATTTTTGTAGGAAAACTGAGGCGTAGCGTATTACCTGCTTAAAGTCACACAGAGTAAGTGTAGAACTCAGATCTCCTGATGCTGCCTATGTGATGATGGATGTGGACTCCCCAGTGAATCTTAATTGTTTCTCTTGGATTAAGAAGAGGATTTTTCTTTTGTTCCAGTTTCCTACCAAAAAAAAAAAAAAAAAAAAAAAAAAAGCCATGAAATTTCTTTCTTCTCCCATTATAGGACTGGGAAAAATGTGAGAATGGAATAGCTGATTCTCTGGAGAAACTACGAATGTTCAAAAAGAAGCTTTCTCAGCCTCTGCCAGATCACCACGAAGAGCTGCACGCAGAGCAGATGCGTTGCAAGGTAAACAGCCGGACTGAGTTCCTAGCCGTCACTTGCCCGTGTGCTGGGCCGTCATGTTGCCTTTGAAGCAGAATGTAGTCAAACTGCTCCAGCTGCGAACGTGTAGATGCAAGTTCCCGGATCTTGCATCCGGGCAGACAACCCTGGTGAGGCCTGGCCGTTGTTTTATTGCAGTCGATGAAATTGTAGACTAGTTTATGGATTATCTCAGGAAATACAAACACAGCATTAAAAGATATTTAAAAGCTGGGTCAGAAGCAATAAACACAATCTTTTTAAAGCATCTACACTGGAGAGTTGTTCTAGCAGAATAGTTTAGTTCACAGAGAGAAGAGCGAGGCTCAGCAGCCTGGACATCCCAGGCCCCTTAGGGGAGCACGCTGTCCTCCACACTCTTCCGTAAGGAAACGGGAGCTGTAAAGGGCTGATCTCAGTCACCACGTGGAGACACACAGTCGTTCAGGTACTCAGGACCCTGACTGATTAAAGGTCATGATCAACACCTCAGGTTGCAGTTGGAAGGCAATCAGGAGCTAATACAGGCCACTCCCTGCATCTTGAGCTTCTGAGACCGACATGATTTGGTGGCCATAGGATTTGTTCCATTCCTACCTGTGTAGTCAAGTGAGGTACTCAGATTGCAGTTCTCTGCTGAGCAATATGCAGATCTTATCAAAACTACCTTAACAGATGTTTTTTCTCCCCCAGATAATACATGTCCTTGTGTTTCCCCGTCATCTGCAAATTATTGCTCTAGAGTAATGCTGTAAAAACTTCACAGATACTGGGGCGCCTGGGTGGCTCTGTTGGTTAAGCCTCTTGACTCTTGGTTTCTGCTCAGGTCTTCATCTCCTAAGTTGTGAGGTCAGGCTTCACGCTCAATGCCCAGCAGAGAGTCTGCTTCAAGATTTTCTCCCTCTGCCCCTCCCCCCACTCTCTCAAAAATAAATAAATAAATCTTTCAAAAAGAAACTTCACACATACTTAAATGATTTGGATTGTAACCAGGTCTCTGATTCACGCTGGCTAAGAAGTCATAAGCATTCAAGAAAAACTAATTGTTTAAAGAAGTCTCAAAATCACAAAAATCATGAATGTAAGAATTTTTCTTCAGTATTAAAATTTAAGAATATCCTTTGAAACTCAAAAGAGGCAGATTTATGGGACACCTGGGTGGCTCAGTCAGGCATCTGCCTTCAGCTCAGGTCATGATTCCAGGGTCCTGGGATTGAGCCCTGCATCAGGTTCTCCCCCTCCCACTCCCACTGCTCGTGCGCTCTCTCCCTCTCTCTCTTTCTCTCTGTCGAATAAATAAAATCTTTAAAAAAAAAAAAGGCAGATTTGGGAAAAAT
The DNA here is from genome assembly GCA_028646535.1 of Procyon lotor. Classification (NCBI taxonomy): domain Eukaryota; kingdom Metazoa; phylum Chordata; class Mammalia; order Carnivora; family Procyonidae; genus Procyon; species Procyon lotor. The sequence continues at coordinate 10,960,224 of CM053608.1, forward strand.
AAATCTTAGATGGCATCATGGATGGCAAGTGAGGAAAATAATTTTTCTGAGATGCAAATTCAGAAGTATGCAAAGATTAAAAAGTTTAAATCTAACAAATGATTAAAGAAAACTGTGATAAACAGAAGTGGGCATTTATTAGTCTTATCTTATGTGGCAGTGACTATACCAGTGTTGTCTCAGTTGACATAAACACAAGCTCATGAGGACAGTCTGTTATTTCCCTTTTACAGATGTGAAAACTGAGGCTTCCAGAAGTTTAATAACATTTCAAAGTTAGTAAATATCAAGGCTGCCTGAATCCAGAGGCTGTATTTTTAGAACATAGACTCTTCTAATGGAGTCTGTGAGTCTGAAACAGTTCATTTTTGTGGAGGTAGTGTTTCCTTTATAATCCTTACAGTATGGAGTATGTCTAATGTTTGAGTTAGGGGCTAGAAATTGGTATAAAAAGAGAGAAATCTTTACATTGGTGTGACAGTTTAATGTCTATGATTATAAGCAGAAATACTGTGTATTTACTCCACCTGGATGGTTTGGTCTTTCAGCCAAATGCTGTTACCATGGGACCTCATCTCCCAAAATACAACAGTTACAAACATACCCGGCTATTAAGTTTGGAGATTAAAACGATGCATTTTGGTCCGGCTCTCTGCTACTCTTCCCCAAACCACCCATAGCAGCAAAACAAAGCAATTACCTGGAAAATTCAGACTAAAACCTTGTTTGCCTAAATTGCCTGAGAAGTTAGCCTCAAACAGTACCGTTAATTGCCTTTGCCTTTGGAAACTTGTCTGCTGTGTGAAGAGACAAAAAGAGAGCGGAAAAAAAGCCATGTGAAATACTCTATTTATACACAAAATTAGCTGGAATCTAAAAGCATCAACAGCTGGCAAAAAGCAAGAGTCATACAAATTGCAAAACTGGTCAACAGTTCAAAGCATTGCAAAAACCAATGTCAACTCATTCAAATAGTTTCTTGGATTTTTTCTTAAATTATTTCCCAAAAGGACAGAATACATACTACTCTCTTCAGTAACCTAAAGAAATCTGTGCTCCTACAGGAAATGAATGCAGCCCATTGGGGCACCTGGGTGACTCAGTGGGTTAAAGCCTCTGCTTTCAGCCCAGGTCATGGTCTCAGGGTCCTGGGATCGAGCCCCGCATCGGGCTCTCTGCTCAGCGGGGAGCCTGCTTCCTCCTCTCTCTGCCTGCCTCTCTGCCTACTTGTGATCTCTCTCTCTCTGTCAAATAAATAAATAAATAATATTAAAAAAAATAAAAAAAAAAAAAGGAAATGAATGCAGCCCATTATTTTCAATTGAGTAATAACAGCAACGGATCTTTTCAGTGATTACTTTATTAAGTCTATATCACAGGACGTAAACTCATAGTGTTTGAGGATGAAAGTTGACCTAGGAGTTTGTTTTTTAAAAAATATTCTATTAACACGGTTAGTTAACTTGGGACAAAAATAAAGGCTGGATTAGCAGTTTATGAAATCAGTTTAAAAGTAAAGAACATCATGTAGTGATGAAACTTCAGTTTAGAAAAGATGACCAAGAAGCTCCTGTGTGGCTCAGTTGGTTAAGCACCTGCCTTCTGCTCAGGTCATGATCCCAGGATCCTGAGATCTCCCAGCATCTGGCTCCCTGCTCAGCAGGGAGCCTGCTTTTCCCTCTGCCACTCTCCCCACTTGTGCATGCTCTCGCTCTCTCTATCACCAACAAATAAATCTAAAATCTTTTTTAAAAAATGAGCCAAAATGATCAGTTAAATGGTAAATAGACTATAGGAAGATCCTTCAAGCAACCTGGTTTTTTTATTTTTTAAGATTTTTAAAAATTTATTTATTAGAGAGAAAGCACATGCAAGAGAGAGAGCATGATGGTGGAGATGAGGAACAGAGAGAGAGAGAAGCAGATTCCCTGCCAAGCAGAGAGCTAGGCCAGGGCTCAATTCCAGGACCCTGAGATCATGACCTGAGCCGAAAACAGACCCTTAACCAACTGAGTTGCCCTGCAACCTGAGGTTTTATCAGAAGAACTTGGCAAACTATCAGACAACACCAGAGCAAATAAAGTAGACCAAGTGAGATGTTCAAATAGAATGGGGTGGAAAGATAATTGTATCAAGAGGGGATTCCTAGGGGTGCCTGGGTGGCTCAGTCATTAAGCGTCTGCCTTTGGCTCAGGTCATGATTCCAGAGTCCTGGGCTTGAACCCCACAATGGGCTCCCTGCTCAATGGGGAGCCTGCTTCTTCCTCTGCCTCTGCCTATTGCTCCTCATTCTTGTGCTCTCTCTCTCTCTCTCCAATGAATAAATATTTTAAAAAATTAAAAAACTTTTAAAAAAGAGAGGATTCCTAAAATACTTCAGGATTATTGATGATAGATATTCATGTGTATTCACGTTTTATTTTTTTAATCTAGGAGCTGGAAAATGCAGCTGGGAGCTGGACAGATGACTTGGCTCAGTTGACACTCTTGAAGGACACCCTCTGTGCCTACATTAGCGCTGATGATATCTCCATCCTGAATGAACGCATGGAGCTTCTGCAAAGGCAGTGGGAAGAACTGTGCCACCAGGTAAGACAAATTCTACATGGAGCATTAGCTCAGAAAGATGGAAAACTGGAAGATGACTTGGAATGTCAAATGGTATTTGGACCTATCCTATAATTCAGCATATACACGGAGGAAGAACTCTGGTTTTTCTGAAAATATTTCAGATTAAGACAGTTGTATCTTAACATTATATTTGAGATGCATCTCAACTGGATTCTCTTTCTGCCCCTTTCATGGCTGGCATAATATTGTGAGAGGAAAAATAATTTTTTTGGTTCACGGGTATGGTCCTGCTAGGTACTGGTGGTCTTTTTCTTACTTTAAACAAGTGAAAAAAATCTTTGTTTTATTTGCAGTTTTAGCTAAATACTGTGGAAATGGTTTTATATTTGGAAATTTTATGGCTGTTGATTTACCATCGTTGTTTCCTCGTAATTCATGTGTTTGGCGTCTTTAGGCATATGTGATTCATTTATTAAGTATCTTCCTTGCGTATTATACTAAAAAATTGAGATCCCAGATTGGATTTTGATTTTGAAAAGAAAGGCAGATATTGGTGGAAAGGTGATGAAAAGGCATCAGAGGCAAAGAAGATTAAAGAGATTAAAGAGAGTAAAGGCCCACAGGTGAAGAACAGGTTCTGACTGACGGCCTGGAGACCATCCCCTCCAGGAAGCTGGGAGTGTGTCAGTAATGTCCCTTGCTGTACCTGATTGCTCTGCTTGGCACTTAGTAGCCTGTGGTCCATATTCACTCAATGAACCAGTCACATTAATTGTGAATTTCACAAGCTGTAGTAGAGGTTCCTACCATCAAGTTTACAACAGAGCTGAGATGAAAATCAGTCCAGAAGAACTTGTTGAGTGAAGAAGGAAACTGGTATAAGCAAGTTACAATGGTGTATAACGACGTAAGCAAACTAAGGGCAGTGTGCCTGGCAGGGAATAAAGGGAATGCTTATTGCAGTGGATAAATCTCGAGCTAACTACTGAGAAGGGGAGAAGAAGAGACAGAGAGGTGTGGAGGGAGTAAATGGGGTGGACAAGGTTGCAGCTTGAGTAATGGCACAGGAGGAGAGTAATAGGGGACCTGGCTGGGGAGAAGCAAGTGTTACAAGGATGAGCAGCAGGCTTTTGAAAGGGGTCTCTTTTTGCCTCCCCGGTTTCAGGTCAACTGAGCCTTCCTAGAGATCTCTTCTCTTCCATCCTCCCTACTTTCTCTGACTTTAGAGATGCTTATCTTCATGCTTCAGGAAACATTAAACAGAGTTTAAGAGGCTCATTGTCTCCCGATTCATTTGACATCAATAAGAAATTTGTTGTTAGGTAAATTTCTCTTGATGTTTAGCTTAAAACCAAGATATTTCTCAGACCATTAGCCAAAGGAAAACTCTGGAGCACACTTCCTAAATGTGTAAGCAGTTTTCTATGAATCTATACTTTTAAAAAGAAGGAGTGTAAGAGATGATTTTTATAAACATGCCAGTGATTTGAGTTCAAAATTAATTTAGCCATTTTTCATGGAGCTTCATATTCTTAGTGAACACAATGGGAAATTCAGGTTGAACATGATAATGCTAATTACAATCCTTTATTCTTCTCTGAATTTTTCAACCCAAAATCAATCCATAACTGTCCAGTAAATTATCATATAATTTTCTAATGCAAGGACTCATCATGGCATAGCATATAAGTGCAAGATAACTTGATGTATACAAATAATAGAAAATGATCACAGCAATGTTCAGTTACTTTAATGAACCTTATTCATCTTTTTTAAATTTTTTTTTAAGATTTTATATATTTATTTGACAGAGAGAGAGCAGAAGTCTGCAGAGCAGCAGGCAGAGGGAGAGGGAGAAGCAGGGTCTCTGCTGAGCTGGGAGCCCGATGTGGGACTCGATCCCAGGACCCTGGGATCATGACCTGAGCCAAAGACAGTCACTTAACTGACTGAGCCACCCAGGCGCCCCTTATTCGTCTTTCTTGAAATTGAGAAAAATTTAGCACTACTTGTTGACTCAATACTTTTCTGCATATTCTGTGAAATTAATTATACTATATTTCTCTGGCTAATTGATGTCTTAGAAGCTTTCAGAAAGATAACACTTTAAATAATGGCTTCCATTCCCTTCCCAAATCTGCCATGAACTGCCCTACCCCAAGACCTTGCTCAAACCACTCTTCCTGCCTAGACTGACTATTCTTCCCTTCTGATTTTAACCCATAATTTTTCAAATGTCTCAGCCCCTATGATGCCATTGTTTAAGATGCTCAGACCTCAATATTTTCCTATTCCTCTTATTGCCCCTTTCCGTTTTGGCCTGTGCCATCATTTGATGGTACATTGTTCTCCCCCTCACCCTCCTCCTCCTCTTCCTCCTCTTCCTCTTCCTCTTCCTCCTCCTCTTCTTCCTCCTCCTCCTTTAAATGATTGTGGCTTTATTTCAAGACCATGAGGCCCTTGAGAATGAAGACCATTTCTTTTTATCTCCAGTGCCTAGAAAAACTAAGTGTTTATATATACTGTTAATAATTAAAAGAAGACTTTAGGGCATTTATTTTATGTCATTGTACTCATTTTCCTTTAAATGTAAAATAATGATAAGATCTCTGAATATTTTGAAAATTAAGATTATGATTATGCAGTATTTTTTGATTTAGGAAAACTGGTACTATGTAAAAATGTCATTAGGTAGAAATGACATATATTTCTAGTTATAAGATGAGTTAGTTCTGGGGATCTAATGTATAGCATGGTGACTATAGTTAACAGGACTGTATTATATTTTTGAAAGTTCCTAAGCGAGTAGATATTTAATTTTTAAAATTACGTTTTATTTTTTTAAATTCCAATAGCATGAACATAGTGTTATATTAGCTTCAGGTGTGCAAGAGTGATTCAATACATTACTCAGTGCTAGTCAGTATAAGTGTACCCTTAATCCCCTTCACCTATTCACCCTTCCCCCCATCTCCCTCCTGTTTGGCAACCACCAGTTTGTTCTCTATACTTAAGAGTCTTTTTTTTTCTTTTGCTTTTCTCTTTTTCTTTGCTCATTTGTTTTGTTTCTTAAATTCCACATATGAGTGAAATCATTGTCTTTCTTGGACTGACTTATTTCACTTAGCATTATACCCTTTAGATCCATCCACGTTGTTTCAAATGGCAAGATTTCATTCTTTTCTTATGGCTAATATCTTGAATGCTCTCACAGTACACACAGAAATAGTCATCATGTGATATGATGGATGTGTTAACTAATCTTGTGGTAATTACTTCACAGTATAAATAAGTATCAGATCACCACATGGTACACCTTAAACTTACACCGTGTTATATATCAATTATATCTCAATAAAACTGGAAAAAGAAAAAAGGGGATGAAAGTGTCTATGTTTAAAGTTGCTCACCAGGGGCGCCTGGGTGGCTCAGTGGGTTAAAGCCTCTGCCTTCGGCTCAGGTCCTGATCTCAGGGTCCAGGGATGGAGCCCCGCATCGGGCTCTCTGCTCAGCAGGGAGCCTGCTTCCCCCTCTCTCTCTGCCTGCCTCTCTGCCTACTTGTGATCTCTCTCTCTCTCTGTCAAATAAATAGATAAAATCTTTAAAAATAAAATAAAAATAATAAAATTTAAAAAATAAATAAAGTTGCTCACCAGACTTAGATATATCTAGGCAACAGTCTGTTTGGAAATCCATTTTGAAGGCTGCTGTTGATCATGTGATATGCTGTGAAGAGGCTAATACCTTGCACCCGTGAGCAGACTAAGACTTAAGTAAAAAAAGAGGAAGTACTTTGAATACAAAGTGTTTCTAGAAACTTTCTAAATTGAATGTGTTAGGCATGAAGCTAAAGCATACTTGTCTCCCATTACTTCAGTCTAAAAAAATTGTTGACTCCAGTGAGGTTTTAGTCATGGGCAGTCCTACCAAAGGTACCAGGATATAACTACAAGTAGGAATATAAATTAGTTACTAGTCCTTGAGCTAGTGTTTCTGGAGTACCTCTTTCGAGTCTGAAACCACAAAAGGAAATGAGCTTGAGCCTATGGTCTCATTTTAAAAGCTAAAAACTTTAGTTAAACCTGGCATTATCCCACGGCTAAAGAGCAAGTAGCCTGTTCACAGCCTGGGCGAAGCAGTGGATGAGAAGGCAGGAGTCCTTGGGACTCCCGAGGAGAAGGAGGAAGACATGCTGTGAGTACCTGTTTCAGAGGAGAGTTAATGGAGGAAAGCCTACCGTTCACAACTAGACTCCCCAAATGGATTGTCGTGTCTGCCTACAGCCGGAGCTGCTGTTTTTATTCCCATTTGGGTTTGGAGATCTGTGTGTAATTCTAGTTGAGATCTAAATATATCATCATTGTAATTGCTTGATGTTTTTCAAATTGTCATGGTAAAAATATGTGAAGTCAAAAAGGATGTATTTCCTGTTCAGCTGCCTCACACTCTGGAGGTTTCAGCCGGTACTTGCCAGCTATTGGCAGTGCAGAGTGTTTGTAACCTTGAGAGGAACCTAAATATGTGCTAAGCTGATAAATAATTCGAGGGTTTCAGCTAATCTCAATGAAAGAGAGAGTGATGTTCACTTACCATATGCCCTAAATGTCAGTTTTACAAACCAAAAGGAAAACGCCGTCTCCATTATGAACTGACATCTCTTGGGAAGCTCTTGGTGCTGCTTTGCATCCAGTGCTTGTGGTCTCCCTGTTTCTTCTTTCAGCTGTTGCTTTATGGTGAGCAGATGAAAGCAACACTTCCGTGCTGTGTGATGAGCACCTGAGACACATAGTCAAGCTGCTCAGTGGAGGTATTGAATACCTGAGTGTCAAGGGGGAAAAATATTAAAAACTCAAATGAAGCCCAGTCGTAGTAGTCGTCATCTATTAATGGCCAGCTTTCGTTAAATCTTTAGTATGTACTGGTTACTTTCTTATTTTCTTGTTTGTATTCTATTACAAGCCTACTATTCCAAGACAGATGTCAGTGCTTGGCACAGAGTGGACACCTGTTTACTGCACACAGTAAACATTTGCTTGATGAAATTTGGAACAGATGGAAAATTCAATTACAAATGAAGTAAGGCATAGAGAAAATGAGTACCCCTGGCTTGGTCATATCCTTAGTAAGTGATAGAGACTGGTTTTGAATCTCAGCTGCCTCTGGATATTTGATCATAATGTTATATCACAGCCTGTATCAAAACTCAAGCTTTGCTGGTTCTGTGTTGTACAGACTACAAACAAATGCCTCAGATTTGTCTAACCTTCTCTCTGGAATGGAGATAATAAAACCTACCTCTCAAGGAAATGGGTAGCATTTTTCTATTATGTGCTTATCATCCCTGCAGACGTTGTGGGGGAAAGCCCTAGAATTCATCCTAGCTCATAGCCAAGATTTAGGGGAAGGGGAAAGAAGGAGCTACACATAGCAAGACCTATTAATCTTAAGTCTGAAGGGTGGGAGCTTTTACTCTTAAAAACCAGTTGCTTTGGGAGGTCCCAATTATGAAAATATAGCTTCAGTTTGAACATCAGTTGAACCAGAATTTTAATGACCAGCCACACTCTTGACTCTGATGCTGTGTGAGTGAAAGGGAAAACATCATATCTATCAGAAAATGCCAAGTCTTAGCATTCCTGCAGAAGATCAGAATGCACTCTGCTCTCAGAATTCGAGAGGAAAGGGCGTGCTGGAAGAATCATGCTCTTAGGGCGCCTGGGTGGCTCAGTTGGTTAAGCAACTGCCTTCGGCCCAGGTCATGATCCTGGAGTCTCGGGATCGAGTCCCACATCGGGCTCCCAGCTCCGCGGGGAGTCTGCTTCTCTCTCTGACCTTCGCTCCTCTCATCCTCTCAATTTCTCTCTCTCAAATAAATAAATAAAATCTTTAAAAAAAAAAAAAAAAAAAAGAATCATGCTCTTAGCTGCAGCTCTGTCTTGGTATAGCTTATTGTTGGTGAGCTTTGTCTCCAAAACTCTTTAACCTATGTTTTCTTAGCCTTTTTCATTCGTACCAGTATCCACTCCAAGTAAGTTCACTGCTTTTGGGCTGGTCTGTATTTTTCTGCCTCAAAGAAAACTTAATGATAAGCTGATTTGTACTAATGAGGAAATACTTAATGGATTCATCAGTGTCACCCTACCCAGAGAAATTTTTATTTTAAAGGATCATAATTAATTCAAAAGAGTGCATTTGTAATGGTCACATTTCAGAAACTGTATTAGGTTGTGGGGCCCATGATCTAAGCAACTCATGACTAGGGCTAGCCCCAGCATAGGGAACCTGGTCTCAAAGCCTAATTACCAGGTGTTTTCTTAGGTATAGAATCATAGACATTTTGGTTTGTGTGGGACTTGAGTATTAGTTACCTTAGACAAAATTACTAACTAGGAAGTTTATCGTACCTTAGAAATATTTTCATTTTGATTTTTAAAAGGAAATTGGTTTGAAGTGCATAACAAAGTAAAATGGATTGATGGATAAAGGAATATATGTATTAAAGCAAAATGGAGCAAAATGTTCACAATTTTAGAGTCTAGTGAGTATATTATGGGTGCTTAGCATTACAGTTCTTTCAACTTTTCTGTATGTCTGATGTTTTTCATAATAAAATGTTAGTGGGAAAAAAGAAAATTAAGAGGTAGGTGTTAATGCGATGAGATGACTGGTGGAATGTCTAGCATTATCAACATGAGTGTGTAGAACATCTATAAAAAATATCATCTTCTTGCCACTCAAATCACATGATATTTTACTAACATGTAGCTTAGCTCAACTAAAAAATATTCCTTAGTATCTCAACCAGCACAGCAAAAACGAGAGTATTATGAAGTCATACAATTTTAAAATACTGGAAGGAATCACTCTAGACTTAGAGATAAGAAACAGGGCCCTTGTGTCTCTAATGCATAATGAACTATTACAACTCAATGTTAAAAAACAAACAAAACAAAACAAAAACAAACCAAAAACAGCCCAATTCAAAAATGGGCAAAGGATTTGACCAGGTAGTTCTCCAAAGATATACAGATGGCCAAGAAACATGAAAAAATTTTCAGCATCATTAACCATCAGAGAAATGTGAATCAGAACCACAATGAGATACCACTTCATGTCCACTAGGATAACTAAAATCAAAAAGACAGATATTAGCATGTGTTGGTGAGGATGTGGAGAAATGAGAACCCTACTGCTGGTGGGGTTTGGTGCAGCCACTTTGGCAGACACTCAGCAGTGTCACCAGGTGAGCCAGCAGGTCTGCTCGTGGGTATATGCCCCAAAGGCAACTAAACGTGTCTCCACACACAACAGCAGCATTATTCACAATCGCCACATGCGGAAACAACCAAAACATCCATCCACAGGTGAACTGGTAAATAAAATGTCTATCCATATGATAAAATATATTCAACAGGTAAAAGGAATGAAGTAGAGACACATGCTACAACATAAATAACTTTGAAAACTTTATGCTAAACGAAATCGTATGGTATGTGAATTAATTATGTCTCATTAAAGCCCTTATGCACAAGGAAGAAGGAAAGGAAAAAGATACAAAAGTAAATAAATTAAAAAATAAAGCAGGCAGGCAAGTAAGAGAACTTGCCTAAAGTAAAAAGATGGGTACAGAACTGAGCCACAGGGATCCATCATCTACTTCTGACCTCTTAGCTCCGTGTCCCTCTGCTCCACTCTTCAGACACCTGCGATTCAATTCATTCTTCCTTTTCTCTCACCTTCCCTTCTTTTCTTCCTTTTCACTATTCTTCCTTATTTTTCTTTCTTTCCTTTTTCCCTCCTTTCCTTCCTTCTTTCTCTGTCCTTCCCTCTTTCCTATTTCTCCCTTCTCTTTTAGTAAAAGTGCATTCAGTGACGGTGTAGAAATCTCCGCAGAACCAACTGCAGTGTGAGGCTGGATTGTTCAGAACTTTGAATAAATGAATGTGCATTGCAGCCCTTCAGGCGGAAAGTAGAGGGTTTGATGCCTCCCACTGGTATTTCATAGCAGGTCCTTGTGAAACCTCCTAGATCCCTCCTAGGACTGTACCTCGAGGAACAGTGACCTAAAGAGATGCACAACTATCGCTTATTCCAGTCCACTTAACTCAGTTTATTGGCTTTTTTCCTCAGGGTACATTTTCTGCTCTGACTATCCTTTTATGTGTTCTCCCATTTATACTTCTCAGCTCTCCTTAAGGCGGCAGCAAGTAAGTGAGAGATTGAATGAATGGGCAGTCTTCAGTGAAAAGAACAAGGAGCTTTGTGAATGGTTGACCCAGATGGAAAGCAAAGTTTCTCAAAATGGAGACATCCTCATTGAAGAAATGATAGAGAAGCTCAAGAAGGTACAGGATGCATGCTATATGTTTTCACTCTTTATAACACTTAGGCATACTTTTAACAGGTATAAAAGATGGCTTTACTTATTATTAAATTACTGTCCTGTAAAAGCACTGCATTTTAAATATTTTCTCTTTTTTAATATGAAATAAAACTGCATGGAAAGACCTGCTTTACATATATACAATATATATGGATTGCTGAAGTAAATTATCTGCTGATAGAGAAATGTTCGATACATTTCAGTTTTAGTTACCTGTTCAGAAGGAATTGTTTATGTGTATTATGTGTTTTCTTTTGTGTCTTCTGTCTTTGTTTTTAAAGAAGTAAAATCACTAGAGAGGGACTAAAAGAAAAAAATTCTTAGGATTAATGAAGCCAGCGTTTTCTCTGTAAAACAGAATGCATAGACAGTTACAAGAATGAAGACTTTCCTGAGGCTCCTGGATGGCTCAGTCAGTGGAGCGATTGAGTGTCCGACTCTTGATTTCAGCTTGGGTCAGGGTCCCAGGGTCATGAGATGAGCCCTGCATTGGGCTTTTGCTCAGCATGGAGTCTACTTGTCCCTCTCCCTCCCACTCTGTCCCTCTGCCCATCTACCCACTCATGCTCGCTTGCTCCCTCTAATAAATAAAACTTTTTTAAAAAAGGAAAATTTCCTGAGAATTTTGCTTCATATTATTTTCAAGTTATGTATGACTATTACTTTATATATTCGTATGGTTACAGAACATTTTCCATGTCTGTGTAGGGCTGATCAAATTTATTGGCATTTAAAAATGTTTTTGATGGGACGCCTGGGTGGCTCAGTTGGCTAAGCATCTGCCATCAGCTCAGGTCATGATCCCAGGGTCCTGGAATCGAGCCCCATGTCACATCGGGTTCCTTGTTCAGCAGGAAACCTGCTTCTCCCTCTGCCTGCCACTCTCCTTGCTTGTGCTCTCTGTCTCTTTCTCTGACAAATAAATAAAACCTTTTTAAAAATAAAATTTAAAAAATAATAAAATAAAATAAATAAAAATGTTATCAGTGGTGCTTCCATATTATTTTTGGATTATTAATCATATTGATTTATTTTAGTTTACGTTCCTTGTTAGCACACATCACCATCTGTTTCACAGTATACTTTCCCTATTTACTTTGTTGGTTATCTTTCTACAGTGGGAGGCTCACTGATTTGTCAATTTTGCTAGAAGTGTCTTTGTCCATTTTGTTCATTGCTGTATCTCTTGCACCCAGAACAATGCCTCTCTCCTCATAAGTACTCAGTCATTAATGAATACTGAATAAATGAATTATAGCTTCATTCATTCTAAAATAAATACAAATGATTATTAGGAAAATTTATCTTTATCCATGCATACACATACAGGGAAAAAAACTCCAACATAAATATGCAATATTAATAGCTTTAAGGCTTCCACTTAAAATGTCAAATTCTAGCAATAAGCATTTGTATGTTTGATATTGTAAACCTTTAAAATGTGAACTAAGATAATACAGATTTCATCTTAACATGTGCCAATAACTTTGCACTTTGATAGTTTCTGGATCTCAGAGAATACTCTACTGGACATGATTAATGGACTATAGATATTATAGTGAAGCTTGCTATAGAATAAATCTTTCTTAAGTGTATCTATATTCTCACTCATTTTCTTCATGAAATTTAAGATGCACATTTTGGGGCTGTGGAAAAAACTATCTCTTGGACAAAATACAGTCACAATTGAAAACTTAGAAAAATTTTAGTTTTTCACATACTTTTGTTAATGCTATTTGGCACAATGTCAGAAATCTTGAAAGTGTTAGCCATACTATTTGTATATAAAATGAGTTATGAGATTTCAAAAGTCTTTATGAGCTTGCCTCTGTGGGGTCAGGACATCTAGTGTATTGGTCATTGAATCCCACTGTGTTGAAGTAACAGAAAATGAGAGCGGATGGAATGGGGTTGCTGGGTCTAAGGAGAGCACTCAGCACCGAGGTAGAATGGAACTGCACTGGCGTTTCCCGTTTTAGGGGGGCCTTCTTGCATTGATAACTGACTTGAGAGAATAGCCCTGTCGCCACACTAACTTTAGAGCAGGGGAGGGTTAAAATATCCATGACCCTGTAACCTGTCTTTGTGTTTTGTTGAGATAATATTTGCTGCATGACAGGAGTTGAGCCCAAAAATGAAGAAAAGGCAATTCTAAAGATTGGCTTCTGTCACTGTGGCGGGAGTAAGAGGATCATTGGTCAGGCAGTGAGGCTTGGGGAAGATAGGAGATGTCCATTCATCATCACTTATACCCTGCCGTTCAGTGGCCTGAACGTGTAGTAGTTTCTCTTGCATATGGAGCCAGTGTTTCCTTATCCAAAACAATCTTTAAGAGGAGTGAGTACAGAAACTGGGTAAATGAAGGATTTAGACCCATTAATCCCCTAAGAATAATGGTTATTATTCTTGCAAATTAGTTTGCCATTGATCTATGTGTTGTAAAACATTGACACTGTATAGAGGATAGCTCATTAAAATAGAGGTAATCATTTCTAAAGCATTCTGTACAAATAATTGGCGCAAGCACATATATACATTTACATATAAGTACACATATATTTCAGTTGCACATGTGTAATTGTGTGCACACACACACACACACACACATACACACAACTTCTAAGCCTCTTAGCAACTGTTTGTATGAGGATTGATTCTGAATATCACACCCAGGTTGGTGATTATACAATAAGGTACAATTTCTCAGTATTAAAACCCTTCAAGTTTTGTCTTTATATTTATATATAAACTGTTACTGGTTTTTTTTAAAAGATTTTATTTATTTATTTGACAGAGAGAGAGAGATCACACGTAGGCAGAGAACTGTTTTTTATGATTTTTAATGCCCACTTTCAGTAAATAAAAATATCTTCATTCTCTTTAAGAAAAGCTTTATAAAAATTCAATCTAGAGTGTATGCACAGCCTGAAAATAATAGGTGCCACTAATTCTTGTGTACGTGGACTGATATTCACACACTATTCCTCATGCCCAAAATATTCCAAGCAGTACAAAATGATAATTATCATGTCTCTAGTGGAGCCAGGCTGAATGCATTAAAAATATGATTTCTGATCTCTGTGATTGCTATTTATTATGCAGGATTATCAAGAGGAAATTGCTGTTGCCCAAGAGAACAAAATACAGCTCCAGCAAATGGGAGAACGACTTGCTAGAGCCAGCCATGAAAGCAAAGCCTCTGAGATTGAATACAAGCTCGGAAAGGTCAATGACCGGTGGCAGCATCTCCTGGATCTCATGGCAGCCAGGTAAAAAATATCCCATTCAATAGGACACATGTGTGCAGAATTTTAAAGCATTCAGTCCACCTTTCATTGCAGCTAAAGATAATCCAAAGAATCTCTCTCTGTGTTCTTTATCGCACCATTTTATTTTATGCTTTTCTCATAAATAACACTTTCATTAACTTTGAAATTCTCCTTCTTATTTAATAAATTCAGTGGTGTTTGCATTTAGCTGAAAGAGAGAAAGTCACATCCAAACAAAACCCATTCCCAAAAGAGAATTCTTTATTTCAGGGCTTCATGGGTATTCAACCTTATATGAGGAAGGAAGTAAAATTGCTGACTGGTATCTATGGGGGCCATTTTTGTCCACAGTAGCAAAAAAAAAGAAAAAAAAAAGTATATATAGAAAATCACATTCCTACTATATTTCTGGCTAGCAGAGTGTGAGAATAAAGCTAATTATTGCCACTCGGCATAGTTGTAAAACTCTGCTGCATTATTGCAATTTTGTTTTTAGGTTTAATAACTATAAGTGTCTGCCTTGTATTTGAGAGGAATATCATATTCAGTTTCTGTTGCAGAAGGGCAGGTTGAGGAAAAGAGGTAAATGTAAAGAAAGAAAAAAATACGTAAGGGTCTTTATTAGCATTATACAAGTCTGACACAATGAATGAAACACTATGTTATTTGACATAAAGGGAATGACTATGTAAATGCTTTATTTTAGGTGAACTTGGTTTCACGTTGTAATGTAGGCTCCACAAGGGCAGCAGGCATCATTGTGCATTCCATTTACCATACATCACGAGCACCAAGAACAGTGCCTGAACGCAGTTTGGGCTCAATAACTGTTTGAGTGAATGAATGAATGAGCACTTGAATACCTGAATGGACATTCTTTTGTATGGCAGTTAGGACAGTTCTAATGTTATGAATGCTTCTGATTCATACCCATTTGGAGCTAACTGACAATACGCTTTTTAAAGTCTGGGCTCTTCTCCTTAGCTATGCTGCACAAATGTGGATGTGAAGTAGTGCCCTTTGAATACCATGTGCCCACAATAATTGCATATGGGCATGGAAATTGCATATGTTGATTTTGAAAATGCCTAACATATTTTTTGTTCTCTAAGAGAGTTTCAAAGAGGAGCCAATTTAGGAAGAAGATGAGATTATATTTTAACAACAATGAAACAGAAAGGGAGTAAATATTTACCAATTTTCAAAGTGTTTCGCAGCAGCACTGTGTAGCTGACGTTTACTGAGCCCTTGGTTTGTGCCAGTGACCATGCCCCGGGCTTCATATGCATCTTCACCTGTGTTGTTCACAACACCATTTGAAGTGGGCATTATTATTATACCCATTTTCCAGACGCAGAGGCTAAGTCTCAGGTTTACCCATGGTTACACACGTGCTGAGTGGCAGAGCCTACACTCTGATTCTGTAACCCATGCTTGGGAGCACTACATTCTCCTGTCTGCCAAGTTTATGACTTCCTCATCCCTGATCTAAGGAATGCAATTAAAAGGAAAGTAGGTTCTATAATTATTTCAACAATCTAATTTCCCAGTCCTGTGTAAAGGGGTCACAGCAGCTCTGAGATATTTTGGAACTACAAAGACAAAAGCCCCTTTCCTTGAGGAGTTCATGGTAGGCATCTAGACATGCAAAGAAATCAAGTAAAATGACAAGCTAAATGCCCTGGTAAAGGTACTACAAAACAATAGTAACATATGGTTCAGCTCAACTACTCCAAGTCTTCCAACATGTGTAGGTTTTAGAACCTCATTGCTATGTGTATCCTCACTTCTCAGTCTGTGATAACCAAATCTTATTTCAGAAAGACACACCGAAGCTCTTTGTGCTATAAATACCCTTCTTAGGGAAGCCGCCCAGTTGGTAAACATCCTTGGATTTCTTTGGTTAGATTATGACTCATGGGTTGGCTTGCATTGCCATGTAATCCAGCTAAACTAGTTAATGTTCTTTTCTAATCTTTAGTGGCTCAGTGGTGTGGAATATGGGGGATACACTGTGTCAAAAATGTTTTAAATTAAATTTAATAGAGTTTATTCATAAGAAGCTAGCTTAAGTATATGCCCCGCCATTAGCCAAGTTTACATCAAATGAGTTAGGTACTTTCTCCTCGAAGTCGTGTTTATTTATAACTTTTCTGTTATTCAAGTGAGGATCTTCTAGATGTTATTTATTTTTCCAAAGATACATTAGTAAAGTCTGAATCAATTAAATATTTTTGGATATGCCTACTTTGCACTATAGTCACTAAAACACTCAAATGTTTCTACTCTAGGAGAGTCTCATCATACACAGATGTAGATTTTGGTAGATGTGTTGTCCATTTCTGATTGCCTCGTTCCGAGGTATACCAGATGACTGGAGCTTAATGCCGCACTGGATTCAGTCTCTCTAAAGCCTCTCCTAAATGACACTCGGCCATCACATTGATTTTCCATTTCCTTGTTTATCAGCACTTTGAGAATACACACACCAGGTAACTGTCCCCCACACCCATCTTCAACTATGAGCTACCTGCTCAAACATCAAGTTTCTGTGAGTCAGTTTCATTCACCACTCTTCCCTCTTCCAACTTTTTTTCCACACTGATGTATTAAGGCAGAACACAATTTAGTTGTGCCTTTTGATATTTCTAAATGTTGTTTTGGTGCTCTTGTGAGAATGGAGAAGTTATTTTTGAAGATCATATTTTCAAGTGAACAGTTTCCCAGCTAAAAGAAAGAGGAAAAAGAAAAGAAAAGATTTACTGATAATAAACCTATCGCATACAAATAGAATGCATAACTTTGAACCACCTTCCTATCACTAGTGGATTAGCTTGGACCATTCTGAGTACAAAATAAATGTTTTGCATTGAATTTTTAAACTGACTGTCACTAAGAATTGTCAGCTTTTTAGGGCAACAAAATTTGTTTAGTTATATTTAGGTCTTCACAGAGATAATGCTCTAGTATCCTATGCATACTTTGTAGACCTGCACAGTTTATTATAGCAGTCATTAGCTACCTGTGGCTATTTAAATTAACTGAAATGGGACGCAATTAAATTACAGTTTAATTTTAATTACAATCAGTTGTACTAGTCACATTTCCAGGGCTTAATAACCATATGAGGATAATGGCTACTTTATTGAGCACTGCGGATACAGAACATTTTCTTCATCCCTGAAAAGTCTTTTTGGTCGATACTGGCCAAGACAATATGCCAAACCATTTCTGAGCCGCTGGCTTTTCCTTAAGAGTCAACATAAGAAACAGTCATTGATGTACTTACAATTTCTATAAAACTCTCTGCTAGGATTCTGGCTCTCATTTTGTCTCTGAACCCTATGAAAACCCACATAGTAGTTTTTCTAGAGGTCAAGATAACAGGAACTCTGTCATTTAGCATTAGTTGCTCGGTACTTTTTTTTTTTTTTTTTAAGATTTTATTTATTTGACAGAGAGACAAAGAGAGAAAGCACAAGCAGGGGGAGCTTCAGGCAGAGGGAGAGGGAGAAGCAGGCTCTCTGCCCAGCAGAGAACCCAATATGGGGCTTGATCCCAGGACCCCGGGATCATGACCTGAGGCAAAGGCAGAAGCTTAACCAACTGAGCCACTCATGTGCCCCATTCAGTGCTTTTTATAACAGATGGTATTTTATTGAACATTTCCCATTTGGGTATCTAGGAAGGTCAGACTCAGGTTGTGTGCTCTGTGTTGTAATGTTTTTTAAAAAATTAACTATATTCTCTAACATAAGGGTATTCCTATTCCCTCTACCAAACCTAAATCCTCATCACCAAAACAAAAGTACACTTTAGTTATTTGGTACTTATTTTTCAATAACAGCTTTATTGAGGAATAATTCATATACTGTGCAACTCATCTATCACAAGTATAAAATTTAGTGGTTTTTAGCATATTTACATACCTGTGTATCCATCACCATAATCAATTTTAAAACATTGTCATCACCCCCAAATAAAAGCCCTAATCATCTTTTTCCTCTCCACCGTCTCTCCTTCCACTGGCCCCAGGCCAGCCCAGATCTA
Source organism: Procyon lotor (assembly GCA_028646535.1). Taxonomy (NCBI): domain Eukaryota; kingdom Metazoa; phylum Chordata; class Mammalia; order Carnivora; family Procyonidae; genus Procyon; species Procyon lotor. Next base: position 10,978,497 of record CM053608.1, read on the forward strand.
AATATACACAGAATCATACAATATGTGGTCCTTTGTGGCTACTTGCTTTTCAACTGTGTATTTATTATAATTCCCTTAAACACTGTATAGAAGGAGTGAAACAAATATAATTTTAAAAAATTCCTGGATGCCTCCTGTGTATGAAGTACTGTGGACGTTGCTACAGGGCCGAGATTGGCAAACTTTTTGCACAAGACTATCTAGTTAATATTTTTGGATTTGTGGGCCAGACGGTCCCTGCCGAACCCCATCTGCCATATTGCAAAAGCAGCCTTAGACAGCATGGAAACAGAAAAATGCAACTGAGTTGCAGTAACCTTGTATTATCAAAACAGGTGGCCAGCCATAGTTTGCTGACCCCAGATCTAGAGAATGTAAGAGCTGAAAGAGAAAATGGTGCCTAACCAAGTAAGGGTATGGAACAAGTGTACACACAACTCAGGCCTTCCTCCTTCCATCACATTTGCCTGCTCAGTCTCCTGCCCCCATCCGGCCTGGCCCTCCCCTAACTGTTCTTCATTTTCTTCCTTTTCTTTGGATTCAGTGAGATTCTTCTTAGCGTCTCAGCAGGCTTTCTGATTTCTCCTTCGTAGAATTTCCCTCTGCTGTAATGAGTATCTCGCATGATTGGTTTTTTACAATTTCATCTCTCTGTTACACCAGAAGCATATCCGTAGTGAAGCCGGAACCCAACGGAGCTCTTTGCACGTAATGGTCACTCCAGTATTCATTGCGTTTCTCCAATCTAAGACATAGGATGCAAAGTGCTACCTGTACAGATAAGAATAAAGCAGAGCACGGGCTGAAGGCTTCTCCATCCTGAATCATCACATTGTTCTTCTTCGCCTGCACTGCGATGTTAGAAAAGTTCCTTACCTCCTCAGTACCTCGATTACCATAGGTGTCAAAAGTTTTTAGGCGGACTAAGTGACATAGTACCTGTAAACCTCTTAGCAGAGCATTCAGTAAATGGCAGTTCTCAGCCCAGAGGGAGCTCTGAGTTTGTGTAGGTAAACTGCAAATGCAGTGCAAGAAGGCTTTGTGAAGTTGGAGCAGCTGCCCTTCAAAGGGGTTTCAGTCTAACAGGAGTTCCACTTGAGGAAGAAGAAAACTTGATTCTTAGAGTTTATGGCTGAAATTACTTCCCGGTGGTCAATTTGGAAAACTCTGGCCAGGATCAGGAATGTACTGATGCTGGGGCGCCTGGGTGGCTCAGTGGGTTAAGCCTCTGCCTTCAGCTCAGGTCATGGTCTCAGGGTCCTGGGATCGAGCCCCACATCAGGCTCTCTGCTCGGCAGGGAGCCTGCTACCCCCTCTCTCTCTGCCTGCTTCCCTGCCTACTTGTGATCTCTCTCTCCCTGTGTCAAATAAATAAGTGAAATCTTTAAAAAAAAAAGAAATGTACTGATGCAGCACGCATGGAAACAGCACAGAACCAATCAAGAGTTCTGAGTTTGTTTAGTCCACTGTGTCAGGCTGTGTGAGCCAGGGCTTGCTGCATCACCTTTCTTAACCCCAGCTTCCTCATTTTCAAAATATTCATTAAAATAACTGCCGTAGCTCCGAAGAGACAGTGCAGGGAGAAGGACCATTTATACCACAAAATGCCACATATGGCGATCTTGTTCCTTGAGAGAACTACAGAGTATTCCATAGTTTTAATATACCATGATTTATCCAATATTTTCTCCAGTGATGGACATTGATATTGTTACCATTTTTTACTATTACAGTAATTGTGTTTTTAGAGCCTTGCTTTACGTTTAATTTGTTGCAATAAATATATTTTCCTAATGATAATGAGCATGGGGAAAAATTTGAATCCAGGGGAAAAACTAAATAAAGTTAAAAAAAAAAATTAAACTTGGAAAATAATGGCAGTATAAGGTTTCAAAGAGCTCAAGTTTCTAGAAGTGTTAGTCATAATCAAGAAAAAATAAATTTTCCTACTGTTACGGAATCATGACCAATATATTCCTTTAACCAAAGCTTATATGTTTATCTTCCTGATTGCTAAAAATAATATATTAGAGGCCTGATTGTTTTATAAAGAATTTACAGTAGGATATCTTTAAATAGAAGGATTTGAAAAATACTCTTATTTATAACTAAGTTTTCCAGAGTATATTTCTTATGTAAAGTATAGGTTTGTTGCTTTTAAAAAGAAAATATTTCTATTTTAAAAGCCATTATCTCACACAATCAGACCCAAATGCTTTGTTTTATTTTGCAGCTTATCATATAGGGCTTTTAAAAAGAACTTAGTAAATGTTCTTTTGTTCTTTTCTTTCTTTCTTTCTCTTTCTTTCCTTCCTTCCTTCCTTCCTTCCTTCATTCCTTCCTTCCTTTCTTCCTTTCTTCCTTTCTTTCTTTCTTTCATCTATTTGTGTGTACATGTACCTTGATCCAAAAAGGACTTAAAGCAGCCAGTATTCATCACATTTTATTAAATTACCAATAATTAATAATTTGAGAGCTATTTTTAGAGCCTAAATTATGAAATTCATATAGATTCAGTACAGAAAATTTGAAACTCTTGAAATTCACAAAAGAAAGTTATCTGAATCCCACCAAGCAAATGAACAGATACCTTACTTATTATTATCTTAAAATGAACGTGTTACTTTTGTCACTTTACATCATTATTTTTAAAAGGACAAAAATTTTGAATATGTAAGGGAAGAACACTATTTCTTCAATTACTCTTACTGTGTAAATAGTCCTCTTAAAAGTGAAGACCAACCACTTTTCTACAGAATATCTTTTCCATCCCACCTTCCCAAAGAACCCCTAAAACTCCTACTTACACCATTTAGCTGGCATTTCAAACAGAAGGAAAAAAAATGTTGCTCTTTTTTGTCACCACAACTTGCTGTACTTGTGGGGGTTTGGGTTTGTTTGCATTTGGTTGATTTATCTTTTTCAAAAATCCTTTCCAGCTTAACAAACAGCCCACAAGAAGAGTTGTCTGTCCTTCCAGAACAGCAGTGTGCGCAGCCGGCCTTATTTTTGATATCCTCCTTTCTTTAGAAGGCCTCCCCCTCCTTGCAGATTACACTGAGCCTTTCCCCTTCTTACACTCGTGGCCTACATTCCAGGAGATCAGGCTTGGCACATGTTAATGAATGTAGGTTTTATTTAGAAACATGACCACTTGTCACTGCTCAGTGTCATATTCTCAGGCAGAGACCTAGCAACATTTGTTTAGAGTGAGCATTTTCCTACTTCCATACGCAGACAAGGGGAAACTTTCATCCTCACACAGGATTTAGCTTTTTGCTCTGCAGACCTAACTTTTGCAAGTTGGAAGCTTCATGGTGGTGGCAGAAGATCTGTGTGCCCCGAGGATGACAGAGGACGGCTGTGTGGATGCAGATCTTCCAGAATGTAACTGCGATGTCACAAGGCAGGCATCTCCTTGAGTTTCTTCCATTGTGCATAGCTTTCATGTTCCGTGGGCTTCATAGGGTAGATGCTGGATCTTTAATCCATGATTGTTTTTGCCAGTGTTAAGTGGAGGTGATTTGGTGTTAGGAGCTCGTTGGCCATGGACTCCCAAGAGTTCTTTGTCGGTTTGTTTTCTTGTCCCCCCTACTGGGCATGCGGAGCTGGAGGGAAAGGTTAATGGACTTGGTTATGGCTTGGTATTCCAGTTGTCACTGGACTGTATGCGTCATACAAGGGGAATGCTACATTAGACAGCCTGAGACACAGGAAAGAGACCCAGTGAGAAGATCTAGTTGGTCCATCATCTGCTATTTAAAGGATGGGCTCCTGATGAAACTGAAATTCAGCCTTAGCCAGTTTTCAGCTTTGTAGTAGAAAGCTATCCCTTTAGTAAATAAAAATCTGCTCATAGCGTGGGGGCCTGGAGGGTTTTGTGTGTGAGAAAAAGTTGTTTCTGTTTAGGTTTGTCAGTAAGTTTTGGTCACTGACTAGTATAAAGGTTTTAAAACATGTACAAAATGTAAAAATTTATATCTAAAATAGTAATTTTGTGCATTATGCAAATGTTTATCTCATTATTTTTTTCAGTTAGAACAATATTATATAAGGAATTTTAGTTTCATTTTTTAAAATACTATTCTTGTACCATAACATTCCCCCAAATAAATTCCTACTAGTGAATAGGATTCACTGATGGTACTTTTGGTTCTATTACATTTAGAATGTGAATTTTTTTGTTTTGGTTTATAGATTTACTAAATTAGTTTCAAGGAAAGTAGTGATGAATATATACATGTAATGTGTATGTGTATATATAGTGGTTTGTGCAACTGGATTTAGTAGTAGACTCCTTCTCAGGAAGATGAAGTCCCATGAGGCACACTGGACTATGAGAAGACCCATCAGCTACAGGAACTTACAGATGCACAAGATTTGCTAAACTTACTCAGACTTATGACATCTGCAAACATCCATTTTGAGTTATAATCCTGGATGCTACCAAAAAGAATGTTGCTCAAACTTCTTACAGTGATAGATAAATAAAAATATTGTGACACTCTACCCAGGGATTTCCTTTAAAGAAATAATGGAAAAAATATGAGACATTTCTCTTAAAAAAAAAAAAAAAAGGATGATCTGTGTCCTGCAAATATCAAGTTTCATAAGTTTAAGGAAGATGTTTGGGGCTTTACTACCCATTTCCCCCAGCTCACATCTGCTCCCCCAACACACACACCCAATGCATTTTGCTATTTGTACGCAAATACATGTTTAAAAAATTGAGAAAGGAAAACCACTTAAATGTTCACCCCCATTGACTTTACAAAGATTTATTCATTTGAAAGAGGAACTTGTCCCTAATGGACTATATGAACAAGCATTTCCATGTCACGATGCCCTTGACATATTACACACTAACTGCTCTGATTATTGGAACCCATTCAATATCATACAAGATTACTAATCTAGTAAATTATTTGACTAGTATAGACAATATCCAGTGGAGGAGTGTTTACTCACATTCTTTTGTGCCTTGCTCTTTTGATCGTTTTTGTAAGTGAATTTTGAACCAAGAAAATGAATAAGTTTTAGTACTTGACAGACCATTTGCAAATGTTGGACTTAGGGGGAAAATTTAAGTATACATTTACTATCAACTAAATGAAGAATAAAATATGCTAACTAAATAAAAGTATTTTACTTAGAATACTAATTATTTCTGTTTCTCGGGCATTTAAGGAGTGCCAACTTTGTGCCAAGCACAGAGGGTAGCATTGCAGGGGAAGGCAAAAACCAAAAGTAGCAATTCACAGTTCCAGTTTCCCAAGGAATTTAACATGGGAAGAGGAATGTGTGCATAAATAATACCAGGGAGTTAAAATATGGGAAAGCAGGAAGCAAGCACTGAATGAAGTATTCTTCCAATCTCTAACTCCACACCAAACCCTGATGATATTATGAGGTTGCTATAAAACCCCATCTCAAAGCATTGTTAGCATTCAGATCCTACCAGATCTGAAAACAGGAAGCCAGTCAAGTGGGAGAGGTTCCCAAAAGGACTTTCTTACAGAGGTGAAGCCAGGACAGACTTCTCAGTGCAATGAGCCATTCTGTAGTCCTGCTCACGTGTGTTTTTTGACTGGAGACTGTCCTTTCAGCCTGGGCCACAAAGGCAGGAAGGCCGGGGCCACGTCAGATTCCAAGCCCACGCTGTGGTCATTGATAAAATGTGCGCCCAGGGCTTTGCACCCAGTAGTCGTTCTAAAACTGCTATTCACTGACTGTGTGACACTCAAGTGAATTTTGTTTTATATATGAGAAAAATGTGAGTAGGTTGTATGTAAGTAAGTGCTCTTGGAATTATTGTTCAAGGCCAATGAACTGCCCTGGGGGCAGGGTACAATTTGTGCTTACAAAGCTAATTAGAGAAGTCTCACCTTGAATGGAATTATGAGTCATGATAAAGAGTAACACATGTTTTTAGTTCCCTACTAATAGAATATGCTGTGGAGTATGAACATAATTTGTTTACACACACATTTTTTTGTCAAAACAACATAAGGTAGTGCACCGAAGAGTGCCTTTACAAACAGAAAATGTTCAAATATAAGTAATCTTATGCCTGAATGGACTTCCACACAAACCTCACTTCAGACTTACTCAAAATCAGACCTGATCCTGTCACTCTTTGGCTGACACATCTTGGCAAAGTTTCTGTTTATCTTTAAACTACACACAACGCCATCATCACGTCACTGCAGGACCCGTGTAATCTCACTGCAGTCTGTCCATCCATCTTGCCTCAGCACAACCGCAGCTCTCTTTGCTTCTCTTCCCCACCCTCCGCAACCCATTCCCCTGACATTACCACACGTTGCCTTCAAAGTCTGCTTTTCTTCCCTGTTTCCCTGGCCGGAAATATTCAGCTTGGCTTGTATCTACCTTTCAAGATGCAGCTCTAATGTTACTTCCTTGTTTTCCCTCTTTCAGCAAAGTCTAAGCTCCTCAGTGACAGGAATGAAACTTTAGTCATCACTGTATTTCTGTCTCCTAGCACCATGTCTACCTAGCATCTTAGATGTTTCTGGAAGGAACACAGACATGAGTAAATGGGGAATGAATGAGTGTGTGATTACTGAAGTAGCCAGACGGAATCGATCACTCCTTATTTATTAGCCAGGGTCTTGGTTCATTTCTTTAGTTTAGTTCTTACCACACTGTGTTATATTTCATCGTGTACACATCCAGATTTCCGATCAGATTGTACATTTCATTAGGAAAATAATCAAGTTTTGTTTATTTTGTCTTCTCAGCATCTGACACAAAGGATGTCCACACATGATTGTCAGATAAGTGGCAATCTTAAGCAGTTTGGTTCTACTCCTTCCTGGAAAGAATGGGAAAACATTAAAAAAAAAAAAAATGCTGTATAACAAATAGGGCACTGAACGAGGCTTTGCAGATACAGACTGGCTGGTGGCCGGCCTTGCATCTGCCCTACGCCCCCAGCAGCCCAGCGGACCCTCAGTCACCTCTGCTGTGATCTGGTGTGAAAGTGCATATGATCCCTCACTGATAGTCCATCTCTAGTGTGCTTTCTTCTTTGAAATAGACCCCGTCAGGGCTGGAGTAATCAGAATTCGTAATCTGGTGACAATCCATTAGAAATGTTCCTTTTTCCCTCCCAGGTATTCTTCATATGAGTATAAATTACATCATGTGTGGAAATAACAATTTTTATGACACATGAGGTTTCTATCACTGTTATGTCATTATCACTACGCTGAGCATCCTCACAGCTGATACTTACTGACTGGTTCCCGTGGACGCTGCTTTTTTCAGCTCCTTCAGATCTCACAGATACTCCTCCTTCACTCTCATTTTATAGATGAGGAAACAGAGACACAGGAAGGGCGTACAGTTGCCCAAAATCGCACAGCCATTATTAAGTGGCCGAGCGAGGCTGGACTTTGACTCTAGGCAACTTGGCTTTAGATCCAGTGCTCACTTTTGCCCACAAGGGAAACTTGAGTGAAGTCTCTCCTCTGCCCGTAGGATAAAGAAGCTGAAGGAGACGCTGGTCGCCGTACAGCAGCTAGATAAGAACATGAGCAGCCTGAGGACGTGGTTGGCTCACATCGAGTCAGAGCTGGCCAAGCCCATAGTCTATGATTCCTGTGACTCGGATGAAATACAGAAGAAGCTCACTGAGCAGCAGGTAAAACTTAAAACAACTAAAGGATCTAAGTAGACTCTTGAACATCTGTGCTCCTGGCCAGGATACAGAGGCAGATGTGAGATGGTGAATCGAGATGGAAAATTAGGAGGAAGCTAGACAGGATTGCTAAGAAAGGGGAGGCTTGGGCAGGGCTGGTATTTGGGGAAAAAGGTCCCATGTCACCAAGGAGTTGAGTCTAGAAGATAGATATGGTCTCATGGGTTTAATGTCATTGGTCCACCAAGCAGACATCCTAAGCTGCTTGAGTCTCAGTGATGAGTCCTTAACAGTGCTGGTGTTTTGTTTATTTCTTTGTGGGTCATGAGCCCACTACTACACACATAGAAGAGAGCTTTTTAATTTTTTTTATTATATATAGTTTTGAAGAAAGATTACAGTGTATTCTTAGGGTTTTTACAGTCTAAAACAATTTTGTTTTGCAAGAAGTGTTGCATGACCTGCAGACCACGCACTGTAATTCTACCGTTGTTTCTGTAGCAAAGACAGCACATCACACTGACATACAAAAAGAGCCAAAAAGTGGCCCCTGGGTGGCTCAGTCAGTTGATTGTCTGCCTGCAGCTCAGGGCACAGTCCCGGGGTCCTGGGATCGAGCCCCATGTCGGGCTCCCTGCCCTTCACTCGTGCTCTTTCTCTCTCTCTCTCACTCTCTCAAATAATAAATAAATAATCTCAAAAAGAGCAAAAAAGAGTGACCATGACAAATGCATACAGAAAGGATTTTTTACCTCCTATTCCCCTTCTTTATTTTTTACTAAAACATAGCAGACTCCAATAGCTAGTGATAAATACCATAAATCCCCCATAAGAAGTATTGCTACTCCATGCCCTTATATTGTCCTTGGAAGTTCTGTCCACACTCTGGTTACTTCCATTGCATTTAGGCTATGATAGCAAAGTTGCTTAACTTAAAAATACTGCAAAACATAAACAGACCTATTTATGAAATCTTATGAAATAGTTTATATACTTCATTTTACAAACTACTTAAACCAATGCAAATAGATATTAAAATACAGTTTTTAGATATTGGGATTATTTCAATAGCATTTCTTCTTTAAAAATTGTTAGCAGGACATTTTTCCATTTTTGTAAGATTAAAGTCCTGTGATGGATTCTCTCCTGTTTGAAATTCTGATAATTGAGCTGTTGGGGTTATGGTTGGCCCCCAGCTCCCTGAATACTCCTAGAGAACACGGTAATGATGTCTAGTAGTGAGAAGTGGTTAAAAACAGTTAAAATCCTAATAGCCAGTATTGTAATTTAGCAAATATAAGAAAGTCAAAACAGTACCTAATTAAATATGGCAAATTAATTATATGCATCTATAGCCTTACCTACTTCTAAATGCCAATAAAATTATAGGAAAGGGGGGAAAAGGTCAAAACTCACAATGGCAAAGAAACCAAGAAACAAGATGATAGAGATGACAGACATCCTTCAGAAATTTGGAAGGCAGAAGTGGATAAATGAATAGTTACCGGTGTTTGTAGAATGGAGGACAGAAAGCTGACTCATGCCACAGAATTCCATGAAGGCTCAGGGAAAAGAGAGCAGGTCTCTAGGGCTTCACAATGGAAGATCGCTTGAAAGTCTGAAGAAAGGACTTGGTTTGACTGGCAGATTCCCCCTAATCGCAGCTAGTCAGACACCTGCCTCATTCACTCTAGCGGAAGACCCAAGGATTCCTCTCCGGAGGAGACAAACCCAGAGGGACTTTGGTTTGGGGCTACAGGGTACCATTGAGTCTGGAGCCACTTTATGAAAAGTAGAGAGATTAAATGAAATGCTCTGTACCAGATGGTATGACTCCCACCCAACTGCCCAGCTCCCCCCATGTCACTAGCCGACCTTATATCACAGCCAGGATTCATGCAAGAGTTTTAAAATCCGATTCAGTCATTCCACAAGTCCCCCACACAAAATAAAATAGAGAGGAAGAAATTATCAATGTAGTAATGTAAAGAAATCCCTAAACTATTTTTTCCCGAAATATTTTTATTTTTTCAGTGTTAAAAGATTAATTGTTCATGCACCACACCCAGTGCTCCTTGCAATATGTGCCCTCCTCAATACCTACCACCAGGCCCTAAACTTAAAAATGTGTAGAGTTGACCCTTGAATAATAACAGGTTTGAACTGTGTGGGTCCACTGATATGTAGATTTTTTTTTTTATGCAACAAAATATGTAGTACTGTAGATTATTTTCCCTTCCTTATGATTTTCTTTTCTCTAGTTTGCTTTATTGTAAGAATACAGTGTATAATACATGTAACTCACAAATATTTGTTATGGGATCATTTACGTTTTTGGTAAGGCTGCTTTCTGGTGAGCAATTGGCTATTAGTAGTTAAGTAAGGGCAACCAAATGTTATATGCTTATTTTCAACTGTGTGTTAATGGGTCAAGTGCACTTCTAGAGCACAAGTCCTACAAATGCCCAGGAAAATTAAAAACAAAGCAAAACCATTATAAAATTTCAGAACATGGGAGACAAAGAGAAGATCTTGAAGGTTTCCAAGATGAAACAGTCTGATTTCTCCAAAATAATGGTTGAAGCTAGGGCGCCTGGGTAGCTCAGTCATTAAGCATCTGCCTTCAGCTCAGGTCATGATCCCAGGGTCCTGGGATGGAGCCCCGCATCAGGCTCTTTGCTCAGCAGGGAGCCTGCTTCTCCCGCTACCATTCCCTCTGCTTGTGTTCCCTCTCTAGCTGTGTTTCTCTCTGTCAAATAAGTAGAATCTTTAAAAAAAAATAATAATAATGGTTGGAGCTAAAAGATAATGAGATTATTTATAATTTAGGACATTGTACCTGCCATTTACTATATAAAATACTTACCTCCTGTACATACATTCTCAGGAGGCTAATGAAAGATAGATTGCATATACTAAAGTGAGAAGAAAAAGAATATTCAACACGAGAGAGAGAAGAAAATACCAAGGACAGATGGTGAGGGAATGCCCCAGATGCCAACTGCCCCACAGCCTGGAGCATCCCTGTTTGGGTTGGAGTAGGGAGTTGGGTGCCCTGAGAGGGATGTCTCCAAGGTATAAGGCAGTCTAACTTGATTACCCGATGGGCTTAACCACACTGGAAGGAGTTTTATTAGCTCCATAGAGAGAAGAAAGAAGCTAGGGATATTCATGGTTTAAAGAGAGGGAGAGATCTACTGATTCCATAGAACACAAAAAGTTATACAACCATAGCATAGTTTGTTGCTCAGATGTGAAAAATATTAAGTAATTATGTTAAATGACCAAAATCATCCAAACAATCATTATCACTCCAGCTGTAACATGTGCTGAAATGGTAGCTGGGGCCACATGAGCCAGGTAAAAGTTCACTCTGTCTCTACTAGGGAAGCATAGATAACGGCCAAGATTTAAAAATCAAGAACTAGCAACATAAACATGCCACTTAGAAACACAGAAGTTAAAAACAGAAGACAGAGCTACGAGAGATGGAAATGGTTATTTCTGGGAAATGAGAATCAGAAGGAAAAAGGGAACTACTTCACTGGAAGCTTAGCAGCAATTTTTGACTTGTTAATATATTAATATATGTTCATACTACCTCTTACTTCAATCTTAAGTTAAAGTTGAAAAACAAAAACAAAACTCTATACCAGTAGTTAAAGTAAGGACTCCCAGGGTTCAAATCTGAGCTTCACCACTTTTCTGCATGACCTGAATAACAAACTGTTATAACTCTCATGTAAGGGGCCTGGGTGGCTCAGTCGGTTATGTGTCTGCCTTCAGCTCAGGTCATGATCCCAAGTGCTGGGATCGAGTCCTGCATCAGGCTCCCTGCTCCAGAAGGAGTCTGCTTCTCCCTCTGCCTTGCCCCCCAGTCGTTTTCTTAGTCTTTTGCTCTCATGCTCTCTCTCAAATAAATAAAATATTAAAAAAAAAAACTTTAAAAAAGTTAAAAATAAAAAACCCTCATGTATATAGAATGCTGATGCTCACAGCGTTATTATAAAAATTAATGTGAAAAACACTTAGCACAACACCTAGCACAAAGTGAGTGCCTAGTAAATTTTATTTTAATCCTGTCATATTCACCACAGCTTCCTTCATGGCAAATGTTTACCCATGATTCTGAAAAAATTATAGCATTTAGGATCCATGTTGTAAAACACAGATAAATAGTAATCTGTCTCCAAAGGGGAAAATTCTCTTGAATGTTTAAAAAGAGATTAAACTCATAAGAAATACATTTTCTTCTATTCCTCTCTGTGGAGTTTCTATATGTTACTCTTGCCAATGTACTTAATCCTTACATATTTAATTGGGCAGAAATATACATAGACTTGAGATAGACTTGAGAGGACATCTTGTCAAATTTCTCTGCATTATAGATGAAGAAATATAAATTCAGAGACACTATGTTCAATTTAGGACCATTACTGGTGGAGATTAAAGCTGAGACTGAAATATTTATCTGTAATAGAGCACTTTCCCATAATTATAACCCCCCTTGAGCTTATTTTGTATAATTGATTTTAACAAAAACTTTTGAGCAGATGTACAAGGGGTCTTTTCTTTGCTATTTACTGTGGGAACCTGGTTGAGCTCCTGGAGGTAAACTTCACAAAATTGTGCAACCCCCTCCAGTGACTGGATTGTCTGGAAATTTTAACTCAGTTGTCTACACTGAGCCTCCAGCAATTCATCAGTTACAGTTCTGGTTTTCATACCCGGGCCCTGAATCTCTGCTCTCGGGTAGAGCCAAAAGTATGTGGAGGAATCACATCATCACAATGGCTATATAGGTTATTTCTGACTTAAGTCCCCCTCCCAAAAAGACCAACGAGCTACTCTCTGTAGGCAAGGCACCATTGTAAAACTCCCTAAACCCAAGGATAAGGATGACGCACCAGCCGGCACCCTAGAGACCAGGAAGGACTACATTAAAAGGGTAAGAGGTATGGTCACACTGTGACCACGTCATCTTTCCTGCCTAGCACAAAGCTGCACCAAGAGGGCACCACTTGGCCAAGATAGCTTCCCCGTCCTTCCCAGGAAGCCCACTTGGGTCTCAATTCATGAGAACCATGAAGGGAACTTCTATAGCTTGATTATTAGGGAGCAGGTAGTGAGGGAGAAGTGAGCTGAGGCTCACTGCCACCAGGACTCACATCTTAGCAAATTGCATTCCTATTTGCAACTACACCCAAGCAGAGATCCCAGCCTGCATCTCTGCCCATCAGCAGAGTCCAGCCAGTGGCCCTATCTGACCTGGGATTTCACTTGGCAGTTCTGCCTGGTTTTGGTCTCCAGACAATGGGCCATACTGACCTTGGAGCCCTTTCTACCATCTGACCTGGGCAGGGAAGCCAATTCCCAGCCCCGCCTAACAGCTGACCATGCCTCCATCCTTCCCCACCAGGAGGCTTGGCTAGAGAACCCAAGCAACCATGGAACCCATCCAACAGCCCTGCTTGACCGAGGAGCCAAGCCAGCCGCCCTCCCAACTGCTGAACATAGCCTCTGGCCCTGCATAATCAGGGAGTCTGGACAGTGACTCTGGACAACCTCAGAGCTCAACTTCAGCCTAGTGCAGCCACAGAACCCAGCCTACAACCCTAGCTAGCCATGGAGTCCAGATGAAAAACCCACTCAGCAATGGAATCCAGTCTATGGCCTTGTGTGTTTGCTGAACACAGTCTGCAACCTTATTCAGACAGTGACCCAACCAATCAGTAAGCATAGCCTGTGACTCCATATGACAAGAAAGCCTGGATGGGGACCCAGCTCAACCATGGAGCATAGTCTGTAGCTCTACACCCTTTAGGATACAGCTGGAGGTCCCTCCTTATCAGAGAGCCCAATCAGTGACCTTGCCCAATAGTGTAGCACAGTCTGTGGCCCACCTGATGGCAAAGCCCAGACTATCACCTCACCAATTCCAGGGCACAGCCCGCAGCCCTGCATAATCAAAGAGCCAGCCTGAGACCCAGTCCAACTACAAAGCCCTGCCTATGGCTCCGCCTGAACAAAGAGTCCGGCCAGTAGCAATGTCTGGTCTAAGATCACAGCCTGCTATCCCACCTAACCAGAAGTGGTTGCGGAGCTCAGCCTGTAGCCCCACCCAGTCACAGAGTCCAGTCAGTGGCACTATCCTGGCAGGGAGCATAGCATGTGACCTCATACAACCAGAGCTGATTGCAGAGTGCAGTCACCAGCACCCCACCCCCTACCTCAGAGCATGGGGCATTTTCCAGGAGGCCACAAAACAAGTCTCAACAAATTCAAGAAAAGATAAATTATATCAAGGATCTTTTCTGATTACAATGATGTGAAACTAGAAATCAATAACAGGAAGACAGCTAGAAAACTCACAAATACATGAAAATTAAACAACATGCTCCTGATCAAAGAAGAAAACAAAAGGAAAATTAAAAATATATTGAGACAAACAAAAAAAGACACACAACATACCAAAACTTAAGGGGTGCAGCAAAAGCTGTTTTAAGAGGGAAACTTATAGTGATAAATGCATACATGAAGGAAAAGAATCTTAAATAAACAATATAGCTTTCCACCTCAAGGAACTAGAAAAGAAGAACAAACTAAACCCAAAATTGACAGAAGGAAGGAAATAATAAAGATTAGAGCAGAAATAGATGAAATAGAGAATAGGAAAACAATACAAATGATTAACAACACTGAGCTGGTTATTTGAAATGAACAAAATTGACAAACCTTTAGCTAGACTAACCAAGAAAAACAAAGAAGTTCACCTGGATGGCTCAGTCAGTTAAGCTTCTGACTCTTGATTCTGGCTCGGGTCCTGATCTTAGGTTTATGAGATCAAGCCCTACGTCAGGCTCTGTGCTCAGCATGGAGTCTGCTTGAGATTTTCTCTCCTTCTCCCTCTCCTTCCCACTCATGCGTGTGCTCTCGCTCTCAAATAAACGAATCTTAAAAAAAAAAAAAAAGCAAGCCCAAAATAATAAAAATTATAAGCTAAAGTGGAGACATTACAAGAAATACAAAGGATCCTAATAGCATACTATGAAGAAATGGATAAATGTTTAGAAACATGCCACCTACCAAGACTGAATTATGAAGAAATAGAAAATATGAACAGACCAATAACAAGTAATCAAAAACACCCCAACAAAGAAAAGTCCAGGACCAGATGGTTTCACAGGTGAGATCTACCAAATATTTAAAGCCAATTCTTTTGTCACTCTTCCAAAAAATTAAGAGAAGGAAATATTCCCAAACTCATTTTATAAAGTGAGAAATTACCAAAGCCAGATAAGGACACCATAAGGGGAGAAAACTATAGGCCAATACTCATGATCAATAGACATGCAAAAATTCTCAATAAGAGTACTAGCAAACCAAATTCAACTGCACATTAAAAGGATCATACACCATGATTTAGTTGGATTTATCCCTGGCATGCAAGAATGAATTAACATATGCATATAAAAATGATACATGACATTACTAGAATGAAATATAAAAATAATATCTCAATAGATATAGAAAAAATTTCACAGAATTCGAAGGACAAAAATTCAACCAAGGGCATATAAAAGAAACGTACCTCAACATAATAAAAGCTATATGATATCATACTCAATGGTGAAAGCCTCTAAGATTTAAAACAAGACAGGGATGCCTGTTCTCACCAGGCCTATTGAGCATAATACTCAAAACCCTAGATAGAGTAATCAGGCAAAAATCATCCTTTCTAAATCTATAAAATTCTTTGTTGTAGATGACATACTCTTACATATAGAAAATCCTAAAGATTCCACCAAAAAACTGCTAGAACTAATAAATTCAGTAAAGTTGCAGGATAAAAATTTAACGTGCAAAAACCAGTGCATCCCTATACACTAACAATGAAGTACCTGAAAAAAAAAAAAAGAAAATATTTCCTTTAGAATAATATCAAAAACAACAAAATACTTAAAATAAGTTTAACCAAGGAGCTGAAAGATCTCTACACTGAAAACTATAACACTCAGATGAAAGACTTTGAAGAAGACACAAATATATGGAATGCCATCCCACATTTATAGATTGGAAGAATTAGTATTGTTAAAGTGAGCATACAGCCAAAGCTATCCATAGATTCAGTACAATCCCTATCAAGAATCCAATGGCACTTTTTATAGATATAGAAAAAACAATTCTAAAATTTGTAAGGAACTACAAAAGACCCCAAATAGCTGAAGCTATCTTGAGAAAGTACAAAGCTGAAGGTATCACACTTCTTGATTTCAGACTATGATACAAGCTATAGTAATCAAAACTGTATGATGCTGGCATAAAAACAAGACACATAGACCAATGGGACAGAATGAGAGCCCAGAAATACACATGCATATATGGTCAACTAATGTTTGATAGGGGAGCCAAGATTACCCACTGGGGAGAGGATAGTCTCTTCAAAAAACGATGTTGGAAAAACTGGACATTCATTTACCTGCAAAAGAGTGAAACTGGTTCCCTATTTTACACCATTTATAAAAAATTAACTCAAATATAATGTATTAAAGACTTAAATATAAGACCTGAAACCATAAAACTCCTAGAAGAAAACGTAGGGAAAAGCTTGTTGATATTGATCTCGTCAATGATTTTTTAGGTTTAACATCGAAAGTACAGCCGCCCAAACCAAAAATAAACAAGTTGGACCAAACGAAACTAAAAAGTTTCTTTAAAGCAAAAGTAATGATCAACCAAATGAAAAGGCAGCCTCAGGAAATGGGAGGAAATATTTGCAAACCACATATCTGATAGGGTTAATATCCAAGATATATAGGTAATATGTAAGTAACTCCTACAGCTCAATAGCAAAAAACCCTAAATAATCCAATTTTTAAAATGGGCAACAGACCTGAATAGACATTTTTCCAAAGGAGATATTAAAGTTGCCAAGAAGTACATGAAAAGATGTTCAACATTACTAATCATTATGGAAATGCAGATCAAAATCACAATGAGATATGTCCTCACATCTGTTAGAATTGCTATTATCAAAAAAGACAAAAGCTAACAAATACTGGCAAGAATGTAGAGAAAGCAGAACCCTCGTGCACTGTTGGTGAGAATGTAAATTGGTATCATCACTATGGAAAATACTATGGATGTTTCTCAAAAAATTAAAAACAGAACTACCATATGATCCAGGAATTCCACTTCTGGGTAGGTTTCAGAAATAAATGAAATCATTATTTTGAAGAGAAATTTCCACCTACCCCCCACGTTCATTATTCACAACAATGAATACATGGAAACAACCTCAGTACTTATCAGTAGATAAATGGATAAAGAAAATGGGGTATATATACACAATGGAATATTATTCAGCCATAAGAAAGGAAATACTGCTATTTCCAACAACATGGATGAACCTTAAAGTCATTATGCTAAGCAAAATAAGTCAGACAGACAAAGACAAATGTTGTATGACCTCACTTATATGTGGGCTCTACAAAAAACTGAACTCACAGAAACAAAGAGTAGATGAGTTGTTGCCAGAGGTGGGGGTGATGGTGAGGGAAACGGGTGAAGGTGGTCAAAGGGCACAAACTTCTGGTTATGAGGTGAACATGTCCTAGAAATGTGACGTTCAGCATGGTGACTATAGTTAATGATACTGTGTTGCATATTTGAAAATTGCTAGGGGAATTGATGTTAAAAGTTCTCAACACACACAGACACACATACCTCTTGTAACTATGTGAGGTGATAGATGTTAGTTAAACTTATTGTGGTAATCATTTCACAATATATACATACATCAGATTATCACATTGTGCATCTTAAACTTACCCACTGTTGTTATATATAAATTACATCTCAATAAAGCTGGAAAAAACCTTTTGAGTACTTGGGGAAAATTAAATCAAAATGCTATAACTTTTTAAAATGCGTTGATTATGTTCCTATACCTAACACTATTTCCAAATGTATATCCTTGTACAAAGGGCACTTTAGGACCTAGAATTTACTTAGTGATCTCATTCACAGATGTCTCTGTCTTCATCTTTGAGCAAATATTGAGTTCAATTTTATATTTTTTAGACCAGCAGTTCTTGTGATGACTTCCACATAACTGAAAGAGGTTACACAAGAGATCTGAAAAGACTGTTTAGGGAAATAGAAATATTTTTGATAGAATCTATCTTCTATCTAGTTTTTTAAATCTCCAAATATTAATCAAAAGCACTGTAATTGCATTTAGCAATAAGCTAATGTTTGCATGGAAGACGTTGAAACGTGGTGTTAAAGAGAAAAACAGGAGAAAGAATACACACACACAAATATAAATTTCAGCTATTTATAAATTAATAAGCTATTAATAAAATATATTTATAAATATTCAGCTATTTGAAAAATACCAGTAGCCTCACTTTTAATAATGAAATTCCTTGAACAAATTGAGTTAAAAAGTTAAAAGTTAAAAGCTCAGTGGAAAAAATAATGGTATACTTTGCATACATTTTATGCCACTAATATGAAGACTGTACATGGTGGGTACTGGGGAAATTCAGCGCCTTATTTATCATCATCATCTCTCTGTTTCTCTCCTACCTTTAGAATTGCTCACTGAGGAAGCTGTTGATGTTATGATGTCATATATGATAGAGAACCTAGGTCTTTTATTTTTTATTTTTAAAAAATTTTTTTAAAGATTTTATCTATTTGACAGTGAGAGAGAGATCATAAGTAGGCAGAGAGGCAGGCAGAGAGTGGGGGGGAAGCAGGCTCCCTGCTGAGCAGAGAGCCCGATGCAGGGCTGGATCCCAGGACCCTGAGATCATGACCTGAGCTGAAGGCAGAGGCTTAACTCACTGAGCCACCTAGGTGCCCCATAGAGCCTAGGTCTTTTAAACCCTGGTACTTTTTAATGATGGTGGAGTTAACTGTCTAAATAGTTTGCAGAATTTTGGAGATGAAATCCCAGTCCTTAAGTGTCAGGTCTTAACAAAAACATATATATTCCTTTGACTAACTGATTGATCAAAGCATTGAAACGGAAGTGATATATTTACAAAGTAGAGACTGGGGCAAGATTTATTCCTCAACCACTACAAAAGCTAATTTTACTCTTAATGTGATTAATGTAGTCTATTTCATTTGTTCTGTTTATATTTCGGCATCGCTCACATAGCCCAAATATCTTTGGCTTCGTTTTTCTCCCATCTATGAGCTTGCCATTTTTCATAAACGACATTGAAGAGACCTCATGCATTCAAGGAAAGGAAATACTCGTCAAGCGCTTGCCTCACCATTTTTTTAGTCAGTGAATCCAGTTGCCGTTTCTCTCGTCTGCTCCAGGTATCTGAATAAAGCATGTCTTCTCCCCCACAGGAGCTTCAGAGAGACATCGAGAAACACAGCACGGGCGTGGCCTCCGTGCTCAACCTGTGCGAGGTCCTGCTGCACGACTGCGACGCATGCGCCACAGATGCCGAGTGTGACTCCATCCAGCAGGCGACACGGAACCTGGACCGGCGGTGGAGGAACATCTGTGCCATGTCCATGGAAAGGAGGCTCAAGTAAGCGGGGCGGCTCAAAGAGCTGCAAAAGAGGAAGGACCCAAAAGAGGGGGGGGGAAAAAAGCCTACCCAGAATATCCCGTTTACCATTTCCTTTTGGTTGCAATGTCTAAAAGGAGCCTTGGTGTCCCACACTTGACATTATCTACAACTAGTTGGGAAACTAAGTAGGCATAAGGGCCACACGGTAGTTCCCCCATCCCACCCCGCCACCCGTAACCATGATTTCTCTTGCCACGGCGTCAATGACCCAGGGTCAAGCAGGATCCAGAAGCAGAGGACCCTCCTGATGTACCATCAGAAGGTCCACAGTAGCCCAGCACTAGCCACAATACCCACATCATTCGCATAGCTTCATCTATCACACGATCATTTTATCACCTTGCATCATCACAAGAGGGGGGAATACAGGGGGCACCTGGGGGGCTCAGTCGGTTAAGCGTCTGCCTTGGGCTCAGGTCATGATCACAGGGTCCTGGGATGGAGCTTCGTGTCCTGTGGTTGGGCTCCCTGCCCAGTGGGGAGTCTGCTCCTCCTCCTCCCCTTGCTCCTCCCTCCTACTTATGCCTTGTCTTGCGTGCTCTCTCTCTCAAATAAATAAAATCTTTAAAAAAAATAAAAAAGAAGGATGGATGCAGTATAGTAAGGTATGAGAGAGACCACATTCACATAAGTTTTATTACAGTAGATTATTATAATTATTCTATTTTACTATTTGTTATTGTTGTTAATCTCTTACCGTACCTAATTTATAAGTTAAACTTTAATATACATATGTCTAGGATAAAAGATAGTATATATATAGGGGTTTAGTACTACCCACAGTTTCAGGCATCTACAGGGAGTCTTGGAACAGATCTCTCACAGATGGGGGGAGGAGGGTACTATATATAAATATACTGTATACAAATACAATGTACTGTAATGTATAAAACAATAATGCCTGACCTAACAGTTTAAATATAATCCAGAAAAATAAAAATATGCCCTTGCTGAGTAAGTATATTATTATAGAAATGGTGGAGTGAAAAGTAGTATTTTATTAAAAAGTGAAATAATAACACAAAGACCTTATCCTCATTTAGAAAAACCCTTTGAAAGTCAAGGCATAAACAATAGTGATGGGTTAGAAAATAATCCTAACGATTTACAGCATATAATCTTTTTTGATTATAGGTTTGGAGGACTCTGGAAAGATTAATATTTGTCTTGCTGTGATAGGTTAATTTCAGTGAGGGTGAATTCATGCATTTTGAGACCTTCATCTTAATCCAGTGGAACCGTGGCCTGAGTGTGCCCTGAAGACCCGGCCTTGCACTTTGGAGCCCCCCTGCTCATAGACAGAACAGTTCACGTTATATGCTTGTAAGACACAATCTGACTAATTCCAAATCCAGAACAGCAAGACGTGTGTTTAAAAAAACAAAAACAAAAACAAAAAAACCAAAAGCAAGCAAACAAAAAAAGCCCCAGACTCACCAGCTGTTTCATTTTAGCTCCAACAGTTGTCTCTTTCTCAGTCTGCTTGCATTTGGCTGACGGCACAGAGATTGTTTGGCGCGACAGTTGCTTGTTGGGGCTCTCTGCATCCCACTGCAGGTATCAGGGTTCTGGAGCAGAACCAGTCCCAAACACTCAGATCCTGGGTTTTTTTTGTTTTGTTTTGTTTCCATTTTCTGTCTCAGAATTGAAGAAACATGGCGATTGTGGCAGAAGTTTCTGGATGATTATTCTCGTTTTGAAGATTGGCTCAAGATTTCAGAAAGGACCGCTGCCTTCCCCAGCTCTTCCGGTGTGCTCTATACGGTCGCCAAGGAAGAACTAAAGAAATTTGAGGTGACTTATAATTCCTAATATTTGGCCCTTATTTTGCTATGAACATCGCCAGTTAGTGGTTAGTGTCTCAAGACATAAACTGACTGCTCACCTGCATGGTATGTGTTGAAACAGTTGGGGGGTGACTTTGCAGTCATCTTTATTACTGCCAGACACGTAGGCAAAGAAAGGAGAAAAAGAGGTTTTTATGTTAAGATTCTCAAGAACTACAAATAAAGTCATATTGGCAAGAAATTCTATTACAAAGCGCAAATCACGATTCCCAAAAGAAGATCATGGCACTTTTTTTTTCATTTCATAATCCTTTACTATCAGCCATCTCAGATGAAAATACGATGTTTCATACTATCAAACTATCTCTTCCAAATATATTTTCTTGATTTTCATTTTATCTAGAGAACAGGTACATATATATTTAAATCATTGATAAAGTAGAGTTGGCTCCAAAATTACATAAAACACTTTCATCATAAGCCACTTCTAATTAATAATGAAAAGCAGTGCCATTCTTGAGTCCCCAAGACTTTTCCACTACGGAGACAAAAGTAGCAGCAGTATAATCATATTCATAAAGGATCTGCTCAGTAACTGCGTCTTGCCTGCTTGTCCGAACTTGTGTCTGCTCTCTCCCCGTGAGATGATACAACCCAAGCAGCTGCCACTCGTTTTCATGGAGGACCTGACATAGCCTAAAGATTAGCATGTTTTAGTTTGAAGTTTCTTTTCCATCATTTCCCACTGACAGGTGGATATGCACCCATAGATAGTGACAGCAAAGTCCTGACACATGTATCTTACAAAAAATCATTGTTGGTTGCTAATTCTGCTACAAGCTCCCTGAAATGTTTAAAAGTAAGACTAAAAATCCAACCAAATCCAGCTGAGTTTATTTTTACCTTGTAATGTCAGTTTACCTGGCATTTACTGAGACCTATTAGAGTAAATACGAAGTTTGGTTTCTGTGCTCGTGGGATTTAAAATCAAAGAGTCCTAGACGAGCAGCAATAGGAATCTACAAAAAAAAAAGAAACTCAAATACTTTGTAAAGTAAATAAGAGTTATTCTGATGTCCGAATATGGATTTGTGCATAACTGTACTACGAAATTCCAGGAAAATAATTTCGTATCTAAAATGTTTTCCCGTGGAAAATTTCGGGTGAAAATCCACAGTGGGCGTACAGCCGAGTTCAGGTCCTCCAGGTATGAGCCAGAGCCAGTAAGGTATTTCTGTACTCCAGCTCACCACACTCTGCTTCATATGGCTTAAACCTGCTCTAATTGGCTTATACTACAAAGCAGATTATGCACGGTCTTTTTTGATGCTATTTTAGACTCTAGGATTTTATGGCAAAAGTTAGCCATATGGTTAGCTTCTATAATAAATGATTTTATCACTTATTTTTTAATGTTCTTTCTTAAGAGAAAAATAAATCTAATAAAAAAAAAAAACCCAAATGTTGTTTCAGACAGTCTTTTTCCTGTTTGAATGCATGAAATTTTGGGATATCTGGGTTACCCCCCTGTGGTGCCTACTATCACTTCAGTGGGAAGACATATTCTATGACTCCCAGTAATAGCAAAAGCTGAACTTTTCTTATTGCTTCCTCTTCTGGGGAAGTAATTTAAATTGTTTTATAGAATAGCAGGTTAGAATTACGAAGACAAAATCTCTTAAAGCCACTCTCAGAAGGAAAGCCATATCAGAGGCACAGATGTGGTAGCAAGTAAACAGTGTAATGAACCAAAGAAAACAAAATTTTGTGATTTAGATGAGTACAAATCACTTGATTGTACAGTTTTCTGCCCAATCTCAAGATCAATGACAGTCATAAATCATATACATGAATTTGGGAAAAAAAATTTTATTTTGGTTAAATGATTCTTATGGTAGGACTACGCCATATTTCAGAGAGAAAGAACAAAGAGTATTTTACTTCAGAAACTCCAAAGTGTACATAGGATAACCTTAAAAATAAATAGACACAAGTGGGTTGGACTATATTTTAATTATTTAAAAACTAACTTTTCATCATTAAAAGTGATGATATAGCTATGAAATTTGACCAAGATATGTGAACTGGGCCAAGAATGGAGTACGATTGCTAGAACATGGTAGAAATAAATGATTGTAAAAGATAAATAAATAAATAAATAAACAGACACTACCATGCAAACTGGTGCATATCAACTCTAAAATGTTTTATAAAAACTGAGTAATTCATGGGAATAAAAAAAAAGAAACAGAGCATGTTCCAAATTTTCCTGTATTTAAGGTTACTTGTGTTTGACTAAACTGCTTTTCTTAAAAGTTGATAAAAGCCTACATTTAGACACCTTCTGCAAAAAGTGGGTTTAATTATTTTAATGGACATCAGAATTAAAGAAGTTTCTGGATTTTTGGGAGGTTACACCTTTCATAGAGAATTCTTTTGCAGATATCTTTTCTCTGTATTAACATCAGAGATTTCTGAACCTTTCAGACTCACATTTTGGCACACATAAATTTTGTGTAATCCGTTTGTTTCATGGGAAAATTTTTTTCGGACTGTTCAGTATTTTTAAAACTATAACATAGGAACATGTATATATCATACAGGTATATGTATTTGTATATATACATATATAGTTATTCCTTTTTACCAATTTATTTCGTATTTTTGTTTGATCTACACCCTGTCCTTAAGCCACACTGATCCCATTACTGTGCTTTAATAAGGGGAAATAAACCCTCCTTAGAAATTGTCCTTTCCTTCTCACTGCAGGATGAGGCCAGGTGCCCTTGCTGAGAGCCCTTCACTGATCCCCTCACTGACATGCTTCTCTGCGGTCTTAGGCTTTCCAGCGACAAGTGCACGAGTGCCTGACCCAGCTTGAGCTGATCAACAAGCAGTACCGTCGCCTGGCCAGAGAGAACCGCACTGACTCCGCCTGTAGCCTGAAGCAGATGGTTCACGAAGGCAACCAGAGATGGGACAACCTGCAAAAGCGTGTCACCTCCATCTTGCGCAGACTGAAGGTCTTTAGTATGACTCGTCTGTCGCTTAGAGACCCAGAGGGCCATTCGAACATACTAAGACATAATTTCAGTGATTCTGTAAGATTGGGATGGCAAGAGTGCTTTGTATGGGAATCTATATGGTAAAGGATTGCAGAGTTCTCATTGTTTGTTGAGAAAGTGACTTTCCAGAATAACATGGGAATGGGTTGTGTCATCCCCATAGGCGCAACGTGGACTTTAGTTTTTTATCATTTTCTTTTCACATCCAGCATTTCATTGGCCAGCGTGAGGAGTTCGAGACTGCGCGGGACAGCATTCTCGTGTGGCTGACAGAGATGGACCTACAGCTCACTAACATTGAGCATTTTTCTGAGTGTGACGTTCAAGCTAAAATAAAGCAACTCAAGGTAAGATAGTAGTGATTTTTCAAACTGCAAAGAAGATGCAAAGAGAAAGGGATTTGTAGATCCTTTTGTAAAGAACATAGTAAAAAGCTCTTTTGAAAAAAATTAGTTCTTGATTGAAAAAAATTCAGAAAATGCAAAATTGGGGGAAATCGGACAAGGAGATAAACCATGAGAGACTGTGGACTCTGAGAAACAAACTGAGGGTTTTGGAGGGGAGGGGAGTGGGGGGATGGGCGAGCCTGGTCGTGGGTACTGAGGAGGGCACGTATTAGATGGAGCATTGAGTGTGGTGCACAAACAATGAATCTTGGAACACTGAAAAAATAAAATAAAAAGAAAATACAAAATATATTAAACATGAAATTTACCCAGAAGTAACTACCATTAGCCTATATATTTTTAATTGTTAACTTCATTGCCAGGGTGTTAGGAATCTTGTTTTTTGGCTGTTTTTGTTTTGTTTTTGTTTTTGTTTTTCTGCTTTGTTTCTGGCACCTTCAAATGGTTTATTTGACCGCCATGTTCCAACTTTTTCATGTTTGGGTTTCATTCCACATATTCCACATCCTTAGATGCCAAGTTAGTTTTTCAGCGTATTTGATGTTTCACCACACAGTTCAAATACAGTGGCTAATTAAAAATTTAAATAGGAGTGATATGCATTAGATATGAGGAGTCCCTAAAAGGAAGAGTGTTTCAACAAGTTGAGTATTTTGCAAGGATAAATTCTCAGGATGAAAAAAGTCATAGATTCTGATAGATTTTCAGGATAAAAAAAATCATAAAATAGCAAGCCCTGAGGGTGTACCCGACCCCTCCCCCACTGACTCTTCCGAGTCGTTTCCCAAACAAAGCGATATTTAAAACCTTCAACAGGAAATTTCTACCAAGTGGTAGTTGAATCTTTTCTTTTTAGACTCTGGCAAGGTCACAGAACTCACTACCATGCCCCCTTCTCCGCAGCAGTCTTTTCACTCGTGGATAATTGCAACTATTCCACAGCTTATTCTTGTATTTAATTAAAATTTATCCCTGGGGCGCCTGGGTGGCTCAGTCGTTAGGCGTCTGCCTTCGGCTCAGGTCATGATCCCAGGGTCCTGGGATCGAGCCCCGCATTGGGCTCCCTGCTCAGCGGGATACCTGCTTCTCCCGCTACCATTCCCTCTGCTTGTGTTCCCTCTCTCGCTGTGTTTCTCTCTGTCAAATAAATAAAATCTTTTAAAAAAAAAAATTTATCCCCGAAATACAACCCCACTAGCTAACCTCTTTTCAACTTTATAGAATGAGTCTAAATAATCCCCCAGAATTCCTTGTTTCTTCAATCATTCTAATCTTTTCTGATTATGTCCTGAACCAATAAAAGAATCATCTGAGAAGACTTTGTGACATTATCATTTGGATGGTTTCTCTCAGTCGTGTTTGACATACCATCAGAAAATCTAAAATTAAAATATTTAATTAACTCTCTAAAATAAATTTGTTTCAGTGGCACTGTGTTGCTTGCCATTGCTTTTGATTAGGGATAACCAGTGCTATCGACTTTATGATGGGTTTAAATGTTCTTTCCTGTGACTCCCTACCCACACTGTCTGTGGCAGTAAATTTCATTAGCCAAAGGCGCCTTTTTGGTCATGGAATTCTGACGGTTCTATTTCTGACTCCTGTTCCGATTTAAAATTTTTGTGTTTGACTTCAGAAAGTAATAGCTTCTTGGCTTGTCACTGTATATGGTAAATTCAATATCCCCTGCATGGTTTTTCTAAATATGTATCTTATAATTATTTGTGTCACTGTGAACAATAAGAAAATTACCCGAGATTTGTGTTCCCCAGGCCTTTCAGCAGGAAATTTCACTGAACCACAATAAGATTGAGCAGATCGTTGCCCAAGGGGAGCAGCTTATAGAGAAGAGTGAGCCGCTGGATGCTGCGGTCATCGAGGAGGAGCTGGATGAACTCCGGCGCTACTGCCAGGAGGTCTTCGGGCGCGTGGAAAGATACCATAAGAAACTGATTCGCCTGCCTGTATGTGATGTGTTTTTTTCATTGTCAGTAAGTCTAAAGAGAAGTAGTTACGTGGAGCTGCTTAGCGCTGGGCAGTGGGTCAAAGCCCAGACTCTGGAGCCAGCATACCTGGGTTCTGGTCTGAGCTCTGACGTGTGTTGGCTACATAACCTTGGGCAAGTTACTTCACATCTCTTGCCTTGGTGTCCTCAGATGTGACACTGGTTTAATAATACTACTACCTACCTTGTAGACAGGATTGCTTCGGGTATGAAGCAAGTTAATATGCATGTATAAACCTTAAAGACTACTCAGCACATATCTTCTATGGAAGATAAAGACGCTTCTAGAAGAAATAAGGAGATGAAAGTGAGCAATGTAAGCAGTTGCTCAACTGATGAAGTTGTTCAGTTGAATTTTTTTTCTCTTCCCCTTACCTAACTGCTACCGTATCCACATCACAAAATGTCATTAGAATATTTGGAATATTCTGTGATAAAAAATATTTTGCATCTGGGATATAAGGTAAAAAAGAACCAGGTAAAGTTTTATTAGTAATTTCCTTTTGTTCCTGAAATGCGCCTTTGTGTAACTGTTGTGTTGCAGGCATGCTACTCGGCTGCCTTTATCTACATTACCTTATTTAATCTTAATTATTTGAAGTATGTTTTAATATTATTTCCATTTCAACAGGGATAAAAACTGGAGCTTTGGTAGATTAATTTATAAGACATTTTTAAAAGTGATCAGAAGATCCTTACTTATTTGATGATAGGAAGTTTTAAATTAGCCCCCCTGAGGTAGGAATATGGAAAGCTCGAACACTGAGATTTGAGGCAGAGGCAGAACAGGAAGCAGTAAGGGCATCGTCTGACTGTTGCGGTAATGGAGTTGGCTTGACTACATTTCTAGCTCCCAGATGATGAGCATGACCTCTCTGACCGGGAGCTGGAGCTGGATGACTCTGCAGCTCTCTCCGACCTCCACTGGCGTGACACCTCTGTGGACGGCGTGCTTTCCCCCCAGCCTTCCTCCAACCCCTCCCTCTCACTCGCCCAGCCCCTGCGGAGCGAGCGGTCGGGACGGGACACCCCCGCCAGTGTGGACTCCATCCCCCTGGAGTGGGACCATGACTATGACCTCAGTCGTGACCTGGAGTCTGCTGTGTCCAGAACTCTGCCCTCTGAGGATGAAGAGGGTCAGGATGATAAAGATTTCTACCTCAGGGGAGCTGTTGGCTTATCAGGTAAGAAAGAGCTCTTCCAATAGGCCAACTTGAAAGAAAATAAAAAGGGCTGAATATCGTATTTGAAATGTGTAAACTAAGCAGAATCATCTTCTTCCTTTCTCCATTAGAGTAAATTACACATAATAGAATAATTGGGTATTAATGTGATTATCAGATACAAAATTTGGTGTGGCCATTGGTTTATCCCACATACACTTACATTCTTACTATATGACAAGCACTGTATAAGTATTAGGGATACATGGTTCCTTTTGTTCTCAAGCAAAGAACTTTTGTTCTCAAAGTGTGTTTCACACACTCTAGTGTGATAATCAACACCTATGTGAAGTGTTGGTGCTCAGATAGTAACGTACACAGACAGGATGGTACAGAAACAAACACAGCCAAGGAGTGACTAACCAGAGCTTTGAGGAAAGGCGTTAGGGAGAAGACTCTTGAGCTGAGACCCAGCAGGTAACTGGCAGTCAGTCAGATAGACACAGTGAAGTTCAGAGGAAGAGAGGAGCGGGTGCCCACCCAGCTTTATGATCAGTCACAGAGCTTTTGGTCACCCAAAGTTCGTCCAGAATGACAAGGCTGTAGATTGGGAGACACAGAGAAAACAATGACGAGGTGGAAAGGTAAACCAGGACCTGGTCAAAGAGCAGCCTACTTGCCATGGAAGGGAATTCTCTCCTGAAGGCACTGGAGCACCATCACAGATCTCTAAGGAGGAGGTGACATGATCAAATACATACTTTCACAGAACCTGTCTTGATACTATAGGGAGGGATCACATTGGAGAAGAGCTCAGATCGAAACATTTTATGATCAAGGATAGATCATGGCGACCTGAACTAAATGACAACACTGGGGATGGAGAGAATGGAAGAGAAGTGACAAATCATGACAGGTCTCCTCCTTAAGTCATGATTGATTGAACTGGGATTGAGGCAACTTTCGGACGTGGGTATCTTTGGGAAAGGTACAGGTAGCCCGAGGCCCTGAGGACCACAAGAGGGAGAGAATGTTGTGGGTGTCTGTGGACCAGGGGGCGGGGCAGCGAGAAAAGGGGAGGTGCTAATTCAGTTGTGCACACGCTGAATTTGAGATACAGTAGGATATACAAAAGGAATACCCAGCAATAGATTCGTGGTCTGAAGTTCTAGAAGTGGAAATGCAGACTAGGTGACTATACACGTATACATGGTAATTGTCCCTGAGGGAAGGAAGGAAATCACCCAGGAAAAATGTATAAAGCAAAACAAGAAAGACGAAACCCCAAGAAACACGTATAGTGAAGGGGTGGACAGAGAAAGAGGAACATTAAAAAGAAAGTGAGTAAAAATAGAATAATCAGAGGCAAATTCACAGCACTTGTAAATGTGTCTTACACATTCTCCAAGAGGCCTTTTCTGCTTGTCTCTGATGGTTCACATTGGATTCCCAAGGGTTTGACACTGTCTAAAAAGAAAGTGATTTCCCTCATTTCTATTTAGTTTTTACAGTGGAGCCTATTAGGCATTTCTTGTCTCTAGCAGCGCTCTGCAGTATGGCCACATGTGACTGAACACATTGAGCCCTGAAATGTGACCATGCAAAATGGAGATTTGCTGTGTCAAATGTACTTACGTTTTACAAGTTTCAAAGATTCAGCACAAAGAAAGAATGTAAAATGGTAATTACACATCATAATTTGGATATATTGGCTTAGCAAAGTAAAGCACTAAAATCATTTTCATCTGTTTCTTGTTACTTTTTTGATGTGGCTCTTAAAACCTTTAAAATGCATGTGGCTCACCTTATTTCTACAAGACAGTGCTGCTCTAGAATCTGTCTGGATTGAAATCTCAGTTCTGCCAATTACTGTTTGTTGAAATTTGGATAGGTCATTTAATTCCTCTGGATCTCAGCTTTCTTATCAATAAAATGGGAATAAGACTTCCCTGCACCCTATAGGGTTTCTTCAAAGATAAGTGAGAGCTTAGAACAGTGCTTGGCTCATAAAACATCCTCAGTGTGAGCTCTGATGATTTATTTTAGGAAACCTTTGGTGCTCATGCTCACACTCCTCTATATATTCAAGAACTATCTGTCTAGAGTGACTAACTTCCTTTTTTTCCCCTAGGAAAGTTATTTCCCGCCACAAGGAATCTAGCTGTCAACTTAGACTGTGCTCTTTTTGCAGATGTAATGATCCCCGAAAGTCCTGAGGCCTATGTAAAACTCACAGAGAGTGCAATCAGAAATACCTCTGGTAGGCACAAAAAGCCAAAGCAAGCCTCCCTCCCTCACCCGTAACCAGCCTCCTCTCTGAGCACATCTGCTGTCCCTCTCGCAGCTCTATGGCACCAGCATGTTAAGGAACCACCTCCTTCTCTTGCTGCAGTAGAAACAGACAGACAAACAAAATCCAAAACTATTCTGTTGATCAACACCAAGAATAAGATTTTAGTAATCAAGTTTCAGTGCAATAACTTCTCAACTTGTTAAATGGGAATGAGTCTCATTAGGTATAGACCTGTGATGCCCACGCACAGCCGAAAGTGGGAGATGGAAGTTCTGGTCTTCAGCATCTGTGCCCCGGTACCCTGCTTGAGCGTAGCCATGCTGACTTCGTGACTTCCAGGGCTCAGGGCTCCTGTCCCACGTCCACCCAGCCTGCACACGTGACCTCAGGCCCACCATTCATCCTCGTGATCTCAAGGGCCACATGTAAAACGAGGGGTGAGACCAGGTGTCTGGCTCTGAAAAAAATTATAATTAACCTTAATAAGTCACACCCCATAAAATAAAGAAAGGAAAATGGAACTAGTTTTGTTTAACGTTACACTGGATAAACTATAGTTTAGCATAGTTGAGCAATTTGGGGGAAGGTGGAGAGAATGGAGTTCAACGGCAATGATGTGATACTGAATTGCAAAGGTATTAGTTTACACTTAGTTTTTGAAACAAAGGAGTCTTACTGAAATAATGACTTTCTGAGTGATCCCCAGTGAGAGACCTCGTCCGGGTGTATTTAGAAGGCCTTTTTCCAAAAAAGAATTAATAAAGCTTACTAATATATGTTCTGCTTTCACCCTGTGTTAACTTCAGTCTGACGAGCAATGTTCTTGTTCAGTGCAAAAATCATAACACACGCACATTTTGCACACATACACATCACACCGAATGGTGATGAGCCAGGAGTTCCAGACTCTGACTAAAAGCATGCTTAAATGCAAATGCTAAAATCTTAGCTTTCTTCTGGTTTTGGTTTGGGTTTTAAATAAAAGCAAGCCATTGGTAGTTTGGCGTCCCCACCCATACGTAACCCGAGCCAGTCTCTTCATGGTTAACTTGAAGTCACACATTCAGTGAGTGATGCAGCCACAGTGACTGTCTTCTGTGGAGCACACTATCTTCTATTGAGATGCAGAAAGAAAACGGATTGTGTCTTTTTCTGCTTGATAAGTGCCTGCAGAGGGAATGTGAGACGTAAGTGCCTCTTGCTTTGGGGGGCGCAGAAGGCACCACCTTAGGCTTTTGGAGAGGCCTTCCACAGCTTAGAACATGTAGATTTTCAGGGACTCGGCTGGAAGCGGAGAGAACGCGCAGGCTGTAGAACCCACTGCAGAACCTTTTTGCGGTATCTGGCCTGCTACCGACCATATTCATTGATTGGTCTGGTCTTTGAACATCTGACTCACCAGCACGTTAGTACTAAATGTGCTTTGTGATGACGCACACATTACGCCATTCCTGTACCACCTTAAGCTGAAGTAATTGCTCAAACTTCTCCTTGAATGTCAAGTGTGTTAAAGGTTCTTGTGGTTGATGCTGCAGGAGCTCCCAGTGCCTTAGAGTCACAGATCCGACAACTGGACAAAGCCTTGGATGAGAGTCGTTTTCATATGCAGCAAACTGAAAATATTATCCGCAGCAAAACACCCACAGGACCAGAGCTAGACTCCAGCTATAGAGGCTATGTGAGTATCCCGACCCTTGCCAGCCCCGCATGTACCTGGGAATCATAGTTGTGTGACAGGGAACAGTCTGTCTGCGGCACACGGCTCTCTGAGCTATCAAAGCACCACGCCGCCCTTGAACTCATGGGTTTGGGTGTAGAAAACAAAGCCACACTAGCAGGTTATCTTTTGAGTAAAACTAGCCCGTGCTCAGACACACTGACCTACTAGTGACCAGCCTGTGCCTTTACATGGAGAACTTAGTGAGCTCCGTTTAACTGAAAGCAACAAAATGCTTTGGCTCCCAAAAATGATTAGGCTTTTTTCCAAACTCAGCTAATAATTTTGGGAGCAAGGTTATCCTTGGAACAGAGGATTTAGCTAATAGATTACTAACACACACACACACACACACACACACACACACGCACACACACACGCACGAAAATATATATACATGTTCTTTTCTCTGGGGTTTATTGGTTCACTTACTGGATTTAGGAATATTTTTATCCTCTGTTATGTATGCTCATTCTGGAGAAAAGAACAAGAAGGATTTGGGGGAAAGATGGCAAATAATTGTACATATTGCTAAACTTCTGTTTTCAAAGTTCCTACCTAGTAGAGTATATTCTAAGTTATTTGTTCTGTTCAAGTTACTGATCAAATAATTTTTCCTGGAGAACTACCCATTTTCTTACACATGCTTAAGCAAGAAATTTAAAACTAAATCTCTTCCACGGATCATACTTTCTTTTCACACCCAAAAGACTGCCTAGTAAAAGGAAAGAAAAATTAATTTCCCTAAGTCTAATGAAACTCCACTGTACTGCTTTTTGAAACTAGGGAAGAGAACTGTTGTAGTTTATATATGCTGATATTAATAGCCTCACAATTACAGAAGAGTAATCAATCATGAGTTTATTTCCTGTCCAGTTTGGCCTGTTAGACCAGCTTCTATTGTAGTGAAACTTCTTTTTTAAAAAATATGATAAGGTTCCCAGCACCATTGTTTAAAGAGACTGTCTTTCTTCCACTGGATATTTTCTCCTGCTTTGTCGAAGATTATTTGACCATATAGTTGCAGGTCCGTATCTGGGCTCTTTACTCTGTTCCATTTTTGTGCCAGTACCATGCTGTCTTGGTGATCACAGCTTTGTAATAAAGCTTGAAATCAGGCAACACGATGCCCCCAGCTTTGTTTTTCTTTTCAACATTTCCTTAGCGATTCGGGATCTTTTCTGGTTCCATACAAATTTTAGGATTGTTTGTTCCAGCACTTTGAAAAATGCCAGTGGAATTTTGATCGGGATGGCATTGAAAGTATAGATTGCTCTGGGCAGCATAGACAGTTTAACAATGTTTATTCTTCCAATCCATGAGCGTAGAATTTTTTTTCCATTTTTTTGTGTCTTCTTCAATTTCTTTAATGAGTAGTTCCTAGAGTACTGATCTTTAACTCTTTGGTTAGATTTATTCCAAGGTATCTTATGGTTCTTGGTGCTATAGTAAATGGAATCGATTCTCTAATTTCCCTTTCTATAATTTCATTGTTAGTGTATAAGAAAGCACCTGATTTCTGTGCATTGATTTTGCATCCTGCCACATTACTGAATTGCTGTATGAGTTCTAGTAATTTGGTGGTGCAAAAACAATGAATCTTGGAACACTGGAAAAATAAAATAAAATTATAAATAAATACATACATACATACATACAAATATTAAGTCATTAAAAAAAATGATACAGTTTCATGGTGACCGTGCTGACATCACTGAGATTATACTCAGTCTCAGTCAAAAATAGTCAAACTTCATAGCAGTGTGATTTGTCAAAGGCTTTGAAACAGAACTTTATGGTTAGTAGAGCAAGAGTTCTTTGAATGCTGTACATGACATTAAACTTGGAAGATTTTCCTTTGATGTTAGAATTTATTCCCTTAACACCTATTAAACATTTCTTAAATTTTCTTATGAAATAGCTGGCTTTAATAGTACTTTCTGCTTTTAAGTATTTTAATTATTTAATGCAAAAAAAATGTTCCTTTGAGATTTGTGGTAATATTATTGTTCCCACATTTCAATTTAGGAAAGAAGAAGCAACTTGCCAAAAATTATATATTGTATTGCCAGCTGAGGGCTCTGAGTTTTAAATTCCAGATTGCTTTTTAGTCTGTTTTGACTCAGAGATGTAAAATAAATTTTGAGGGATTCTCATGCAAAACCCAGTATATGAAGTATATCTTCAAGGCACTGCTCTGAGTGTGTCCAATATGTGTCCTGTGTTGCAGAAACATGTTTTTGAACTTGATTTTTTTTTTAGCAGATTTTTTTTTCCCCACAGAGTAGCAAAACACAGCCACTGTCCTTTTTAGGGAACTACAAAGATATTTCCCCCAGAAGCTCTTGCACTTGTGAGAATCAGTTCTGTGATGGCGGCCTGTTTTCTGTGTCTCAACAGATGAAATTGCTGAGTGAGTGCAGCGGCAGTATAGACTCAGTGAAGAGACTAGAACACAAACTGAGGGAGGAAGAAGAGAATTTCCCCGGCTTTGTTAACCTGAATACTACGGAAACCCAAACAGCTGGTGAGTGAGTGGTGCTCAGTTCAGGAAGAGGGAAACAGAAGATTCTGAAATACCTCGTTGCCCCTGTGTTACCCTGTGCTGCTCATCTCACTCTGCACGATTCTCCCCTGAGAGCTTTACTCCGTGTTACAATGATCTCCTGACAGAAGGGGCAGGGAACAGCATCACGGTGTTCTCTTCCACATCCCATTTATTTTAATGCACTCTCCCTAACATCTCTTGTCTGGCATTTTATTTTTTTATTTTATTTTTAAAGCTTTACTTATTTGAGAAAGAGAGTGGGAGTGGGAGGAAGGGGCAGAGGAAAAGGGAGAGAGAATCTCAAGCAGACTGCACACTGAGCACAGAGCCCAACACAGGGCTCGATCTCACAACACTGAGATCATGACCTGAGCCGAAATCAAGAGTCAGTGCTAAACCAACTGAGCCACCCAGACTCCCCTCGTCTGGCATTTTATACGTGTGCTTTCCAAGTTCTGCTCCAGAAAGAAACCAATTGAATATTATCTTCGTGCACATTACTGCTTATTACTTCATAAAGCTCTTTATGGTATTAAATCCTATGTAGTTATTTTTTTAACCCCATTATCATTAAAAATGCAGGTAGGATAAACAAAGCCATTATGCTGTTTTGTTTTGTTTTGTTTTGTTCCTATAGCTGACAACAACAGAAGTGCCTGTTAGAACTACTTTTCCTCACATCTTCTCCAACATTTGTTATTTCTTACCTTGTCAATTTTTGCCATTCTAACAGTATAAGGTGTTGGTAGGAATGCAAATTGGTACAGCCACTTTGGAAAGCAGTGTGGAGGTTCCTCAAAAAGTTAAAAATAGAGCTACCCTATGACCCAGCAATTGCACTACTGGGTATTTACTTCAAAGATACAGATGTAGTGAAAAGAAGGGGCACGTGCATCCCAATGTTCATAGCAACAATGTCCACAATAGCCAAACTGTGGAAGGGGCTGAGATGCCCTTCAATAGATGAATGGATAAAGAAGATGTGATCCGTATATACAATGGAATATTAATCACCCATCAGAAAGGATGAATACCCTGAATACCCACCATTTGCATTGACATGGATGGAACTGGAGGGGCTTATGCTAAGTAAAATAAGTCAAGCAGAGAAGGACAATTATCATATGGTTTCACTTATATGTGGAACATTAGGAATGGCATGGAGAACATTAGGAGAAGAAAGGAAAAAATGAAGGGGGTGAATATCAGAGGGGGAGGTGAACCATGAGAGACTATGGACTCCAGGAAACAAACTGAGGGTTTCAGAGGGGAGAGGAGTCAGGGGATGGGTGAGCCCAGTGATGGGTATTAAAGAGGGCACGTATTGCATGGAACACTGGGTGTTACACACAATGAATCATGAAACACTAACTATATCAAAAAAAAATTACTTTTTTTAAAAGATTTTATTTATTTGACAGAGAGAGACGCAGACAGAGGGAGACACAGCGAGAGAGGGAACACAAGCAGGGGGAGTGGGAGAGGGAGAACCAGGCTCCCTGCTGAGCAAGGAGCCCGATGCAGGGCTTGATCTCAGGATCCTGGGATCATGACCTGAGCAGAAGGTAGAGGCTTAACAACTGAGCCACCCAGGTGCTTGAATTACTTTTCTTTTTGTTGTTACTTATCGGTAGCCACCGGTGTATGTTTAAAGCATTTCCCAGACATCCTGCGGAGAGAAACGCAGGTCACTAACCTGTGTGTGTCTGGTCCCGCCAGGTGTGATCGACCGGTGGGAACTCATCCAGGCCCAGGCCCTGAGCAAGGAGCTGAGAATGAAACAGAGCCTCCAGAAGTGGCAGCAGTTCCAGGCCGACCTGAACAGCGTCTGTACATGGCTGGGGGAGGCGGAGCAGGAGCTGGAGCAGCTGCGGCGCCTGGAGCTCAGCACTGACATCCAGGCCATCGAGCTCCAAATACAAAAGCTCAAGGTAGCTGCCCTCAGCCCTCCCACAGCGGCCACGCGGAGAACTGCCACGTGCACTGCCTGATCCGAGGGAGCCACTAGCTCCCGCCGATCTGTTGTCACCCAGCCACAGGGAAGCTGTCCGCAGAAACGAACTCGAAGGCCCTCCCCCCCCACCCAACTGTCGCAAATCAGTATTTTTAGAGCAGATTGGGAAGGGTGGGGAGCTGGGCCACGTCGTAGCACCAGCCCCCATGTAAATAATCACGTGTGGTTTCATGACTTGGTTCTTCAGGACTGACTAATGGTAAAAGTTCATGAAACACCCAGGGACTTCTGGGACCTGTTACCCTCTTTTAAAGAGAAGGCAGAAATGACCAGGTTCCTGCAAGTCTATATCTAGAGCTGGAGAGGTTTCCTCTGCAACAGTGTATCTCTGTGACCTTGTAGAGACTTAGTGAAATTGTGGGACATTCTGGAATCAGCAGAACATCTGAAATAGATTATAATAGTCACAGAAGCAATTTGCAGTGTGCTGAATACAACAAAACAAGACTGTGGAGTAATTATGGTAAAACACCTGGCATGTACGCTTGATCTTTACCCGGATGGGTGTTCATCCACACAGGATAATGTCCTTTAGCTCCATCTCCAGGTCTTAACACTCCTCCTTAGCCCAGTTCTTGAAATGCATTACTACGTGCAGACTTCTGTAGCATACTCTGGATGGAGAGCCCAGTTTGTTTTTAATAGCTCCTTCAGTCTTTTCTTTTTGTTTGGAGAACATCAAGATACGCTCTTCCTCACAATGGAGCTACCTTGGCTCTCCAGGCTCAAGGATTAAGTGTGCTGCTTTTATGTCTCTTGGGTTTCATATATGTTATTTATTTTGGAGTGATATTGTGGTGGCTTGTAAGATTTTATTTATTTGAGAGAGAGTGAGAGAGAGAAAGCATGAGAGGGGAGAATGTCAGGGAGAAGCAGACTCCCCATGGAGCTGGGAGCCCAGTACGGGACCCGATCCCGGGAGTCCATGATCATGACCTGAGCCGAAGGCAGTCACTTAACCAACTGAGCCACCCAGGCACCCATGGTTGTTGTTTGTTTTAAATTTGCAGAGAAATGCATCTTCCCCACTGTTGCTCAGATTTCTTCTTATAGACACTAGCCCCATCGATTTCTGGATGAAGCATCAGATGGGAGATGTGACTTACATTATCAGAATTATAAATTATAAATACGTTTTTCTCTAGAGTACTTAAACTGTTTTAGTTCCTCGCAGTGTGTATGATGACAAACTCCTTAAAAAGTGGATAAAGCAAATGTTGGCCAGAGTCTGAGACCTAAGTGAGATGAGGGTGGGAAAATGAGACTTTGAAAGTCAGCCTGTGTGATAAGAAAAAGCCACCCTCCACATGCCTTCCCAGTCCTTCCTGTCTGTTTCCTGAAGACAAGTGTGTGGAATAACCAAGTATCTTCCCACAACATACCTTGGTCTTGCCATATCTCTGTGGCCAAATCTATATTACTGCATTTTAGGAATCTATTGGAAAGTGAAAAATTAAGACAAGCCGGAGACGTAACAGAAATGTTGAGAACTTAGAAGAAAATGTAACATGGGTAGATGTGGGTTTCAGGATCACTAACCCAAAACTAATCTAGGGATGTTTGAACAGTACCCAGATATTGAATCATTAATATGTAATCATGTGCTACACAAGTTATTGGGATAGTTGTAGATTTGTGGGAAATGCATCAAGCAAAAATCAGTTGGGTAGTTTTTTGTGAAATCAAACTGAATTGGTTAGCTGTTGAAATACCCAATTCATTCGACCATTACAAGAATGTGTCCTGTGACACCGGCAAGGTCTCCCCTTGTGGGCCACTAACTCTCTGTGCCTGTCGAGTCCACATAGGTGGAGGTTGAGGCCTGGGAACCTCCCTACTTAGCAAGTTTCCCATTTCATTCTTCTGCATAGAGCTTTGAGTCCCATTGGTCTAGTGATGAGATTCTTTGGCCAGAACATTTCCTC
The DNA here is from genome assembly GCA_028646535.1 of Procyon lotor. NCBI lineage: Eukaryota > Metazoa > Chordata > Mammalia > Carnivora > Procyonidae > Procyon > Procyon lotor. The sequence continues at coordinate 11,016,687 of CM053608.1, forward strand.
TTGCCCAGAACTCTTAGAGCCAGGTCTGGATTTGTTTGGTTTTATTGTTGTTGGACTCTTACGCTGTGAGTTGAGTTCATCAGACTCCTTAGTTCATTGCACAGGGTCATCAGTACTTCCTGCCGATGTTCCTCTTAATTTTGTTTATCCTTTTCCCCCACTGTTTTTTAATTTCCATTCCTGAAACCTATGGCAACCATTCTTAAATACCGAATGAGTATTCATTCACATATGCATGAAAAATGTGGATTTGTGCATGTGCATGTGCCTTTTAAATCACATAAATGCTATTATATCGCACACGTTGTTCTGTTTCTGACTCTTTCACTCTACACCATATTTTAAAACCCATTCAGGTTGTCAAGTGTACATCCAGTCCATTTCCCTTACCGACAACGTGGCCCTCGGTGGTGTGCATTGCTGTCTCTTATCTAGCCATTCGGTTAAGGCCAGTTGTAATGAATGGATCTTTAAATTTGGGTGAAGCATTCCCTAAGGTCTTAAACCAGACTCTAAATGTCTTTATTGTTATTTTCTTTCTTTGGTTGTCCTCCTTTCTCTTTATAGGAGCTCCAGAAAGCTGTGGACCACCGCAAAGCCATCATCCTCTCCATCAACCTCTGCAGCTCCGAGTTCACCCAGACTGGCAGTGAGAAAAGCCAGGATCTGCAAGACCACTTGTCCCAGATGAATGGGCGCTGGGACCGGGTGTGCTCACTGCTGGAAGAGTGGCGGGGCCTGCTCCAGGACGCACTGATGCAGTGTCAGGTTCGTGAGGGTCACACATTTCCGGTGTAACCGAGTCTGGGACTTGATTTACCAAGGTCACTTCAAGGGATACAGTCATTCCCCAACGCCAGGACTTGAACGAGATAACCTTGTGCCCAAACCATTCATTGTACTGAGGAATCTGTACATCTGAACAGGAGTTCAAGCAGCTGGACCCCGTCTTGTCTCCAGCTAACCGGACTGTTCCCATGGGTTTATCTCAGCCCTGACCCATTCATTCATTCATTCATTCATTCATTCAGCAGGTATTTACTGAGCCTGCTGGCAGACATTCCCTGAACATGAAAGTGAGCATCACATGTATTTGCTCCTCCACTTTACCACAATTATCTGATGAGTGCCCACTCTCTGGCAGATATTATACAGAGCAGTCAGGATACACCACAGCCTCTACTTCTGTTGGGGAAGACAAACAGTAAAATCCAAGTCATTGCTGGGATGCCTGGGTGTCTCGGTTGGGTGTCTGCCTTTGGCTCAGGCTATGATGCCAGGGTCCTGGGATCAAGTCCCACGTCAGGCTTTTTGCTCAGTGGGGAGCCTGCTTCTCCCTCTGCCTGCTGCTCCCCTTGCTTGTGCTCTCTCTCTCACACACACACAGATAAATGCAGTCTCACAAAATGCAAGTGATTGCTTAACCAAGATGCTTACAAGTGTGGATGATAAGAGTAACTAAGAAAAGCCACTTTGGGATGGAGGTCAGGGAACTTCTGTGAATCTTTGAGCTGACACTGGAGGGATATCGCCAGACAGAACCAGTGGGATGTCCCATAAACAGTAAAGGCCTTAGTGTCTTTAAGGTCAGAAAAGAGGCCAGTGGGATCAGAATGTTGTCAGAGAAGCAGGGGTGATAAGGAACGTCAGGGAGATGCTTAGTGACCAGATCATGCAGGGCCTTGTAGGTCCTGAGCAGGAGCAGAGTGTACTCTGAGCACTGCTTTCCAGGTTTTCATGTGCCCCAAGAATACCTTGAAAGCAGGTACGCAAGCTGTTGTTTACCTCTGCACCCCCACCCAGTCCTGTGCATGAGAGATTTTCAGTAACTACGTGTTGAATAAATGAATGGACAAATGGATAAACGAAAGATACAGGGATCGGACTAAGGCCTTACAAGATGGGAAGGTTTGAATATAAGGAGAAGAGAGGGGAGCAGAGTTGCTTCCTTCCAAACTATATAGTAACCCTAAAAATTAAGTATTTGATGCCAGTTTTTCCTTACGTCTAAATTCCTCCTTTAGATAACAAACTAGATGTTTTTGGTGAGAATGTGAACTCAGATAATTACCAGAGCACCGGTGCCTTTCTCAGAAGGCACCTCAAATCCAACGTATCTTTGCTAGTGGTAGCAATTGTAAAGACTGGAAATCTAAGTTGTGAGGGAAAAGGGGTACCTGGGGGGCTCAGTGGGTTAAAGCCTCTGCCTTCGGCTCAGGTCATGATCTCAGGGTCCTGGGATTGAGCCCCGCATCAGGCGCTCTGCTCGGCGAGGAGCCTGCTTCCCCCTCTCTCTCTGCCTCTCTGCCTATTTGTGATCTCTCCTCTCTGTCAAATAAATAAATAAAAATTAAAAAGAAAAAATTTAAACTGTGAGGGAAAGAAAAATATATTCTTCAAGATGATTTTGTACTCCATTTTTTTTTCTCCATAGGATTTCCATGAAATGAGTCATGGTTTGCTGCTTATGCTGGAGAACATCGACAGAAGGAAAAATGAAATTGTCCCTATTGATTCTCACCTGGATGCAGAGACACTTCAGGACCATCACAAGCAGCTCATGGTAAGATGTGTGAGCTCTGGCAGCCCGGCTAGTCGTGGTAGCCATCCATTTCATTTACAGAAAAAGAATGTAGGTGATTTTTTTTTTTAACCTTTTGCATACTGATCTCTGACTTTCTCTTTTTTATTTGTTATAGTTTTTGGGTTTTGTGGGGCAAACATGCTTTTCGGAGATGATGTCTACCAGCTTTAGAATCTGGTTCTATAGTCATTGCTCAATTGTAGAGATCTTAGATGTTCTCCATCTTAATTAGGTTGTTTTTACTAAAGCAGATCTTTGGCAGTTACACTTATTTTTAATTTAAACTGTAATTATTACATCTGTGCATAAAGTAAGAGTATACTGAGTGGCTTGAATTTTATTTTTATGGACATTGAAACTATTATTTATAAAGAGACCATTAAGACTTCTAAGAAGAAATTAAGTGGGGGCACCTGAGTGGCTCAATTAAGCGTCTGCCTTCGGTTCAGGTCATGACCCCAGGGTCCTGGGATCGAGCCCCACATCAAGGGAGTCTGCTTCTTCCCCTTCCCCTCCTCATGTTCTTTCTCTCACTCACTCTTCTTCTTTCAAATAAATAAAATCTTTTTAAACAAGAAAAAATTTAGATTTAACAGTAACCTTGTCACCAAGTTTTATGAAAGTGAAGACAAAAAAGAAAATGTGAAAAGTTATTTTCATTATCTGAGAAGAAGAAAACCTGCCAGTTCTCAAGGAGAAAGAAACTTTTTCTAGCACTGAATTCAAAAGGAAATTTGCAGAATCTCTGCATAGATTCTTATACAAGGGCTTTAGACAATATAATGTACAGTGTACTTAGGAGATTTTATAGAAGATAAAGCAGTATATTTGAGTTCCATTAGGAGAAAATGATTTGCATTTTGTAGCTTTCTGTATTTTTAAAATGTCATTTCTCAACATTTAATGCTTCCTAACCTAACCAACAGAATTGGTAGCTTTTGATTGAGTACCATAAAGGTCTTAGAAACCAAGAAGAAATGGCTATGCAATGGCATTTTTACTGACTTTTGACCTCAGACATTAGTTGTAAATAATGAATCACTACGATAGCCTTCAAAAAAATCTTGAACAAGGATCAGAGTATACTTAGACATATGTGAGTTTTGCCATATTTATATGTTAATGTTTCACTTTCTGTATAAGAGAATATCTGATGTCTCTTTTGCCTAATACTTGATATTTTAAGCCCTTTCACGTATATTCACAGATTTGAACCTTCCAATATACTTACTGTGGACCAGGCAGGAAAGAATATTATCATTTTCCGAAATGAGAAAACTTGAGATTAGAAAGGTTCAGGGGCCTCAGTCCCCTTCAGGGACTATTTTTGGCAAAGGCAGGGTTAGAACCCAGACCCCCGATTCCCAAATGACACAGTCTGCCTCATTCTTCCCACTGTGAGCACAGCATTCGGATATTCGGGCTTAATTGCCCACTAAGTTAAACTGATGTCATTCTGCCTTTTTGGCATTTTCCCCAATTATCAAAAATTGTTAGTAAAGCATTTCTTATCATGCACATAGCAAATAAGGCATGAGCTATTGGACTCCCAGCTCAGAGTGGCCTCACTGCAAGACATGTCTTGCCAACTCCTGGTGAATGCTGAAGGTGCAGACTGTTTAGAAGCCAAAGAAAAAGTCCACGTAATTGGAAATCGGCTCAAACTTCTCTTGAAGGAGGTCAGTCGTCACATCAAGGAGCTGGAGAAGCTATTAGACATGTCAAGCAGTCAGCAGGTAAGCTCTAAGCAGACATCATTGTGTAACATTTCTTACAGGAAACCAAAGAAGCATCATCTTTATCCATTTTTTTTTATCTTTATCCATTTTTAGAAGGACTTTGAATATAGTACTTGTCAGGGTAAAGTGCCCACTCTCAATCACTGCGCTCTTACAAGTCCTGTCTGAAAATAAAATAAAAGGGGGTTATATAAACTTTTATAATAGGACACTGCTTTTGATTCTATTACATCAAAAAACCTCTTGCAATTGTTACTGCGAACCCTTTACCGTCTCCACTGTGGCATTGTATTTTACTCTGTTTATTTAAGAATTCACGTGTTTTCAGTCACACGACAGTGGCAGATCATAACCAATCGTCGCATATGGGTTTTGTATTCACACACGAAACGGCATGAGTTCTCCTGACATATACGGCGATTAATTCATAGAAAGTGTCCTCTGCTCATTTATTTTGTATATATATTTTCTCTTAAACCTACTACATCGTGGCAGCATCATTGGTTTTGTGAAATGCATTTGCAGAGACAGAGGTGCTTGGTAAGACTTCAGACAGTCAGTTGCGAAATCTTGTTTTGAACACACAAACACCCTGCCCTCTTGTGAGCCTGCAGAGGACCAGTCTACTCTGAATAACAGAGTAGTGCGAGACACACTACAGAAGCAGGCTCCTGGATGAGTATCTTGTTTCTAACTCAAATGAATCAGTTTCTCTCCGGCCTGAGAGACCTGAGTTTAGGACCAGTCCTTAACCTCCTTCACTTCCACTTGTCTACATCCACGGTACTAAGAAATGAGAAAGCGGCAGGTGGCATAGGAGTAACAAAACTGTACCTGTAATTTCCAGCAGGACCAAATTTGCAACCAGAAAAACCCTAATACACTAGAAGAGTTAGGTTCTATTCTTTCAGTTGCCTGATTCTATTTTGCCCAAGGAATGGTTTGGTTTTTGCAGAGGATGGGTGGGGAGGGGCTGGTAAATGCATTGCGGATTTCCAAGCCATCACGGCTTTGGGACATGGAGTCATTAAAAGAATCTATTTCCTATGTAGGATTTGTCTTCCTGGTCTTCGGCTGATGAACTGGACACTTCGGGATCTGTGAGTCCTACGTCCGGACGAAGCACCCCAAACAGACAAAGAACGGTAACTTTCCACTGGCCCTTTTCAGTTGGCCCGTGGGAGGGAACAGTGGGGCATGGCAGTGTCTATACCGACCTCAGGGTCCGTAGGCTCCCCCCAGGGAAAGCTGGAGTCCCCCTGCGGAAGAGGGTTGTCACACGCCAACACAGCGAAGTATTGTTTCCTCAGCCCTGCGGCATGCCCTCCCCACATGCACTCAGGAATGGAAAAGAACATTCTGTTTTTCAAAAGAAGGAGGGCTCAATGTGTGGTTGGTACAGGGAGACAAATTATTTCCCTTGCTCCGAGGGCCATCGGTAGAATGGTGTTTCCTTGTTTCTCTGGTGGCTCCTCCCTTCAAACCCCCACCGTGAGAGTCCACCTGAAAACGTAGGTTCTGTGTAAAGGGGCGTCTCAGCCAGACGCAGACAAAACTGAGAGCGTCTCACGAGACCATGGAATGTATGAGACAAATGGAGGTTCTTTTGAACTCTCAAGTGAAGGAACTCCTGTAGGTGGTTCTGAAGGTTTTTGGCGACTGTGCTGCCCGCAAAGAGGCAACAGCTCAGGAGGACTCAGCCACAGAGGCTTTGGGAGGCTGCCTCGCCGGCCTTCTGGGGGGACAGAAAGACCGATCTGGCCCCTGCTTCCCTCTATACTTTGATTTCTCTGTGTAGTTAGAAGCTTGTTTTTGTTTTATTTTTTTTTTTTGTCCGGCTTTATGATTATATTCATTTTTATTACATTCCATTTTCCTTAGTTTTTAGAAGTATTGATTTCATTTGTACTTTTCTTGTTACAAACACTTAAGTTCTATGCTGATAAATGTTATTATCTTATTTAGGATTGTTTTTTTTACTACATTCACTAGTTTCCTATAGATCCTAGTTTAAGAATGTGAAGGAATACTGGCTTTTCGAGTCAAATTCTAGCCCTGATTTAACTTGTCGGGTCCTCGGCATTCTACAAAGAAAAATCTCATATTGCCATTGTTATTTCTTATCTACCAAGAATTTCAATACTGTTTCAGTGCTTCGGAAGACAAATATGTTGTGCCAAGGCTTATCGACCTTCATATTTATTGTAAGTAAATCATTGGCTGGTGTAGTCACCTGTGTTTCCACCATGAAAAATGGGAGAAAATATTCCCACTATGGTGGGGACTCCCAAACCACAATTTCTGTTTCCTCAGTGACCAATGATAGAAATATGAATTTGTTTCATTTCTTCCACAAAAGAAAAGCCAGTTTCCTGAATTCATGGGTACTGATCATTTCATTTGATTTATTTTTCCTTTGCCGCACTTTTAGTTTAATTTTTTTTTCAGTAGCTTGTCTTTATTTGCCTGGACTGAACATTCTTCTTTCTTTACCCCTGTTCATTGCAAACAGCCACGAGGCAAATGTAGTCTCTCACAGCCTGGACCCTCTGTCAGCAGTCCACATAGCAGGTACCTTATTCTCCTGGTTTCCACACTGTTCTAGAACTCCAAGAGGATGATGAAAATTGTCCATGATTTAAATTGTCCGTGATTTACGTAGGCCTCTGTCTGGTCTGCCTCAGGGTAGTTGAGAAATTACTTGTTTTATCCACACAGCCTTTTTCTAGTAAATTGGAAGAGACTTTTCTAAGTGCAAAGTATAAGTAAAGCCCAGCGCACAAAATGTTTGGACCCCACCAGAATTTTACCTAACTGTACGTAGCCCATCTGGTACTCTTGGTCCCATTGTGTTCTGTGTGCACGGAGGATTCGGTGCAGTGGACGGCACAGCCTCATTTGATCCATGCCAGACTTTCATCATCCTCTTTATTTCTAGAGTTTACAATAAGACAGGTAATAGATCAATGAATTATTTTACCACTCACAGAACCCACAGATCTGAATAAAATATACTAACATCCCCAGCTTTTTATTTTATTTTCATGTTTTATCCAGATTGTGGGTTTTGAATACTCAAAATGGCAGTCCTAATTTGGTATTATTTAGAATTTATAAGCACCTTCTCTCTTTTGCTTATCCTAAAACTTCTCTTCTGCCAGCACACTCAGTCACTCACCTTCCTGACACTCGGCAAGCTCTTTCACGCTAGAAACAAGGGCACTCAGCGCCCCTGTGGGGGGGACGTCCAGAGAGCCTACTCACAGCTGCCACTCCGTGCTTTACGCCTGGCTTCCGACAATCCCTTGTTTCTGCAGTTAGCGGTGCTTTGCCTTCTTCATTGTTGGTGTGATGTCTGTGCTCCCCTGCCCTTTCACTAATCAGTCCGTGTTCCCCAAGACGACTTTTGAGAAATGAAAATACTGTCCCTGGAGCTGGTTTTCCATTCCAATCCCAAGCAGACTGTTAAAGTAGTTTGCCCCTCTGGAAACTTATCACTACTGAGCTGGAATCTAAACTTGAAAGGAGGGCGAGGGGTGAGGAAGTGTAGAGCTGAAAGCAACCCCCGAGTAATAGTTTTCATGTTCCAGCTGCGTGCTGAAGGGACTGGATATTTGATGTAGTCCTTCCTACTCAGCTGAAGCAATGCAGAACGTACTTTGATGTGCTTTTTGGTTTTAAGTCTTCCTTTACTGTGTTTTTTTTTTTTTCCTTTCCCTTTGGTTTGGTTTGATGACAATTTTATGGGGGGGGGGGGTTTGTCCATAATAAATCAGTAATGAAATATGAATGGAGAAAAACTCACAAGGATTTTTGAAGATAATGATGGACTTCTACAGCTGCTCTGATGTTCTCTTAGTCCCCTATAGGAAAAGCCAATCATGTACTATAGACAGATCATTGTTTTGTCCATCTCTTCCCCCACAAATTGCTGATGTGCCATGAACAGAGATGGGCAGTGTCCCCATAGCAGTCCTTTTAGGATGCCAGAGATCAATTCTTTGGTTGACATAAATGATGGTGATGAGAAGGGGAAAGGTTCTTACGTTAATATGCAACACCAGTCGCAGCCACCCTTTGGTTCCCAAATATCACATCAGTCTGCAACCCCAATTCTCTCAGTCGCATGGGTCTTCTGAAAATGGCCTAGGCATCGTTTTCTAGGGCAGCGAGTGCTTCAACATGTCTCCTAACGGGGCTTTGCAGCTGCGACAGCCACACTCTCACTGTGACATCCACAGGCGCCTTTCAGCTCTGCTCTGTCCAGCGCTGTTTATTAACATCTTTGTGAGCACACAGCACAGTGTTTACTTTGCTACGCAGAGGGTCTGGAATACAGATGATCTACACCTGAATGGCAGACTTCATCAAACACCTTGGCAGCCAGGTTGTGGTTGAACATTCTTGGACTTCTTAATTTCTTGGCACCTCCATTTGGGGTGCACCCAACCCCGACAGTGGAATGTGGAGTCCGCTGGGAAAGAATTAACTTCACTCGTAATCCAAGCTGTCACGGTGTTCCTTTACATTGAGACTTGAGAGTACCTTGTGTTTGATCTTGCACTGGTCCAGCAAATTTGAAAGCACAAACAGTTTAGAATGATTGACCCCAGCGATCTGCAATGGAAAATGATAGACACATATTCTAAGAGAGGAAAGAGGCTGAGTTGGAAGAAACTGAATATCCGTTTGAAGGAAGGGGGTTCTTTTATTGTTTTTGTTGTTTAAGGTCTGGTGTTAATAACACAGTTGCTTACCTGCCGTATATGATTTCAGGTTGATTTTATAGCCACAGTTCCATGTCCTCGTGTATAATATTCTAACCCTACATATAGAGCGATGCCAATATTTCCTGTATACCTACTATGTTTAGGCACTGGGCTTACAAAATCACTACCATATGGTTCTTCCCATGTTTCAGACTCTATAGATTCCCTAAATCAAATACCTACTTTCATAATAATCATTCATCATTTTTTAGATGAAAAGGGTTTAAGAAGCAATGCTGATGGTAGTCCAGCTGGACTTTTTTTCTACTTTTGACATAAAATCATCTAACTCAATCATCAGTAAGTCTTCACAACTCTACTGAGGATTATTTGAAGATGACAAATGGGAAGATTTTATTTACTCCAGTTTCCAACCAGGGAAAGGAATAATTACTCTGTAGTCTGGATACAGTGAAGCGATAACTTCATTCCAAAACTCAACCAAAAATTCTAAAACGAATTCTAAATATTCTAACATGCAAAGTTCCCTCAGACACCTTTGGTCTCTGGCACGTTCTACACAGAGAACTAAGGTGGAAAGAGAAGCAGCAGATGGAAGGGAAGAACTGTGAGCACTTCACCATAAACACTGTTCAGTTTTACGGAATTTTTTTTCCAAGTCTTTCTGTCAGGCTCCCCACCCCCCCGGGGGTCTGTGTATCTGTAGCATTCAGAGAGCCTCAGTCTATACAGATGTACTTCTAGGACAGGCTGGCCACCAAGGCCGGGAACAGTTACAGGGTAAGGCGCCAATATGTTTCTTCTCTAATATTTTGAGGTGTACGTTCCCAGGGTTTCCCAGGAACAAGTCAACCACTTTGGCAAACGTGTCACATCTTTGAAAGCACTACTAATAAATCAGGACTATTCTTCTGGGAGACAAGGCTATATACCGCCAGTCCCTAATGGTATGAGTTAACACACCTTTGCTGTAACAATGGTCATAAGACAATAAGGATAAGTTGTGACGTTTATTTAGCACTTCATGTATCCTAAGCACTATGCTAAGCATTGTGTCTGTCACCTTGTTTAACTCTTACCACATCCCCATGGCATGGCTGTATTCCCAAATTTACAAACAAGGACGCTAAGGATTAGAGGCATGAAGATTGTAAATCTGAACCGGGCCTGCCTGACTCTGGAGCCCAGCTTGTAAATCATTTCCCTCTGCCAGAGAGGGGGTGGGCTCCCTTACACGACAGTTCTAGAGCTTGGGCTGCCCCAGGCTGCCTGACACTGCTTAGGACCAGCCAGGTCATTTTTTTGAAAAAAAAAAAAAAAAAAAAAAAAGCCTGAAATCTTAAATTGATTCTGGAAATTTGTCTCCTGAACCACACATCCAGGGAACAAAGGACCATCCACACCAGAGCAGGCAACAAGATCATACACAACCTAGGTATTTTCTCACAATAAATTCCTGTTAGGACACTGCCAGTGTTAGCAAACAAGTAACAAAATGAAAGTTTCTCTTCATTTGCCTTTAAACAATTTATGCCCAGAAGTAATTCATTTTATTCTCCTTGATTATGTAAAGTTTTCGAGATGAGTCATACTTTGTACAAGCTCTTCAGGCTTTTTACATCCCCGGGTCATACTTTCTTTTGTGTGGTATGTTATTATGTCCTGTTTCTTCCCCGATCATCTTCCTTCTCCCACAACTATAGATATTTTGGGAAAGAGAAGAAACAACTCCTGGGAAGTTATTTACCCAGAAATTCGAGTGAGGGGAGTGAGAAAAATGATAAACTAAATATTTACTTGGAGAGAATAAGCACATTTTTGCTGGACAGAATTATTCGAAATTGCTCCATCGATTAAGTTTCTTGGATAAGTTCACACATTTCATTTTTTCTCTATAAACACAATCTCAGCTCTCATTGATTTATGTAATAAGGCCATTGAAGAGTGGTGAGTGACTAGTTAATGAGTAGTCTTTGTTCTTTCCCTTGTCAAATTTCCCAAGACTCTTGAAACAGGTGCTCTTAGGTCAATAGATAAATATTAAAAGTACCCTTTTCCCTGGGCACCATTATCCTGCTGGTACTAAAAGCTCTAGTACAGGTTCATCCTAGAAGAGGCGATTTTGGGCACGTTGAAACCCTGATAATTGCCCGAAGGGGGTGGCATTTTTCTCAGTAGATGAAGTGGACATTTCCAAGAGCAGTCAACTGCACGGAAGCCCACTAAGCACTGTGTGTTCTCTCTGTCCCTACCTCAGCCCATTACTTCTCCCTAGGTTAGCATTCTTCAACATTAGAAGGCACATGTTAATTAAATTTTAATAAGAAATGCTCTGATGCTGTTAAATGTGCCATGTCCTTCAACAGACTCTGTAACACATGAGCCCGTATTCCAAAGATGGTGACCTCTCTAGTACTTCTCAGGAGTGGACTTGTCAAAGTGCAGCCTCTGTTTTGATCTTGATCTTTGGCTTACTTGCTCAAAGAAGCTAATAATTGACAAATGGGCTATTCACCTCTGTCAGTCAAATTGTATTATTAAGTATATGCATAAACTTGCCCATAACTCATGTCCTTACATATCTTTTAAAGAAAAAGACTGTTAGAAATCTCCTTCATTTTATTTAAATATCAAATAATGAGGAAATGTAGAGTTGTCTTTGGTGCTCCTGTTGTAACTCATCCAGGGACAGGTGGTGAGTGGTGTTTGCCAGAGCATATTTTCAGGTTGAAGGAAAATTCAGTCCAGAGTTCATGGGTGACTATCCTATTCTTCTCCACACACTTTAAGGCAAACCACTGAATTCATAAACCATCAGGGCCAAAATGACTTGAGGATATTAATGCATCACTTGTCTTTGCAAATGAGAAAACTGAAGACAAGAGAGACTAAATTACTTGCCCAAGATTGTACAATAGCCTCAGAACAAAGTGTTCTCATGTCCATGATACTGACTTGATCTGTGTGATACTATGAGGCTTTACAATTAGAAGCATTTATTTCAGACCCAAGGAAACCACTCACCTCCAAATATTTTAAGATACAAGTGTTGTCTTTTTTGCTTCTACATGTGAGATACATAAGTATGGCTTGGACAACCTTCATTTGTGTTATCAAAAAACAAAATGTCGCAGAGAATGTGGTAGGGCGGGACTTGGGAACCCTGACTTCCTGCTAGAGCTCTTCATTTAATTGTGTGATTTGGGGCAAGTGATCGACCCTATCCATGGAGTCCAAGTTCTGGGACTTAAAAATCTCAGGGTTGAAAACTTAATTCTGCCACTTGCTAACTGTATAACCTTGAGCCACCTACTTTTTCTGATTCTCCTTTTCATCATCTATAAAGTGAAGATAATGAGTACATGGAGACCATCCAGGGGATTAAGTGAGAGAGTAAGATAAATGCTTAGTGTGTCACCTAGCAGTTAGAAGAGTAAATGTTAACTCTTCTTAGCCACTTACATATGAAGTTAGAAGATGGACTAAGATTTTATTTAGAGACCTTAGAGACTAAGGTCTCTAAGGTTTTATTTCAACATGAATATTTTATAACTTAGTAGCTTGAGAGGTTTTTGTTTTCTCCTTCCACTAATAGGTATGTGACATACTTCATGTATGCTCTACTATATTTTCACAAAATTATACAGCCTGTCCTATTCAGTTCATGAGAAATAACTCAGTGGCCTGAGCATAAGGGCAGTTAATCAGTTTGACCACTAGATGGTGATTAAACTCTTATGGCCTCCCAGTTGGTAGCCTATACTGGCCAACTCGTAGAAGATGTAAAATGTATAAAAATATGGAACTTTCAAGTTGGAAGCCATCTAATCTAATTTGGAAGGTTTGAAGCAGTTGGCACTCAGAAGTGAAGTGAGTTATTCAAGATTACACAGATGTTGGTCGTAGACCTCGGACAAGAATACAGGCCAGGTTTGGGCCAACGATTTGTTTTGTTTTGTTTCATGACACTACAAGAACTATTCTAGAAACAGTGTGGTATGTGGCTCTTTGGAGGTCCTGCAGGACTAGAGTGCTTGTCTCACGTATATCTTTGACAGTATAATAAGAAAGCTTTGAGTACTCCCTCTGTTCCTTTTTAAGGAGTTTATGTCTGTTTTTTATCTTAACATTTATTTTCTTTGGTGCCACCCTTTATCCCTCACTGATATGAATGTAATCTGTTTTCAGAAATTAATGGCTTATAGGATACCTGGAAACATAATGCTTTCTCATGAGAAAAATGTGCAGAGTAACCAATATGGTTTTTACACATTCCTATTTCTCCAGTGGCCTCACATTCAGTGTCCTTAACTTTAGTGATATTATAATGCTTAGTGATATTATCACCATTAGGAAATTCATAGTAGGTATGGGGGAATGTGTCTCATTGGTACATATATCCTTTTTGTTCCTGGAATGTTTTGTGTGCATGTGTATGTGTGTACAAAAGGCCTCTTGTAAATAACATTTCCTTCTACAGCTTTTCTACTAGTAACCAAATAAGACATTAGTGGATACTCACAAAGAAAAAATAGTGTGCCTCACCCAGGGCTTACTTCCATATTCAAAATTTTGCAATCTTTCTTATGAGTGCTAAAATTCATACCTAATCTCTAATGCACTATTTAAAAGTAGAAGGGAAAATGGAAGCAGATAGGAAAACTTGGAACTTTGAGTCTAGAAGGAGCCTTCAAGAAGATAATCTATTCTCAGAAAATGGTGTCTGTTTCCCAAAGTCACAGAGCTAGTGATAGGACTGGCCTAGAATCTATGCCATTGCACACAAGTGTTCTGTAGGCTACCTCTGCCGCCACCCTTGGACATACAGCTTTGGAACCCACTTGGGTCAGGGTCAGATGCTGATTCAGTGCAAGATGAAACCAGGGTATACTCAAAGATTAAACTTTATGAGTCTCTTCAAGATGGCTGCCACTGTTCTTGACCTTGCTGCGTAGATTTCGGCACATCCAAGATGGCAAGGTGGGATACTTTGCATAATTCTGACAGCAACTAATTTTGTCTAATGGTGCTATTGATACTCTTAAACCAAAAATGCCTTGCATTAAACATCCACATTTTAATTATCCTGGATCTACTTAATCTATGCTGGTAGGATGTGTTATCTGTGTTGATGGAAAGTGTTTTACCAAATTAAGGGATGGAATTTGATCCCAATTAGTTGCCTTTAGTTGACTGACTAAATGTTTATTTTTTTCATCAGTGATGTGTCCCAAAAAACTCTTCATATGGTGGTGGGGAGATCACCCGGGCATACTGCAGAAGGCTACCGGCTCATTGCCGGGATTGGGTGGGTTTGGCATGGTCCTTTAGCTTTCAGGAAGGTGAGGAAGCAAAAGCAGCCTCCATCCAGTATTGGAGATACTTGAGTTATTTATGTCGATTCTCCTCTCAGGTCCATAAAAGGTGGCTCCGATTCCTCCCTTTCTGAGCCTCGGCCAGCTCGGTCTGGCCGAGCCTTCTTACTCAGAGTCCTCCGAGCGGCTCTTCCTCTTCAGCTTCTCCTGCTGCTCCTCATCGGGCTGGCCTGCCTTGTACCAATGTCCGAGGAAGACTATAGTTGTGCCCTCTCCAACAACTTTGCCCGATCATTCCACCCCATGCTCAGATACACAAATGGCCCTCCTCCGCTCTGAACCAGGCAGACGCCATCTGCAGCGGTGCTGGTAGCATAAGGAGGATTTGGCCAAAAGCGATCCCAAGCTAACATAAACAGGAACTGATCTTGGCGAAGGCCCTTGGGGTGGCAGCTTTAGCTCTCCTCCATACCCCGTGTGTGAACATCATGGCTTCGGAGGTGGATCGTACACAAGGACAGGAGAGCAGACAGACCAACTCTGAGCCTCAGCACTAAAGAGATTAAGGACCTCCAACGTTCTCTGGACGCATGAATGCTGGGCCACTGGCTCATTCTGTGCACACCCAAGGACTTCAGTAGACTGAGCAGCTGTCCCGCGGTGCTGCTCCATCCATTCAATAAAGGACTCTCCTGAGAGCCATGTTAGCATCAAGCAATCTACCAA
Organism: Procyon lotor; assembly: GCA_028646535.1. NCBI lineage: Eukaryota > Metazoa > Chordata > Mammalia > Carnivora > Procyonidae > Procyon > Procyon lotor. The sequence continues at coordinate 11,031,781 of CM053608.1, forward strand.
TCAACCAGAGCTGAAGAAATTTTAGAACCTTGTAACATACAGTTTTTAAGAGCTTATATGGCACCTTTCTTTTTACCTTGTTTTCCTTTGGGGCATGATATTCTGAACTTTGCTTTAGAAGCACAAGCTGTAAATCTAAAGGCACTTTTTCTAAAGGTCTAAAGAAAAACTGGATGTAATAAATAAGATCATGGAAGGCTTTATGTGAAAAAAAGTTGAATGTTACAGTAAAAAAAAAAGATATTTATGTATGTACAGTTTGCTAAAGCCAAGTTTTGTTTGTATTGATTTCTTTGCATTTATTATAGATACTATAAAATATCTTGTCTGTGCTTTTTTTTTCCTTCCCCCTAAAGAAATGACTCTAAATTTAAATATTAAGCAGGCACTTATCAGAGCACAACCTAAATGATCTTTTTGCAGAACGAGAGAAGCTGAAACATAGGTATATATTAAAGAAAAAAAATGGTTACAGGTAGCGCACATTTCTTTTATTTTAAGATTTTTATTTATTTATGACAGAATAGCAAGAGAAGAGCATGGGGGAGCTGCAGAGGGGGACACAGGCTCTCCGCTGAGCGCACATTTAGACGTAAAGGACTCTGGATGATTTCTTTCCACTTCCTCTTCCCAGAGCTAATCGTATCTCCTGACCTCTTAGTCCCCAGCATTTTTCACAGCCCCCTTTCTTCTCTAGTCCCTTTGCCCAGTTGGAAGAAACCCCACATTAATCTTCTCACTGAGCCCACATCTCCTCTCCAACCCAAGGATACTCAATAACTATGTGGATTTTCTTAAAGCACTCTTGTTCACATCCCTACTCTACTCCAAAACTTTCTATTGCTTTTCATTGTCTACTAGAAGAAATACAGTTTTCATCCACCATTCAAGTCGAAATACGATAAGATTTTATACTCTGCCCCTCTGATCCTGCCAACCAGCGGCCATCGTGGAATTGCTTGGTCCTCATGGCATTTTAATCTATCCTTTAATAATTGGAAGAGGAGGATTTATATAAAGCCCAGGTTTCAGGCTTCCCTTGAATATGGAAATCTCTGGTGCCTCAGGTAGATACTCTTGCACGCCAGTCATTGCTGAAGTGATGTGGTTGCTGTCACTTGAACAGGAAGAGACAGGTTTTACATTTGCCTTTATATCCTATTAACTCCTTTCGCTACCTGTCCCAGTCTGACTCCTGTGGGCATTTAGTGGACAAATCCTGCTCTACCTGGAGAATTTAAACCGGACTGAGATACTCAACCTAAAACTGCCTGCCATGGTTTTCATGATGTTGTAGACTGAGTGACATCTCAACTAGGGTTCCTGAGGATTATTAGGTTTCCCAATTCCTGGGGTCACTGAAGACCTTCTAATCCCATCTCTTGGGGTTACAGCTTGGGAGCTTGCATTAGAAACAGACACCTGAGGTGAGTTAGCCTGACTGTTGAAAAGAACTTGCTCATCTCTTCTTACCTTCACAGATTCGTTCTTACCACTCTTTCTGTCCTCTCTCATAAGACTCAACTCCAAAGCCACCAACTCCCTGAAGACTTCCCTGACCACTGATGGACTATATTCAAGACTTCCCACTATGGAATTTTCCTCACATGGGCATTCTGTTTTCTACTGACAGGCTATCCCTATATAATTTCCCCAAAACCTCACTCAGGGAAAAGATCAGAGTTGTGTTGTTCTTATTTTAAAGAAGAAAAACCTGTGTTAAGGTTTCCCATCTTCCTGCTTCTGGAAAGGCTATGAGCTGTGGCAGAGAATGGAGCTGCAGGTACCCTCCCCTGAGATGGGACCACACTCTTACCTCACTTCCCTCCTACTCCCAAGTAGTGGGCTTAGAGGAATCCAGCCCTACAAGAGACACATGTTGCCACTCTCAGGAAAATCACCACACAAAGAGACATTACTCATGGAAGAGCCCAGCCCTAAGAGACTGCAGAGCCCTTGCTTCTCCACATTATGATTACCTGACTAACTAGGCATCTCCCATCACTGAAGCATCAAGTGTTAACTGTAGCTGACAAAAAAGTTCGGTTTTGACTAAGAAAAATCTTACAGTCTTTTGGTGCCTTTCTAAATACCCCTGTGAAGCACCCAGAGGGATGGGTGAGGTGCATTCCTATTACATTTTTTGAAGACTTAATCCAACATTGGGACAGAACAGAAGTGGAAAGTCCTGGTGAGTGGAAACATCGAAGCCACGAGCTCATGGCTTTCCCCAAGGGGTGATATGACCAGTCTCGTGAGGACCAAGTCTGCCACCGATGAGTCTGATACCTCTGCCTGGAGCCCTCACGCTCTTACGTGTCTCTTGAGGAAGGGGACACAGGATAGCATGAGGAGAACCCTCACCAAGCAACCCTGGTAAGAGAGAGAGAAAGAGAGGATGTTTGGGGACAAGAAGAGGGGTTTAAAAGAATATTCAGGGGCGAAAGCACCCTCATTTCTGGAGTGAAGACTGCCAGGGGTCCTGCTATGGTCTGGAGGTAGCCAGTGACCCCGATAGTGGGGGGTGAGGCTGTGCAAGGCACAGAGGCCATTGGCTGACCATGAACATAGTGAGATTTGCACAGGTAACCAGAAAATGTTAGCAGTGGTGAGGAAAGAGAAAATCCACAGGGCCGACAGGGAGAAATGAAGACTTGGCGACCCAAAGCAGTGACTTCACAAGAAATCCAGGGAAAAGTGAAAGATTTTTGGAAAAACTGTCCCTGGGGAGCAAGAATGTTGCCTCCTGGAAAATGGGGCGGCGGCAGCTTCTCTTGTTTTTGTACAAAGAAAGGAGAGACACCTTCAAAAGGCTTGAATGGGAAATTCAGCAAGCTGATGTCTGAGATTTCCTGTTCAAAAGGCAGGTTGTGGTAGACTGATTTACAGCCTATGCTCCAGGGCCAATTAGTAAGAAACTAAAGCTAGAGAATTTTATTGACAAGCCACGGAAGAGACCGTAAAGCAAAGAGAGGTGGAGCGAGTTGTTTCCTGAAAGCTGATCATGGCCAAAAACACAGGGTCTCCAGGAGGTGGTGTGGATGGGCCTGAGACCAGCCCTACTGGCCGGGATTCCTTCCCTGCCGCCCTCCAGTCGGGCATCGCCAGATGTGTCCTCGGGGAACTGTGGGGAAGGAAGAGTCTCGAGGGCGCGCTGAATAGGTTCAGACACGCCAGGCTGAGCACATTCTCCCCCCGTCCCGGTGTTTATCAAATGCCCACTGTGGTGTGTGACCTGCCCAGACCTCAGGACGCGGGTCTCAGCCGAGAAGGGCCCCATCACTTCTTGTGTGATCATCTTTGTAATTTTCTGGCAGCAAATTCCTTCTTTTCACTTCTTCGTCACCTGATTTCTGTGACGGTGGTGTGCGTTTCTGAAGAGCGTGAGTGTTAGTCTGTGGGAGCAGGGACAGGTGAGGCGATGGACGGGCCCGGAAGCCGTTTCCAGCTTTGTCGTGAGCAGCACCAAGTTCAGGTGACACAAAGGGGTATTTTACCAAGAGTGGTCATTTCAATTTTAGATTTAATAATACACTGTGATAAGAGGCTGATTGTCAGACCTCAGTTAATCCAGAGACAATGAAACTTAAAAGGAATGGCTTTTATTTATCAGTTCCTGGCTTCTCACTAACATCTCCCTCAAAGTTTAAAATCCCTACCAGGGGGGCGCCTGGGTGGCTCAGTCATTAAGCGTCTGCCTTCGGCTCAGGTCATGATCCCAGAGTCCTGGGTTCGAGCCCCGCATCGGGCTCTCTGCTCTGCAGGAAGCCTGCTTCTCCCGCTACCATTCCCTCTGCTTGTGTTCCCTCTCTCACTGTGTTTCTCTGTGTCAAATAAATAAAATCTTTAAAAAAAAAAAAAAATCCCTACCAGGAACCCAGGGAATGCTGCAGAGGAGCCTGAATTTTGGGAAGAATCCTCATTCGGTTGAGTAAGTGAAAGAACCCAGTGAATCGGGGGAATTTCCTGTTGGGCAAAGGCAGGCACCGGAGGAATTCACTAGAACTGTGCTGAGGACAGAGTATCTTGGAAGGCTGGAGAAGTCGGACAGCTGAGAATTGCTAATAAAAAACACGGCGACACCATACCGCTGTAACACCATACTGCACGCTGAACGAGGAACGTTTAACCTGTGGGGCCAAGGAAGCCAGTTGGGACATGGGTATAATCCTTCTAAAATATAACGGTCACAGGAAAATAAATCAGCCTTGCCATTTTTTTTTTTTTTTGAACCTGTTACCTAATACAGGAGCAGGAACATAACTGAATTTGAAAACCCCAGCTATCAGAAGGCAGTCCTTGGTAGGCTGCGGTACCCCTGACGGACTGCATTAGTGCTGCAGGCTGTGGAGAAGAAATCCAGGTCCTCCTGCCCCATAGTAGGGTCGGCACCTCACAGATGTGCCTTCCAAGCCCAGGCCCGAATCCTGCTGGACACATTCTTGAGGCAGTTGCTGAGCTCAGAAAGGGAAGCCGCCAAGCAGCTGTCAACGCTGTGAAAGAGTTCCCAGCAGTCGCCCTAACCCCAGACCACCCAGCTCTGCCCACCTCCCTCCCCTATCCCACCTCTATGGGATTTACAGGTTGACAGAAGTTGCAGGGGTGCAGTCTGTCCAGGCCAGTGTGCTCCGGGTGTGGTTCGGATCCCTAACGTCTGTGCTACCTGAGAACTCATGAGCAAAGTACCACCTGCCCCAGATTTCTCCATCTTGGGACTGGTTCACTCTCCCTCGCTGGCCATATAGCACATGTTATAAGCAATTTCCCCATCTTCCCCCATAGACTTGTCCACTTCATCAAATAAGTATCCACATAAATCTGGATTTTTGTTCTGGACTCTTGTGTGTTGTTGATCTGTCTTTCCATTGCTGTCTTAATTTAGCAGTATATGGAATAACTGATTATGAAGATAATGTATATACCTATATTATATCTGATTATATATATATAGCAAATAAATAGTATAAATGTGACCACTAATATACTGGCACAATGTATTAGTTACTTTATTAGACGTTTTAATACATCTTAAGACAAGCTCCATTTCTTTCTCTTTTATACAAGTCTATTTTAAAGGCTAATTGTTAAAATCAACCATTCGAACTACAAAAGATATTTAAAGAAAAATGAACAGTGTCTGATCTCCTCATTTATCTCTCAATTTGATTTCTTTTTGATTTCTTTATCCAAACAGCACACACATACTGCTTTTAAAGATTAGCTCTATTTTTATTTTTCTGCGACTTGCATTTTTAACTTAACAATATTCCACAGAGCTCAGTACATACGTGTTCATTCCACTGGACACCTCAGGATCTTCCTTCAATGGTGGATTCCTTCCAGATTTTGCTGTCAAACAATGCTGCGGTAAGCAGACGCACAGGTATTTGCATGCGTATCTTTGTGTGGTGCCGCTTTTATTTCCCTAAGAGCATCGTTCTAGGTGGAATTACTGAATCAGAAAGGTATGTACATTGTAAATTTTAATACATTTGCCAGGATATTTTCCCAAAAGTTGCAGTGATTTACGATCCCCACCCCCGGCAGTGGGGAAGAGAACCGTTTCCTCAGACCCCACTCCCCCTGATCTAGAGCAATGATTTCCAAATTATGGGAAATATTCCCCCAAGTTATTAATGTCTAAATTCTGCACATTAGAATCTCTCAGAGCACTTACAAAAATGTAGAATCCCACGCCTCACCTTAAACCAATTAAATCACAATCTCTGAGGATCAGTATTTGTGTGTAGTGCTCTGGTGATCGCTGCAAGTAAGACAAGTTTGGAAGGCCTGGACCAAGGGTTACCACTTTTCTAAAATATTGTCCAGCTGCGGGCCACAGTAGCTCATTGTTTTTAAAATTTGCATTTCTATGACCCGTTCATATGATGATTCCATTTGTGTTGCCTCTGTGTTTTATTTATATGTCTTCAGTTGTCTCTAGCTTTCTTTTGTTTTTCTGTCACTTTTTCACAATTTCCAAGGAATGCTTTGTATGTTCGAGAAATTAATAACCCTGTATATCATTTGTCTTGACTTTATACAGTTCCTTTAGTTACACAGAAAGTTTTGATTTTTATGTCATGAGATCTGACGGGTTCTTTTTCCTTTATGGATTGTGGATAGTCTATAGTAGGAAGGTCTTTTCCTCGCCAAGATTCTGAAAATGGTTGCACATGTTTTCTTCCAGTAGGTTTATAATCTATCTGGAGTCATTTTTGTAGTTTTGACGTGCAGTAAGAAGTTTGTCAACTTCCAAACAGACGATGGTCCCAGTGCCGGTAGGGAATGAGACAGGGATACTTCCTTTTATCACTAGCTTTTAGCAGTCAAAAAGCCAGCGTGGGGCATGTTGAATAAATTAGAGTGCATACATACTATTTACTATAATGCAGCTATTTTTAAAAAATGAGATTAATCTATATTTATTTATTGAGGAAGATGTTAAATTTTTTTAAAAAAGTTATAGAAGAGTGTCTATAATATGTTCCCATGTTTATAGGAAGAAAACCCATGTTAATCGCCTAAGGCAAGGAAAATTTTATAAAGGTACATATGAAATTCAAAGCTTCACATTGTGAACAGAATCATCAGGGGGAGAAACTATTTGAAACACATTATTTAAATTGTGACAAGAAGCATGATTTGTTTTTGAGATCCTGATTGCTGTAATAATGAAAATTTTAAAATCAAACAAAAGGGTACTTCTGTTCTTGCATGAGAGACATTTGATTTGCTTTTTAATAAAAAAGACAATTAACATTGGGTATGCTCAACATAAATGGTTGGGGGTCACTTATTAAAAGTACCATCTTAATGGCTGACTTCGCTCTGGATGGTCATGCTGAATTTATTGTTGGTTCCAGTTCCAGGGCAGAAGGGCAAAGGTGGGCAAGCCCCCAATTTCAGACGAGAAGACTCCCTGATGAGGGTATTCAGGGAATCCCAGAAAAGAGCTTTCTTGGGAGAGATGTCCTCCAGTGAGATTCATTCGTTCAAGAAGCACCTCCGCTTTGTAAACTACTCTCTCCTCCGGAAGTTACCACTTGCAGGTGAGATCGTCCATCAGGGGACAGCCTGGTCACCGGAAGTGGTGGGGGCGGGGAAGGCAGCAGCCCCTTGGAAGGCCCAGGCGGCTTCTAATCTGCCTTTCCTCCCTGGAACAGGCGCCGCAGATTCACCTGCTTGACTTTCCTTGAAATCTGCACCTAATCAACAACCTGCCTTAACATTCTGCCTACTTAACCCAGGCTTTGTGTGGGGCTCAGCCCTTCCTGGCCTCCACCACCCTCACAGTGTCTGCTGATCAGAATGGAAAACTGATAGGGGAACCAAGGTCCTGGACATTTATAAAGTCCTTCGTGTCCATGTCTTAGGAAGGAGGCTCCCCTGCAGCAGAGACTCAAGGGCCACAGTTCCCGCGAGCTCAACCCCGTAGTTGGACCACCTTCTGGCTGTGTAGTCTGGGCAAGTTACCTCACCTCTCTGCTCCCCATTAGAGGGGGTTCCCTGAGGAATAATACTAGTACCCACCGCAGGAGGTTCTGTTGAGGATTGAAGACAGCAGTGTGTGTGCTGTGTGGTGCATGACGAGTAAGAAGGGACAGATATTCTGGCCGTTTGATGATTGTTTCCTCTAAAATCAAGCTGATTTCAGAAGTAGCTATGGGAAGAGCTTTCCAGAGCACACACTGATCTTTAAACTTTTCTGGGAGGAGAAAAGCTTGCACACCCAGGAGACAGAGTTGCCCAAGTAACAACATTGGCTGCAGGGCTCTTCTCAGCGTGACCCTGGCCAGACTCCCTCGTCCTGATAGGTTTGCTCAGAATGACATCCCTGCCGAGGCAGCTCAGCACTTGATCATTCCCATACCTCAATCTGGCTGCCTTTTGGGGTTCCTCCCTCTATGGCTTCCATGGAAAATTCTTTCTTTATTCCCCGGTTGTTTTTGTTGGATTTTGTTTGGGGGGCTGGGTGGGGGTAGGGCAGGGGTTGTAATGTTCATATTTGGAGTGGAAATGGCATCTTCCCTGCTGAGTGGTCGGCACAGAAAGTTCTGCAAATCCTTTGGCCCATCAGCAATCACATTTTTTGTGATCTAGCTGGAGCACCTGCAGGCCTCCGGGGTCCATGTTGTTCCCTCCACTGTGGGAGCTGGCATTGGGAGGCCAAGGGTCTGCACCCTGTGCAGAGCTCCTTTCTCGGAGCTGGGTACTTCCCACTGGCAAAGACAGTGCACCCCTGGCTTCCCAGAGCTCAGCAACAGTGGGAAGTCGGGGACCCAGATGGTGACGTAGTTAGGCAGGTGATAAACCTTGTTTGTTCAAGATTTGAGATTCTTTTGATTCTGTGTGGTCCTGGCACCCCTTCCCTGGGATTTCATCAAGCAGTTTCTTCTCCTGGTGGCCTTGTGGTACCCCCGAGGCCTAGCAGCCTGCCAGTGTCAGAGAGCTCGAATCTCCAGTATCGCAGAGGGGTAGGGGCTGGAGAACAAGAGGACCCACTTGTCAGGATGTTTTACTGGAAATTTACACAGGAAATTTGAGAGGGAACCTATTTTATCTTTCTGCCTCTATGCGGTTGTACAGAATAAATTAACAGTCTCTGTATTGCTTTCTCCGATGTTGACTTCCCTTTTTTTTTTTAACACAGTCCAAAGCTTAGCAGTTTTTTCCATAGTGTGCAGTTTCAAGCTGCCTTGGGTTCTGTTCTTTTGGGATCCAGGTCTTTCTACTTCCTGGACCCAACGCCTCATGATCTTGTTGATTCTAGAACGGCTTGTTGCCAACATTGCCAAGTAATGAAAACAAGCTTCTCTATCCAAACCTCCTGTTTTTTGTTTTTCATAAATCCACTAATGCTTTTCCTTATACACATTTTATTTTTTGCGTTCAAGAATGGATTTGATTGAACAACAACAACAAAAAGAATAGATTTGATTGTAAGGATTGTTTTGTGTGTTTGTTTCGCTTAAGTAGGCTCCATGCCTAGCGCAGAGCCCAACGTGGGGCTTGAACTCATGACCCTGAGATCAAGACCTGAGCTAAGATCAGGAGTTGGAGGCTGAACTGACTGAGCCACACAGGTGCCCCGATTATAAGGACTGTCAGTGGACGTTGTTAAGCATTTACTAATATATTCAAAAATAAGTGAATGGGTGACTTGCTGTGAGGCACTTCAAGAAGCAGGGGGGAGTTCCAGCTTGGCATCTTCAGCCCTACCCTTCATGCTGAAGGACATGCTTCCCTGGAATGGTTGAACCCCAGAAAGCCAGCCGTACCTGGCGTCCTGGAGGCACTGGGAGGACACACAAGGCAGCTGCCACCGGTACTGACAGGATTCCCTCTTGTGACTGCACCCTCTTCTTGTTCTTCCCTCCGCCCCTCCCCCAGCCTGTGTTTGGGGGTCCTTAGTATTCCCTCATGTTCTTTCTGGTTGTGAATGTGGAAATACTCAAGGATCTTTGTGGCTGAGACTCCGTTGAGCCTGGGGCGAACTCAAGAATGCAATCATCCCATTAAAAAATGTTTATCAGGGGCGCCTGGGTGGCTCAGTCATTAAGCGTCTGCCTTCGGCCCAGGTCAGATCCCAGGGGCCTGGGATCGAGCCCCGCATCGGGCTCTCTGCGCAGCAGGAAGCCTGCTTCTCCCGCTACCACTCCCTCTGCTTGTGTTCCCTCTCTCGCTGTGTTTCTCTCTGTCAAATAAATAAAATCTTTAAAAAAAAAAAATGTTTATCAGCTCACAAACCTTTCATTGGCTTTTCTCAAAGTTACTGATGTCTTGATAAAAAGGCATCTGATGACAGGTCAAGCGCTGCAGAAAAGCCTAGCGGTGCAGCGAGTCTGGAAAGTCATGCAGAGCCCTCGCTCATGGCCTTCTGAGTGACTGGCTCGTGGCAGAGGGTCCAGAACTGGTCAGTTTGGACTCCTTTCCTCTGCTCCTCACTGGTCTGACCACTGAAGTTCTCCCACCCAGTTTCAAAATCACTTTAGAAAATGTTTGTCCAAATGTTTCCTTGCTTCAGCTGGTTGTTTTTTTTCCTTGACTTTCATCTAGTTGGGATGAAAGCCACTATTTTGTCCATTCTACCCGGATACCAGGTGCCTTGGCCGAGGGCCGTGGTCTTATTCCCTGGCCATGCGATAGGTGCTGGTCTTGTGGCAAAGACAGGGAGTGAGCCTCACCTAGCTACGGTCACCTCTGAAGACCCCACTTCTGGTGGGGTGCCGCTGCCTCAGACCTCAAGGTCTCAGGTCATCAGCTGGAAATAGAGCTCCTCCTGGTGCCAAGGTACAGAGGAAAATCACTCCTCAGCTCACCCGTCATTCCTGGCAGAAACCTGGTGCAACCTCAGAAACCAAAAAGCTCTGGCACTCAGTGTCAGGGAGAATAGCAAAAGAAGTGCTCCGCACGGTCTCCTGCCCAAGGGCCACCCACCGGAAAGAGAGGGGGACACATTTTTTTCAGCGTTAAGCTTCCTGTCCAAAATACCATAATTCTTTAAAGAGTCACGTTTTGCCTTAAAAGTTCACGTGAATTTTTCTACTCATAAAATGTCAAACTCGTTTAAATAAAAAATAAGCACATTCTCTGATCTTAATTAAAATTTTATATGTATTGGGGCTCCTGGGTAGCTCAGTGGGTTAAGCCTCTGTCTCTTGATTTTGGTTCAGGTCATGACCTCAGGGTCGTGATATGGAGCATTGGGCTCCATGCTCAGTGGAGAGAGTGCTTGAGACCCTCTCTCCCTCTCCCTCTGCCCCTTCCACCCCCCCCCACGTACCTGCGCATGCTCTTTCTTTCTTTTTTCTCTTTTTTTCTAATAAATAAATCTTTAAAATTTTGTCATAGGTGCCATGTGGTTTTAACTTCCAAGAAGCTCAAACCCCAGTTTCTGAAGTGGGAATCATCTTTACAGTCAGGAGGACTGATCAGATGTCTGCCATTCATAAGATTCCTGATACTGGGAACCTTACTTAATGGTGTTGATTCTCAGTTTCCTCACTGGTAAGTAAGGACAGTAATATATCTACCCTCGTATCATAACTAAGTAAAGGTTACCTAGAAAAATTTGTATGACGCTAGTACCTGGCATTGTGAAGTACCCAGTAAATGGTACTTTTATGTGTGTCAATGTGCATATGTTGGAACTCGGGGTGGAAGGGAAAATCAAAGATCATTCCTTATGCTGAGAGAACATCCACATTTTGGCTTAGAAGTTATCTCATCCCCACAGAGGAAACTCCTGCTGCAGGGAAGTCACCTCACCTGTACTGTCAACCAGGTGTCCCAGATTGTCTGCAGGCAGTTCCGGTAGAAAGTGTATCTCTATTCCTCTATTTTGAGTGAACATTTCTTGCCTGGACTTAGCACTGCTTTTTGGTGGTGGCTCTGACTCTTGCAATTTTTAGCAACCATGAATGTGAACATAAAACTAGCTTTTTAATGCACCTGGTCCGTAGTGTAAATAATGCAAGTTGTGAAAATTGGCTTCCCTGAGGCATATATTCTGTGTTTTGGGAGAAGCAAATCTAAATATGGCAGTTCTTAATTTAAATGTCCCTAAAGGCGTAAGAATGTGTCATGTTGGAGAATGTGACCTGGAGCCGGTTCATGAGTACAATCTACCTTCAGTCACCATTCCAGCCTTGACACACGGATTGCCAAACATTCTCCCCAAAGCTAGAGAGCCCCAGAAACAACACGGCACATGAAGACAACTCCATTCCTTGGTATTCAGAGAAGGATAATAAGGGACAGACTGTGGAGACACGTGTAGCACGAGGGCACCTCATGTAATCCTCACAACCACCCCGTGAATTAGGTGTTACTGTCATCATTTTGATGACGAGGAAGGGGAGGCTCTGAAAAATTCATTGCCAGTGGTCATAAGCCTTGTATGTGGAGGCTGCGTCTGGCCGCCTCCAACATCCACACACTTCCTCCTTTCCCCGGGGGGGGGGGGGGGGAAGGAGCCTGGCATCAGAGGGATCTTCAGGATTCCCTGCATTCCATCACCTTGATCTGAGGCAGTCAGTGGTGAACCATTAGCACAAAGGGAGTTTACAGAAACCGAGCCGGTTGTTATTCGTTTAATTTTTTATTTGAACATCGAATAGATTGAGAAAATTGTTTACAGGTACTTGAGCATCCCACTGGACTCCTTACTTTTTAAAGGTGCAAAAGAGGTTTACAAGTGTGTTTCATTAAACAAAGCAAAGCTGCAACAAAACAGAATCACATCAGTAATAGTATGCATCAGCGAAAAGGCATGTTAAACCATCAGACACAATGTGGCATATAAGCCTTTTCCCATAAAACAAGAGCTCTATGTTGAAGAGTATGTTGTGCCCAAAAAGCATCATTTATAAGCTGTGAGAGAACATAAACTGGCATAATGTCACTTATTGATTCAAGTCTCTATGACCAATGACCTCTCTGTGAATGCAAAGGGGTCCATATCTCAGGCACCTGCTCATGGGACTGTATGTTGTTTCCAGGGGACACAGCTCTGTACAAACACACTGAAGATGGTTTGGGAACATGGCAGCATTTACATATTTTAAAAGTTCAGGCACATTTGGATGCAAAAAAAAAAAAGAATAGAAATTTTCCTTGAACCTCTGAAAGACAGTGCAAAATTGAAGTGCCATAGTAGAGGCAGCGGTTACTTAGAATACAATTACGAACGACATAGAAAGAGGCCACACTCACTTTAACCCAAATAAGAAGGAGATGCAGTCAGAAACAGAGGAATCACACTAGTGAAAAGATGAGTATTTGGGACCACAGTTAAATTCCTTTGCTCCAGTTGAGAGTAAGTTTTCAGGGAGTTCACCTAGGAAGTGTGCAGTGTAATCTGGATCATTCTCCCAAGCCTTGCACCAAAGGGAAGCGGGATTGCCTCACAAACTACGACACGACTCTAACTGCCTTCCGAGTAACTCGTTTCCCAAAGCGGATTTGCCTGTGAATATTAGCTATTACTACGGTCCTAGTAATCATTCCTGGTATCCACAGTCCACCTCAGAGTGGGAAAGTATGAATAGGAAGGGATTTGGAATTGGTTTCACATAGGGATATTCTAAACCAACAGCCTAAATCAGTGGCCATTTCAGTGTATAAGATTTTAATGCAAGAACACCTTAATGTGATCGAGAGTAAATTATCAGGAAGTCCCTTATTTGTTCAGCCCCTAAGAGGCATGGGATACGGCATGGTTAGATAGCCTTGCAAGGTTCAGAGGGAACTCTAACCAATGACTCCACTTCCTTTGGGACTGGATTTTGCAACCTCTGTAGGGTCTTCTCTTTGGATGAACTAGCTAGCCTTTCTGATGGTTGCACGTCAGCGTTCCAGAATCATTACAGCAAGCCCAGAGCTAAGCAATGGCTAAAAGAAACTCAGACCCCTAGCTATTCCTTAGACTATACCGTGGACGATGCTTGCTCTTCTGTGGAACTCCAGCTGCCATTTTAGAAAATGGTTGTCATTCGTAGTTCACAGGGCATGAGAGGAATACAGAAGCCTGGTACATACCCCAGTGCTGCATACCCCAGTATCCATGTGCTTCAAAATACTTGCAAGGCTCTGATTACCGTATTTCCCACTCTCTCGAAATTCCTGAACCTACATCCCCACCCTACCCTAACCCCCAGGTTGATTATATCTTTGCCTCAGTGTAGGGGATTGTGGGGGGAGATAACAGTATGTTCCCTACCCCCAACAGCAGTATCAGCTACAAAGTGTCAGCTGTCCATTAGTGGCACTTCAAATAAGAATGAAAAGAGATTCTAAAATTATTTGAATTTTCTTGGGCTAACATTCCAACCGTCTGGTGTTCTCTGCCCATTTCAAATGTAGTAGCATCTTTAACATGAATACAAACACATTAGATGAATAATGTAAAACCCTCCACTTTATTATTGTTTGGATTTAGCTGGTATTACATCATCTATAGTACTAGAATTTTTTTGTCTGTTTTTATTTTTTTAAAAGAAAATCTAAGTATAAACATTAAAAAGAACCCACTGACCCCTTAGGTACTGTCCAAAAATATTACTACTGATATTTTGGTAAAGCAAAATTAGCTGCCCTGAATAAATTTCCTTTGCAGGCATAATCTCTGCTACATAAGATTGTCTATCATTCAATATCCAACAATAGGCATCTGGATTAGTGCTATTTTGTCTACTGTGGATATAAAAGTTGATATGAAATGTGATCTTCATTTAAATGAATAATCACCAGGCCCTAGGCATCAATGACTGCATACATGACAAGGTAGCTATACAAAAAAACTAAATATTTTTCGTTGGTTTTGCGTGTTTAACCCAGTCAAATTAAATCCAGAACGGAATTACTACATTCAATTGTCTGATAAACAAGCATTGCAATTTCAAAAAAAATATATATTATACTATATAAGGTGCTTCTTAAACAAAACAACAACAAAAGAATTCTGTTCTAAACATATTCTTACTGCAGATACACAAAATTGCTCCTAAATTCAGATGCACATATATGAAAAAAGAACTTTTTTTTATTTTTTTGGCCCTCCCAGGTTCCCAGTCCTTTGGTGCTCACTTACTAAGTAATCAAAAATGAATGAAATCCACTTTTGGAAATAGGCATCCCAAGAGAAGGCCTAGAAGCTTGGCTGGGTTGTTGGCTAACACATCACCTCTCAACGGGGTTTGAATTATAGACAATGAGGTCACCGGAGGAAACCAAACTTGCTTTTTGGCTGAGAAGAAGAGATAAACCCTAGTGGCTCTGGAGAAGCACAGGCCTAGGGTAGGTTGCCTTGTGGCTGAACTGAGCCTTTCTTGTTTAGCCTGTAGGTCAAAGGATTCCTATGGCCCACTTCTAGTCCTGCTCTCTTGGCTTATGAAGTTTAATGAAATGAACTTTGGGGGAATTTTTCCCCCCAAGGCCAATCCCTGGTTTTGGATGAGCTCTAAACAACCTAGAGCACGCAGAATCTGACCAGGTCCCAGGCAGCCTGACTAGCGAGCCTCTAGTCCTGGCGCTCTAGCCTCACCCAGCAGTGTGCTAGGCCAACTGTAGGAACACAGCGGGCTACTGCTGCACCTTCCAGTCAGGGTGGTGAGAAGAGAAGGGCCGCCCACGGATCCCAGGGCAGCCCCACAGGGCATACAGGGCCTGCCAGGGGCACTCCAGTGTAGAGCTACAGCCCGAGGCAGGGTCACCGTGAGCCTTCAGTTTTCTCTGGTTCTACCCCACTTTCCTCCTGTTCTCTAATATTTACAATAATCATGCACATTCACTATTGACCCAAGTGCCCCAGAGCTAACAGTGTCACCAGGGTGCCCACTGATTTAAACTGCCCTTGGTCATATACTGGGCACCTGTGATGAATTCACCCTCCTTGTAAGTTACACACTGGCAAGAGCTGAGCAGAGCGCCCTCTGCTGGTGAGCGTGAGACCACAGACCTGTTCTGGAGAACAGGTCCTGAAGCTGATTTATGTATGGCAAGTCCTGGGGGACAAGGCTCCCTTCCATCAGTTGAAAGCAAAAAACAAACCCCAGTTATTTATCCCTTACAAGGAAACTGGTCTACGCGTAGGTGATTTAACTGGGATCGACTTGCTGTTTTCCGTAGGTCCGTGGGAAGCAAGAATTAACTGGAACCCAGGACCCGCCCATAGTGTCCTCAAAAAACCAGTGGAAGAAGATGCAGCAGATCTGAAGGTGCAGTGTATTAAGTTGACTAACGTTTGACAGTTAGGGGGGCTTCCTTCTCTGCGGGCATCTTGTATTCCTATAGGGCTAATGAGTAGACAGTCACCGAATATTCAGCTCCAGCCATGCGACAGAGCAAAAGCTTTAAGGTATTACTTGAATAAAATGGTATGTTACCATAGGAATACAAGACAGTGTCCTAATGAAGCCTTGACCTAGCTTTCTCCGAGTCAGCAACTAAAGGAGCCACTTTCAAGTGCCTCCTGTGGCTTTTTCTTAGATCCACTAACAAGCACTTCACAGAGATGAAATGTCCACCCTCCAGGTCTGGGTCTCAACGAGTAGCTTAAATGCACAGTCACCTGAGTCCCAGCTCATAGACTGAGTTCGGTCACGAAAAGCTACAGAATCCTCATGCTTAGTAATGTAGCAAAGGGGGAGGGGGGGGAGTCAAAGAATGTAGCCCTGGAATCCCTTCGGCAGTTCCCAAAAGAAGGCGTGCCACTAAGAACTGAGCAAGCGAACAAACGGCCACTCATATTAGAAAGCCACGGTGGCGGGTGCGGGCTGGAGTGTGCGCGGGTGCGGAGCTCTGCTAGCGCGGTGCACGACGTGGGTGAAATGCCGCGGGGATTCTCAGGACCTTGGGGCGGCCCGGGAGCTCTCAGACGGTGGTGGGGAAACTCCCTGCCTCCTCGGTGATATAATATGCTTGCAAGGAATGTGACGAAGTTGAGCCCGTGGTGGCCAGCTGGCCCTGGCTCATCTCCTCCATCGGCGCGCTCCCGCCCGCGCGGCCGGCCGGGGCGTGCAGGCGGTGGGCGTCCAGCATCTCCAGCAGCAGGTCGTAGAGGGGCACCACGTTCTTGCACTTCATGCTGTACAGGTGCTCCATGCCTTTGTTACTGCGGGCGGAAGACGCAGAGAGGACCACGTTAGCGCGTCCCAAGCTCTGGGCTCTGCTGTGACCCCTACGAAGGGGAAGGGAGGCAAACTCCAAAGACACCTGCCTGCCAACCTTTCTCCCGGTTTGAAGAGCCATTTTGGGATCCGCTATGGAGGTGACTTCCTTCCCCTGACTCCAAGGAGGTCCTCTTCCCCTCTATTAGCATTGCGTGTAAAAAGAGTACAGACACAAGACAGCCATGGAGGAGGGAGTTTTTTAAAATGAGGAAGACAGTTCAAGAACTTCCCTTGCCTCAGACTTTCCAGGTGTTGGCCATTGAATCAGAATAATATCTAAATTTCTTTCCATGCCCTACAAGGTCTAAGTGATGTGGCTTCCGCCGACCTCTCAGAGCTCCCCCTGCCTCTTGTCTCCTGACTCACGCTCTGTCGCCACGCTGGCTTTCGTGCTAGAACGAAAAACAAAACTGAGCTTTTTAAGAAAGAGCTGGAAGAAACTGCGCACTTCGTGTTCAGACACAGGTGTCTGCACTTGCTGCCCCCTCTCCCTGGGGGCTCTTTTTTCCCAAACCCTCAAATGCCTTTGGCTGCCGCAGTCGCAGTGACCTGAAGGCCCTACGGCTTTAGCCGTCCTCTTGCATTTACTGTTTTCCTCCCAGCACTAGGACAACCTGAAATTCCTCTCTGGACACGTGCAGGCAAATTCTTGCCACACTCGCACATTCCAGCCCAGTCAGGGCAAGCTCCCCGAGGAGCAGCCATGTGCCCATCCTGCCGGCCTAGAGCAGTGCCAAGAATGTGCTAGATGCTCAGAAAATATGGGGCAAATGGACACAGGGAAATGTGGGCAAATGGCATTTCTTCTTGTAACCTCTGTCCTCCCCTGTCTTCCCCCAGCCACACTCTGCTCTTTCCCTGTCCCACCAGCCATGGGAAAAATACAGAATAGCTCTTACCGATCTTGAGATTTTTTTAGAAAGAATTAAGTATCATGAGGCTACGGGACCAAAAGAGCGCCCCGGAAGATCGTTGCCGTTTTTGGTGAGAGAGCAGCCAGCACGGGCTGGAGACAGGCCACGAAAACCCAGCATCAGACTGTTCGGGTCTTACAACACCGCAACCTAATTACATATCTAAGTGGAGTTTGTTTGTGTTTCATTTAAAACGCTGTTACTGTTACATGCCCACTGGATCTCACACTGTCTCGCTCGTGCAACCCGACGAATCACATTTATAGTCACAAGAAATCTGGTGTTAAGTGTTCTAAGTAACAACATATGGCTGGGGCCAAGCTTAATAAAGCAGAGTCCTGTGACTTAGGCTGGATGTAACAAGGCACCAAAACGTTATTTTGTGTGTGTGTGTGTGTGTGTGTGTGTGTGTGTGCGCGTGCACCCCCATGAGAGAGAGAAAATGCTCACAGCTTTCACTAGAACAGCAGTTTCTCTCCAGCTTTTCACACAATTCAAACAAACTCTAGAGAGTTCTCTCATTCTGCTGCCCCCCACCATACGTTAGCAATAAAACGACCAGAGACCTATAAATTCAGCGCAGATATATTTGGGTTTTAACTAATGAGGCTTGCTACTGCTGAAAAACAGTTGACAGATTTGAAAATTCGGCAATTCCTACCAACAGATAAAAACCTTCATCTGCAATATGGTTTCTACGACGTCTTTGACATTCCTAGCCCGGAGTAAAAGCGAATACATTTTTTTTTCAAGGAGAAGGTTACTCTCTCAGCCAGGAAATCTGGGAGAGGACTGTTATTGTGACACATCCCCTGCTTCCCTTTTTGTAATGATATTCATGAAAATAAACAGATGGGAAAGGACTGGAAATGTGTACTCTGAACGCAGTCCCCCACTTTACCTGGCCGGGGTGAGCCCTCTGTTTATGAACCAGCTACGCAGGGAATCCCCGAGAACAGCGACTGCAATCACTCTCTCTCAAACTTTGCCAAGTGGAAGTCATCAAATGGAAATGTTGATTTCACAGGGTAGGAAAAATACTCAATTCTCATTGATCCATTTACTCACATATTCATTCACTCAGCAATGATGTTGTGAGCCTACACGATATAGAAGATGCCATATACGGGACTATGGGGGATACAAAGAAAGAAAGACACATTTATTTTTTTAAGAAGCTACCAGTTTTCAGGGTTCTCTCCGGAGAGGGGGATTCTTGGGACTTTGGTGGACGAGCTTCTTGCCACATGATGCATAATCTCTAGGTTTGAAAGCTCCTTAAGCATTAAGCCAACCCTCCAGACACCTTGGCTTTCCCTCACAGCTGCTAAGAAAAGAAATTTCGTTTTCGTTTCTAGGGTCTGGGTGTAGGCCACATAGACATCATCCCACATGGGTACCTGATCCCTAGTAGCATCAGTTCATCTCATTTTTATGGCCTTTCTGGAGTAAAGAATTTTTTCTTTCTCTTTTTTTCTCCACTTTCTTTGTCACTCCCGTGCATGCTGAGTTCTGTTCCTGGGAATAGTGTCCACTAAGCCCCTGGCCAGCGACTCTACATGACTACTTGGAATGGAAATGAGACTGCTTTCTCCTTTTGGCACAGAAAGGCTCCATTTCCTTTGCTAACATCCTTCCTTAACTCCTATACAGAATATTTATCGAGTGGTTCTGATGTGCCAAGCCCTAAGCTAGGGGGTACTGGGTGCACAGATTATCCAAGGTGGGTTGTGGTAATTGCCTTACAGAGTTTGTAGTCTAAGTGGGGCGGAGAGAGAAATAAAATGGGCAGCAGCAATCAGGAAGAACAGGGTGCAAATCCCAAGTGGGTGAAGAAGGGTCAGGAGACCCTTCCTGAAAAGAATACCTCAGCCTTGATGGATTAGCTTACTGTTCACAAGAACCCATTCCCCGTGCTACCTGCCCCTGATCTTGACTTTAAGCCTCATTGTGTGACTTGTTGGCCAGTGGAACATCAGTCGATGGGACTCAGCTGCAAGATGACGATGAACTTGTCTTTACGGGCTTGCTTTCCTGTAGCTCTGCCGTCCCTATGAGAAGAGTACGTCCCAGCTAACCCGCAGGTACAAGGAGGCTAAGAGACACCCGGGAGCAGAGTCGCCTCGCCAAGCTGGGGTCTCCCAGCTGTGCCCGGCCTCCGCCAGCTGCCCCACGGGTGTGGGCGCGAACCCAGCAGGGACGGACAGAGCGGCCTGCCGACCTGCAGCCCGGCTCGGAGAACATTTACGGCTAGAGCTCAGACTCTCGGGAAGCCCTCGGAAGTTAAGTAGGGTCAGAGCCCAGAAGTTTATATAAGCAAAATAAAGGGACTAATGCGATGGGAAGCTATTTCAGGGTTTTAAATAAAGGAAAATGATGTGAGTAGATGGGGTATTAGGTGGCCACTCTGGCTCTGGTGTGGAGAAGGGGGAGGTGTGGGGGCGTCAAGACTGAAGGCAGGGAGGTGCATTGGGTGGCCCCTGCAGAAATCCAGGAGGACCGCTGGCTCGGATGCGGGCAGGGGCAGCGAGGGGTGACAAGAAGGGATCTTAGAGGAATGCAGGAGTCGGTGTTGACTCTCCGTGAGGCGTAGGGCCTGAGATTCTCCCAGGATTCCTCAGTGTACGCAGTGGGAATGATACAGGAACCACAAGGGATGCGCCCGGGGCCTTCCGAGGACAGGTGCGCTCACAGACTGGCCTTGGCCGCTAGGGTGAAGTGAAGGACAAAACACTGCCCACCCCGCCTCCGCGGGGCCTCGTGCGGGCTTCCCCCAGGGAAGCTCCCCGACGCCCACCCCAGGCCCCAGCCAGACTGCGTTCTTTCCTCCTGGGCCCTCGCGCCAACGCCTCTCGCATGCCGGCCTCTGTGCCACGCGGGCCGTCTGCACTCCGGCCCAGCGCTGACGTGTTCGAGGGCACGCATGCATCGTGCTGCTCCTGGGGGGAAGCCATGACGCCTCACCTCATGTGCCTGATGTGGGAGAGGATGAGGAGGAGCTGGGCCAGGCGCCGATGCTGCTGCTGCAGAGTGAGGCCTGCTTTGGCCATCAGGTGGATCAAGGTGTCTGTGATCTTGTCCAAGACCCGGTGGATGTGGTCCTTCTCCTCCAGAGACTTCAGGGTGCTGGACAGAAACGTGTACACTCCTGAATGTGCAGAGAGAGAGAGAGACGGAGAAACTCAAAGAGGGTGAGGTCTAGGAGACTGGCGTGCGCGTGGGAATGACGCCCAGCCAG